>OX101737.1:11962853-13162853 GCA_944452665.1 Stenoptilia bipunctidactyla | reverse complement strand
AATTACAGGACCGATTGGCGTTTCCAAGGCTCTATCTTAAACCAAAACTTTTAAGTAAATAATAATAAATAAAAATAATGAAATCCCCAGACAATCACACCAACTACATGGCCCCAAGGTAAGCATAGCTTGTGTTATGTGGTACCATGTAGCGAACTAGGGGGGAACCTAGAATGCAAATACATAAGATTTAAGTAAATCACAAGTTTCATTTTAATTTATGGTAAAGAACGGTGCAAAAACTAAAATAGGTATACTGTCAACACTTTACTTTAGATAATGACTCAAATCGTTTTGTAGTTACATAAGTTAAAGATATTCAGAAACCCTTGATAGAAAATGCATATAGCCTTTGCCACGTGACACAAAACGCTTTTGATTGATCAGAGGTATCAAGACGTCACATGCTTGTAAAAGTTCGTTTGCCTTGTAGTGTAGTAGTGTTTTAAGCATTCCATTTAAATAACGAACTTTTAATTACATATTTCTTAGCAAATACGTAAAAAATTTAAAAGCAACAACGGTTAGGCTCTACGTAATAATATAAAAGACTTATAAATCTATATTGTGATCTTTATGAGTATCTAGCAAATCCGTCATTAGAAGTAAGCTTCTTACCACTTATGTGAACTATCCAATTATAACTAAGGTCTGTGGATTTTGTTTTTGCTTCCACTTACATATACTCGTATAAATGAACTATGTGAATGTTATTGAATGACGCTCCTCTGACTGATTATTTGTTACTTAGCCAGAAACATTTTAGCAAAGAAGTGCCAAACCTTCTTTGCCAGAAATATGGTTATACTTTATAAAATAAGAACATAAAATTAATACACGTAATAATATAATATTTTAATATCCTTTCACTAATTAACACATAAAGTCACCACGAACTTAATTTCATACAATTATGCAAACGTAATTCAATGCTTCAACAAAATATTACACATGGGAATTTAAACCTTATTTTATTACGCAAAAGTCTTCAATATATTATTTAAAGTAAATGTTCTATAACTTAGTGGCTTAGCTTAAGAAATCAAGGAAAACCACAGTCACGTTAAAAGAGGTCATATTCACACAGACAGTTAATTGAACAACTTCGTGTCTGTTACAACTTTATTACTTGCATCGTAGGAGCTAAAATAGTATAGGTCTTTTACTCGTGATATGCTGTCACTTGTACATTAAATATCTAAGTTGGTACAAACATACATAACTTCACACCTGTATCCCTTATGGGGTAGGCAGAACACCAGAGGTTATAAAACCATCTGATGTCACGTTTGACAACTTTGGAGGCATTATAATGATGAAGAGAGACTATTGCAGTGGCAGGGGGTCGGCCTATCGCCCACAAAAAAAAGCCTCCAATAAAACCTCTGCCCCTTAACTGAATTTTACAGTATGCCCGAGAAGAAAAGCAGCTGGCACATTTATTATATTTATTTATTAAGGTTCACCAGCGTTTTTTTACATTAAATCAACATTATAATTTATAAATAATGATGCTAATAAACTAAATGTAACAATCATTTAAGGCGAACACAACATGCAAAAAAGTACGAAAGAAAAAACTAAAATATCTACTTACTAAACTATGTTAAGCTTCGGCAGAACGAAATACAAGTAACAATAATAATAGGTACTAATAAAAAACTTATTTATTTTGCAACCTGAAGCCAGGCACGACCTGGGTTGTTTTGAGTTTCGTGAACGAATCGGCGTGGATATCTGTTAAACTATATCTATTTTATCTATTTAGCAACTTGCATAACCCAGGAACAGTGGAATTTGTACCTAAAACAGTCTTAAGAAAAGGAAGGAGTAGAGAGGTAATAGGAGCATGAGGATGTCTATAGGGAACGCGCAGTCTAATTTTTTGAGGAAGAGATGATCTTGTTATTGAAAAATTTGAATACAAAACCTAAGTCTAACAAATCTCTCCGATTTTCTAGTGAGATTCGACGACCGGCTGGTGTAGCGGTAACATAAATTGCCTTCTATGCCAGAGGTCCTGGGTTCGAATCCCGGCGGCGGCGGATATTTGTGTGATGAACACAGATATTAGCCGTCAAGTCATGGATGTTTATATGTTTATTTAAGTTTATTCTAATAAAAAATATGTATTTATTCAATATGTATGTTTATATATTTCTTAAGTATATCAGTTATCTAGTATCCATAACACAAGTTCTTTAAGAAACTTAATTTGGGCTAGATAATGTTGTGTGAGTGTCAGAAATATTTATTTATATTTATTTATTTATTTATTTATCATTTTAAAATGGCATAATCGTTTTTCGTACGATCGATTTTTTTTTTGTGGATTCTATTTGTATAGGCTAAGTTAGACACAAACCTTTTTTGTTTTAACAACATTCTATGTTTTTCCTTTGCTCCCAGTCCAGCATGGAAGTATCTTAATCAGATGCAGTACCAGTATCTTAATCAGAGTGGTTTTGGATTACACTTTGGGTCTGGACAAACAAAATTATGATATATTAAGCGGCTCCTAGAGGAGTTGCACTAAGCGGTTGTCAGTTAGAATGCTCGCCTTTTACGACGCGCTTATTCAAAGGCTGAGGGTTTTTTTATTCGATTCACTGCGGATAATTCAGCGTTAATTTTGTTTTGATACATATTATGTTGCAATTTTTTTTTTATCATTTTCATGATCATGATCATCAACAACAGCTAGTAGACGTCCACTGCTGGACATAGAAATTTTTCCCCAATTTTTTTAATAATAACAGAACTTATTTGGTTAATTTAAGCTAAAGTATACATGTAGGGTGTAAAGGAGCTCTTCCAACTTACGGGCATGATTGTAGCATGTGTAAATAAATCATGATATGAATAATAAAATAGCGGAAAACTATTGCATTGCATTGCATATCTTCACGCCTGTATCCCATACGGGGTAGGCAGAACACCAGAGGCTTTGAAACCATCTGAGGTCTCGTTTGACAAATTTAGAGGTATTATAATGATGGAGAGACACTAGCGGAAACTATTTTATATAAATTTTATTTTATCTTTTAAAAAACACGACATTATTGGGATTACGAATATAAGATTTAAGTTCTTTTTTGACCTTTAAAATCGAATGTGGAACTGATGAAAACCTTACCAATTTTTACATCCAAAAACTTGTTGTGCAAACGGTCATATAGATCAATACTGGTAACCTTATCTTAAATATGCAAATACCAGGGTCATCCGTATTGACTAGAAATACAACTTGAAAAATTAGCAAACGATTGCAAAAAAGAGAAGTTCGCTAAATTTTAATCTAAGCTTTTGTAATAAATGTTTTTGTAATCAGAACTTCATGTCAAATATATGTCTGCTTACTGTTATCCGAGACTGCTAAAGTAAATATCTGGTTATACTTAAAAATTATATACTTAAAAACTAAATATTTTATTAGGTAGGTATATCTTAATTGAAGAGCTGTGGATTTTGTGAAAATAAAGAAATAAAGGCTCAACCGTGAATGCTAATAAATATATTTTTAATTCGCTAATAAATATTTTCAAATAGCTGTATTGATCACACATTTGCACCATTTCACATTTGACATGCATGCGCAGCGTTGGCCCTATGGCTAACAATACGTCGACGTGTTGATATCCTCCATTTACTATAAAGATTTTGAGGTCACCATACATAGTTTTCACGCGCGGCTTCCATCAGGTAGCATGGAAGATAAAACAATCGTCTTATCCTTATAATAATATTAAAAAAGACGGCATATAAATTATTAACCAACTTTAACAGTAAGTATCTAAATCTATACTTATAATGAATCAGTAGAAGTTAAAATTCTGTTCATTGAAAACATCAAGAAAATAAATCACAGGGGTTGGTTACTAGACCGAGTGACCGACACCGAACCCAAAAATGTGATTAAAAAAATATTTGTCTGTCCGTCTGTTTGTTCAGGCATCACTTGGTATAGATGTTCTATGTCACGAAGTCCGTTTGGCTATGAATGTTGTCAAGCGTGCACATGCACATTGTTTTTGTGTGCGTAACCTCGAGAGCGCTCAGTGTCGATCGGGACACGGTCCGGATCAGTAGTGTGCTTAGTTCGCGCCAAATTGTTTCACGGAGTAAGGTCAGCATGGCAACAAAACGAAGAAGAGTTGTCCTTAGTGAGGCAATATTTATTTATACGTTTTCATACATTTTTATACAAAGATATTTAATATAGCAATAGAAGTATTTATTTTTTATTATTTATTTATTTATACACAATAATAACTATTTAATTATAAAATGAATATTTTTTTTGTGTTATAAGATGTTTATATTTCTTAATTATTGTGATTACATTTTGTTTTATCTCAATATTTTGATCTCGATTTTGAATTTATAATCAATGTACAAGATGACTCTGACGACAGCAAAACGGAATCGGAAATCGAAAATTTATCTGATAGTGATTGAAAATACTGAATAGTACTACTTGTTTCGTTTCCATTCTGTAACACCAATGCTTAATTAAATGCCTACATCTTCTTAATATTTTTGTATTTATTGCAACCTAATATAATTTATTTACAAAAAGTATATACTTTTAAAACCAAAATTTTATTTCGATTATTCAATCTCGACTTGAAATATTATATTATTATGATTTCTTTGGTAACGTTACCTACATTTACACACACAAGCGCGCTTGTCGGGATACGTCACTACTACAATCAAAGCCGAACGGACTTCGTGAAATAGAATATCTATATAGTTATTCTTTAATATTCTGAGCACCACACTGATTAGTTTTTATCCCGAAAAAGAATGTAAGTACAATAAAAAACAAGCTAAATTTTGATGATAGAAGTTCGTTCGCAATTATAAACCGTGCTTTTCAGTGCGATCTTTTTATTCCTTTTAGTTTTTACTAAGTACAGCTTAGAGACTTTAATTTCAAGTATAGGTAGTATATTTGATAGTATGTAACGTAGGTTCTTTTAGTATGTAGGATTAGGTATTCGTATAGATACTTATTAGTTTTTGGGTATTTTGCTTATTTATTGGTATATACATATAAGTTATTACAATCAGACTCTAGGGGCTGCTGGTGTTGATCTTAGCGTGAGTTGTTTTTCAAATGGTTAGCTTTACGCCGCTCTTTCCCGTGAGAGTAGGCAAAGGAACTTTTATTTATGTTTATATTCCGGACGGGCTCACTGATAATGTCGTGTATGCTTAAGCTCTCAATTGATGTCGTACGGTGACTATCTGTCGTTACCATTATCTTTGTGAGCATTCGTTGCAATGAACGGCAGCTTCACTATCGGTTATCCTGATAAACAGGTACCGAAGTCTAATATAAAAAACTTACAGAACGCGAACGATGCCGCGAGTAAAGATATCATATACCCTCTTGGGGTGTTACCACACCAATCGATTGTCGTCCACCGACAGCTTTGATCGACGTCGACCGGATTTTTCTGCGTAGTCGACGTCGACCGGATTTTTCATCTTCCATGCTGGTCTGGGAGTGAAAGAAAAACATAGAATGTGCCAGCTGCTTCTCTCCCCGGGCATACTGTAAAAATCAGTTAAGGGATAGAGGTTTTGTTGGCGTTTTTTCGGGCGATAGGCTGACTCCCTGTTACTGCAATAGTCTCCCTCCATTATCATAATGGACCTACCTACCTATAGATCTTACTACTGTAAGAAGTACAGCATGGTGTTATTCTAGACTGCCTAGAATAACAAATGAGGTACTTTCTGTCCTGACATTCAGATGGATCGGAATGTGTACAAGTAAAGCTGAGGCGAGAAACGCGTACTAGAACAATAAATAGTCAAAGTCAGAGTTTAAATCATTAGGAATTACATAAGGAATTAAATTTGAGATCATTAAATAATTCTAAATGGTAGTTTATATTACCATTTAGAATTATTTAATGGTACTCTTCCATGCTGGACTGGGAGCAAAAGAAAAAAATAGAATGTGCCAGCTGCTTGTCTTCCCGGGCATACTGTAAAAGTCAGTTAAGGGACGGAGGTTTTATTGATGTTTTTGTGGGCGATAGGTTGACCGCCTATCACCTCAAGTCTCTCTCCATCATTATAATACCTCCAAATTTGTCGAATGTGACATCAGATGGTTTTATAACCGCTGGTGTTCTGCCTACCCCATAAGGGATGCAGGCGTAAAGTTATGTATGCATGTAAAAACTATCGATCGACGTCGATTTTTCGTCACAATTGGTTATCTACTGTAATTAGCCACAGTGGGCTGACCCGGCAAACGTTGTTTTGCCATATAAATAAAAAAAAAATAGATGTTGGCCGATTCTCATAGATACCGGATAAGCACAAAAAAATTTCATCAAAATCGGTCAAGCCGTTTCGGAGGAGTATGGCAACGAAAACTGTGACAGTAAAATTTTATATACTCGTATTAGATAGTACCACAAAAAACTCATAGACAAGTTTCGTCGTCCACGCGAACGAAGTCGTGGGCACAACTAGTACTTACATAATAAAAGGTAAACTTGTAAGGTAAGAGGGCCGCCAGACTGTTGAAAACACGTTGAAAACCAATGCTTCCAACCAAGGTTAAGGAAGGTTAAGTTGTTGTCAACCAATTCCGAGTCATCCACACTGTTACAAACGGTGGTTTCCAACAAGGAGACAAACAAGAACACAAGCCAAGGTCACGCCAGGCCACGCCCCTTAATCGTCAGTGTGCTCTGATCTCTCGCGTTGGCAACATCTTCGCGATGGCAGTTTTGTATGCACTTGAGGATACAAAGAAGGAAAGGTTGAAACGCAGGATAAAAAGCTTCAAAACTCGAGTCATTTCTAGTTATAGTTACATAGTAAAATATACAATAACAAGCGTACACACTGTCCTAAAAACAGACATACATCTACATAGATAACGCAAATGCATATCCTTTGCGTGTTCGAACCCCGACCAAGCGTCAAGGTTGGTCGCCTCTAGATTTAATATGTATTGTAATATGCGTGTATGTATGTCTGTTAGAAAATCGAGTCCACAATATCAATATCGTTCTTAATAATCGATTTCATCGGCGGTATCGGTGTCTCTGAATCTTTTTGTATTTTCCGGTAATAAATATCAGCTGTGACGTCACAATAGGTCTTAAAAAGTCGGCACGCTTGGTTAGAATACAAATCGTGGCACTTGCGTTGTCTATGTAGATGTACGTCTGTGATTCTAAACACCGGCGTTTCCAACCCGCCAAGGTCATGTAATTTGGTTGTCAACAGCCGTCTTCACTGTTGGAAACACGTTGTAAACTAGCAAGGTCACCTTGGTTTGATGTTTTGTTTCCAACAGTGTATTTGGGCTATAAGTAAAAAAGTCTGAGTTTCATGCTACTTCTTTTTTATCGCTGATTTCCGCGTTTGACTTCCATCTCATCTGATGGAGGTCAGATGAGGTCGAAGATGAAATCACTCGTATTGAGAAAGGCACAGATGGCAGCAGTCAAGTTACAGTTACAAACCTGTCAAGTTTCCCCAACCAATTTATGACTTAATGTCAAGGGCATAGATCTCATATTCAATTGAAATGCTTTGACAGGTTCGGAACGCTGCCTTCTGTATTTGCTGATCATAAAATATTGCTGGAACACATTTCTTTTTGACAGACCGATCTAAAGTGGTGGTAGATTGAATTCAAATTCACAACGATTTTAAACTCTATCGCCAGGCCGCAAGCGACCTCATATGACAACTAGATGAAATATAGGTCAAACGGATGTTCAGTAACCGATAAAACATGTAGAGGTTCTTAAGCTAATTTACACTTTAGGAAACAAGTAATAGGACTCTCATTTACAGACCTAACAAATAAGGTGCTCTGAAATTCTCAAAGTTTAAATCTTTAAAAACGAAGACTCTTAATTATCTTAAAGTTGTTTGTTTACTTTACTAAGAGACACGTTTAACACTTTAGAAAGACACAGAAGTAGGTACCTAATTTACTGTACTTAACTTATCGAAATAAAATGTAATTTAGTAAAACAATAGCTAACTTGCTATTTTTTAGAAATAAATCTATTTACGACCCATAATAGATAAACATTTTTGTCACTCACACATTATCTAGCCCAAATTAAGTTTCTCAAAGAACTTGTGTTATGGATACTAGATAACTGATATACTTAAGAAATATATAAACATACATATTGAAAAAACACATATTTTTTTAGAATAAACTTAAATAAACATATAAAAATCAATGACTTGACGACTAATATCTGTGTTCATCACACAAATATCCCCCGCCGGGATTCGAACCCAGGACCTCTGGCATAGAAGGCAATGCAAGTTACCACTACACCAGCCAGTCTTCTAGTATGTTCGTTTGTTATACTTTTACTCAAAAACTACGCAACGAATTTTGATTGGATCCGTCACACAGATAGTTCTTATCATGGATTACCATTTAAGATAATTGTCATCCTATTTTACGATCCCATGGAACAATTATAGTCCATGAGTGCGAAACCACAGTTTTCAGCTAGTTACGTTAGTATTTTTAAATATTTATTCTTATGTTTTTCTCGTATACGTTATCATTGTAAACCATCATTCCATTGTTTCCATAACATACCATCAATCACCTCTTATCAGCTTTAAGTAAAATAGACAGACTCGACTGCATCACGAGACTATTCTATGACAATGGAACACACGATTAAAAAAATGCATAGGTACCTAAAACTGTACTTGACATTATTATCCTCTCAGATTTCCTTAGCTCTTATTTCACTGCACATAAAGCTCATTTTAAAGTCATACCTCTTCAAATTGTCGGTGATTATCCACTGATTTGATGCCAAGTACAAAAAACAATTTAGTTTTAATCAAACTTTTGCCCGCGTGCAACGTGGAACAAATATTCCGTCATAAAAAAGTTTTTTAAACTTAAGTTTTTTTTTCGGAAATTGAAAGTAACGGTTAAAAATAAATACATTTGAAACCTTGGTAGACAAAACTGGCCAAAAAGAAAGGAACCTTGGCGTTTGGTGACCAACATAAAGACATAGTAAAAAAAGAAATCAGTGCCAATAGTCGAAAATAAAATAAGACACGAGACTAAATATATCGTCCACTACATTTACTCTGAGATATTAGTGTTTGCGAACTTCCGTTCAGTGATTATTTGGATATGGCTTTTATAAGTCGTGTGTACTTAGTTCTAAGTGTTGTATTAGTATGTGGATATTATGTGGATGCTGGAGTTATTCGAAATGAAACTTTATTTCGTTTGGATATAATTCATTATAACGATTTTCATGCGCGGTAAGTTTTTATTATTTAAAAATTTAAGAAGTTCTATTGTAAACAGCGCTTTGTCCTATTTTATTATCGGAGAGAGAGATATTGATTGATTTTTGTGGTATAATTTTATTGATGTGATGATATTACAGAGGATGTAATTCCCTTAGAGTCAAAATAATGAAACCAAGTTAGATATTTTCAACTAACTTATTTATGTATTACAAAGTCCGCAGCTCTTAATAATTAATGATTACAAACATAAAAATAGTAGGTAACCAATTATGGATTTACATTATTTATTTATATTCTTATAGACGATAAACAAGTTAGATGGTGATCAATAAATTACACAATGGTTCTAAATATTTATGATATGAAAAATAAAAAATGATTCAGTAAAAATAATTGGGAAGAATTGTTGAAAAAATGGTACTTCAAAAACTTAAACTTCACTGTAACTTCAAAAAGGAGGACGTTATATTTCTTGAAATGTTTGATTCGCGAATATTTCTTTAATTATAAATCGATTTTAATGATTATTGTTTCCTTTATTGGAACATACTTCGGAGATGGTCCTCTGGGCCCAAATCGAGACAAAATCTTATCAAAATTGATTAGGTACCTTTTTTTGTACTGATATTTTTTGTCGTATTGCTTATTCGTTTTTTAATGTTATATTTGAAAAAAAATTATATAGAAATGTTACATATATGACGTTTTAGGATTTTGTTTTTTATTCGTTTGGATAAGCATTTGATAATTAATCTAAGAGACGTCGGTCTGTAACGTTCTGTGTTAGTTGTTAATTTTTCTTTTCAATCAAGAAATCAATTTGCCATTATCTACATTTCTTGCTAATCGCAGTGTTTATACTTTGATTAAATTCATTAAGTCTAAACTTTCATTCGAAATTTGAACATACGTTTCTTCATAATTTGTTTTTTTTTTTTATAATTTATGCGTTTAATATAAGTTTAGAAATCAGTGCATACTGCATACATAACTTCATGCCTGTCTCCTTTTGGGGTAGGCAGAGACTAGGGAATGCCAATTGCGACGATCCAGACATACCTCTTTCGCTTTCTCTACGTTGATTAATATTTAGAAATTAGTGTCTTATAATAATAATAAAGGCTGGGATTCGGCGGCAATTCGCTTCCAGCACGCATGCAAAAAGCGGTTTTGCTCGAATCGTTCGCCGGTTTCTTTCTTTCTTGCCCTGATACCCAACCAACTCGTCCGATTGTCGGGTCTTTTCCGCCGAAAGGCGTGTAGTTGTAAATATGCAGAATAATAATATAATAATAAAATCGCCAGACAATCACACCAACTACATGGCCCCAAAGTAAGCATAGCTTGTGTTATGGGATACAATGTAGCGAACGAGGGGGGAACCTAAAATATAAATAAATATAATATATTCTAGGTTAAATATTGAAACACATTTTTCAATGTTTTCCCTATAAACAAACAAAAACCTTTAGCTTCTAATTTCAATAGTTTAGTTTTTATTTGTGCAGGTGTCGTGCGTTTATTGTCACCGTTGAGTAAACACGCGTGACCAAGGTGTCTATAAAGTCCGAAACAACGAAATAAAATGTAAAGAATATAGTAAAGAATAATGCGACGACTGGTCTAGCGGTAACATACATTGCCTTCTATGCCAGAGGTCCTGGGTTCAAATCCCGGCGGCGGCAGATATTTGTGTGATGAACACAGATATTATTTGTCAAGTCTTGGATGTTTATATGTTTATTTAAGTTTATTCTAATAAAAAATATGTATTCATTCAATATGTATGTTTATATATTTCTTAAGTATATCAGTTATCTACTATCCATAACACAAGTTGTTTAAGAAACTTAATTGGGGCTAGATAATGTTGTGTGAGTGTCAGAAATATTTATTTTTATTTATTTATTATAACAGTAAAGCAGCATACAAAGAAAAAGAAGAATCAATTTTAGAAACAATACTCATAAAATAAAATTAAATAAGACAATAGTGATATGATAATTTACCATATAAAAAAATGTATATGGTAGATAATGTAATAATGCTTCCGTGACAAAGGGCTCTAGCTGAGGTCTTGCTACGCGCAGTCACCTGTATTTTTTATTTATATAAGATACGTTAACGCAGCGCTGTTAAACAGCTGATGCCTGATTTGACGGCTTATAAAAGATTAAATCCGGAATACATACATACATACATAACTTCACGCCTGTATCCCTTATGGGGTAGGCAGAAGACCAGATGTTATAAGACCGCCTGATGTCACGTTTGACAAATGAGGTATTATAATGATGAAGAGAGGCTATTGCAGTGACAGGGGGTCAGCCTATCGCCCTCAAAAATGCCAATAAACGCTCCCAGTCCAGCATGGAAGCTTATCCGGAATAAAAAGTCTTAATTTATAAAAATATTAATTTATGTTAGTTAAGGGAAATAGATTTTATTGCCGTTTTTGTGGGCGATAGGCTGACCCAATATCTCTCTCCATCGTTATAATACCTCCAAAGTCAAACGTGACATCAGATTGTTGTATAGCCTTTGGTGTTCTGCCTACTCCATTAGGGATAGAGGCGTAATGTTATGTTTGTATGTTAAAAGTTAAGAAAATATTGATAATTATGATTTTAACACCAACATATCTCTTTATCATTTAGATAAACGCCTGTGTAGTCCATAAAGAGAAGCCGCAAGCAGCGTCTATTATAAAAAAAACTTACCTTACTACACAAGATACTCTATACCGTACTCTGTTTAAATGCAGTCTGTCGGCCATGGCTAGGTTTTGGGTACATACTACTTGAATAACTCCAGTTTCACTACCACTTAGTTCTAAAAACAAAATACTTGTCATATGTAAGTCTGTTTTTTTTTTTATTTTTTAGATATTAAGTTATAAAAGAAAAAAATATATCAAGACACTTATTGAAATTACTTCCATGCTGGACTGGGAGCGAAAGAAAAAAAATAGAATGTGCCAGCTGCTTCTCTTCCCGGGCATACTGTAAGAATCAGTTGTGGGAGAGAGGTTTTATTGGCGTGTTTTGTGGGCGATAGGATGACCCCCTGTCACTACAATAGTCTCTACTGATCATTATAAAATAAATAAATAAAATAAAATAAAATCCCCAGACAATCACACCAACTACATGGCCCCAAAGTAAGCATAGCTTGTGTTATGGGATACCATGTAGCGAACGAGGGAAGAACCTAGAATATAAATACATAAATAGATAAACACCCAGACACGGAACATTTTTTTTTACGAAATCCGAACCCGCAACCACTGGCGTCTGAGGCAGACAGGTTTACCCCATCGCCAAAGTGATCGTCAAAATTCGAAAAATTATAATACCTCCAAAGTCAAACGTGACATCAGATGGTCTTATAGCGAGAAGTTATGAATGTATGTACACTTATTGAGTATTCTATTAGTTATCTGAGTGCCTTCTATTGTACATGCTTTGCCTAGTTTGGACTTGATGACATTTTGTGACCATTCTTATAATACCGAGCACGTATTTAGGACAACACTGGCAGGACACAATTTGATCACAAGGCTGCAAGATGCAAATTTCCAAAATTAAATTATATTATTAATTAATATTAATTAGTTCGAAGACCGGCTGGTGTAACGGTAACATACATTGCCTTCTATGCCAGAGGTCCTGGGTTCGAATCCCGGCGGCGGCGGCGGATATTTGTGTGATGAGCACACATATTAGTCGTCAAGTCATGGATTTATGTTATTTTATTTAAGTTTATTATATACTAGCTGTTGCTCGCGACTTCGTCCGCGTGAATACCGGTTATGGGAGTTGGATAAATAATATTATAATATCGTCCTTGAAGTTCAAAGTCAAAATCGATTCAGCTGTTAAGCTGTGAAAGCGTTACTGATACATAAACAGAAAGAGTTATTTCAAAAACTGTTACAAAAAAGCTGTCATTCGCAGTTTCACCTAGGTTTTGTGAAAAAGACCTACAAAAAATAAAATAGAAAAAGTAACCTACAAAAAGTATATACCAAACAGGAATACCCTACGAAAGGCACACTGGGTCTGGGTAAAAGTTAGGCTGCAAACTGGACGGCAGCGACAGCGGCGCGGGCAGCGACGCGACGCGGGGAATCTGCGGAGCTAGTACGCTACCGTCGACAATGATAAATCGGGCCTTTTATCGATATTTTCTTAGAATATGGTATTTAGAGTTAGTAATTTATTAAGACTATGACATATTTGGTTCTGTAGTCTTAATCATGGTATCAAATCGAGTAATTCTATCTATTATGGTGCGCATATTAGCTTACTCGGTTTTACCCGCGTAACTTTTGATCCCGTGGGAATTTCGGGATAAAATATAACCTTCCTCAAGAGTTGGGCTATCAAATGCAAAAATAGTTTTTCAAATCCCACTTGTAGTTTCTGAGATTAGCGCGTTCAAACAAACAATAAAACAAACTCTTCAGCTTTATATATTAGTATAGATAATAGGATAAAATAACAAAATAATATTGATCTTGTCGATTCGACTATGTATCGATGGTTGCTAGCCCTGCTAGGCCGTTCTCGACGCCAGCGGGCGCTCGAGCGATTTGTCGCGGTTTCATACAAACTCAATACTTTCTATCGTGTCGCGGAAATCGCTGCTCGCGTCGCTGCCCGCGCCGCTGCCCGCGCCGCTGTCGCTCTCGCTGTCGCTGTCGCTGCCGTCCAGTTTGCAGCCTTTGTATATATGTATAAGATTATTATAGTATGTATAAGAGTAGGTTTATATGTAGGTAGGTTTATTACATAGATGGTGCCCGCGACTTCGTCTGCATTGAATTAGTATTTCGAATAGGTTATTTTCTTCTCCAAGGTCCTATCTAAAAAAATAAACATGAAGAATCTTCCCCCATATAATATGTAGGTATAACTCCTAACTAATACATTACAAAGGCACATTCTAGGTAAAGCTATATTACTGTAAAGTTTCATAAAAATCCATTCGGTAGTTTTTGCGTGAGTTTTTCCGTCTAGCCATTATCAGTGTATAATATGTTTAGTAACCTATATGTTTGGCTGTTTTTCACGGTCAAACGGCTTAGCCAATTTTAATGTAATTTGGTATGGTAGTTCATAAAGTCCTGTGTTGAGTTTTAACACTTACACCACTTTTTATTCTGAAGAATTCTATGGGTTCTGACTTCCAAGAGGCAGAAAAAAAACCTAAACGATATTGAGTTCCATTATTTTACGTTTAACTTTTTTACAAATATATCTCTGTATGTACACTACCTACATTAAATCTAGCAAGAAGCTTTATTTATTAATGATTTAGCCCTATCAACATAGTAAACTTTTATACTACATACCAACTATCTTTCGGATTTATTATAATATTATATGTCAGCCACAGATGTCAGCAGAATAGAACAACAAACAGACAGACACAAAAAGACTTATTTTTTTTTTTTCATTTCTTAATAACCTTAGGTACATATTTTTTTTGTAAAAATATTTCATGTTCACAGTTTATTGTTTACTGTTTTATATATACATATGTATGTAAAGATAGATGCATGGTAAAGATTGATACAAAAAAAAAATATAGGTATATAATAAAAAAAATTACGCGAGCAGGATCGAACCCACGACCTTAGACTCATGGTCGGTCTACGCGCAACTGAGCTATGAGTACTTCTGATCTGTATGCCGAACATCTCCACTATATTCTAGTAAGTTTTAGGCATAACTTTTAAAAATCTATTACAATTTTTTTAGATCCTAGATTTTTTTTATGTCTGCAGAATCTGCTCATCATCCTGGACAACTTTTGTTAAGGCATCATATCTATATTTCTTACGGTTTTGATGATCCCTTAAGGGTTCTGCATCAGGTGTTCCAGTAACCGAAATAAAATATACCCTATATGTTGCCCCGGCTTCACAGCTATACATCAAAAAAAGTTTCATTCAAATCCGTCCAGTGGTTCCAGAGATTAGCGTGTGCAAACAGACAAACTTACAAACAAACAGACAAATTTTTTTTTTCAGATTCTTACTCTTTTTTCATTTCTTTATAACCCTAGATAATTTTTTTTGTAAAAATATTAAATGTACAGACACGTTTTTTTTACTGTTTTATTATATGTATTGATTATATGTCAGCCACAGATGTCAGCAGAATAGAACAACAAACAGACAGACACAAAAAGACTTATTTTTTTTTTTTCATTTCTTAATAACCTTAGGTACATATTTTTTTTGTAAAAATATTTCATGTTCACAGTTTATTGTTTACTGTTTTATATATACATATGTATGTAAAGATAGATGCATGGTAAAGATTGATACAAAAAAAAATATAGGTATATAATAAAAAAAATTACGCGAGCAGGATCGAACCCACGACCTTAGACTCATGGTCGGTCTACGCGCAACTGAGCTATGAGTACTTCTGATCTGTATGCCGAACATCTCCACTATATTCTAGTAAGTTTTAGGCATAACTTTTAAAAATCTATTACAATTTTTTTAGATCCTAGATTTTTTTTATGTCTGCAGAATCTGCTCATCATCCTGGACAACTTTTGTTAAGGCATCATATCTATATTTCTTACGGTTTTGATGATCCCTTAAGGGTTCTGCATCAGGTGTTCCAGTAACCGAAATAAAATATACCCTATATGTTGCCCCGGCTTCACAGCTATACATCAAAAAAAGTTTCATTCAAATCCGTCCAGTGGTTCCAGAGATTAGCGTGTGCAAACAGACAAACTTACAAACAAACAGACAAATTTTTTTTTTCAGATTCTTACTCTTTTTTCATTTCTTTATAACCCTAGATAATTTTTTTTGTAAAAATATTAAATGTACAGACACGTTTTTTTTACTGTTTTATTATATGTATTGATGATAATTTTTTTGATAATTTTTTTAGTTGGTATGTAGTATAAAAGTTTACTATGTTGATAGGGCTAAATCATTAATAAATAAAGCTTCTTGCTAGATTTAATGTAGGTAGTGTACATACAGAGATATATTTGTAAAAAAGTTAAACGTAAAATAATGGAACTCAATATCGTTTAGGTTTTTTTTCTGCCTCTTGGAAGTCAGAACCCATAGAATTCTTCAGAATAAAAAGTGGTGTAAGTGTCAAAACTCAACACAGGACTTTATGAACTACCATACCAAATTACATTAAAATTGGCTAAGCCGTTTGACCGTGAAAAACAGCCAAACATATAGGTTACTAAACATATTATACACTGATAATGGCTAGACGGAAAAACTCACGCAAAAACTACCGAATGGATTTTTATGAAACTTTACAGTAATATAGCTTTACCTAGAATGTGCCTTTGTAATGTATTAGTTAGGAGTTATACCTACATATTATATGGGGGAAGATTCTTCATGTTTATTTTTTTAGATAGGACCTTGGAGAAGAAAATAACCTATTCGAAATACTAATTCAATGCAGACGAAGTCGCGGGCACCATCTATGTAATAAACCTACCTACATATAAACCTACTCTTATACATACTATAATAATCTTATACATATATACAAAGGCTGCAAACTGGACGGCAGCGACAGCGACAGCGAGAGCGACAGCGGCGCGGGCAGCGGCGCGGGCAGCGACGCGAGCAGCGATTTCCGCGACACGATAGAAAGTATTGAGTTTGTATGAAACCGCGACAAATCGCTCGAGCGCCCGCTGGCGTCGAGAACGGCCTAGCAGGGCTAGCAACCATCGATACATAGTCGAATCGACAAGATCAATATTATTTTGTTATTTTATCCTATTATCTATACTAATATATAAAGCTGAAGAGTTTGTTTTATTGT
This sequence comes from Stenoptilia bipunctidactyla, assembly GCA_944452665.1. Classification (NCBI taxonomy): domain Eukaryota; kingdom Metazoa; phylum Arthropoda; class Insecta; order Lepidoptera; family Pterophoridae; genus Stenoptilia; species Stenoptilia bipunctidactyla. The sequence continues at coordinate 13,145,721 of OX101737.1, read as the reverse complement.
TTGTTTGAACGCGCTAATCTCAGAAACTACAAGTGGGATTTGAAAAACTATTTTTGCATTTGATAGCCCAACTCTTGAGGAAGGTTATATTTTATCCCGAAATTCCCACGGGATCAAAAGTTACGCGGGTAAAACCGAGTAAGCTAATATGCGCACCATAATAGATAGAATTACTCGATTTGATACCATGATTAAGACTACAGAACCAAATATGTCATAGTCTTAATAAATTACTAACTCTAAATACCATATTCTAAGAAAATATCGATAAAAGGCCCGATTTATCATTGTCGACGGTAGCGTACTAGCTCCGCAGATTCCCCGCGTCGCGTCGCTGCCCGCGCCGCTGTCGCTGCCGTCCAGTTTGCAGCCTAACTTTTACCCAGACCCAGTGTGCCTTTCGTAGGGTATTCCTGTTTGGTATATACTTTTTGTAGGTTACTTTTTCTATTTTATTTTTTGTAGGTCTTTTTCACAAAACCTAGGTGAAACTGCGAATGACAGCTTTTTTGTAACAGTTTTTGAAATAACTCTTTCTGTTTATGTATCAGTAACGCTTTCACAGCTTAACAGCTGAATCGATTTTGACTTTGAACTTCAAGGACGATATTATAATATTATTTATCCAACTCCCATAACCGGTATTCACGCGGACGAAGTCGCGGGCAACAGCTAGTATTATATATGTGTTTGTTTAAGTTTATTCTAATAAAAAAATATGTATTTATTCAATATGTATGTTTATATATTTTTTAAGTATATCAGTTATCTACTATCCATAACACAAGTTCTTTAAGAAACTTAATTTGGGCTAGATAATGTTGTGTGAGTGTCAGAAATATTTATTTTTTATTTTTATATATAAGTTACTCAATAGCAGACGCTCGATAATGAAATAAAACACTTTATAACTGAATGTATTACATTTTAAATTGTAGCTCCATGTTTCGGTGTCTTTGCAGACCCCGTGGTCACGAGTCTCTTATGTCTCGTATTTAATAGTATGAATTGCGAATACTATAGACAATACTATGATGCTCGATAAAGTTACTTTCAGAGGCAATGTACAAACAGTAAGTAATTTAAGAGTAGTGCGTCTTTATAGATAACTTAAAACCAATCACCCGTTTATAGTCTCGTTCTTTACTAAAGTAATTAAAAAAATTAATGAATGCGACAGTTTATAAACTTATAAGGATAAAAAACCCAACTCCTTCCACTCATAAAATATTTGAAATTAAGAGTTAAAATGTAAACCTTTGAGGAGAGTTAGAATAATTCAGAGTCAAAGCAGAGCTTAAATCATTATGAATTACATAAGTGATTAAATTTGAGATCATTAAATAATATTGTCTTAAGTTTTTACGATTCATAATTTAAATAAAACTACTTTTTAACCGGATTAATCGCGTATAATTTATATTTTACATTTTAACTCGACGTTTCGGTGTCTTTGCAGACCCCGTGGTCACGAGCGTGGTCACGTCGCTCATCGCGATTAATCCGGTTAAAAAGTAGTTTTATTTATCATTAAATAATTTTAAATGGTAACATAAATTACATACATACATAACGTCACGCCTGTATCCCTTATGGGGTAGGCAGAACGCCAGAAGCTATAAACCATCTGATGTCACATTTGAGAAATTTAGAGGTATTATAATGATGGAGAGAGACTTGAGGTGATAGGCGGTCAACCTATCGCCCACAAAAACATCCATAAAACCTCCGTCCCTTAACTGAGTGCTCCATAACTGGGTGCTCAGTTAACCGTCCCTTAACTGAGCACCCGGGCGTACTGTAAAGTACGCCCGGGAAGACGAGCAGCTGGCACATTCTATGTTTTTCTTTTGCTCCATTCTAAATGGTAATATAAACTACCATTTAGAATTATTTAATGATCTCAAATTTAATTCCTAAAGTAATTCCTAATGATTCAAACTCTGACTTTGACTATTTAATGTTCTAGTACGCGTTTCTCGCCTCAGCTTTACTCGCACACATTCCGATCCATCTGAATGTCAGGACAGAAAGTACCTCATTTGTTATTCTAGGCAGTCTAGAATAACACCATGCTGTAGTTCTTACAGTAGTAAGATCTATAGGTACTAATTTAAAAGCTCTAATGCTAGAAAAACTGTCAGTTGCATTAATGGGATTAAGGCTGTATTTTATTAAGAAACTCCTATGAGGTCAAAAGGGGTTATACTGCGCATGAATTATAGCTAATTTATATAAAAAAAATTATAAGCAACAAATGCAGAGCAGCAAAAATCGACTTCTCTAACATTTTTAAAGCCTTGTCAAAACTTTGGCTGAAGTGCATGGTCATCGACGTAAATATTTTCTGTTCTCATTTTTTATTTTTTTCGAAAATTTTAAAATGTTGATACTAAATGGATTTCGTTAAGTATCCCTGAAGTAACCCTATAATATAAAACAAAAAAATATTCAAAATCGGTTCATAATTGTCCAAAAAATCGCGTAGCAAACAAAAAAATACATACACACGAATTGAGAACCTCCTTCTTTGGAAGTCGGTTGAAAACACACTTTAAATGAAGGTACACATACATACACCCAACTGACACTAAGAACGACACATAAACAAACCTTCACACAATAGTAAACAAACACGTCTTTTACATTTACAATAACTACTTATGTTAATAAGATTTCTAATTTATGTACTCTCTACTAAGTCTGAAAAGAATACTCTGTTAAAAAAGCAACCTTAAAGATAAGCAAAATAATGTAAAAAAATAGAGTTATTTTGATGGCATCTGCCAGTGCCGGTAGCTCAATTGGTAGAGTACCCGTCCGGCAAACGGGAGTCCCAGGTTTAAGTCCGATATATCGGTATTTTCTCAGAATATGAAAATTAGAGTATGGATTTAGTGATAGGTAACTTGATGTGACAGCAGGGAAAGTTGGTTGCTGAACGTAAAGTTGCCACAGTTGATGGTATGGTATGTTTCTGATCTTTAATCTAAAAATATTATTTAACCTGCTCATGTAACGCATACATAAGAATGCGTATACAGGCTTTGCGCACGTACTCTCTTGGTACAGGCTTTATCAAACCTAAAAAAGACTTATGTTTATCCTTATGAGAGTTATTTTGGTATCGATAAAGAGTGGTTTTTTTTCGCTTTTAGTTCATTTTGATGGCATCTGCCAGTGCCGGTAGCTCAATTGATAGAGAGCCCGCCCGGCAAGCGGGAGTCCCCGGCTTGAGTCCGATATATCGGGCCTTTATATCGGTATTTTCTAATTTCTTTAAAATTATTTAATTTTAGAGAAATTAGAAAATAACTTATTTTTTTCTAAAATTAGAGTATGTATTTAGTGATAGGTAACTTGTTGTGACAGCAGGGAAAGTTGGTTGCTGAACGTAAAGTTGCCATAGTTGATGGTATCTATTTTTTTAGAATATGACAGGTTTGGTCCTGTGGGGTCAATCATGGTGTCGAATCGAGCAATTCTATCTATTACGGTGCCCATGTTAGCAAACATGCAGCGCGGTCACAGAACTTTATCGATTCGTGTTTTCACGAAACTTCGTATAGTATGGAGTCGGTTTGTAAGCAACAATTGAAATCAAGTTTAAATAACTTTGCTAATTTAAATTTTTTTGAACAGGCTGCATTGTTAAATAAATGTAAAATTAATAAATTACAATTTGCAACCGACTCCATACTATACGAACATTCGTAAGCAGTCGATAAAACGAACGCACTGATGCTAGGTTAAAATTATTTGATAATATTTATTCAAATAATTTTTGTCGATTCGAGTTTTTATCGATGGTGAATTTATTCAATTTATATTTTTTTCTGATCTTTAATAATAATTAAGCATTATTAAAATCAAAAATATTATTTAACCTGCTCATGTAACGCATACATAAGAATGCGTACAGGCTTTGCGCACGTGCTCTCTTGGTACAGGCTTTATCAAACCTAAAAAAGACTCTTATGTTTATACTTATAAGAGTTATTATGGTATCGATAAAGTTCTTAGAGTCTGGCTAACGAAAGTAGACAATGGGGGTTTTTGCAAACTTTTTATATGGCAACTTATTGTGGTGCCATTGTCAATCGAACGGTTGTTGGTGGTTTTGGTAATTAAGTTTTAGGAATTTTCATATTTGAAAATGAATATATTGCAAATATTGCAATTTTTAATCTTTTTGTACTTTTCTTAATTTTCCATGTAAGTTTTTTTGTTTGTGAAAACTGCTTATTGGCCTTATTTTTCTATTGTTAAAATTATACAATAAATAGCTGTAAGTTTCCCGTAAATAAATAAATAATATTTGATAGTCCCACAGATTGGTGATTATACATAATTTAATCTACTTTTTAGGCCATTGGTGGGACGAAAGTATGATTTTTAAACAGGAGAGGTTAAGATCATTTTGAAGTATTCTAAGTTAAAGTTGATGGCCTTAGTGGTTTTTGAGATATGGAGATGTGACAGGAAGACAGAGCGGTTTCATTTACACTAAATTTCTCCTCTGAAATTTTAGAAATAATAACGTAATATGAAGCATAACCTAAACGTTAGTTTCAAAGAATGGTTTAATATAAAAATATATTACATTCTACGAACTTTTTCATATATTTAGATTTGGAATTTTTGTCTATTAACGATACCACAATAATTTTATGATTCATGTTATTTTTGTGCTTTAGTGAGCTTTTTCCTGTGTAGGTAGTAGAAGTAATTTACATCAGCTAAACGCTGCTATTTTCAAAACTATTGCCACTAAAGTATATAAATTTGACGTCTCCGTCTTAGGTCGACGGTCTCCGTGGAGCAGTAGGTACCTAATTTAGACTCTTCTTCGGCAAACGTGAGGTCGCTGGTCCGATTCCCGCACGGAACAAGAAATAATGTCCTCGGCATTTAAAGCCATGTAGTTGGTCCGTGTGGTTGTCTGAAATTTTATTATTTATTAATTTTACAAATGGATTTTCTAAACTTGTTGTTATTTTTGTTTATAAAGTGTAACCGTTGTACCTTTGTACCTTGTACCTTTAAACTTGGGAACCTTTGAATATATTGCGTAATTTTATATTGTATACAAAAAACATACTTCAAACGCAAAGTCAAATAGTGACCCTCCATTGTTTTAAGGTCGGTTAAAAACCAAGCATAAAGATCTAAGTTTCACGCTTGGATGGATATTGAGATGTGTAGGTATTAAAATGAGTAGAAAAACGCAATCTGACCACTTTTTGCTGCAACGTCTTAGATAAAGTAAAAAATCTTTAAATATCATACTTATGATTTTTTTTTTTTTATTTATTTATCAGTTTTACAATTTATAGAATGCTTAATTAATTATTAAACACCTTTATTTGTTTTAATTGATTAGCACTGAAAGTATATTTTTTTATTATACCTATACTTTGCCCCCGTTTGACCTCAATTGAACCTGATGGTAAGTGAATATTTAGTCGGAGATGAAAGCAAATGGGCTCGGGAAAGAGCTGACTCTTCATACAATATTTCCGGAACACCTCACATTACTGAAAAAAGTGCCAAGAGTTTTTTCCGCCGGCTTTTTTTGTCTCTTGGTCTACTGTAATATCTTATTTAACAACTATCAACAACTGGTTCAAGCGAAAGTATGCGATGACTGACTTCATCTAGTGTTTTGTGAAATTCCTAAGATGAATAAAGCTTTTTGAATTTTGATTTTTTTTAAATTTTGAGTCGTCGCCGTGACGGGGTCCAACCACCAAGCACACTCGGATTAGTCATCTTTTACTATACGCTTACCCAGGACCAGAGCTTCTCTATACTAATCTACACGGACTATATCAAAGTTAAAATACTATTAAGAATATTTCATAATATTGTCTTCCATTCTGGACTGGGAGCGAAAGAAAAACGTAGAATGTGCCAGCTGCTTCTCTTCCCGGGCATACTGTAAAAGTCAGTTAAGAGACAGTGGTTTTAAAGGCGTTTTTGTGGGCGATAGGCTGACCCCCTGTCACTACAATAGTCTCTCTCCATCTTTATAATACCTCCAAATTATACCCCATAAGGGATACAGGTGTGACGTTATGTATGTATGTATTCATAATATTATCTTACAACGCCGACTATCGTATAAAGATAGCTATTAACGCTTAATAGCAACATCCAGGAAGATTATTATTTTATTTATTTATTCACACTTTATTGCACACAGTACAAAAGGGAAAAAAATGCAATGATAACACAAACTTAAGAATAATACAATGGGCGGCCTTATCGCTTCAGAGCAATCCCAAACAACCCCAAGTTGTATAGACAAAACAGAAACTGTACAAACATCAGCAATAACAAAACTTATAAGTTCATTATGCAGTTTTTGAATTTGAAACTGACTTCCCCATCTCCATGTCCACATCCACGTCCTGTCTTTGTCCACGACTATCCTCATTATCTGTATTCTCTCTTGTACCTATGTACCTCTATCGCTACGTCTATCTCTGCTTCTATCTTTACCTCTATATCTATGTCTACGTTTCTGTCTGATACTTGATTGCCTATTGTATAAATATAATAGTAGACTCCAGAAGATCAACTCGTTCAAGGGTCAATGTGTACGCTTCATCTATACATATAATAAAACAGTAAAAAAAACGTGTCTGTACATTTAATATTTTTACAAAAAAAATTATCTAGGGTTATAAAGAAATGAAAAAAGAGTAAGAATCTGAAAAAAAAAAATTTGTCTGTTTGTTTGTAAGTTTGTCTGTTTGCACACGCTAATCTCTGGAACCGCTGGACGGATTTGAATGAACCTTTTTTTGATGTATAGCTGTGAAGCCGGGGCAACATATAGGGTATATTTTATTTCAGTTACTGGAACACCTGATGCAGAACCCTTAAGGAATCATCAAAACCGTAAGAAATATAGATATGATGCCTTAACAAAAGTTGTCCAGGATGATGAGCAGATTCTGCAGACATACAAAAATCTAGGATCTAAAAAAATTGTACCTATGAGTAAAAGATTTTTAAAAGTTATGTCTAAAACTTACTTTACTAGAATATGGTGGAGATGTTCGGCATACAGATCAGAAGTACTCATTGCTCAGTTGCGCGTAGACCGACCATGAGTCTAAGGTCGTGGGTTCGATCCTGCTCGCGTTATTTTTTTTTATTATATTTTTTTTATTTTGTTTACAATAAATATTTAATTGTGAACAAAATTGTCTTTGACACCACTTGATTTCAATCAAGATCCAAAGAGATATCGTAATAATTTTAAAATAACTCCGTAATAAAATAGGTAGGTATGTTCGATAAGACGCGGGCGGGCGAGCGAGTGATTCGCTGGCATGGCCGGCCACTCACGCTATTAATTGTTCGAGATACCTACCAAACTCTGGGTGCCTATGACCATATTAACCCAACTTTTATTATTTCACTTGGAAATAAGATTTCTCTGAATGAACCACCAAATTTTTGTAACGGTTGGGAGTCAGACTACCCACGAGTTTAATTTTATAACTTTCTATTCCAAAATATTAAAAATACTAAGTTTCTTTTCAAATCGGTGAATAAGTCCGAATTTGACCTCATTCCCACCTGATGGTAAGTATAAATGAGGTCGAATACCGAAGCCAAGCCAGTTCTATCATAAACCCGTTTGCGGCTCTAGAACTGGCTCTTTATAAAATGTTTTCGGGACGCGTCACCGCTTGCAGTAGTGATATTTGACGGCAAATTTCAGTCAGCCGAGACGGGGCTCACTCGGATTAGTCAATTATTCAGAGGCGGTAGGATTATTCTAGGGGTAAATTATAACTAAATTGTCGTCAAAATCAATGAATGCTGGGTTTCAATATTTTACATGAGGAAAAGCTACTACAAACGAATGGTAGGTAGTTATAAGAATAGTAAGTAGTAATTTGACAAGATGTTGAATATTGAAACGCTTTATACGCTTCAATATTCAACGTGTATGATAGCTAAATCTACTGATCGTAGAATAAACGAACAAACATACATATAACTTCACGCCTTTATCCGTTATAAAACCTCTATCCAATAAAACCTCTATCCCTAAAATGACTTTTAAGGTATGCCCGGGAAGAGACGCAACTGGTACATTCTATGATTTTCTGTTGCTCCCAGTCCAGCGTGGAAGCAACGAACGAACAGTGCTTTTGATATTGTAACGTGGCATTAGTAGATTAGATAGATGTAAAAGCGTTCGCATAGCCAGAAGAAAAAAAAACTGACATGGGAATAAGAATTCTAAGGAAATTCTCCTGGTAAAAGTACTAGGGGCTTAAAAATAATAAATCTGAAAAATAGTTGGTATGCAGTAGAAAATTTTGCTATGTTGATAGGGCTAAATCATTAATAAAGCTTCTTGCGCGATTTAATACAGGTAGGTACAGAAGGCAGCAGGTCAAGCGTTACATTACCTGTCAAATTTCCCCAAACAATTTTAACTTAGGTAATGTCGAGGGCATAGATTTCAGATTCAAGTAAAAAAAAAAATACCGATTTGTAACGCTTGATATGCTGCCTTCTGTACATACAGAGATATATTGTAAGAAAGTTAAACTTAAAATAATGGGACTCAAGGTTTTATTTATTTCGTGATCATTTCTAGCTCTTGGAAGTTAGAAACCGTAGAACTACCAAAAGAAATTACATTAAATTGGCTCAGCCATTTTACCGTGAAAAGTAGCCAATCATAACTATAGATAGATACACATCATACACTGATAATGGCTGGATGGATGGATCTTTGCTACTCTTTCACGCAAAAACTGTCGAATGTATTCTTCTGAAACTTTACAGTAATGTAGCTTTACCTAGAATAACAATAAGCTATAATTAATGAAGATAGGTATTGCATGAAATATGTAAAATTTAAGACACTTTGGCACCCGATTTGTTTATAACGCAATGTGCCTAATATAGTTACCTATGTTTGTAATGTACCTAATATAGTTACCTATGTTTGTGGTTAGGAGTTATACATATTATTTGGGCGAAAATTCTTCATTTTTATTTTTGTTATCAAAGATAGTACTTAGGACCTTGGAGAAGAAAATAACCTACTCGAAATACTAATTCAATGCAGACGAAGTCGCAGGCATCATCTATGTAATATACCTACCTACCTATACTTTTTCACAAAACACCTAGGTGAAACTGCGGATCACAGCTTTGTTGTAACAGTTTTTGAAGTAACTCTGTCTATTTATCTATCAGTAACGCTTTCACAGCTTAACTACTGAATCGATTTTGACGAAATTTTGAATAAGGTAAGTTTAAACTTCAAGGAGGATATAATAATAGTATTTATCCAACTCCAACAACCGGTATCCACGCGGACGAAGTCGCGGGTCACAGCTAGTTTTATAATAAAATTCCAAAATATTTATGATTAACCCTTCGATAGATTTAAGGATAAGTGTTATGTGAAAAGGTTTAGTATAAGCTATCTGGATGCAAGAAGATTGGATTCCCTGGCTGTAAATTGTTATTGTGTATTTTTTTTCTCTTATTTTTAAAAGATGATTGCTGTTGAGTTTCTTGCTACTTCTTCTCAACAGATCGACTTTCCGAAGTGGTGGTAGATTCAGTTCAATTTGTAAATTGTTTGACTTATTTCAAATGTATTTAAATACTTACGAAATAAAGAATATTGGAGTTTGAGTATTAATGATGTAGTACGTAAGCTATCATAGTAATGTTCACGGCTACACCGCCGCCGCGCCGGACCGTGTAAGCGTAAGTTCTCAGATTCGGATCGCATAAGAATCGGCTGCCTTATCACGTAACTTGCAAGAGTAAAGCGATGGCATGAATTGCGCAAGATATGCTAAAAAAGAACTAATTCGTATTACGTTACAGCAAAAACAAAGCCATAGCAATCCGCCGACTGTGCTTCCTCTATCGTACAATCGATGTACTAAAAGTGCATATAATCCCTTTGACTTTCATACTTTTCCCGTGTACTTTTCTGCGAAATTTTAAAAGCAGACTTCTGTTTCACATTTTATTAGTTTCTTTTTTAGCTATCAAATTGTTTTTGGCGCTAGTATCGTAGCAATAAATGTAACGAACGATTAAACAGCTATCGCTTACATAATACGATGTAAAGCAATGGATCGCGCGTCCATAGCGTGATGACTGCGCCATTATAGCTGATCGCTAATATTTACGTGATAAGGCAGCGGATGTAATGCGTAACCACTCTCACTCGGGCCTTTTCTTAGAAAGAATACGTCACCCGTTTCCCAAAAATAGAATACCATCCCGTAAATAGAGAGACTGTGACCTGAAATAGCTCGCGTGAATAGCTGTCTTGTGTCCATTTCATGTCCAGCGTGGTTGTATGTCTACCACTTTGTGTTATGGACACTATTGAGTGACTCACAAAAGAGTGACTCGAGCTTTTTCCTTTGATAATTTTTCAAAGCCAAGAAGTTCGGGCTTTTGTAAAATATACATGCTTATGTTATTTTTTGAGAGTTGACTTTAGGGCTAGCTATCTACATAAACATAATTTATGAAACGTATTTGTAGCACAAAATGAAAATTGCATGCTGTACTTTAATTCGCTGCTAAGTAGGTAATATAAACCGGTTCATGAAATAAATGAATTATCATAAATTTTAAGAAGTAAACGAGTTATAAAAATCAGTTTCAAATCCTTCGGAAATCTTTTTTAAGAGTGAGTATACTGATATGATAATACCTACTTACTGTTAAGTAATCATCATGGACGTATGCATTGCTAACACAGAAACATTAGCTGGTAAGGTGTGGTTCTTACACTGCCTATTCTTCAATCCCTTCTACTCTGTTTGGTAAGGTAAATAAATAAAACTTATCCCACCAAAAATTTTTCCAACCGGACTGCATAGCGTTGTCTGATTGTCACTCGTGATCACGATATGTTAAGGTACTATCAAAGAAACTTCCGCCTGACCACCACTAAGTTCATTTTTGCTTGCACTCAAAAATAGAACAGATAGATAGTAGAACAGAATAGTAAAACAGTTCGGCACCGCAGCAATGTTTTTGCGATATTTTTTATAAGTGATCAGGCGGCAATGACCGCGATGGTACCTGTCGTTACTTCCAATTGTATGATATAATTGAATGCAACAAAATCTGGTTAAACAGTGTTTTATTTCATACTAGCTGTGACCCGCGACTTCTTTCTCGTGGACACCGGTTATTGAAGTAAGATAAATACTACTTATTATTATATCCTCCTTGAACTTCAAACTAACCTTACTCTAAATTTCGTCAAAATAAATATACAGAGTTACTTCAAAAACTGTTACAACAAAGCTGTGATCCATAGTTTCACCTAGGTTTTGGGAAAAAGTATAGGTACATTACATAGATGATGCCCGCGACTTCGTCTGTATTGAATTAATATTTCGAGCAGGGTATTTTCTTCTCCAAGCTCCTACTATCTTTAATAAGAAAAATAAAAATGTAGAATCTTCGCCCATGTAATATGTAGGTACAATAATAATTAGGTGTATTACAAAGGCAAATTGCGTTATAAACAAGTCGGGGGCCAAAGTGCCTTAAATTTAAAGTTTCAGAAGAATACATTCGGTAGTTTTTACTTGAAAGAGTAGCAAAAATCCATCCATCCAACCATTACCAGTGTATAATGTGTATCTAAGTACCTATAGTCATGTTTGGCTGCTTTTCACGGTCAAACGGCTAAGCCAATGTTAACACATAGGTACGTTAGTTTTTATTCCGAAGTGATCTACGGTTTCTGACTTCCAAGAGGCAGAAACGATCACGAAATAAACAAAACCTTGAGTTCCATTATTTTAAGTTAAATTTTCTTACAATACTTATATCTCTGTACGTACAGAAGGCAGCACATCAAGCGTTATAAATCTGTAATTTTTTTTACTTGAATCCTGAACTCCATGCCCTCGATATTAAGTTAAAATTGGTTGGGGAAATTTGACAGGTAATGTAAAGCTTGACGCCTTCGTAACGCCTTCTATATCTACCTACATTAAATCGCGCAAGAAGCTTAATTAATGACGAGCTTTTACCCGCAACTTCGTACGCGCATAAACATAAAAGTCTTATTTTTCCCGACCCCGTGGAAATTTCGGGAATTTCTTCCATAATGAAACCACACATACATTGAAAAACCTTTATACCAAGTATCACATCCGTGCACTCCAGGAATAAGATTTTTCATACAAACTAAAAAGTCCAATAATTCCCGTTTCCGTAAAAATTTTGGGAATTGCTTCCTTAGTGCTGCCCCACAACTTTTAAGGATTATATGTTCCAAATTTCAGCTCTTTACGGCCAGTAGTTTTGGCTGTGCGTTGTCTGTCAGTCAGTAACGGAAAAGTTTTATAAGACTATAGAATGAAATATCCAGCATTTGGCCAGCTTGGTGGTTTTCGGTTCAAACCTCCTTATTTTATTATTATTTATTTTCTTAAGTTCTCACAATTCATCACATTAAATAAATACATATTCATACACATTAAACAAGTCTTTATAAAGTCTCTCTAGAAAATGGTATCCAGAGTTAAAAAATGTTAGTTGAATGTAAAATATAATTTGTCGTATACGTGATTATTTCCGGTATAAAAAGTGTTCTATCTTACCTCCATTTTAAATTACGGCTACACCCATATTCCTGCAGTGATCTTCAAGGTTCTGTTGTTTCAATAAAATTAAGGCTATTATTTTAACTTTCAGATTCGAGGAAACGACCTTAACTTATCCGGTATGCAGCACCAATGATACAAGTTGTCTTGGCGGCTTCGCCCGACTTTACCAAGAAATACACACGTTGTTTCAAGAAAAGCCAAATGCTCTTTTGTTGAACGCCGGCGATGTCTTCCAGGGAACCTATTGGTATACTCTTTTGAAATGGAAAGTCACGCAGAAGTTCATGAATTTGCTGCCAATTGACGCTCATGTGAGTTTTGGATGTTTTCTTTTTAATTATTAAGCACATTTCTGTTCGATTCTTCGAAGCACACCTGAAAGAAAGTGATGATAATAGAGACCAATTATTAATGAAGAATGTCTTTTGCATATGTATAATAAAAGAATAATAGTTGGACCTAGTAAAAATAAAACGCGAGTTAACAAATATTTATTGCAAATGTAGGCAAAAAGGACCAAAAAGTAGAAATTTCTAAAAAAAAACACAAAAGTGGCAATATCTTGAAAACCCATTTTGATGTTAACTGATAAGGCCTAAGGTTCATCTACGTCCAGTGTCACGGGAACGTGTCGTTTTTGGGACACCCTGTATATGACCTAATCTAATATACATGATGTTAAGCAATCATAACCGTGGATAGATAAAACAAGTTTACTTAAGAACTTAAGTTAACTTAAATTCCGGGTGATAACTACCTATATCTTGCTTTTCTATTAGGAATTTAGCAAGGCTATTAGTCAATCGAAGTATGTAAGTAAGTAGTAAGAAAATAAAAGGTGTCCATTATTTGTATCAATCGAATATTTGTTATCAACACCGTTCACAGATTCGAACAGTCGCAGACATGGTTTTATCGTTTCATATACAAAATTTGTTAAGGTAGAAGAATGTTTTTTTTGCGCTTAAACTGCTGTAATAACCCACAGTAAACTTTTTCATCATATTCCTAAAGGGTAGCGATAAACGTGAATAGCCCTAGTACTTAATAACACCTAATAAGTATAATTAAGCAATTACCTTTACAATGCATTTAATCATTAATTGATAAGCATCGTAATTTGACATAATGAGATTTAAAATAAAAACCTAATGATACATGCTACCTTGAAATTAATTGAAATGACTTAAATTAAATTTTTGTATATTTTAATTGGCAGCATTAGTTTCGCACATCGTAAATAATATGTTTTAATGTCAAACATGAGCGCCCTACTCAAGTTTTAATTATTTATTTTAATTAATTATTTTAATTATTTACCATGCCGCAGATCGGCCCTGCATGCATACACACAATACGATTGGCAGTGCCACTGCAAGCAGGGCCCTGCAGGCAGTGCTTTGAGTAGGCCGCTATATGAGACAACTTACGAGCGCTTTTGTAAACCTCGTAATACGCTCAAGTTTATACATAAAACTACTTATCTTAGTATAATATTACGTATAAAAATAAATCAATATTTTAGTGATTACTATTTTCTTGTTTCGTACTTTTTAGAGAGGGTTTTTCGTAGTCGAGTTTCAGTTTTAAACTTTCTTTTTCACTTTGGCGGTAAGATACCAACGGAGTGTAATGAATAGTGCCTATCAACGCCTATTATCGTTTTACAACTAACCTTTATGAGATTCCAACCATGGCTACAAGTCAAACACACAAAAATTCATATTTACATACCTATGAACACGATATTAAAACTTAACATTTAAAAAAAGGTCACTTTATAATTAAATATTACTAGACACCACGCGCGGTTTTACTCGCGTAACTTTTGATCCCGTGGGAATTTCGAGATAAAATATAGCCTATAACATTCCTCAAGAGATGGGCTATCAAACACAAACAAACTCTTCAGCTTTATATATAAGTATAGATGATTATTTGTCCAAACCCGCGGCTTAACCTCAATCACACTAACTGAAGATGAGGGTAGAGATGATACCACACGGGCCTAGACAGGTCCTGACTCTTTATTAAGTATAGCCAGAACACATCACCGCAGGAGGGGTAGTATTTGGCGGCAGTTTTTTTATGAAGGGTGGTCGGTAGCCAGGCGAACCCTGTAGGGGTCTACCTACCAAGCGGGGGCCACTGGATTAGTTGCAATTTACGATACGCTTACCCGGATACGCTTACCAGCAGGGCTACTCGAGGCTGACTCTACGCGGCCAAAAGTATATATTTCCATGGGCATGATCATATTAGTTTTGATCCCTCGTTTTTGTGATCTTAATCACGGCCACACGTCACACACAGTGTGGCCTGCAAATAGGTTCTATCACCAAGAACCAGTTTTATTTATTAGTTAACTAGCCACCGCACGCGGTTTTACCCGCGTAACTTTTGATCCCGTGGGAATTTCGGGATAAAATATAGCCTATAACCTTACTTAAGAGTTGGGCTATCAAATGCAAAAAGAATTTTTCAAATCCCACTTGTAGTTTCTGGGATTAGCGCGTTCAAACAAACAAACAAACAAAAACAAACTCTTCAGCTTTATGTACATATTAGTATAGATTACTTGTGGGATTTACCACCTTTCGCACTCACCTGCGGGGCTAGCATGCGACCATCGACAACGATAAATCGGGCCATTTTATCGATATTTTCTTAAAATATGTCTCTTAGAGTAAGAGTAGGGATGTATTGTTTTAGAATATGGCATCTTTGGTTCTGTGGGCTTAATCATGGTATCGAATCTAGTAATTCTATCTATTATGGAGCGCATGTAAGGTAACATGATAGACCAATATAATATTTATCTTGTCGAATCGATTCTTTATCGATGGTCGTATTCTAGCCCTGCTGGTCAGAATGACAGTAAAGGTGGTGTGATTAGTAACCCCCTAAGCAAATAACAGTGATGGAGGTGATGATGATCAATTAACATTATGAATTCCATATACAATGTGCTCCCAATGCCAAAAAACATTCAAACATATACAATTTATCCCGAAATTCCCGCGGGATTCGAAATTGCATGGATAAAACCGCGTGCAACAGCTAGTTTATAATATAATATGCTCAATGACAAATGTCAAATAAACTATCTGACAGTTTTGCACGTTTAACCTGTGAAAAATTCAGGATGAAATATTACTTTTCTGCCATAGGAACTCATATACTGACTTTCCTTGGTATTTCTTTAGATTAATTATATCAAATAAACAAACTCTTCATCTTGATCGTACTTATAGCTTAGAGTTGAATTGATGTTTATTTATAACCGACTCCAAATATGAGTTAATATGCCTATGTTTTTAGTTACTTTTTTGTTATTGTTAATTTTTTACAAATTTTGATAATAATCGTACTAAAGAGTTAGTCCTGCATGAATTTCATTAAAATAAAAGTATGTACCTAGTGATTGTTTGTTTCGAAGAAGAAAGTGGTAATTTGATAATTTTTAAGATTTATCATAAAAGGTCTGTAAAAACGCCGCAACATCCAGTAAAAGGTAAAAATATGAACACGATAAATTCGTCGAAAAGTGTTTAAGGCTGCAAACTGGACGGCAGCGACAGCGGCGCGGGCAGCGACGCGGGGAATCTGGGCCGTTCTCGACGCCAGCGGGCGCTCGAGCGATTTGTCGCGGTTTCATACAAATTACTTTCTATCGTGTCGCGGAAATTGCTGCCCGCGCCTCTGTTGCTCTCGCTGACGCTGCCGTCCAATTTGCAGCCTTAAGGAAATGAATCGTGAAAATTGAAGACAATATAGGTATTAGCAGTAAAATTATCTAATTTTTTTTTATAATAATAAATATGACACTCACACGACATTATCTAGCCCAAATTAAGTTTCTTAAAGAACTTGTGTTATGGATACTAGATAACTGATATACTTAAGAAATATATAAACATACATATTGAATAAATACATATTTTTTATTAGAATAAACTTAAATAAATATATAAACATCCATGACTTGACGACTAATATCTGTGATCAACACACAAATATCCGTCGCCGCCGGGATAGAAGGCAATTTATGTTACCGCTACACCAGCCGGTCGTCAAATATGACGCGAGGTCGCTAGCCAGTCGGACCCTGACGGGGTCTTACCACCAAGCGGGGGTCACCCGGATTAATCGTATTTTACGACATGCTTTTCATGCTTTAAATACTTACTTGAAATTACATTCGAAGATAAAATTGCCTTTAAGTAGGCATATTTTTTTTTAATAACCAGCATTGGATAAAAAACATAGTAACTACTTTTAATACTTGATTTAGGAGTAAGCATTCTTATAAATGTAATGTTCCTTTTCGAATGGCTGTCGTTCACAGATATTTTTTATCGTTTCTTGATCAGTTTACGGTTTTATAACTTTACGAGAAAGTTTAGTTCTTGAGCGTTTCTACGTTTGAGGATTATAAAAATACTATAAAACTATGTACTTCGTCCACAGTTCGAGCTTATACGATTTTAAAAAGCGATATGGACGTCTTTGGGTCGTAAATGAAACGAGTCACTAAACAAAGTGCTGACTGAAAAGAAATGAAATGGTGCCTAAATTAATAATAAAAAAAATATAGACAAGTTTTATTTTCAGATATTTGTTGTTATTTAACATGTTAGTTTTTACGGGCTTTTTACTCCTCCTCAGCATAGCAATCGATTGACTGCTGGATATGTATTATTTAAAGAACCTATGTTACTAATATTGTTAAGATAAAGAGTTTCATTGTCTGAATTTCATAGCTCATCCCTTGGTTATAAATTTAGCCCTTTTCAATCTAAGGGCAAAATTTTATGAAGAGATCTTTCCGGATCCAAATTTCACACAGGTAAAACCGCACACGACTTGGTATGGCGTTTAAAATATTCATCCCGTTACGTTAATACTGATCGGTTCTTAGATTCCCCATTGTCATTATTGTGAGTAATTTCAAGTTTGTGTTTCCTTTTTTCAGACAATTGGCAATCATGAATTCGACGATGGCGTATCCGGTCTTGCACCTTACCTCAAAGCTCTGAAAGCGCCAGTGGTTGTAGCCAATATAGACGTTAGCGAAGAACCAGCTCTTAAAGACCTCTACAAACCACATATTGTCGTAGAACGGCAAGGAAAGAAGATTGGAATCATAGGACTTATTACTACGGCTACTGCGGTAAGCATAACATCAATATTATTTTTGAGTAAGATTGTTATCTACATTCAAAAAAGTTATAGGACCATATTTATAAACCTCTCTCAACTCTTTACCGATTTCCATATGTATAGCGGAACTTAGGAATGCTCTTATTTGCCAAACACGGCCAAAATACTCTAAAATTTCTGTTTGACTCAGCGGTACTTTAAGTAAGAGCAGTCTTAGACTTGGGAGTGATTTATTTAAACGGGCTCAAATGTCTTACTTTATTCTGAAATTAACTGTAAAATATCTAAAATAGCTAAAATAAACAACACATACATAACCTCTCGCCTGTCTCCCTTTGAGTTAGGTAGAGACAAGGAAACACAAATTGCTACGATCCGGAATACCTCTTCCGCTTTTTCCACGTTCATTAATCTATTTATACATGTTCGCTGGTTACGGGTACTTTGCACTATTCCCTTTTTAAGAATGTTACCAATTTGATAGCCATACGTTCGCCTAAGGCGGCCCATTCCGACAACACCATCCGTTCTTGCTGTGCACACCTCTTTCGGAAATCTACTTTCTTTCATTCTTTCCAAATTTCTAAACTTGTGGACCAAACTACCGTAGCACACCCTTTTCAATCTTAGTCACTCAATTTCACTTCACACGTGCTCCTTAAAGCTCTCATCTCCACAGCATTAATCCTGCTTTCATGTCTATTCAGCCACATTCAAGATTCACTACCATACGTGGTACGATAATCATCACCCATCATCATCATCCACAGCCTGTAGACGTCCACTGCTGGACATAGGCCTCCCCCAAACATAGGCCTCCCCCAAGAGGTACGATAATAAAATAAACTAATGAGAGGTTTTCTGGCAGCTCATTAAAAAAACAAAACTGTACAAAATTGGTACAAAAGGCTTCGATAGATGGCGCTTTACAAAAGGCGAAGGCGAAGAATTTAGTCCACACAGCGTTTTTAAAAGTAAAATAAATTAATTGACGTCTGTATCAGAAATTGAACGTATAAATAACCATAGATGGTAGATACCACTTACCTACATTATAGTATTTTCTATAATCCTTCGGCTTTTTAAAAGTGCCATCTATTGAGGCTTTTTGAACTAATTTTTATGAGCTGTCAGAAAACTCCCCATTAATTTAAATTGATTTCACGTGAAATATTTATACAACGTGTGACATAATGAAGAGATAATACTTAAGGGGATTGTATGTTTCGTGATGAAGTTTATAAGTAACAGTAAGATAAATTTGTTATCCTTACGGTTCGGCTGAAAAACAAGTTCAAAGTTTAGATCAAAATATCTAAGTGTCAACCCTAAGAACAGCTGTTAGCTTTTAATGAAATCTATTCGATAACAGATGGCGTAAAGATAAAGTGATGGGTAACTAAGACAGATACTACAAAGTTCAGCCGGTGCGGGAAAGGTCATAAGGACACTGACTGCGGCACAAGTCTTGTTTTAGCTTATAAGGTTACTAGGGTTGTCAAAATATTTTATTGTAAAATAATTAAATAAATTTGTATGAAAGTCTATACCAGCACTGATCATGATAATTCTTTTTCTGTATATTCTATGTATGGTATAAAAGCTAACCCTTAATTTTTATATCTCCATTTTGTTACACGTTGTATAATAGTATATTATGTAACAAGTGAGCGAAGTTGCTAATTACAGTCGAGGCTGTGATTTGAGCCCGAGCCGCAGGCGAGGGCTTAATAATGAGCCGAGACTGTAATTAGCAACGCTCACGAGTTATATACGACGTTTTTCAACACACTTGTGAGTAAAAGACAGACATACGTGGTCATAAAATAACAAACACACTTCATAACAAAGCTGTGAATTGTGATTGAAAAATGGCGCCGAACTTCGCGCATGCGCGTAGGTTTTTTTTTCCGCCAAATGTGTCAATGGCTGTATAGCATATACAGCCTATTTTACATGAAAATATTTAATTTGGAGTGGTAAATCCAAATATTTTAATATTTTGTAACAAATTATTGTAAATTGTGAATAATTTGTTTCATATACAATTTTGTTTAACTAATATAAGGCATAAACATTTAAAAATGTATATGGATTTGAAGTGGTATAAAACCTCTTTGTTGTTTCTGAAAAAAATTAATGTATAACCCGGATCAATAAAATATGCTCTGTTTACTCGCATTTAATTTGCACAAAGGTACAATTCAACTTTGTAGGATTCATTATATTATGCACTAGGGTATAATATATTATGCACGCGTGACTTATAGCCCAGTTTATAGTTCTAAATTCAATAGAATAACGCTCACTTTACGAGCAAGTGTGTTGAAAAACAATTTTATAAATTATGGTTCATTAGAGGTACCTACTAAACATGCTTTTGCTGATTTTAAGAGTAGGTACTTGCAATATGGATTTTTATTGATTAGAATAGAATAGAATATTCCTATTGCAAATGTGTAAGGTTAACAAAACTAACTGTATAAGGAAAACATAAGAAATCCATTGGCGTGCAGAAACATTATATTTATTTGTTATTCATTGTTATCTTTATTAACGGCATCAAAATAAAAAGTTAAAGCTTATTGTTAGCGTAACCACAACACTTATGCAAGATATTTAATGTAGCTCGTATCAAAATCTCATCGAACGTGTGCCCTGAGTTTAAGTATGAGTTTTATTTGTATCTTTAAAACTCACATATAGTTAATTTATTCCTTCTATTCAGATAGAAATAAGATTTAAACTCGGTTGAAGCATTCGTGTTTGACCTTAGCTAAAATAAGGAAAAGTGTCGCTGACCCTCAATACTTTTCCTTATACATTGTGATCGATTTCTAGTATTAAAAAAACAATTTCCCTATACCTGGTTGGATTTCTATATGATTGAGATTTAAAAAAACCATCTTGGCCCACATTATCAAGTTCTTGTCCAACTGATAATGGGTAGTAAAGTTCTTGAGTATGTAAGTTTTATATTTACATGCTGTAGATATAGCGTAAATCGCTTTTCATAACTTATTTGCCTTTTAGTGGTGAGGACCTATAATTGGCCCACTAACTCTATTACTGAATTGAACTAGAATAGAAGAAACTA
The DNA here is from genome assembly GCA_944452665.1 of Stenoptilia bipunctidactyla. Classification (NCBI taxonomy): domain Eukaryota; kingdom Metazoa; phylum Arthropoda; class Insecta; order Lepidoptera; family Pterophoridae; genus Stenoptilia; species Stenoptilia bipunctidactyla. The sequence continues at coordinate 13,124,814 of OX101737.1, read as the reverse complement.
AACTAGAATTGATATTTTGGCTGTTGGTCGTCCTATTACAAATAAATAAATAAATAAAAACCTGGGCTAAAGTGAAACGTCACTTACGTATGTACTTTCTATATCCGTTTTCTTTTTTTTTTTGAAAATTGCAAATATTTGAGACGCCTTCCATGCTGGACGGGGAGCGAAGGAAAAACATAGATTGTTCCAGCTATTTCTTTTCCCGGGCATACTGTAAAAGTCAGTTTAGGGACAGAGGTTTTATTAGAGGTTCTTTTTGTAGGCGGCAGGCTGACCCCTGTCACTGCATTAGTGTCTTTCCATCATAATAATTCCTCCAAATTTGTCAAACGAGACATCAGGTGGTTTTATAACCTCTGATGTTCTACCTACCCCATACGAGATACAGGCGTGAAGTTATGTATGTATGAATGTATTTGAGGCGCCCCCTACCTAATTGACCAAAGTTCTCAACTTCGTGCCGCTCGGTCTTGCGCCGTTTACATCCATTGTTTAGGGGCAACTTCGCTTACCTACATTTAGAAATTATTAATTTATGAAATGTAATTTTTATAGGAATCATCCAATCCTGAAAAAGTGAAATTCTTAGATCCTTTCGAGACGGTAAAAAATGAGTCGCAAAAGCTAACTGAAGAGGGGGTCGACATTATCGTGGTGTTGTCTCATTGTGGACTTATAGTTGATAAGTGAGTAATACCTAACCTTTATACACAGTACAGATATCTACAGTAATTCAACTCGGCCGCATCTTTGAAATAAATGCCTACAGCAGCGCCGCGGTCCGTTCACTTGTGACAGGACTGCCCGCCTTCAGCGTTAAAATTATATTTGCCTACTTTGTGTTTACTTCCATTTAGTTTTGTGACTGCAAATATATTTTTTTTATATAGGTAAACAAATAAAATACTTTGTAAATTGAACAGGAAGTGTTCAGCGAAAATACGTTTTGTTTGAAAAAACCATGTCTACGTTTAAATAACAAATCGGTCTTATAAATTAGCGACCGAAAAATACTTGCGCCTCGACTGAGAAGCACGAAAAGATTTATTGTAAAATTTTAAACTATAAACAATCGGCATATTAACGTAAAGCCTAATCAACAATTGTTTCCGCGACGCAACGACTTGCCGTATGCCGAGCGCATCGAGATCGAGCCGCGTAGGTACCTATAGCTCGCGTTTCGTCCGTTTGTATGAAGTTGAATTACTGTAGATATCTGTCCTGTGCTTTATATTTATAGATAAAAATACTAAATAAAATTTATGTGTAAATTTATATTTAATATTTAATTAACTTTTATATTCACTCCAACTTGCTGTTTGTGTTCATTTGCTTTGCTAAAAACTTCGTAGGGCTTTCCAAAAGAAATTTTGCTATAATAGACAGTTTCACGAGCAGAGATATATTCGTGAGTCATTAAGGGCTCGATTTGACTTTAGATTAGCTAATTTTAAGTTCCCCTAATGTCAAATTAGGAGATGTCAAATTCATAAGTTGCTAGCAAAAAGTGATTTTGAAGCTTTTAAGTTTGGTATTGGAGATATTTAAAAATTAAAGACTGTAATGTGGAATACGGCCCAAAGTATTTTAAAAAACTTGTGGAATTTGTGTTCGTTTGGATTTATTTTTTTCATTTATTTGTATATTATTTATGAACGTTGAAATATGGATCTTTTAAGGATCATTATTTCAAAATGTATTTTATAAGTATAATTCTGAGTTTGACGACCAATAACGCTTATACTGACGAGACAAAACGATTTCATACTACTCGTAAGTATTTGTTATTTGATTGATGCAAACAATGAAACATTCTATGTTATTATGAAAATATGAACCACCACACTCTCAAATAAAAAATCTAGAACCAATGATGCATCCTATCCCATCCTACATCCTATATAAAACGCCGCTTAATCTCTCATAAGCGAACTTTAAGGGCCCCATTCGCGAAATCTATGCGTTTTCAAATTCATTACAACCGGCCAATATTGTTTAGTTGGATCGGATAAAAATATATGTTGAAGTTTGTTTAATATATTTTATAAATGTGTAGTTCAAAACACGATACTGAAAACTTTACTCGATCATAAAAAAATACGAAAAAGATGAAAATTTTAAGTGTTTTTTCCGATATTCTAAGAGAATATCAAACTTATACCTACAAAAACTTGTCATAATATTGGTAATGTAGCATAAAATTAATTTCTCTGGATAATTTTTTTCTTAACCCGTTCTATTTTTTCTAATATAATATAATATAATAAAGACGGCGGCGCGATACAATTCAGTACCACGCGAGGCGTCATGGAGGTAGGACCTGTGTCGCTTTTGCTCCCAATTTTCCCGCGTAATTGATCGTCTTATTGACCATAGCGTACACATAACAGTACGACAATTTAATTTTTGTTAAGTCACATTTTATGTTTTGATTGATAAATTAAAAGAGTATTATAAACAATTATCACTGATGAATATAGAGCTAAAAACTTGTTTCTGATATTTAATTCTTTTTTTTTAAGTTTATTAAACAACAAGTGCAAAAAATTCATATTAATTTTTTTGCGATAAATCTTAATAATATTAACGCATCACCTCTTGCGGGCTGCCTCTCCACATCAATTCCAACGTAGAGATACTGATAAGTGCTTAACGATTAATATACAGGGTGGAATTTTGTAATGCCATCTGGGGGGAAAGTACTCTAAATAATAGAGATAGCAAAATTTACTCCAAAAGAAACTGTCCTTTATTATTGAACAGAAATAAAACCGCATTCAAAGATTTTTAAGAATTCGCTCGTTTCACCTGGAAGTCAAACCGACTAAAATCTGTAAAAATGACACCCTGTAATTTTATTGTGTGGTTCGTTAGAACCTATCACAAGAATAAAATCTCTCTAACATACTAGGTTAATTTAATGAAAGGAAAACCATGAAATCTTCATTTTTAGATTTAAGTCGGTTCGATTCCTGGGTAAAGAAGCAAGCATTTGCTATCTCTATTATTAAGAGAACTTTACCTCCAAGTGACAAAAAATTGTTAAAAAAGTGTTAAAAAAATCTGCCCTGTATATATGTACAAGGTGTTCTGCTTGATTTCCCATAACTCTAGGGTATTTGTGGGGCCATGTAATAGAATCAAATAACATGACTTTTTCTACTTCTTTTTTATCGCTATGCACAGGTAGGTACAGTTTGCGACATTTTGCGGTGTACATTCTATGCAACATTCCTCGACATTTAAAATGTTTTTGTTGTTTATTGTATGACTTCAGTGACACGCGTATATTGAGTGGATGAGATTTTATGAACTCATTATATTAAGACCGAGGATATTTTGGAAAGTATGCACTTTTGAACCAAATATTCTTTGACAAAAAGTATTATTTTTTAAGTAAGGAACAAAACCTCAAAGTTTTGGGATATATATTATATAAGTATTAAAGAACACCTATGCAAAGTATATATTATACATATAGGTGTTCTTTTTGATGGGTGCTGATAGTTAGTGATAGGTGACTATTGTAACTGATGGATGCTGACAGATGCTGATGGATAATGATGGTTGCTGATAAATGCTGTTGGGTACTGATAGGTTGGGTGCTCGAAGTGCTGATGGGTAATGAAGGATGCTAAGACGTGCTATTGGGTTCCGATGGGTACTGATAGGTGCTGATGGCTTCTCATAGGTGTTGATGGGTGCAGATGGGTAACTACTGATAGGTACTAATAGGTATTGATAGGTACCTACTGATGGGTGCTGATAAGACATTAGCATTGATGGTGAGGTGCTGATGGGTATTAGTTATTAATTTCGAAACGAATATCATTTAATTTGTTAGTTAATTTGTTTGAATAGGTCAAATAATATTGCTTTGCCTGCCCTTAAACGTCAAATAAAATAATGGATTGAAAATGTCTGTCCGTTAAAATACCTTCTTGTATTTATTTTCGTCACGAGTAAAATAGACTCTATTTCAAAAGTTCCAGATATCAAATTAGTTTGGTATCTTTATAATTTCAACAAATATGTTTTCGAGTAATGCTGCCACCTACAATTCTTTTGATGTACCTAGTTATTAATAAATAAAAAATACTAACTTCGTTTTTATATATCTAAGGGAATATAGATGGCATCTACTACCAATTTTCCTGTGTGTTAAAATTATGATTCCAGATAGTTATAATTTCACAGTGTTTAAAATTAGTTTAAATTGGTCACTTTTTATGTATTATGTGGTTAAACTTTCATATGCTATGTTTTTCAAAAATATAGTATTTTGGACTTTTATACATCAACTTTAATAACATTAAGTTATATCTGATCGGTTCTTTCACGACTAATCTAGTTCAAAGTTCAAACAGACAAACCCTTCGGCTTTATAGATTAGACGGCTAATAGATTATGATGACACATAGACATTTAAGAATATAATCATACATAACTATTTTTTAGATATTAATAACTACTAAAATTTACTACTTCGTGTAAACAGGCGCACATTCAAAGTTAACTCAAAGTTAACTCAAACCAAACGCAAAAACTTTTTGAAGAATTAGTCCCTAACACTTGTTCCACGTCGGACTCACCAACAGTCACTATTGACTTGACTGGTGATGAGTCTATTTCAAACTTGTCTTACAAGGAAAATAGTAATATTAGTCATAATAAGTTAAAAAAGTATTTAAATTTACAAAGATTTATTAAGAAATCTAATAAAATTATAAAAAAGCAGAATTTATCGAGAAATTATGTAAATTTATCCAAAAAGCACAGTTCTGTGGTTGAGGAATGTAAAAATTATAGTCAAGAGGTGAATATCATGCAACAAAAGTATGAAACTGACATCAATTTACTACAGAATAAAATTGGTTCTCTGCAACAGTCCTTACAGGACATAACACAGCAGTATAATACTGCACAGGAACAAATAAATCAACATGTACTGGACATGGATGAGCTATTGCAACTGTCTAAATATAATGAGGAGCGCTTTCAATCTTTGACCAATACCATGTATTGCAATTATAAAGGCTCTTCTTCATTAAATTCATTAAGTGAGAAATCAAATGTCAGTTCCATAGTTAGTAAGCATGTAAGTAGTAAAAGCCCAATAATCATGTATTGTGATGAAATAGGTAAAAACATGGGCAGTAAATTGTTGAACAACCAAGAGGATGTACTAAATTATTGTATGCCTAGAGCATCGCCAGAATGTATAATTGAAAAGGCTCTGAAGGGCAGGTACAGTCCTGATACAACTTTAATATTATTATTTGGGAGAAGGGGAAATGTGAGACAAAGTCAATTATTAATATATTTAGATAAGTTACAGGCCCTTACGGTAAAAAAAATTGTTTTGTTTACATTTCCTTACATAGGAGGGGCCGCCAGAGAGAATAGAATAAGATATAAATTGAATTTATTAATGCATGGCTACATGGGGTCTAATAACATATGTTTAAGTGAAACCTCAAGCATGTTGATTAATGTCATTGACATTAACTCAATTTGTAATTTTAAATTTAACTTGACAAAAGATATATATAATATATCTACTTATTTTTTAAAACAGATAGCACAAGTGCTATTAAACTTTTTATTTTTTAAACCAGCTAAGTATTTAGCTACTGATTCTGCTTTTATTGAGCAGTCTTGTATATTGACATGTCATAGTGAAACATGTTGTTCCACTATGCTGACAAGTTTGGGTTGTCCAAATTCTTTAAATTAGTAAATAAGACAACAGATGCTAAAGCATCTAGCAATATTTCAAGTGCTTTATATAATAAAAATTGTTTAAACCTGGTACATCAAAATATACAAGGCATCTCAGAGAAAGTCTTTGAAATTGAATTGTTTTTGAATGCCGAACATATAGACATTCTTTGTATAACTGAACATTTTTTGTTAGACCACCAGTTAATTGTAAATTTTTCTCAGCACCAAGTTGCTAGTTCGTTCAATAGACAGACAGCAATACATGGGGGCTCTTTAATAATATTAAATAAATCTTTAAAATTTAGAGAACGTACCGACATAGTGAGCCTATCTATTGAACAAACTATTGAAATATCCTGTGTAGAATTGACAAACTGCATAATTGTTTGTATATATAGACCCCCTAAATCACACTATGATAGTTTTGAACTTGTTTTAGAACAAGTATTGGATAAATTATGTAATAAAACTAAGAAAATATTTGTTTGCGGGGACTTTAATGTTAATTTATTAGAAAATTCATCTTTGAGTAAAAAACTAATAAATTTGTTTAAATGTAATAATCTTAGTAACCTGTTCCTAGAACCAACTAGAATAACAAGGACCAGTGCAACTTGCCTAGATAATGTGTTTTCTAATGTTACTCCGGTAAGTTCATCAGTTATAAATAAACTAAGTTCTGATCACAGCGGTCAGTTGGTTACTTTTAAATACTCAAAGAAAATACAGGTTAATAAGAATATAATGGTTGTTCCGGTCAATAAAAAGCGTTTGGAGAGATTTAGATGTAGTATTATTAAAAATATGCCCCATATAGCCCACTCCAACAATGTAAATTTACAATACAGTAATTTAAGTAGTATAATAAATAAACAACATGAGAGTGTATTTATTCCGAAAAAAGTCTCTCCAAACAATTGTAAATCCTTCAGTGATTGGGCTACCACAGGTATACATATAAGTAGAAAGCACCTATATGATCTCTATCATGAGAAATCATATAACAAAAGTGAAATTTTTTGCAACTACGTTAGAATTTACTCAAAATTATTTAAAAGAGTATGTGCCGCAGCCAAATCTATATATCTAAGTAATAAGATAAAAAATAGTTCTAATAAGACTAAAACAACATGGAACATAATAAATAAGGAAACTGGAAAAGTTAAGGATCGCAATACTGAGTTTAAACTTGTAATTGACAATAAAACCATTAATGTAGATGAAAATGTTGCGACAGCATTCGAAAATTGTTTTGCTGACATTCCAGTTTCAACTACTAAATTGTTAAATTCTTCACCTGTAGTGGCTGAATCATTGCTGAAAAATCATGTAAGTGAGTGCAAGGAGTCTTTCAAGTTCCAACCCATAGACACCGGGGACATTTTTAAAACATTTAAGACAATTGATGTTAAAAAGACAACTGATTTGTGGGGCATATCTGTTGAAATCTTAAGTTCTATCATAGATGTCATAGCTCCTTGCCTTGTTGAAATATTTAACAACTGTATTATAAGTGGGGAGTTTCCTGATTTAATGAAGCATAGTAAGGTTATTCCTTTATTTAAATCGGGTAGCTCTACGGACCCTACTAATTTTAGACCAATTTCGATTTTACCAACATGTAGCAAAATTTATGAAAAAATAATTCTCAACCAGCTATTAGCTCACTTCACAAAAAACAATTTACTTCATAACAAACAATTTGGATTCACAAGGGGTCGTTCGACAACTGATGCTGGTGTTGAACTGTTTGAAGTAATAGCTGGTGCCTGGGAGGGGTCACAGGATGCTCTAGGTGTATTTTGTGACCTATCCAAGGCATTTGACTGTGTTCAGCATGACACTCTCATCAGGAAACTCCACCACTACGGCATCAAAGGCACTGACCTCAAACTTTTGAATTCTTACCTGAGTGATAGAGTCCAGAAGGTTGAGGTTAACCGGAAAAGGTCAGCTGGGTCGGTTGTGAGAATGGGAGTGCCTCAAGGTTCAATTCTGGGCCCATTTTTATTTTTAGTCTACATAAATGATCTACCCTATATGGTAGGCAATAATCACGATATTGTATTGTTTGCTGATGACACATCATTAATTTTTAAAATGATAAGGCAGAAAACCAACTACGACGATGTAAACAATGCTCTCTCTAATGTAGTACAGTGGTTTAATGTAAATAATCTAGCTTTCAATGATAAAAAAACTAAATGTATAAAATTCTCCGCACCAAATGTAAAACAAGTTGAGTCTGATCTGCGGCTTAATGGGAACAGGTTGAATCTAGTAGATAACACTGTTTTTCTTGGAATTACTTTAGATTCTAAATTGCAATGGGGCGCCCATATCTCACAGCTAGCGAGTAGACTTAGTTCTGCAGCGTTCGCGGTAAAGAAAATTCGCTCATTGACTGATGTTAATACGGCGAAGCTGGTTTATTTTAGTTATTTTCACAGTATAATGTCCTACGGCATCCTACTTTGGGGCAATGCTGCAGACATTGACACGATATTTACACTGCAGAAAAGGGCTATTCGTGGAATGTATAAACTTGGAAGTAGAGAATCTCTAAGAGAAAAGTTTAAAGAGATTGGTATCTTGACCTTTGCATCACAATATATATATGAAAACATTATGTATATTTATAAGAATAGTAGTAAATTTAAAACCATGAAAGATAAGCATGATAAAAATTATTCTGTAATGACAAGGAACGACCATAAATTAGCGTTTCCCAAATTAAGGCTGGCTAAAAGCACCAAATCATTCATGGGAATGTCAATACGTATTTATAATAAAATACCACAGTCAATTCAATCTCTAACGTTTAATAAATTTAAAAGAACTATCAAAGAAACATTATGTAAAAAAGGCTACTATAAACTCAAAGATTATTTAGATGACAAAAGAGCGTGGGATTGATGTCTCCACAGGTTATTTCCAAATATTAAACATTAATCACTATGTAAGCAGCTTGGCTGCGACATGATATTGGCAAGCACGAATAGCTGTCTTCTGTTTGTTTGTTCATGTCATAGCAGAGCTGTATTTCTGCCAAATTGTACCTATAATAAGCACTTTTTACAAAAGAGTGCCGAGAGTTTTTTTTCCGCCGGCTTTTTTCCTCTCGGTCTACCTAGGGTTCTACTTTCATTTCGTTTTTTAAAGCCGAAGAAGAAGTAGTAGTAGACATCACCAAGACATTGGTGGATAATGGGCGATCGTTATCTTTATAAGCTGAGAGACGCACACTTCTCGACGGAGGCCTTCCCCTGGATTCTTCATGTCGTCCGGACCCGCGCCGCCCTCATCCAGCATTTGACGTTCGTAAAGTGTATAAAATTACCTACTACGAATAAAAAGTTTTCATTTTCATTTTCATTTTCATTTTTTTCATTCCGAAGGGGTGGATTGAATTTCATTTCATAAAAAAATTACTTATTTGTAACATTCACACTACATTATTTAGCTCAAATTAACTTGTGCTGTAGTGACTAAATAACGGATCCATACTAATACAATAAATGCGAAAGTCTATCTTTCTGTTCCTTTATTCCAGCTAAACCATGCGACCGATTTGTAGAAAATTAGAAATGAAAATAGCTCCCAAACCCTCCTTTTTTTCAAACACCAGCCCCTATAGGATTGAAAAAAGAGATAAAAGTTTATGTTAAAGATCTCAACTACTACATTGGTTGAAAAGTTCGCGGCCTGGCCATTAAAAAAAAAACTTTTGTTATTTTTTCTGCCGTCATTTTGAACTGTCATTATTCAATTGTCAGCCCGCGAATTTTCAATTTGATATCTTGTTTAAATAAAATTTTACGAACAATATAAATACGTGTGTAGAACAAATTTTCACTAATGGAGAAATTTGAACAACGTGCTGTGATTAAATATTTGTTTAAAAAAAGATTAACACCAAAGGAGATCCATGATGACATGCAAACAACATTAGGGGAATCTGCCCCGTCTTATACCACTGTGAAAAAATGGGTTGCAGAATTTAAACGTGGACGAGAGAACATCGAAGATGACCCTCGCTCCGGCAGGCCAATGACGTCTACGACCGAAGAAAACATCAATAAAGTGTGTGATCTCATATTGAAAGACCGTAGATTGACTATCAGAGAAATTGCAGACACTATAGGCATCTCATATGAACGAACGCAAAACATCATTGTCCATGAACTCGGCTTTTCTAAGGTTTCGGCTAGGTGGGTCCCCAGATTGCTTTCAGTAGAGCAAAAGCGAATTCGACTCACGATTTCTCGCGACTGTTTGGAGATGTTCGAGGCTGATCCACAAGGTTTTCTTGACAGATTTGTGACAATGGATAAAACCTGGGTTCGCCACTATACCCCAGAATCAAAACAACAATCCAAACAATGGAAAAAATCAGGTGAACCAACTCCGAAAAAAGCAAAGGCAATTCTGTCGGCTGGCAAGGTGATGGCATCGGTTTTTTGGGATGCTAAGGGTGTCATTATGCTTCCAAAAGGCGAAACAATAAACTCTGCCTACTATAGCACCCTTCTGCGCCGTTTACGTGAAGAAATTAAACAGAAACTCCCAGGATTACTGAGAAAGAAAGTGTTGTTTCACCAGGACAACGCCCGAGTCCACACGTCTGTCGAGTCTATGGCTCAAATTCGTGATTGTAGTTCGAATTGTTGCCACAAACAGCTTATTCTCCTGATTTGGCACCTTCGGACTTTCATCTGTTTCCAAACCTGAAAAAACACCTCGGTGGGCAGAAATTTTAACGAATGAAGAGGTCGAAGCCGCTGTTAACCTGTATTTTGAAGACCTTGAGGAATCTTTTTTAAAACAGGTATGGAAGCTCTGGAAAGCAGATGGAAGAAGTGCATAGAGCTAAATGGAGATTACGTCGAAAAATAAAAATATTTTTGTATGTACTTTATTCTGTTTTCTTGACTAGGCCGCGAACTTTTCAATCCACCCTCGTACCTACTTATCTGATTTTAATGAATTTGGGAACAAATAAGTTATTAAAGTTATAAATTAACGTCACGATATACTTTCAAGTCAAAATATCACGATTTTTACAACAGAATTCAGTAAGCATATAAATTTAAAAAGATTAAATCTATAAAAGGGCCATTACGATATTTATAAAAAATAAAATAATAAGTATAGGTATCGCAATACTAAATCCACATAAATAAAAAATATAGATTATATTATATCATCCTTGGCATAAGTTTTAGCTATCGTAGAAATGAATTTCGTATAAAAAGCCACACTGTAGGTATAGTACTACTGTAGGTATAGACTACTATTAATTATACTGAATTTTTTTAAATATTTAATCTATAAAATCAGTAACAATTTAAAGGCAAACTGCGCCCGAGTGGAGCCAGGTAGTACAGCTAGTTTATAGGATATATTTTAGGTATTCTTCATATAGCTAAGAAAACAATTCGACCATTACAATATTTATAAAAAATTAAATAGTAAGTATAGGTATCGCAATACTAAATCCAGAGAAATAAAATATAAATATTATATTACCTATCCTTGACATAAGTTTACTTAAAAACTAAACCCCGTTATTGTCAAAACGAATTTCGTATAATAGTTATAAAAATAGCACTGTAACTACTATATAACTACTTCTAGGTACTCTGTGACATTTCTGTGCGCTGACGAGTTCATTTACGCGACTGCCCGCCACGCAGTCCCATATAGCGTTAATGCCTACTGCGCTCGAGAATCCTCGTCTTAAAAGCCTCTTAACGTACACACTCAAACCACGTAAATTTCACCATAATCCGAATAGCGATATCTAGCAATTTAAATGCAAAGAAAATGATCGTATTTTACCATAAGCCTCTATTGCCATAAAGTATGATATTCCATGAAATTATGAATATTTTTACCCCTTGAGATAAAACAAAAAAGGCCACATGTAATTTGTTTTACCTTATTTTTATAGGTGTTAGGTTGCCTAAAGCCTTAGGACGCGAATGGCTTTATTGTGAATTTCAATCATATAAAATAATATTATATTTTTTAAAGTACATATCTAAATGACTTGAATTGTACGAGTATTAAATGAACTAAAAAGAGCTATGACCTGAATAATGTAAATACTTTGTGTTTCTGTTTACAAAGTTTTTTAAGTGACCTTAATTTAGTTACTTTAGTTTAATGACACATGTACGTATTGAACTGTCTATCATGTCCTGACAGTTGCGCTCAAGATGGCCTTAACTTTTCTACTACTAATGCTTTGGGAGTAGCCGGTTTTTGATAAAAAATTAAAGGAATTGTGCACATGAGAAGAAAAAGAAATTACCTTTTTCTAATTTATTGTTTGTTCTATCTGCTAAAAATGAATGTATATTTTCAGAGAAATGGCAAAGAAAGTGGGCAAGAACATTGATATAATTGTCGGCGGTCACTCCCACAGTCTACTCTGGAACCACCCTGCGCCGGAGCCTGTAGCTGGCCCCTATCCTGTTATTGTTGAAACAGAATCCAATCCTGGACATAAGGTGAGCTTATCTATTTTGTAAAGCATTGTGCTAACAATCGGTTTCAATTTTCTGTGCCATTTGTCAAATGTGTTCTGAAGATTAGAAAGAGTTTTCGAGCCGATTCAATATTGTTGTAGTTTTGAAGTTTTCTTTTTAAGTTTGATGTGGTTGTGAAAGAAGTTTACTTTTGTAAACAACCAACTTAGAAGTAAGTCATATAGAAATATAGGTATAATATTCCATTCGCTTCTTTTAGAGTAGGTGATTTGAACCACCCCTACATTTAAACACGGCAGTACTGCCCCGTAATGCCTTACTTCTAAGTTATCTTCTTCCATCTTTGTTATGTTCTTCCAAGTAGCAAGGAATCTATTCTACCATAACTGATTAGCAAACAAAATCAATCCTTCCTTTCTTATGAACAGCTCACCAACGGCTTGTACATTTCTCTGTAAAAGGTATGAGAGGTCCAGGATTGGAGTCTCAGCCGTTTGGGGAATCGAACTCCAGTAAAATAACTCGGACCTGGATGTATAACTTACATTTACTATGACTTCATTAGCCTTGTCCATTATTAAGTCACAAATACTGAAGCATTGAAACAAACAACAAGTAAGAATCAAAATTTAGATTCAAAATTTGAAAATTTAATTTAACGAAATTGTCTGATTGAATGTTTATTTTTGGCAAATGGAAATGACTCAATTACTGAGTGAAAGAACCTACTTCCTCAAGTTATTTATTGGGGAAACTTCCTCGGGCAGACTTTCAAGTAGGTAAATAATAAATTGAGCTTTAGCATAATTTAATAATATGGAATTCTTGCGAACAATTTTAATGCGAAATTTAGGATTATCGACCGCTATTTTGAACGGCTGATTGACAATATTGATGGCTTGATGGTACTATTATTTTAGCATTGATAATAGTTGTCGTTATTAATTATTTTAAGATGTTTATTGTATGAAGTATAATTACGTATAAGTGCTGTTTTAAAGTACAGAAGGCGTCAAAAATTGTAACTGAATCAGAACTCGATGCCTGGGGTTTGACAGGTTTGTAACGCTTGATATGCTGCCTTCTGTAAATCGCGTGTGACGGTAGGCTTTGAAAACTTGCCTTATATGTTGATGAAGTCAAAATTACCGGACGATGAACAGCCCCAAGATTGATATATGAAGTAGGTATACTATCCACACTTCTAATCATGTTTGATCTAAATATAAAGAGCCATTTTAAAGTATTTATTCTGCGACCAATCACTAAATAATCAATTATACATATTTATTTACTGTTTTATGTATAATAGTTTTAAAGGAACTCTGTATCTTTAACTGTAAGTCTGCAACTAATATATTAAAATAAAAAAGGAATGTTAATGGTTATAAACCAATCATGGATACACTTATAACTAGAGCCTCAATTTTGGTTAGTAGGTACCTGTATTTTGTTCTGCACTACCATAAGGGCTAATAATTATATTCTGTATAAATAAATAATACCTTCCTTTCCTTCACAGGTAGTAATAGTGACAGCATCAGCTTACACCAAGTATTTAGGCAACCTGACGACATACTTCGACGGTAACGGGGAAATGCAGTCCGTGGAAGGAGAACCTGTTTATCTAAACAGGTCTATTGCTGAAGGTAGGTGCTCATGAATATTATTATTATACAGGGTTATTTGGTAATCAGACCGGAATCTTATAAGGTGACATAAGGAAGGTCATTTTCAATCATTTGAGCGCAAATCATGTTATCCGAAAGTGTACTATTTTTAATATATGTTCATATTTTAGATATTCCGTTTTTTCTGAAAATCCAGTTTAAAGGAGTTAAATCATCGATTGTAAAAAAACCGATGCTTCAGTTTTCATTTTCAGTTTTAGACAGGTGTGTATATTATAATTAATAATAACAAAAAAATTGTTTCAATGTAATTCCGAACAGAAGCTACAGAACGTTTTGTAAAATACAGTTATTTTTCTTCAAAGAAACCTTTACAAAAACCGCATTTTTCTCGAAAATTGCGCTGTTGAATTTTTCGTGCACTTTTCTAGAACTATCTACAACAAGCTATCCAAAGAGGTCAAACAGTTAGCATTTGATTTCAAATTGCAGATTTATTTTTGTATAATTGCCAAAGGAATTATACAAAAAAAGGGAAAAACTTAAAATATTTTAAAAATTTCTATGACATGATTATGGTTTAAATGATATAAAATAATGTCCCCTACGTCACTTCCAAATAATCCAGTCTAATTACCAATAACCCTGTATAATCACATTTCTTCAAATAGTCTACAAATAATTCTGAATGTATTCTTTATATGTGATGAGATGGTTTGAGCTATCTGGCGGGTTTCAATATTCAACTGACTGGTATGCGTAACCGGTACAGGTACAAAACTGGTAGGAAAAAAGTAGCGTTTCACAATATCTACTAGCTACGGGCTGTAAGTTCTCAAATTTGGCATGGGCCCTCCTTACTTGACGTTCTTCCAAGAAAATAGGTGATTTGTGATTTATAGAATATCACGCATTCGCAAATTATTTGTATGATATTTGAACTAAAGAAATATATAAACTTATTCAATTTATGTTTGCTATGTTTTGGTATTCGATAAATATATTATAGTACTAGCTGTGACCCGCGACTTCGTCCGCGTGGATAACGGTTGTTGGAGTTGGATAAATACTATTATTATATCCTCCTTGAAGTTTAAACTTCCTTATTCAAAATTTCGTCAAAATTGATTCATTAGTTAAGCGTTACTGATAGATAAACAGACAGAGTTACTTCAAAAACTGTTACAACAAAGCTGTGATCCGCAGTTTCACCTAGGTGTTTTGTGAAAAAGTATAGGTAGGTAGGTATATTACATAGATGATGCCTGCGACTTCGTCTGTATTGAATTAGTATTTCGAGTAGGTTATTTTCTTCTCCAAGGTCCTAAGTACTATCTTTAATAACAAAAATAAAAATGAAGAATCTTCGCCCAAATAATATGTATAGCTCCTAACCACAAACATAGGTAACTATATTAGGTACATTACAAACATAGGTAACCATATTAGGCACATTGCGTTAAAAACAAATCGGGTGCCAAAGTGTCTTAAATTTTACATAATTCATGTAATACCTATCTTCATTAATTGTAGCTTATTGTTATTCTAAGTAAAGCTATATTACTGTAAAGTTTCAGAAGAATACATTCGGCAGTTTTTGCGTGAAAGAGTAGCAAAGATCCATCCATCCAGCCATTATCAGTGTATAATGTGTATCTATCTATAGTTATGATTGGCTAATTGTAAGCCAATTTAATGTAATTTCTTTTGGTAGTTAACACATCTACGTTACTTTTTATTCTAATTCTAAATCTACGGTTTCTATCTTCCAAGAGCTAGAAATGATCACGAAATAAATAAAAAACCTTGAGTCCCATTATTTTAAGTTTAACTTTCTTACAATATATCTCTGTATGTACAGAAGGCAGCACATCAAGCGTTACAAATCGGTAATTTTTTTTAACTTGAATCTGAAATCTATGCCCTCGACATTACCTAAGTTAAAATTGTTTGGGGAAATTTGACAGGTAATGTAACGCTTGACCTGCTGCCTTCTGTACCTACCTGTATTAAATCGCGCAAGAAGCTTTATTAATTTAGCCCTATCAACATAGCAAAATTTTCTACTGCATACCAACTGTTTTTCAGATTTATTATTTTTAAGCCCCTAGTACTTTTACCAGGAGTATTTCCTTAGAATTCTTATTCCCATGTTTATTTTTAGTGTAGTTCAGTTTTTTTTTCTTCTGGCTATCCGAACGCTTTTACATCTACTAATGCCACGTTACAATATCAAAAACACTGTTCGTTCGTTGCTTCCACGCTGGACTGGGAGCAACAGAAAATCATAGAATGTACCAGTTGCTTCTCTTCCCGGGCATACCTTAAAAGTCATTTTAGGGATAGAGGTTTTATTGGATAGAGGTTTTATAACGGATAAAGGCGTGAAGTTATATGTATGTATGTTCGTTTATTCTACGAACAGTAGATTTAGCTATTATACACGTTGAATATTGAAGCGTATAAAGCGTTTCAATATTCAACGTCTTGTCAAATTACTACTTACTATTCTTATAACTACCTACCATTCGTTTGTAGTAGCTTTTACTCATGTAAAATATTGAAACCCAGCATTCATTGATTTTGACGACAATTTAGTTATAATTTACCCCTAGAATAACCCTACCGCCTCTGAATAATTAACTAATCCGAGTGAGCCCCGCTTGGTGGTAAACTGACTGTCTCGGCTGACTGAAATTTGCCGTCAAATATCACTACTGCCAGCGTGACGCGTCCCGAAAACATTTTATAAAGAGCCAGTTTTAGAGCCGCAAACGGGTTTATGATAGAACTGGCTTGGCTTCGGTATTCGACCTCATTTATACTTACCATCAGGTGAGAATGAGGTCAAAAACGGACTTATTCACCGATTTGAAAAAAAACTTAGTATTTTTAATATTTTGGAATAGAAAGTTATAAAATTAAACTCGTGGGTAGTCAACCCGACCGTTAAAATAATTTGGTGGTTCATTCAGAGAAATCTTATTTCCAAGTGAAATAATAAAAGTTGGATGAATATGGTCATAGGCACTCAGAGTTTGGTAGGTATCTCGAACAATTAACAGCGTGAGTGGCCGGCCATGCCAGCGAATCACTCGCTCGCCCGCCCGCGTCTTATCGAACATACCTACCTATTTTATTACGGAGTTATTTTAAAATTATTACGATATCTCTTTGGATCTTGATTGAAATCAAGTGGTGTCAAAGACAATTTTATTCACAATTAAATATTTATTGTAAACAAAATAAAAATAAAACATAAAAATAAAAAATTACGCGAGCAGGAGCGAACCCACGACTCATGGTCGGTCTACGCGCAACTGAGCAATGAGTACTTCTGATCTGTATGCCGAACATCTCCACCATATTCTAGTAAAGTAAGTTTTAGGCATAAATTTAAAAATCTATTACAATTTTTTTAGATCCTAGATTTTTTTTATGTCTGCAGAATCTGCTCATCATCCTGGACAACTTTTGTTAAGGCATCATATCTATATTTCTTACGGTTTTGATGATCCCTTAAGGGTTCTGCATCAGGTGTTCCAGTAACCGAAATAAAATATACCCTATATGTTGCCCCGGCTTCACAGCTATACATCAAAAAAAGGTTCATTCAAATCCGTCCAGCGGTTCCAGAGATTAGCGTGTGCAAACAGACAAACTTACAAACAAACAGACAAATTTTTTTTTCAGATTCATACTCTTTTTTCATTTCTTTATAACCCTAGATAATTTTTTTTGTAAAAATATTAAATGTACAGACACATTTTTTTTACTGTTTTATTATATGTATTGATGTTTTTAGAGCGTTTTGTTAATAGCGTTTAATTGCTTACGTAAAACGAAACGCCAATCCTTCGACAAATTTTGCCATTGGTTAAAACACATTTTTAAAAGAAAAATTATGTCATTCAATAATATTCGTCCTTTTTTTCAAAAACAGTTATAGATAAGTTAGAAAGAGAAAACTGGATTATTGATATGTTGATAGATATTTGATAGGACATTTCGTTAAATGAATAAATTGTTACGTCGTTGGCTAGATAAAATGACCTATTCTTTAATTGGTCATACGTAATGAAAACATAACTCTTATTGGCCGCAGCAGACTGCCATGCTACCTTTACCTCATTGGTTTAAATGAATAACTTGTTACGTCGTCGTTGGCTAGATATAATGACTTATTTTGTAAATGGTCAAATGTAACCTAGCAACCCATTACAGTCAAACAGTTCGTAAGCAGTGGTTTAGATGTCAAGATTTTGAATATAGAAAGGCATTTTGCTAGTGATTTCTATTGGTCGTAGGCAAAACGAACAGTTTTCATAATATTGAAACCCGCCAGTTGATAGGTAAATGTCAGAATTTTTATTAATAAACCTTTAAAATTTTTACATACAGCGACAGGTAATATTTACTTTACTATGCGATCAGGATGTTTGGATGGCATCATTTACTAATAATTAAAGCCTTTTTCTAAACGGTAAAGTCATATATGTTTTGAATATAGACATAATTTTATACTTTTTTTGATATTTTTCCAGAAAATGGTGTTTTTATAAGATTTCTTTCGACATTGAAAAACTAAACTATAAGTCGATAGTTTTTGACTATCCTGGACATTTCAAACAATGGTTTGCCACCATCTTATTTCGCAGTTGTATCAAACACTAATGTGTCTTCAAGTAAAGTGGTCACCTACATGCTAATATCTTGAATAATTTTGATGAATACAACTGTTAATCCCTTTACATACCTACTTGTAACTGTATTTTAAATTTTTTGAATTCAACAATTCTTAATTACTCTGGAATAACTGAAAAACTGTAACTGATTTTTTGCTGATTTGTAAAGTTGTTTGTTAAGCGATTTATTTATGTGCTCTTTAGATGAACAGGTGCTTTTTCATTTAATTATTTCAGTCAATGATTTTATGATCAAAATATTAACACTTATTTTCTCCAAAATAAAGTGAAACTGATTAAATAAAGTACCACGTTTGATGTCAAATAAGATGGTTTATCGGCTTAAAATAGTATTGGCTGCGCTAAAACCTTTCATTGAAAATTTGGAAGTATCGTAGTGCGAAGGTCAGAGAACACGTTGCCTATTACAACAAGATTATTAGCCAGAGCTAGTAGGATAGACATCGCAAGTGCAGTACTAGAATTTTAAAATATGAATCCTCGTAACTCAATCCAATTTTGCACTATAGCATGAGAGTTAAGGCCCATTTAGACGAAGCCATTTTCTTGAACATTCAAGATCAATTATTGCATGCAATCTAGTGGGAGCAAAAATTGCTCTTCAATAATTGTAAGCAACTGTTTACATACTGCCAGTAATTCCAAAATTGAATGCAATTATTGAATGCAAGTCTGGACAGAAAATAATTGCCAGTGTCTTTTGTTTACACCAAGGAGATTATTGACAGGCAATATTTGCGTTCAAGTTTTGTCCTGTCTAAATACAAACTTTTATGTCATTGTACCACTTTCTGACGCGTTGCTTCAATTATTGCACAAATTTGAGATCATAAAATTTTCATTCAATATTGAACGTTCTCAGAAAAAACCTACATTTCTTCCCGAGTGTTTCTTTCATATTAAAAAAAAAAGCAGTAGGTAGGTAAGACTCAACAAGTATTTAAGTTTGGTTCTGCTGATTTAATCAAGTTTGTCGAAATTTATCGCAACCATGAGCGTTATCCATTTTTGACCCAACACCTTTTTTCACGCTTTTTTTTCAATATTTCTTGTCTGAGAATAGCAGCAACTAATAACACACTCTCCTCAACTGCAATCTTGCAAACTAGTACATACAATAATTGCATGCAAGAATTGGTTCGTGCTGTTTACACCACGAACAGTTTTGAATGGAACTTGCTCCTATTGTGCAATAATGTTACGTGTTGTTAACACGTTTATACCACAGGCAAGAAAATGGCGTCGTCTAAATGGGCCATTACCATGACATCTTGTGTTTTTTATGAAATAAAGTTTGACTGAAAAGTGATAATCTATAAAGATTATATGCGGAAATCTTATAAATATTGATAATGCTGTGAATATCCATGACCTTAAAAGTTTTATTTTAAGCTTATTTAACCAACGTCTTTTGATATCTACTTACCCCATGTTAGCCCTGTATAACATTTAATAGGTTATACGAGGGTGGATTGAAAAGTTCGCGGCCTAGTCAAGAAAACAGAATAGATACAAAAATATTTTTATTTTTCGACGTAATCTCCATTTAGCTCTATGCACTTCTTCCATCTGCTTTCCAGAGCTTCCATACCTGTTTTAAAAAAAGATTCCTCAAGGTCTTCAAAATACAGGTTAACAGCGGCTTCGACTTCTTCATTCGTTAAAAATTTCTGCCCACCGAGGTGTTTTTTCAGGTTTGGAAACAGATGAAAGTCCGAAGGTGCCAAATCAGGAGAATAAGCTGGATGTGGCAACAATTCGAAACCACAATCACGAATTTGAGCCATAGACTCGACAGACGTGTGGACTCGGGCGTTGTCCTGGTGAAACAACACTTTCTTTCTCAGTAATCCTGGGCGTTTCTGTTTAATTTCTTCACGTAAACGGCGCAGAAGGGTGCTATAGTACGCAGAGTTTATTGTTTCGCCTTTTGGAAGGTAGTCCACCATAATGACACCCTTAGCATCCCAAAAAACCGATGCCATCACCTTGCCAGCCGACAGAATTGCCTTTGCTTTTTTCGGAGTTGGTTCACCTGATTTTTTCCATTGTTTGGATTGTTGTTTTGATTCTGGGGTATAGTGGTTTCATCCATTGTCGCAAATCTGTCAAGAAAACCTTGTGGATCAGCCTCGAACATCTCCAAACAGTCGCGAGAAATCGTGAGTCGAATTTGCTTTTGCTCTACTGAAAGCAATCTGGGGACCCACCTAGCCGAAACCTTAGAAAAGCCGAGTTCATGGACAATGATGTTTTGCGTTCGTTCATATGAGATGCCTATAGTGTCTGCAATTTCTCTGATAGTCAATCTACGGTCTTTCAATATGAGATCACACACTTTATTGATGTTTTCTTTGGTCGTAGACGTCATTGGCCTGCCGGAGCGAGGGTCATCTTCGATGTTCTCTCGTCCACGTTTAAATTCTGCAACCCATTTTTTCACAGTGGTATAAGACGGGGCAGATTCCCCTAATGTTGTTTGCATGTCATCATGGATCTCCTTTGGTGTTGATCTTTTTTTAAACAAATATTTAATCACAGCACGTTGTTCAAATTTCTCCATTAGTGAAAATTTGTTCTACACACGTATTTATATTGTTCGTAAAATTTTATTTGAACAAGATATCAAATTGAAAATTCGCGGGCTGACAATTGAATAATGACAGTTCAAAATGACGGCAGAAAAAATAACAAAAGTTTTTTTTTTAATGGCCAGGCCGCGAACTTTTCAACCAATGTAGTATCATTAAAAGTTTAGGCTGTGAAATGTTCTTTGTATGGAACCACTCACTATTCCTATTAATAAATAAGAACGTACATGACTTGAGGTTATTTTGAGTTCAATACTTGTTTTATTTTTCTAATGGAAGATTTTTATAGATCCCAAAATAAAATCAATTCTGAGGCCCTACATGGAGGATCTGCATAATATTGTTAATGACGTTGAGGGTTTCACTAAAACTGATCTGATGGACCAGCCATGTGGTAGTGGCGAATGTGAGATTGGAAACCTTGTTGCTGATGCATTTTTGAATATGGTAAGTTACTAGGGGCCGTATTTTTTAACGTTATCAACTTTGGGAGCTACTTTAAGTTCCGTTAAGCGTACCTATGCAATCAATCTACTTCAGATCAGACTCAAAGTTGATACCTAAGGGGATTATTTATTTATTAGAAACTGATACCGCCTTTGACCTCCACATCACTAATGGAAAATTAGTAAACAAAGAAACTGGCTCTTCATAAAATAATTCCCTGAACCGGGGTTTTGTCGGCAGATTTTATATGAAGCGTAGTATTTAAGCGATCACTTTGGCGATGGGGTAAACCTGTCTGCTTCGGACGCCACTGGTTGCGGGTTCGATTCCCGCACGGAACAAGAAAAAAAAATGTTCCGTGTCTGGGTGTTTATCTATTTATGTATTTATATTCTAAGTTCCTCCCTAGTTCGCTAAATGGTATCCCATAACACAAGCTATGCTTACTTTGGGGCCATGTAGTTGGAGTGATTGTCAGCGGATTTAAAAAAAAAATATGCAAATTCCGAAAGGATCCTATGGGAATCGCTGGGTTTAGTTACCTCTTAGGACTTACGACAATCAAGGCTTAAAATATTAGACTGATTCCGTAGCAGTTTGAATATTTCGAGGTTCATAGCTGCGAGTCTAGGGACCCTTTTCTTCTAGCGTGGGTTTGGGTATATTCCCACTGACTGATCATTATAGTTTGGAGCTTGATTGTATGGTTGGAATGACAGTTAGGTTATAAATATTATAATAAAACAGAGAACGTACGGAACTCTTTTTGAGTTTTTGTTAATCAATTCTATTAAAGAAGAAACTACAGCGTAAAAATAAATAACCAAATGGACCAAGGGAAAGCAAACAGAAACATTAGTAACAATTATGTATAGCTGATCGGACCTTCGCATCTTATAGCTTTACTTTCTACTCATTTATATCGCCAAGAAAGCTGTTACACTAACACACGACTTCACAGTCATAGCAAAAAAAAACAATAGCATATTAAGGACATGGTAATGTCATACTAATTCTGTTTTTGGTTTTCAGACAAAAGACAATAATGCTTCGAATCTCCCACATGTGTCATTATTACTAAGAAATATGATAAGAGGATCCATACAAAAAGGAAGTATGTATACAATAAATTAATTTAAAAAAACTGTATTAACACAGTTTATTTGTGTTTGATGTCAATATTCAGTATAACACTCGTATTTTAAAGCTAAAAAAGATTTTGTTTTCAGATATAACCCGAGGAGATATAATAAACGTGCTACCATTTACCAATAAAGTTGTCACATTCGAGATAGCTGGCAAATATCTACTGGATGCGTTTAAAGTTTGCCTGCAGCAGTCTTGGAACCAGACGCCCTTTAGTGGACCCTTCATTCCTCAAGTGTCTGGTTAGTAGCTATTAATGGTTTGAGTCACCGAGGCCCCTTTTAATGAGCCCACCTAAATATAATTCTATATATAGGGTTACTTTTTATTGGACCCGCATCCGTTGAAGGGTTATAGAGTAGGTCAAAGTTATGAATGAATGAATTGAATGAATATTGAAATTTAAAATATTGATGGCAGCCCTCGACGGATTTTCTTGCTCTTCTTATAAAGTTCATAGGGAGTTGAATACCTATGTTATTGCGACATGTACATCTTTGAAAACCGAATAGGTAAGAGTAGGGAAGTGCTATGAAAACGAATAGTATGTTGTTCATAATATGACCGACTCTGTGTGAGATCAAGTGAACTTTTAAAAAAGCTTTTCACGTTAATTATCTCTCGTCACATAAATCATTTCAGTCGGGGGATTTTAAATTATTTTATTCTTTTTCAATTACTTTTTAACCGTCGCGTCGTGGGTTTTTCAAAATTTTTATTTTGTTTTTTTAATTAATATGTGATATGTAAAGTATGATAGGCGGTGACCATATCATAAGCCAATTTAAATTTAATCAGGGCTACATAGTAGATGTGGTTCCTTTTAATTACAAAGCTACTTTTGATAATAAATTTATGTGATACAGCGTGACTGGTGACAAATTTTAGATACTGAAGGAGAGCACTCTTTACTCGATTCTGGTCATAATAATGTAATAAAAGTAGGTACCTACCTACTTAATTTTGCACTAGAATTTCCTATAAAAAAATTAAGTTTTATTACCATTTACTATACTTACGCTTAAAATCGCGGCACGTGACCTGGCATACGGATTGCTGCCAACTCTAGTGTAACCATGCGTTGCGTAATCAATTCTTTAACTTTAGGTTAAGTTTACACTGTAAATAATTAATATTTATTTTTAATTATATTTTTTCTCTTCGTGTATGATCTCAAACTATCACATCCTCGAATTTCAAAAGTGACCAGTCACCCTTTAAATATAATAATTAAACTAATCGTTAGATAAATTAACCTAAATTTTACAAAAAAATATAATTATAAATATTTTAGTCATCACACATAAGAAAAATATTTTATCAAGAAAAAATAACCTGTAAATGAGTTTAATTTTTTAGTTTTTTATTTTTATTTAAAGTTATTTTTTAAACTTATGTTGGCTGTATAATAAGGCTTCTAAAATGGATCGTCCCCAATTGAAAGTGAAAACTTTTAAACTAATATATAATACAAATACAACGGAAATTACAATAAGGAGTGAAATGTTCTGACTCAGAAGTTATTAGTGTAGTGTGACGTCAACTATAAATGACAGAATTTCGGCTAAGATTATCATTTGGTGTACTAAAATTATTGAACTGGTGCCAAGATCTCTGCAAATGTATCTCGTAAATGAATATGAATTATCTTTTTGGACTAACGTAATATTATGGTGTAAGAAAAACAATGACAAAATTTGTTACAGTCCGTCAACCATTTATGATTAATTGAACTTGGTACTAGTAGGTAAGCTTTTGCAATGAGAATGCCAACAAACAGGAATCTCTTATTATATAACTTATTATATTAATTCAATATTTTAGAAATTGATCACCGACTTATTGTAATGTCAACGTCGGGGATAAAAGTTATGAAGATATTCAGTGGATAACGAATGGAACGGTGGTTTGTGTACCATCCTTGTAATAGTCCTTACAGATAAATCCAAATCTTTACTCTTCCATTAAAAAATATGCATAGTAGTCATCAAATTTCGAATCGATAATAATTTCTGTATTTTAATTGGCTGACTTGACTGCTTTGTGAAGTTTGCCTGTCGACGACTTAGACACAGTTTCGTGACCTAAGGTATCACTTCAACCTCAATCAACCTGCTTATTTATTTCCATCGCAAAAAGCTCTGCTGTGTTTTAGAAACAAGGCTAGAATAGGGACCTTAAAACTATTACACACCTATTAAAACTGAATTCTTTCTGTTAGCTGATGATAATAGATAATATATTCCGGTTCGGATAAAATATTCCGACAGTGATTTTCGCTTAAATTTCTAAAAAGGATCTATAAATTGTAGATAATATGTTTTGGGATGGAATATAAGTGTATACACGTGATTATATTTTTGGTGTTGTGACTAACTCACTCTTCTTGGGCTAGCTGCTACTCTTAAAATAATGGTAATTTAGAATATTCAACGAATGCAGAGCATTAATAAAAAAAAATATAAAAAAAGGCATAAAGCCCAAACCAAAATGAACGCAACCCAATTATTTCTTTTTAAGAAAAAGTGAACCGCCTTCAAAAAACTGACCCATTAAATTTTTTTAAATATTTTTTAAACGCCATCCTTCTCCTCTTTCTATTCCATCCATATTACTACACCGTATAGTAAATTTCTGATAAAAATAAATTAATACTAATTGATGTAATAAGACCATTAATAATTTATCTGGGTAGGTATTTACATAGTTTTTGAAGTCGGTGCCAAACCAAATTTTTAGGACAACAAAGCACACTGATCCCTTAGGCACGCATTAACTTGTTAAACAGTTGACAAACAACGGATAAAATTACCTTTACGAGTTGCTGTTATTTGTGTACAAATTATGCATTATATAATACTCAGGCCAATGCAAGCCAACTGTTGCACGTAAGTTACCGCCATTTACTGAACCTAGCTCACAACTTGCGTGTGAGATAAATAGTGTCAAGTTTCAATTCCTACTAGTAGTTTGAGATTAGGGAATTGTTAAAAAACCTTACCTATAGTATCGCTTTAAAGATTAAATGTTTTTTTTTTCAGGTATGAAGGTAACTCTAAACACAACATCAAAAGAAGCCAAATCCGTCTCTGTATACGAAGATGGGGAATACAAACCTCTGGAATTGGAAAAAGAGTATCAGTTGTCAACTTCAAAGTTCCTTCTTAAAGGAGGAAATGGATTTGATGTAAGAAACATTTGTTTTTATATTACATGAGACGTTTGCCCTCAATTTCGCCGGGTCGAAAGTACGCATGAAGACTAGGGTAACTCCTCATCTGTCTCCGAGTTAACAATTCGCTCAATACTCTTGGTTATTTGTATTTTGGCAAAATAACGAAAAGAAGAATTTGTATATCTCTTTCTTCTTTCTACGTCTTCTAAAAGACTTTTAATAAAACGCAAGATTAAGACCTGTAAAAGAGGATCAGTTTGACTTATTTAATATACACTACGAGATTTTGCCCACGACTTTGTACGCGCATCGCATACTCATACTCACTAAAAACTGCTACTACTGTTCTTGCTAGCTATCGTTCCTGTAGGAATTTCAGAAATTCCTTCCCCAATTCTACTAGAAACCCAGTGAAGAATCTTTTTATCAAGTTTCACATCGGTGCACTAAATAACATATTTCATATTAACTAAAAAGTCAGTGGGAATTTCGGGAAACATTTCTTTTAAATAAAACTACTTTTCAACCGGATTAATCAGGAGCGACGTGACCACAGGATCTGCAAATACATCAAAACGTCGAGTTAAAACGTAAAATATAAATTATACTCGATTAATCGGGTTAAAAAGTAGTTTTATTTAAATTATGAATCGTGAAAACTTAAGACAATATCAACATTTCTTTTAGTGCAACCAAATAAAGATATTTAATTTAGGTTTGATAATGAACTAAAAATGCTTAAAATATCTAATTAAAAAAAATATTTCAGATGTTTAAAAAATATGCACACAACGTTGTGGAATCAGGCCCGGACGCAGAGATCTTTGAAAAATACATCGTTAAGAACACACCAATAACGCCACATTTGGACAAAAGACTAGTGATGGTGCAATAGCAAAAATTGTAAATAGTACAACATACATCGTAAGCAAAATGCTGTGATTACTTTTGACATAATAATATTCCAAATACAAAAATTTTAAATTTAAATATTTATCGTTTTATTTCTTTATTTTGAATATAAATTTCAGAGACCCAAAATTTGTACACTGTTTCTTAGCCAATGATCTTATCGATTAAAAATACATTGTTTCGATATCGGTGAATGATTGTCATTCCAATTCAAACACCTTGTAAAATTAACTAAAATATATGAAAATTAATGAATTGTGTGTACTGCAATATTAACCTACTGCTCCACCAAAAATTTCAATTCTTGAACTGAGCCCAAACTTAGGTTAAATATACAGGGCTCAGTTTAATTAACGCATCACCTCTTGCGGGCAGCCTCTCCACATCAATCCCATTAACATTTGTTCTACGATTTTTAAAAATCTTAATAAATAACACAAAAAATAAAAACAAAAAGAAAATCCTTTTTACTCAGCATTTTGTGAGACGTGCCTATTATTATTTCGAAGCGATATTTTACTGCGCAGGGTGCGTGGCATACCTACGCTCAAAGTAAATAGAGTAACGCTTCTCAACAGAGGCTATAAATATTTTTTGTATGGTAAATCTAAAATTTTAATAATCAACGAATGCAGAACATTAAAAATACCGCCTTTACGTCAAAACTTTGGCTGAGTTGAGAATGTCATCAATGTAAACATTCTCCGAAATCATACATATTTTTCCAAAAGTTTGAAATTTTCAATGAAGTACCTACCTAACCGATTTCAATGAACTTTAAATGGGACCAATTATGAGGTATCTTCTATCTATCACATGAAACAGCAATTTACAAAATCAATTCATATTTGTCCGAAATATCGTGTAACAAAGACACACAAAAAAAAAAAACATACAGACGAAATGAGAACATCCTCCTTTTTTGGAAGTCGATTGAAAAGTTGTAGAACAAATGTTGTGGGGATTAATGTGGAGAAGCTGCCTGCAAGAGGTAATGCGCTAATTAAAATTAACCCTGTATATAAATACCTTGTTTTTGTATCTGATATCGAGAACAGCACTTACAGAACTGAAATGGTAGTCTGCTCTCAACTGACAGAATATTTAGAGAAAAAAGACATATTACCTATCATGCAGTCAGGTTTCCGTAGTCATCACGGGACCACGACCGCCTTAGCGCAAGTTACAGATGATATACTTGCAGCAGCAGACATCGGAATGGGTAGTATTCTTGTACTATTGGATTTCTCTAGAGCTTTCGATTGCATAAATATTAAACTTCTGCTTGCCAAATTAACTTTTATGGAGTCTCTGAAGAAGCTTGTAAATGGTTTGAATCTTTCCTTAGTAATCGACGACAATTTGTACATACCGAAGATAATCGGGGCAACCATGTCAATTCTGAAATTAAAACCCTTACAAGGGGCTGTCCTCAGGGCTCTACACTATCGCCTATTTTATTTATATTATATACAGCCGATCTCGTAAAGAACCTTAAGCACTGTAAAGTACACCTCTATGCCGACGACACTCAGCTTTACACTTTATTCAAACAAAATGAGCTCAGGGAAGCAATTCTGCGAATAAACGAGGACTTAGACAATATCTATAAATGGGCAAAATTCCACACATTAGCACTCAACCCTTCTAAGTCTAAGTTCATTGTAATGGGAACAAAACAGCAATGCCAACAAATAATTGACTGTGCACCGGCAATCAGAATAAATGGAGTCCAGGTGGAGCGAGTTACGTCGGCCATGAACCTAGGTTTGAAGATGGACAGTGAACTTCGCTTCATCGAACATATTAATAGCAAGATCAGAACTGCCTTCTTTCGACTAAAAGTGCTTTATGGAACCAGGGACTTCCTGAACGAGAAGGTTAGAATTGACCTGTCAGAGGCTCTCGTTCTTTCGGTGTTCAACTATTGCGATGTAGTGTATGGCCCGAGACTCTATGAAAAAACTAGTCGTGCAATACAAAGAGTCCAAAACGCATGCGCCAGATTCTGCTTCAAAATCCCAAAACGCTCTCACATAACGCCGTTTCTTAATACAGGTTCGATGCTCAAAATGGAGGGACGGAGGAGTCTTCATTTGGCAGGTTTAATTCACAAAGTTGTGCATTCTGGGAAACCACAATATCTCTATGACAAAATTGACTGGCTCGGAAGAGCTCATAATAGAAATACACGAATTAAAAATCTTCAGATCATGGCAACTCACAAACACTACACAGCCAACTACAATAGCAGTTTTAGGTTTGTGGCATCTAAGATCTGGAACGATCTGCCACCACCATTAAAAAAAAACATCACTTACTTGACTTTTAAAAAAAATCTAAAAAAAATATTGTTGGAGATACAAATTACTGCCACTCAGCAAATGTATCGAAAACTCTGCATAAGATTTCTTTTCATAACATTATATTAGTCTACTTCTATGACCAAATGTTTTATTTTATTTTTTTATTTTTTTCTTTTACTTAAACACTACTTATACTTTTTACACTGCTCTATACTCATTACATTATAAACTTATCAAACAATACACACCACACAAATTTCATAACAACATACCTAAACCCACAAAATACATAAACAATACCACAACAATAAACCACTACCACGTTATTTATATTTGAATAAGTTAATTTTTATAAGTATTTCTTTTATGAATAAGTTAATTTTAAGTTTCATTTTTGTATGATAATAATTTAAACATACTTTCTTTCATGTAACAATTTTTTTTGGCAATAAACGTTGTATTTTTTTTTTATATTGTCAATTTTAAGTATTGCCATAGGCTGATTAAAACCAATCCTTTCTTAACATAAAACAGTACAGTACGAAAATTGCTTCTGGGTTGTTGTGAAGCTAGAAATAATTTTATCACACAATAGTGACGTGGTCAAGTGAGTTTGAGTTTGAAGATCCTTAATGAAACTTAATCATTTGGTTTGGTATTTATTATTCGAAGTATTCTTTTAACAATATTAAGAGGTTTTCTACTTCATGAATATTCATAATTTTACTGTTTGAGGTTCTTAAGTCACTAGGCACTATTTAAATAGCGAAGATTTGATTAAATGCAACCTTCTCATGATTTTGGGTTTCATCAAATTTTGCTTACTGTGGAATTTGTAATCGACGTCGAAAATTATGCTAGCGCATGTTTAATTTCATCACAAGGAACTGAACTGTTTAAATTTAAATTAAGTTAGTGTTACTCTTATCGAACTTTACTATTATTACTATTTTATAGATACCTAAAGGTCCGTATTCAACGTAGCATTCTGTAATTTTAATTTTTTAAGTCTCTACTGTCAAACTTAGGGCTCGTGTAAGGAATGGCGGTGCGTCGTGCGGAGCGTCGTAAGTTTTTACTACCGGCTTTACCATAGAACTATCCGCTGGTTTAGAATAAAGCTAGTGATGTAACGAAAATGTTCGAAGCCCCACGCGACGCGCCGCCTGAGCTTAAACGTGCCTTTGGAGGCTTCAAAATAAGTTTTTTTTAGCAACTGTGGAATGGTGGATGCAAGAAGATGAGATTCCCTGGCTGTAAACTGTAGTTGTATATTTTAAAAAGATGTCACTTCTTCTCAGCAGATCGACTTTCCCAAGTGGTGGTAGATTCAGTTTAATTTGTAAATAATTTTTATATTTCAAGTTTATTTATGTACCTACGAAATAAATATATTTTTGACTTTGATATCCTCTTATTTGAGACTTAATAAGACTTAAAATTGGGGAGGGTTATATCGTATAGAGCTCAAATAACACTTTAGCCAATAGATTGAAGAGTTATATAGATTTATATTTTAAAGTTGAGCTAAGGAAAGTGCCCATTAACAAATTATTCGAACTTAATAGTAAATATATTGGTTTCCGTTTCCGCCAGTTTGTACGAAACCAAATAAATTAAGGGGGATTTAGAATTCGGCAGGGAAATCTCGGCTTCTAATTGAGATTTTCTGAAACCAATGCATTTAATTAAACTCCCTTGTATGGTTAAATGCCGTAAGCCGGGACTTTAGTTAAATTTAACAGTTTAAAAATATTTGACCTCTGTATGTTAGGGTGCTCTAGTTTTATAGGATGTTCGTTTTTTTATTGAAAAAAAATAAGCATAGGGCGTTTGTCTTCCATGACACCTGGTGGGTAGTAATCATGAAGACTAAGGTAGTACACGTCCATCAACGAAAAACCTATTCAATCGTCACTTAAAAACCAGGACTATCAGTTAGAGTTGTAAAAGACTCGAGTCTTGGAGTCCTATCTAATAAGACTTGAGTCTTTTTTTGAAGACTCGACTCTTTAAATAAAACTTTGAGTTTAAGTCCTTCAGAATTTGGAGTCTTTTGTAAAAAGACTTGAGTCCTGCCCAAAAGAACTCAAAGACGACCGGTTGGTGTAGGGGTAACGCATATTGCCCTCTATGCCAGAGGTCCTGGGTTCGAATCCCGGCGGCGGCGGATATTTGTATGATGAACACAGATATTAGTCGTCAAGTCATGGATGTTTATACGTATATTTAAGTTTATTTTCTAATAAAAAAAATATGTATTTATTCAATATATATGTTTATATATTTCTTAAGTATATCAGTTATCTAGTGTCCATAGCACAAGTTCTTTAAGAAACTTAATTTGGGCTAGATGATGTTGTGTGAGTGTCAGAAATATTTATTATTTATTTATTACTGAGTCTTTTTAAAAGACCTCATGACTGTGTCCTCCATACAGTTTAGCAATAAAACAACATGATAAAACTTAAAGACCAAATCAGAATGACACAATGTTTCGACACAACCTTTACTTTAAGGTCAGTTTCATTTCATTTGCTATAACCGGACTGAAGTGAGTACCGTAACTAGCTTTCGCGGGTTACGTACCAACGTTAGAAAGCCGATTTTAACAGTGGTGCAAACACCGCACGACATTGGATAATATAATAAACCAACTCAAGTTCATGACTCAGTCTAGCTCAAAGAACTTAAAAGACTCAAAAGGACTCGGAAGACTCAGAAGACTCAAAGGACTCGGACTCAATGTGACTAACCTGTCCTAGTCTTGACTCAAGTCTCGAAATAAAGACTAAAAAGTCGAGTTTCTGACTATACTGGTCAGGAAACATAGGAAACAGCTGTAAAATGCTTACTTGACATTTTGGAATATCGACCACACATAAGACTGCGTCTTCTAGTAGTTTTTGCATCATGAAGGTATTAGAAGATATTCTTCACAACAACTCAAGTTTGCCCACAGCCAGACTGAGAGGCATGCCTTAAGATTAAAATCGGTTGTGGAAAAGTGACTACGATAGGTTATAACACTGTCACATAATAAAATTTATAGTTTAAAGTAATTAAATTAAATTTAACACAAAAACTAAGTGAATTTCACCAAACATCACTTTCATTAATTCGATTAGTCTGCTAGCATAGAACATGGATTATACATTAATTGTACTTAAGCCAGTGTAAGTCATATGCATTACAATTAAATGCCATGTCACTATATCGCTAGTTCGTGTAATCTACACTTACGACAGAAGTCGACGCGGCTTTTGTGCTTATCTATATAGCAGGTATACAGGGTGTCCCGTAAATAGTGGCCAACGGTTGTCTGGAATCCGAAACATCAATTTTTTTCCTGGACTTAGTAGTTTCTGAGATATACCGAATTTGAATATTTATAGGATTTTCCCCTAATGTCTGCAGAAAATGTATCATAACTTTTTTTTCATGCACTTTTTAAACTTTTTATTTTTCAGATAGTTAAGAAAAGATTAATCTCTCTAATTGATTTGTTATTTGTGAGGGATTATTGGTAATCTGTGAAAATGAAAGTTAAAACATGTAATTTTTTAAAACCATATAATTTATAAACACATTTTAAAATTATGCTGGTCTAAAAAAATATGGCAGCCTTGGTGAACTTTTTTTTAAAAACAGCTACCATTTGTACAGATTTAAAAAAGTATACAAAAAACACCGAAACCTTATTTTTTACTATAAAACCATACATAGTCTTAAATATCTTTATGATTTTATTTGTTATTTTAAGATCTATGAAAAGATTCTGGCTGGATAGAAAATGGAAAACTTTATTTTAAACCAGGCACTTAAAAAAATTACAGTTTGATTAATTCAATTAAATAAAAAAAAAAACATACTTTTCTTAATTGTTCATATTGTTTAATTATCACACTAAGCCCGCGTTTGAGAACTCAATTTCATCTGATGTTAAGTGAAAATGTCTTTATAAAATATATTTGGCGAAAGATTTTATATGAAGGGTGGTCGCGAGCCAGTCGGGATCCCTTCACCAAGAAATTATCCTTTTGTCAGGATCAGGAAGCTTTTTGGAGCTCTGAAAATTCTGACGTCTACTAAGCAGCTCTTCATTGATCCAAAAGTTTTAAGGAATAAACACTGTTTTTTTCTTAAATTTTTTGGCCTAAATATGTCTTTTTGGAATAAAGTCAACTATTTGTGATTACTTACATATGTCAAAAATTTCAATTATGTTACTTTTTAGTGTTGATTAAAACGAGCCAATTACATTTCATAATGTAAAGCAATTCTTAACTTTTTTAGCAATTCTACTTCCATGCTGGACTGGGAGTGAAAGAAAAACATAGAATGTGCCAGCTGCTTCTCTTCCCGGGCATACTGTAAAAGTCAGTTAAGGGACAGAGGTTTTATTGGCATTTTTGTGGGCGATAAGCTGACCCCCTGTCACTGCAATAGCCTCTCGCAATCATTATAATACCTCATTAGTCAAACGTGACATCAGTTGGTCTTATAACCTCTGATGTTCTGCCTACCCCATAAGGGATACAGGCGTGAAGTTATGTATGTATGTCTTAACTTTTTTTATTTTAAATTTAATTGAGATACACCCCTTTTAAAGGTTTTCTTCTACAGATTTTTTCGGGCAATGACTAAAAGAACAAAGTATTCTATCAAAATGCCATAACTCAATAAATAAACAACAATTGCTTACCATTAAAAATTCTGGTCAGTCTTTTAAAAAGGCCTCTTCCTGAAAACTCATTATATTTTATCGGTCAAAAAACATGACGTCAAAAATCTGTAGAAAGAGATTTTGTTAAATAACATTGTTATGAAGCGCTTTTAATCCCGAATTTAATAATCTGCTTCTCAATTATGGGTGCTTTGTAAAATTGTGAGTTATTAATATTGGAGCGCTAAACTGGCTCGTCATAACATCATTATTTCAAATGAGTGGGTCTCATGAAGAAAAATAAATAAGGAAACGGTTCCTTATTTTTTTATAGCAAGTGTTTACGACCGAAAGTTTCACTTGGACGTTGATGCACTCTGCTGTTTATTTGTAAAGTGATTTAAAATATTATGAATAATTGAAAATGTTTAGCATAATAGAAAAATTGTGCCGTAGGAAACGTTACGTACATTTACAACAGATTGACTATATCAAATTATGTATCTGTAGGAACCTGTGTTGGCTATAAACTGGACGGCAGCGACAGCGGCGTGGGTTGCGGCGACGACGACGCGGGGAATCTGGACCGTTCCCGACGCCGCCGGCGGGCGCTCGAGCTATTTATCGCGATTTCATAAAAAACTCAATGTTTTCTATCGTGTCGCGGAAATCGCTGCCTTCACCGCTGTCGCTGTCGTCCAGTTTGCAGCCTTATGGATAATAGACATGGATAAATACACTTATGAAGCAGTTGCTTTTGCCCGCGGCTTCGCTCGCGTTAAGATGTATTATTATTCATTAGGTATAGTTTTTGCAACTTTACTTTTGTTTAGCGTGTGTAAAAAAGTAGGGCCTACAAAACTTCTAAGTACACAATATTCTTAACTAATCTGTCATTTGGCGTTAAATTATCAAGCTATTGGGTGAACTTATTCGTGAGCGAGCAACATAAAACTGAGCCTGAGAGACCGGGATATCATTAGGTATTAATGGGATTCGTAGTATAAATACAGTTTCCCCTTTCGCACACCCAGTTTATATAGCGGCTTCCACTATATTGCGATGTAACGCTTTCACTTGCAGTCTCGTACCGTTACAAAGTTTTGGTAGTTTTAAATTTCAAAACAACATAATTGGAGTGCCTATACGCAGAATAAGCTTATGATAAGACAAACCTAGCGATTTCAATGAATTTTAAATTCTACAGGGTAATTAGTACGTCATCTGTATTAACCACAGTATCAATCGAAGTATAGACCTTTTCTTCGCCCTCAAACGACATGAGCAGGACATCGTTGATAGCTGCTGCTTGATCGATCTTTAGAGTAAGTATGGCACGCTCACAAAACCATTCAATAGGCTTGTCATGTATATGAATAATGTCTGGATAAACTTTAGACAGTAATTCTTGAATCGTACGAGTAGTAACAACTGTACACAATTCTTCCGGGATGGTTATCATTCCATAAAACGATGGAAAATCACCATTACCGATTTTATGAAGGAGATCTGAAAATCTACCAGCAGACTCATCCCCCCCAAATGTGCTCTCATATTTTTAGAGTGCTTAAGAATAGTAACCTGGGCCTCAAATTAGATTTCTCAATGCACGACTTTACTTCGTCAGCTCTGGTTCCTTTTGGCACCACTGGTAGAGTCTGCCGAAAGTCTTCGGCCAGCAAAACTGTTACGCCACTTCAGCTAAATTAATTTGTTTGGAGATGTTGCAAATGGGAGTCTCGGCAGTGATTAAATTGAGTGGTAACTTAAAAGTAGCATGAGCAGTTCAACCACCTACGCATAATGTAACAGCTTTACTGGACGACGCCAAAGCCAGGGCAATGCCGTGAGTACTTTTTACTTTCGCCAAAAGTAAATAAATAAGAAAAGGTTTTACTCTCCTAGTTCCACTTGGAGCGTCTAAGAAGAATCGACCGTCATTTGAATACAGTAAGTTTCAACTAAAAAGTACAATACAAGCAATATTACAATAAGAGCTTTTAAATAATATTTGTAAAAAACTTGTAGCGGCAGGCGGGGACAAGCTTCAAGTACAAATTTGAAATTGTTATAAACTCTTGAATCGAGAAATGTTTAATTAGCAAAGAGTTACAAAAGGCATTCATTTAACGAGGCAGTTATAAAAAGCAGTTTTGGTAAGTAAAAAATTATGCAGATTATCAATGTTTTTCAGGGTTTGCAGCCTGATAGGTGTAAACTGATAGGTGTAGGTGGCACAGCTTGCCTGTGTTCTTCAGAGTGTTTATGAGACCGTTTCTATAAACTTCAAACTTAAATGGGAATATTAATCCTGCTCATATTAACTCACAAAATCCGCCATAAGTAGCATTTTTCATCATATCAGCAAAATATTCGTCAGGTGCTTCGTAGTTATCACCATTCATGTCGTGGGTCATAATTGAAAATTTGCTTAATACTTAGTATAAATTATTATGGTATAATTATAGTACAAATTTCTTCAAGACATATATTTCGCAAAACTTATTGTCTCGTATCTAAGTTATGAAAATAGAAGCTTGATCACGTGGCCAAAAAAAATATTCTGTGGCTGGACTTATTATTTCTCTTTTAAAAAAGTCTATCCAACAAAACCCATACTTGACCCAAACGATTACAAAACAAATGCCAAATACAAAGCAGAGTCTATAACCAAAACTACTAAACCGAAACAAAGCAAATGCAACCCAAAATATGCCAAGAAAAGAACAGCCAAAATCGTCAAATATAATCCACTAGAAATATTTAGGTATAGTATGTATATGTGCTATTAGATACGGCGGCCACTCATTATCGGGTATGTGACTCAGTAAAAACACACTTAAATTAACCCAAACGTTTTCTAAGCAATTTAAATAATTTGCATTACTTCGCAAGGATTAGGATTATTTGACCATAAGAAAGCGAGAAGGTTGGTTAGGTGCGACGACGAGCGTAGCGAGGAAGGAGCAATTAGGTTGCATATGGCCATACGCCAAAAACCCTAGAGTAGGTATAGGTACGGTGTTTGTCTTGAATATCGTCTTTCGATCAAAATTTGGGACTGTCGTGCCACCGTTTGTCAGCCAAAGTTTTATCACGATTAGTGGGGTCGTCAACATACCATACCATCGCGACAAATTTTTGTAACATGTTAGTTTGTAAACATAATATTGCTTTATTATCAAATAGCCTAATTGTCGTATAGCAATATAATAATGACCGGGCAATGTCATAAATAAGTAAGTTTAGATAGTAGTTTATCACTTAGCCGGATATAGCGCGGGCATTGTATATAATGCCCGAACATTATGTATAATTCCCGCATTAATCACTTGGTCCATAACATATAGACCGCATCACGAAAAAAACATGAACGGGTAATATTTGTTTATCAAAAACAAAATATTTTTTCTCATTGACGTAAGATCTATGACATACACCTGCTGAACGTCAAGATTTACTTTAACAACCCGATATTAAAACCAATTATTTAAAAGCAGACCAAGAGTAACATATGGTTAAGAAGGCAGAAAAACTCTCGGCACTCTCATGTCAAAAGACATCATACTATGATTTATTTGATTGGCTTAAATTAAAAACAACCTCCTCATTTAATTACAAATAAGATACCCAGTTATTTAAAATCACTAGAACATTATTAGCTAACATAGATTAAATTGTTTTGAAACTGAGTATATTTTGATAAGGCTTAAGTTTACATACAAATTACGAAATTCCATTTAAATTAATATTTACTTAACAAGTTTGATGTCAAATTAAAACCGCATCCATATAATAATTTAATATACACCGGGCTCGATTCGACATTGAATTCTCTTATTTTAAGTGTTTCTTAATGCCGTGACAGAAAGAGAAAAAAATAGTTTTTGTATGAGGCTGTCACGTTTCACGTCATAAAATTTGACACTCGAGAAACTTAAAAATAAGAAAATGCAATGTCGAATACGGCCCAACGTGTATCATAATGAAGAGATAATACTTAAGAGGATGGTTTGTTTGGTGGTGTAGTTTATAAGTAATACAATCTTCTAATCCTTTTCGTTCGGAAAACAAGTTCAACCTTTAGATCAAAATATTGGAGTGTCAACCCTAAGAAGGAAGAAACGTTTGTGGGTATCTTTTCAATAACAGATGACGTAAAAATAAAGTGATAGGTAACTAAGACAGATACTTCAAAGTGTAATATTATGCCTACTAAATTAGACGACAACGTCTCGGGAAAGTTTTATTCATAGTATCTAAGTGCAGAATATCTTTTCAACTACATTTTCACCAGTACCAACCACCAGTGTATCAATTTTCAAACTTCATATTAACACGTTAATTTTCACTATCCGTGAGATTATGTCCTTAGATCATTTTCAATTTATTAAGTAGTTTTATCGGTGTAATTTCGAATCCCGAATGAAAATCGGGATAAAAATTAGCTTATGTGCTATTCCAGACGGCTGTGCACCCTATCACTATACAAATTCATTGACCCGTTGTACTGTGATCGAGGAACAAAAATCCACACATCCAGAAATCCATACAAACTTTCACATTTATAATATTAGTACGATAAGATAATCCTAGTCAAGATATATGCAACAAAAGATAGGATTAAATATGCTCTAACTGAATATAAAAACCATTGTTGCAAATATGTTCATACCTACTTAAAACTTTCTAGAACATAAACATCTGAATAATACCGTTTGCGCTAAAAGGTACTTCAATTAAAACTACGGTAATAATAAACAAAATCAATTTTATCTTATTTATAAATATATTTTATTTATAAATATACTTTATTAATATATTTTATGTTTACGCTGTTTAAGCTGTCCATGAGCTGTAGCTGCGCCTCAAGGTCATTACAAGCCAGGTGTTTTATGCACAGCCGGCGTCGTGTTGTCCATTTTTACTACATTGCCGGCTTTATTGTGAAACCATCCACTGGTTTAATTTTCCGGTAATATATACAAGGCTATCCCTTAGTCCCGCTGTATGTCCTCCATAACACAAGCATTTTCAAAACGCTTACTTTGTAACGATATGGTTGGTGTGTGCATTTGAGTTAAAGGTACTCGTAACATAACTTCACGCCTGTATCTGTTATACAGGAGACTGGTGGGTCCCTTGGTAGATGCGATGTAATGAATCCCCGCGCAACCCAGTGCCTATACTTAGCAACGAGGCCTTACTAAGTAATAAATGTGTATTTTTTTTAAATTTATTTAAGTGCTTTTTGTTCGTTTTAAAGGGTGCACGTCAGTTGATATCGCAATTTCAAAAACATTCGTCATCATCATGATTCAGCCAGGAGACGTCCACGGCTGGACATAGGTGACAAAAAACATTGGTGCGAAATAATTCAAGAAAATGGTTTTGGATTCTCACGGATGTTTTAATTTTTCCATGCAAAAGGATGTTACATGGAGCAATTGTAACAAAACAATACCTCTAAATATAATGTATTCTCAGTGATGTATTCTCAGTGATTATATCCAAATTAATGGATATAAGTTCTTATTTAGCTAAAATATAGAAGAGAAATTTGAGAGTGAACGTTGGAAAGACGAAAGTCATGGTTATGGAGAGGAATGAAGATATGACGGAATGCAATATTATGATAGGAGACGAAAAAGTGGAACAAGTGAAAGAGTTTGTATACTTAGGGTCCTTGTTTACAAGAGATGGGAAGTGTGAAGGTGATATTGAAAGGAGAGTAAAAGCAGGAAATTATGTTAATGGCGCCTTGTACTCGGTTATGGCAAGCAAAATTATACCGAATAAGGCTCGTCTGGCCATACTTGAAGGAGTTTTGGCGCCAACACTTATGTATGGTAGTGAATCTTGGGTGTGGCAGAAGAGACATGAAAGTAGGATTAATGCTGTGGAGATGAGAGCGTTGAGAAGCATGTGTGGAGTGAAATTGAGTGATAGGGTGCGCAACAGTGAAATAAGAAAGAGATGCGGATTGAAAGAGGATGTAGTGACTAAAATTGAAAAGGGTATGCTACGGTGGTTTGGACATTTGGAAAGGATGAGTGAAAGAAGATTTACGAAAGAGGTGTACAGAGCAAGAATGGATGGTGTTGTTGGAAGGGGCCGGCCTAGGCGAACGTATGCCGATCAAATTGGTGACATTTTGAAAAAGGGCCTAGTCAAAAGTACCCGTAACCGGCGATCATGTATGAAAAGATTGATGAACGTGGAAGAAGCGAAAGAGGTATGTTTGGATCGCAGCAATTGGTGTTCCCTTGTCTCTGCCTACCCCAAGGGGAGACAGGCGTGAGGTTATGTATGTATGTATGTATGTATAGAAGAGCTTACTAGGTGTATCAATAAAACGGACAACTCGTCAGGGTGCCGCCTGCTGCACATCCTTTATAAACAAATGGCTGTCGTTCCTTCTCTTACGATCCAGTACCTCTAGAAAGACATGATCAGTCAAGCTAAGTGAGTCCCACATTGTCAGAGTAGTCTTTCGTGCATTCACTTACCTCCCAGTTAGATACTCTGCTGGGTGCCTAATTTTTCATTGTAACCAACCATTGCTGAAACTGAAGAGAAAAATAAAATACCAGAATTCTTTTTTGTTATTTATTGACCAACTCTAACTACAACGTCATCTAAAAAAGGCTGCTGTAGCTATAATATATAATAATTTTATGAAAAATAATGGATATTTTCTTGTATTTCGATAGCTTAACCAACATTTGGGTGTTAATATCAATAATCTTATTAATGTATATGCAAATTAAAAATGTTATGATGTTTGAGCCTTATTTGGAATGAAACTTGTCATTTTATTTATTTATTCATTTATTTATTTATTTATATTCGCCATGTCATACGCCATACATTTAATAGATGCGTTCAAGGTAAACGAAATGTCAATAAATAATTAATTTTTAATCAAAATAAATAAACAAAATACAGTTTTTGTATATTGTTTATTTTAAAAAGAAGTTGATTACAAGATTCGGCAAAAAATTACCTATTTTTGTTCCTATATTATATGCCAACACATTTTACGACTTGTCAAAATGTTGACAGATGAAAGCGTGTCACCATTCTTTGTATAGAAGTCTATAACAGCACTACCTATAAGCTCTAACTATAAGCTAACCCTTATGTATTACCTCTCCATTACACGTTGTATAAAACTATTTAATAATTCCTTAGAATTTAGTGTTAAAAGCAATATCCTATTTGAACGATAAATTAATTCCGATCATAGATACGAAATTATAATAAGCTTATTAGAAACCTACTCAAAGAACTTGGCTTATTAAAGCCAAGTTCTTTGCGTAGGTGTTTTGATTGAATGCGGCTGTGTTGTTTTATCGGTTATTTATTTTATTTATTTACTCTTCATTGTACAAACACAAAATAAAAAATAAAGGACAATAAAAAAGAAAACACAATCGGCGGCCTTATCGCTAGAAAGCGATCTCTGCCAGGCAACCAAAAACTATTACCGGGACGTTCGTGCGTCCAACCCATATTCGGTGGAGGTATTTTTTATAATACTTTTTAAATAGAACGAAGAGCCCGTAACTTGCTAAAAACTGGCGAGAAAACCGTAGTTCCGCTGTGCGAGGATGTGTTCGGAGTAGATGAGCGTGTGAGGATGATTTTTCAAGTAGGTACAGAAGGCAACACATCAAGCGTTACAAATCTATCAAAATTTTTCACTTCAATCTGAACGCGTTAAGTTCGCCTTGACATTACGTTAAAATTGGTTAAGGAAATTTGACAGGTAATGTAACGCTTGATCTGCTGCCTTCTGTACATTAATTATAATTAAAATGTTGACTAAAGGTACCGATACACGGTGACACTGACACCGACACTAGTGTCGACACAAGTGTCAGACGCGTCCACACGGTGAGCAATTTTTAGTGTCGACACTAGTTCTGAGATCGAGTGTCGCGGTCGAAGTGTATTGGCCGTCTACACGGAGCGATGCGCAATTCAGTGTCAGACATTCCATCGCCATGAATCGATATTTACGGACTTAGTTAAAATTAAGAAATGAATATCTACTATTAATTTTACATAACCGGGAATCGAACCTGGTCAAAATAACGTTTGCATTTATGAAAAGGCACATTTTATTTAAAATATGACATCAGTTGCAAAAAATGTATTCCATTTTCAAATTTCAAATGAAATGGCACGCCCGCTGAATAAATGCGTTCTAATTAACCGACTTTTAAAAGAGAAAAGAGGTTATCAATTGGACCCGTAGGTATCTGTCCCTATGTATGCTTAGATCTTTAAAATTACGCAACGGATTTTGATGCGGTTTTTTTAATGGATAGATTGACTCTTAAGGAAGGTTATTATGTATAATACATGCATAATATAGTAGAGAAACACTGATATTAGATGTTTCTAATGTGATGTCGTAAGTAAGCACGTTCTTTTGCGCTTATATTGCAAACGCTGGCTGAACCCTACGAGATAGACCAAAATGATGTACTACAGTATTGTCCACCTTAAAAAGTTCAACAAAAAAATTCACGATGTTTATCTCTTAGGGATAACCCACCATAACCATTTTTATCCTTTACTAAAAAATGGTTATTTACGAAGTGATTTTAAACAATACAGTATTAATTCTTATCCAATTAAGTACCTTTAATAAATTGTGCATTTATTAAAGATTAATATGCTTTTTACAGCATGTAATTTAAGTGAATATTTCCGAAGATATTACAAATTTTTAAATGCACGCGCGTGCCGCCGCCATGTTGCTCTAGCTAAAAGTTTCGCGCACGACCGAAAACCGCGACACTGGTCTCAGACACTGCGCACGCCGCGTCTACACGGCAGCTAGAGCGACATTGAGCTAGAGCGCCCCTAGAGCTGCAACTGAGTGTCGCGGCACATGACACACAC
Organism: Stenoptilia bipunctidactyla; assembly: GCA_944452665.1. Classification (NCBI taxonomy): domain Eukaryota; kingdom Metazoa; phylum Arthropoda; class Insecta; order Lepidoptera; family Pterophoridae; genus Stenoptilia; species Stenoptilia bipunctidactyla. Next base: position 13,082,097 of record OX101737.1, on the reverse strand, counting down.
GGACACTCGGTGTATACACTGAGTGTCAAATGTCAGGTGTCGTCGTGTATCCGTAGCTTAATATTATAAATGCGGAAGTTTGGATGAAAAACATCCATCCATCAATCACGGTAGATCAGCTTAACGGATTTGTGATAGAGTACCTACAGTTTGGAGAAGCAAATAGGCTACTTTTAATTTTACTGGTGAAGAGCGCGAAATATCTAGTTAAAAAAATAGTTCTAGTGATTGATAGTAACGGTAATCACGGAGACGGCGGAGAGAAGCCTTGGCCCTGCAGTGGGACAGAAAAGTCTGAAATAAGTTAAGACGAGATAAAACTGATACTACCTCACAACGAATCTCTCGTATCACAGTCCTCACTTAGGTACATCCTTTTTTTTGTATTGAATGGCTTCTACTAGAGCTACGCTGAGCGAGCAAATGTAAATGAAGCATTTCTATTGGTTGATCACAAACATATTCTCGCACATTTTTGGTGGAAATTTAACCTAAGGCAGGCTTGAAATATTATACGTTTACTCCCTCTGTCTTTGCTTTCCAATTATTGGTGTTTGAAATGCTAACTAGGTATTTCTTCAAGGTATTCCTGAAAAAAAAAAACAATTTTAATTAAAAGAAGCCTTTTTAGATGGCGTCGACTGATCATACATTGTGGTCTTTCCAATAATAAACTCATCGGGTTGTGAAAAGTGACTTGATAATTCTATCGATGATTTTTGCCAGTTGAACCCCGCGAGGGGATCAATCAATATATGTCCATCATTTATATTTATTAATTTATCTTGATATTTCTAACCTAAACTGAGTAAACTTAAGCAACTTTAAAATCTCCCCAAACGATGTTGATTGCGCGAATATTACATTTCTGAATGAGCTCCAAATTCAAATAGCATCCATTTTGTATTCACTGGGGTATTTAAGTTATTTGTCTACATTTCCTGTTCAGTTCTGAAGTTCAAAGCTATTTTCGGGAACCTATTGACATGAATGTTTTGACTGACAATGTTTAGGATTTAAATACATTAAAAACATACACTTTTCAGCAAAATGGGTCATGAACATGAACAATGGGTCAAGTTTGTTCGATGGTACTTACTAGCTAGCATGTAATATGTTGTCTACAGTTTTGCCAATAAATATTGGTTGGTTTTTTTAGGCCAATACCACAAAAGATGTGCGACCTTCAAGCTCGCCGCTTTTACCTATCGGTCAATGGCCGGTCTCTCTTGCGAGTTGTTTTTTCTTTTCTTCAACAATAGTTACTATACAGGGTGACTGGTGGGATGGGTCACTTTCGAAATTTTTCTCTTCATGTAGTTTGAGGTCATACATGAAGAGAAAAATAATTAAACAAAAAATATTTACTGAATAAACTTATCCGAAGTTAAAGAATTATATAGTTTTATATATGGCGAAGTCCCCTAGTGGCGGACACATAAGGATTTCAAGAAATAATACGAAAAGTATTACGAAAAATATGTATTTATCTATCAATTACATAAATAGGCAAAACATTAAATCAAAATCAAGCATCAAAAGTACAACTTTTGCATTTAGAAAAACTTTCGTAGTTAAGTAACTTTTGGTAGGAAAAATTCAAATAGTATTGTCTTAAGTTTTCACGATTCATAATTTAAATAAAACTACTTTTTAACGACAGTCGCTCGTGACCACGTCGAGTTTTAACACGAAACGTCGAGTTAAAATGTAAAATATAAATTATACGCGATTAATCCGGTTAAAAAGTAGTTTTATTTAAAAATTCAAATCTTTAACATTGGTACCTAGTACCGGACAGAATAATTTTCAAACCCCTAGCGCCGGACATTTTTAAAAAATTGTGCATGTATCACATTTTATAGGCATCTCCATATTCCGGAACGTCTACACAGTCTTCGTGTGTCCATTCTCGTCAGCTGAAGCATTATATTCAGTCCTCGTGGTGATCCGCTTAGCACACAATACAAGTAGTTTTTTTAAGACTCATGTCTTTGGACATATTCTCGCACATTTTTGGTGGAAATATAACCTAAGGCAGGCTTGAAATATTATACGGTTACTCCCTCTGTCTTTGCTTTCCAATTATTGGTTTTTGAAAGATGCTAACTAGGTATTTCTTCAAGGTATTCTTGAAAAAATAAACAATTTTAAGTAAAAAGAAGCGTTTTTAGATGGCGTCAGTCGACGAAATTTTCCTTTTTTTATTTGTCTCTTTCAATCTGAAATATCTCCTTCATTGTGTCCTGTAAAACAACACACAGTCATAATTAATACAAATGCTTAGTCAAAAACTCAACCTATAAACTGTCCGGTGGTGGGGGTCACATCGGTGTCCAATGCTAGGGGACATCAGTAGTACTAAATAACGTGTTTCATTCATAAACTGTACAAGTATTACTAGAAAACTTTTACAATTAAATCATTGAAATGGGACAGTTTATTGGTAAAAAATCACAATAACATTTAATACAAAGCTACTACTATGGTCACGGTATGGAGTATAGCCACGGCTATACTCACCTAAAATTTACGTGACGCAATTCTTTTACTCCAAAATCAGAAATTCACTGCTCTCATCGTGGCTGTGTTCCTCACTGACAATTTTTTTCACGTGGTCCTGTATTTCTAAGTTTCCATGCACCCCGTATACCGATATTCGAATAGATTACGTAGTTGATTATCGAGATAGTACAAGTGTCCGATGTTAGGAATGCTGAGGGTGACGACGCAGCTCAAAAAGACATAGCTGTCTGCAAAACTAACCCAGCTCAAGGACAGGGTTTACAGAAATCCAATACTAAGCATGCCCTCGGACAGCACAATGCCGGAGATGCTATTCACCAAATTCTACCAAGTGAAATTCCCAAACAGAGAAGATTGGAGCAAGAGCCGGGTAGTCTGCGAGGACTTCAGCCACATATGGTACACGGATGGCTCAAAGATGGACACCAAGGTTGGCTATGGAATTCACGGGGTGAGACCAAAGTATGGAGCTAGCTTCAACATGGGTCATTACCCCTCGTATTTCCAGGCTGAAATTACCGCCATTCTATCATGTGCGGAAATCAGCCTAAACAGAGGCTACAAAGGGCAAACCATATATATCTTCTCTGACAGCAAAGCTGCACTAATGGCACTTGACTCTTCAAGGGTTGACTCCAAACTGGTGAAGCAATGCCATGAAACGCTAAACAGGCTGGCAAGCCATAATAGAGTTTTTATTAAATGGGTTCCGGGCCATTCAGGTATAGACGGCAATGAAGCCGCTGATGAACTCGCGAGGGCAGGAGCAATGGGTAGCCGGTACGGTCCAGAACCATTCTGCGGCATCCCGAAGAGCCTGACTCATTTAATACTCACCACCCAGTGCCTCTCAGAAAGCAAAATCCTCTGAGAACTTTCACTAGGTATGAGACACTCAAAGGAACTGATAGAGGGATACTCCAAGTCATACACAGAATCGGTAGTATCTCTTTACAAACCCCAACTACGCGCAGTGGCAAGATCACTAGCGGGACACTGCAAACTAAACAAGCATATGTCCAACCTGGGTCTCACTGACACGGCGCTCTGCAGATACTGCGAAAGCGCAGAAGAAACCCCTCTACACCTACTGTGCCGCTGCCCCGCAGTTATGCACAAGCATAACTCCGCTCACCTGGCATAGCTCCGCTCACCTGGATAAGCACGAGCTGGAACCAAAAGAGATTAGGCGCATCGCCGTAAGGAAAATCCTAAACTTCCTGGACGCGTATTTACAAAAGCTATACCATTAGAGTGAAAGTGCAAACTGAACTGGCTTAGCTTTTGTAGGACAAAAACTTGCCCAAACCCTAATCCATTCTAGTACAGAAATTTACCGAAGTCGTGTAGACTTTGTGAGATAACTTCAATTGAACATTGCAGCAACAAAAGCTATCCCATTTGATATCGATATTTACCGATCGTTGGCTTCAATTTGATACTTAAATGGCAATTGTTCTGATTTTCAAAGATAGAAATAAAATGTGCATGCATTATTTTATTTCTATATAAATAAAATAATGCATGAATAATGACCATCGTTATTTTGATGACTTAACGTTTGACTTTTGACCATGTCGGGATTGTCCAGAGTTGACTATAATAGCTGACCAGGTTTATGGCGCTTCGCCGGCCGCTGACGCGGCACCGCTCGCTTCGCTCGCTCGGCTCGCGCACGTGTATAACTATATGCAACCTAACATGCTCCTCCTCGCTGCGCTCGTCGTCGCACCTAACCGTACTGACTCCACCTTCCGGTGCGGGAGCCCTTCTCGTAGCTTATCTCTTTCATCGCAATGTATATCAAACAAAGATATACCCACTTTTCATCTTGACAAAAGCTTATCTATTTGAGTGAATATGTATTATACAGTACTAGGTTTTGTCATTGCATTTCTTTGAAAATTACAAGAGCAAAAGCTAACCCATTTCAGTCAATTTTTTTACTGAGTTCGATTAGGTATTGTCAAGTAATATGCATAAACAAAAGCTCCTCTATTAGAGTCTGACTCGTGACTCAAATAGTATAGCCTTTGTATATTCGCTTCCTGGACACCATTGGAGTGTGCGGCGAGTTATAAATTGGGACTCACACAATAGATCTTTTAGGTCACAGTGTAACGAGCGGGCAAGACTGCTCATATAGTCCCAAAACCCCCCAATAATAATAGGTGCCGTCCGGCGTTACGAGACTTTCCCCTACTGTCTATTCTATTTTTTGAGTGCACGCAGAAATTTACTTAGTGCTTGCTGGTCAGGCGGTAGTGTCTTCGAGAGTAGTACAATAAAAAAGCTAAACTTTTTGACAAAAAAGTAAAATCTTAAAAATATTTTCTAGTAACTCAGTTTAGTTTTGGTTTAATCAAAGAAAACTCAGTTAAATAAAAACGATACGTTATACAAGGTGTTCAGCTTGATTTCCCATAACTCTAGGGTATTAATGGAGTCGTCGGAGGGCGCTCGGCTGAGGCTGAGTGCAACCCGTACCGTGAGCTCCACTTATGGCGGATGAGGTACACCTGGAAGTTTTTAGTGGGTGGGTCCGGCCATCTGCCGGATCATCCCCACATACCCCGCCGCTCCCCCTTGGGTGGTCGGGGACGTGATTGCACGTTTTCCTCCAGTAAAAAAAAAGGGTATTAATGGAACCATTATATGAATTATTTTTCATACAAAATAATTCAATGAAGTCAAAATATCTTATGTAAAACAGCTTTATGCGAAGTATGACAACGTGGCATTTTCTATCCCTTTTTTTATCGCTATGCACAGGTACAGTTCGCAACGTTTTGCGTTGTACATACATTGTATGCAACGCTCCTCACGTTTAAAATGTTTTTGTTGTTTATTTTATGGCTTCAGTGACACGCGTCTATTGGATGAATTTTAAAGAGAATTTACAAGAGTGATAATTTATGAACTCATTACATTAAGATTGATGATATCTCGGTAAGTATGCACTTTTGAACCACATATACTTTGACTGAAGTAGATAATTGGTAAAGGCATTGGAAAAAATCATACCGAATGGTAGATTTACGTTACAGCACTACTCCGATATATTTATACAAAAATAACTAGAATAAAACTGATTCCAAAACTCTTAGCTTCAATATTAAACAATGAAAATAAAGATCTGTAAAGTTTCGTGATAAAATTCTTAGAACAGGATTTAAGTTTCTGTTATACTGGAAGGAATCAATTTTTTTTGTTCATTTTCTTATTAGTGCAAGTCGATTTTTTTGTATATGTAAATAATCAAAAGATCTTGGAATTAAAATGAGGAATTTTTTAATCTCTAATTTTATAACCTCTAAAAACTGAGTAGTTTGTCCTATGTTCATTTTTCGTTAAGCAACCAGATTATTTGGAGGTTATATCGTCAAATACTTATAAATAATAACAATATATTAATTATCCTGTTTGTACTGGATTTCTATGCTAAACCCTGAGACTTAAAACTTAAACATGAGAGACCACTGGATCTCAAAATTTACGGCCCTTAGTCACCAATCTTGTTTATGGTACAAATGAAAATATTTTTTTTAAGGCCTCGAAACCCTAACAACCCTTGTGTGTATAAGATATTGTGCTAAGGTACGATGCGACCGTCGCCGTGGTCCTGTTATAATAAGGCCACGCACCCACACCACGCAAATTCCCTTTAGGACACCTGTAATTAATCAGTATATTTTTAAAGCTTTATTTTGCATTTCATAATGCTTTAATATATATTTTATAGATATAAATAGCAAATAAAATCGATCCCGGCTGGGACTCGAACGCAGATCTCCTCCAATCCGAGTTTATTGCAAGTTTCATCTGAACTGAGATTTCTAAATTTTTGCAAAGATGTTTGGTTTTGGGTGGTAAAGCTGCAAAGCATTACCACGAGATGGAGCTACGTTAGCAATTACGAAAAACCCAATGTACCAAATTTTTATTGTACAAACTTATCAGTATGTTTGATTGCAAATACGTACGAATTATAGGAATTAGGATTGAATGTAGGACTGAAAATCGCCAGTGGGGCTAGAACGCGACCGTCGACTACGATAAATCGGGCTTTTTATCGATATATACTTATAATTTGGCACTTACAGTATGTATTTTTTAAGAATATGGCATCTTTGGTTCTGTCGGCTTAATCATGGTATCAAATCGAGTAATTCTATTGATCATGGTGCTCACGTAAGCTATCAAAATAGGATAAAATATCAACAGAGGAAACAGTAAGTCAAGTCGGCAAGATAAAGAGCTGGTAGTTCATAGCTGACCTGTCAGATTTTTGACAAGTCATTAAATGTAGTAAAACAACATATAGTGCAATTAATAGCTCACGTTCGGTAAATCCCAAATCATTTACTTACTTATATTTGAAACCGCAGCAAGGATTTTAATATTTTACCCTCTCAAGTTACTCAATAGACTTCTAGTATCATCCACGTGAAATGAAAATCCCGATATCGTTTTAAAGAAATTAAATTAAGTCTGCACTAATAGTTTAGATATAAACAGGCAGCATTTCAATGACAATATCACCTTTATAAATTCACTAATAAAAAGTAGTTTGACAGTTCAGAGACTGTATGGACATTACTCTTTACGTTTTGATAAGTTTAATTACCCTTAACCAAGATAGCTTCCTTTATTTGTAAGTTGTAACCTTTGAAAATTGAAATCTCCGTTTGTATGTTATTCCATTCGTTTTTGCATTTGTTTTACCTGAACACGGTCTGACATATCCATTTTGGCAAACTGAAAATTTTGAATCTCCCAACGCAAAACTAATGGTAGTGTAACTTTTTACGAAGCATGCCTCTTTTCGAAAGTAGGTACCACCATTTTGCACCATTTTTTTGTTCTGTCTAATTGGGCAGGATAGTCTATCTATAAAAACAGTAGAATAACAGGCACCTGGGACTTACCATCTGTGTGTCCAAAGTGAGCTTTTATAAAAGTCACACAGCTGAACAAGTAGGATATCCTAGTATACACCCAGACCCGTATCCGTTTCCAGAAAAATTCCGAACACTCAACCACTTTGCCACGGAGGCCGTCAAATTTTATATTTTTTATTTGTGGGGCATATCCAGATATTTTAAACCCATGTCTCAAAGGATAACGATACCTGATTTTCCTTGAAAACAAGTAGTCAGCTGGACTAACAATGTTCAACAGCTGGCATTGTTTTAATTGTGCCAAAATCGGCGGGACGTCTTATTAACATAATATTAAAATAAAATCACCCTCCGCTTTTTGATTATGAGTTTGTTCTTCAAAATCGTGCATTTTCTTCTTGAATATTTGTTAAGTGGAATAGTCTTGTTTTGTTACTCGTGATATTCTTTGTTATTCTGTTATTGGTTTGGTACCGTTAAAGTTAAAGACTGACGTCAACTGTCATGTTCCTACTGTGATGTCGTCAGCAATGCAAAATATAACAAGTAAAACCATATTTTTTTATAAAATAGAGTATTTAAAAAAAACTTTACTTATTTCGCGTTTGAATAGTGACACATTATTGCAAACTAGCTGCTGCCCGCGACGTCGTCTGCGTGAACGCTATGCAGCACCAAACGCACCTACGATTATAACACTGCTAGCGTGATAATATGTAACCTATATGTTGACCCGACTTCTTAACTATCTTCATGCCAAATTTGAAGTAAATCCATGCAGTACTTTTTGAGTTTATCCCGGAAAGACAAACAGACAAACAGACAAAAATTCTAAAAACTATATTTTTTGTTTCTGTTTCGATTGTAGATCATACCCCAAGTATTCTTTTAAAAAAATATTCAATGTACAGTTTTGACTTTCCTACCATTTTATTATATGTATAGATAGATTTATCATAATGACACATAGATTAAGTTCAGTTTACCAAGCTTAATTTAACGCAGTGTGATTGAAACAGAGGCTATTAAATGCCTTCCTAAAAGAAACAGTCATAACTATTTAAAGCTAGCGATTCTGCCAATATTAAAACCAACCTTCTATTTATTCTTGAACTCCCACTAAAAACCTTCATAATTTCCCCATACAAACTGACCGGCTATTTTGCGGTTCAGACAGAACTAGTTCAAGGATTGCAAAACAGTTCGAAAGAGTTTCAAAGCGTCGTTTTCTATGTACTTTAAGTAATCCTTTGTGGGCCCTCATGTTTGAGAACCACTGGACTAGCAGTCAAAGCTAATTTGGCGTTTGCAAAGGGTCCTCAAACAGTTTTAGAATTCCGTTAGCCGGGATAGTGACGGATTTGGCGCAGTTTTCAAATATTTACACTGATACGTGTCAATAGTTTAGGGGTAAAGGAAATACCTACGATATACGATATTTTGGGATAGGATGTGAGTTTCACGTAACATGTTTTTTTTTCTCGCAAATATTCAGTATTGATGGCCTTCATGGTGCATTGGTCGAATGTTCGGCTATCGCGTGAGAGTTTCTGGGTTCGATCTCTAACAAAACTTACGTTTGTCTTCCTTCGCAAGTGAATATGACGACTAAAGTGGTACGCGTTCATCCACGAGAAACAAAGACGTTATAAGTATCAGGACTATACTAAATTTTCTAAACTGGTCTGCTTGAAGGATACCCTAGTTCCACTTTACTGTCTCCATAACAAATATATAAAAACAAATACAAAAAACTTACTAAGGGTCCCTTTGGTGTGTCAGTTTGGGTTTAAAAATAAACAAGTTACAAAGAAGCATACTTAGTAAGACCCGTTTTAATAAAGTTATCTCAATTCTAGTTAGATCGATTCCGCTAGTAATACGAGATTCAGTGACTCAAGAGCGCTCTCAGAGTCTAAGCTTATTATTAAAGCGGGCCTAGGTAATTCTAGTAGCTTAATATTTATGTTCGGTTTCCTGAGATGGGTGGAGCAACAGTAATAAATAACGGTTGGGAATTCGCAGACATTTTCTTTCTGCCATGTTTATTATGCTAGATAAGTAATTATTCAAAGAATCGAACTCCCCCTTTTAAGATGCGAGTTTGATGTTCTTGTTACGCGTTTGAAAAAAGGTTAGGTCTTGTACGCATTTAAGAAAAGATCAAGACCTTTTTATTGAGGCGTAAGTGTAAGAGATTGAAAAGAAAAATACTATTACAATAAAACTATGGAGCTAGTGTGTTTATAAAATATAAAGGAGTTATCTACCCATATTAGTTATTTATTTTTAATAATATCCGACCGACTGATCCGATAGTCGGGTCTTTTTCGCCGAAAGGAAAACAGTGGTTGCTACTCTGGGCTCGCAGGCCAGTCACGTAGCAACCGAAAAGTGACCATTGACATATTTCTATATTTAGAACCTATGGCTCTACACAACAAATAATTAGGTATGTATGGTAAAATAAACGATAAACTAAAATTATTACTTTTCTTGAACTTTAGTATTGATTTATTTATTACATCATGGGGCATAAAACGTAGATAGGATGACGTATCGTGCGAGTGTGTGAAGGTGTAGCTGTGAAGATAAATGTGTGTGTAGACTTTAGTTGAGTACTAGTGTGCAGTGAGTGAGTGTTTAGGGTGGAATAAAAAAAAACAGCTAGTCAGCCTGTGGAGGAAATAACTTGTTCTGTATCTTCGTAACTTAGGTTCATTAACCAATTTTTTGATCAACGTTTCGCTCTGTAAATTGATTAATTTTGGATTGGACATTCTGTGATAACCTTGTTAAATATAGATATATAAGTATGAGAGATATATTATACCGGTTAAAGTAGGACCTGGCTCTTCATACAATTTTCGGAACACATCACCGTTGGAGCTGTGATATGAGGCATTCGATTTTATGCGAAAGGTGGTCGCTAGACGCTTACCCTGGAAGGGTCCTAATACCAGAAAAGCAAGATAATCTCAAATTTTAAGAAATGTAAAACGGTATCAAAAAATTGCCACCACACCAAAATTTAATTATATGTTTGAGTGTCTCCTTGAATGAAATTGCTGACTTAGCAAATGCTGCAGCTCTAGTGGACGATAGTTGATATGACGTAGACAAGTTAACTGACTAGAACAAGGATATTGCAATTTCGTTGTTATAACCCACAGGCTATTGCATATAACGCCCGCATACACGTATTTAAAATTTAATACAATTGACGTTGTTTGGTGCCGTTTAAACCAACATAGTAAAATTTGTACATGGTTTATGGCAAAATTTGTGACTACGTATGATGACAGCATGTGACTGTGCGATATTTTAATACTTTAAAACACATTAATTAAAAAAATATAATAGTGTGCAAAAATAATCTTTGTAGCCTATATTTATTTTGTAGCCTATATAACATATTATTTCACTTCTATGTTTGTATGACTTATAGTAGATTTGAAAGTAATGTTGAATATTTATCATTGCTCTTGTAAAATTTAACCAACTTTTGATTTTCGGAATTTTAAATAGTTTGTAATATATCCTCCGTTTTGCCTCCTTTTTATATTGTATCTTTTATTTAACTCTATACATCTATTTTAGATTACTTTTGATTATTCATTCTACTAAAAAAAACAAAAGGTATCCCAAGAAAGGATTTAAATTTTCATCAAGGCATTCGCCCACAAAATACGGGCGCATGCATTTTGCAAGTCCCACCCACTACGCATGCGTAAATCCACATTCAATATGGCGGCGGTGTCTGCTCGTACAGTATTATTACCAACAAAAAATTAAGTTACATCAAAACAAAAACAAATAATGAGTAAATAATTAACTGGAATTAGTTGCATTTACAAATAAGACTTGAAACTGTAACAAAAATTTGATACAAAGTGTACCAGTGACTGTGTGAAATAACACAATACGTTTGTCGAAATGAACTGCTCTTATAGAGAATCTCGTGCAGTAAAATATGTGTGAATTGAACAATAGGACCCTATACATGACATAGGTTACAAAAGGAATTAACTGGGAAATAAAACAAGCAATGAAAGGTAAGATAAATACATTTTGGATTGTTTATTTTGCTTTACTCACTTTTGTTCCTTGTAGCAATATATTTCTCTTACAAAATTGTTATTACAAAATAATGAATATCAATCAAGTAGTTTATTAATGTCTCAGTACCTAGACATAAAGTAAATAAACTGTGTTCATGATTTTAAAGACTATTTAAAATTATTGATAGAATGACTGAAAAAGATCGATGTTTAGTACCAGCGACGTCAAATTAAAATTGCTTTCATTAAAATTTACAACACGAATCTCTTTAAACATTTAGAAACAAAAATTTTACGCCTTTATTTTTATAATTATTTTAATAAACTTAGTTGTCGTGGCGATATCAAACGATATCGCATGTAAAGCGCGCTTGGTGCGGCAGGTATTAATATGGGTGACCGCCGACCATTCATTTCTCACGACGACTTCCGTGCTTCGGAGGGTACGTTAAGCAGTCGGTCCCGGGTGCTGTATACTTACTTGTATACAGTAGTCGTAAAGTTTTGTCAGAAGCCATTTCGGCACCCTGAAATATCTGACATCCACCAACCAGCACCGGGCCAGCTTGGTGGATTACGGCCTAAACCTCCTCGTCACCTCGTCAGACTCATAGCCCTGCAGTGGGCTTATTACACGGAGTTGTGATGATGAAACTTAATAAAATAATTATAAAAATAAAGGCGTAGAACTAACAGTTGTTTTATATAATATTATTTACATACAGTGTATTTTATCAGGAGGTAAACTCAAAGTTTTCACAGATATTGACAGATATTTTTGCCGCGTTAGATTGGCTTAGGTACATTAGCCCTATAGCCCCTGGATAAACGTGTCGTAAAAGGTCACTAATCTGAGGCTTCCACTTGGTGGTAGGACTCCTTCAGGGCTCGTCTGATTAGCGATGCCACCGATCATCATCATCATCATCATCCACAGCCTGTATACGTCCACTGCTGGACATAGGCCTCCCCCAAGGTCTTCCACGTCGCTCGGTCCCGCGCCGCCCTTATCCAGCGTTTACCGGCGACTTTGACCAGGTCGTCGGTCCATCGTGCGGGGGGCCTGCCTACGCTGCGTCTCCCAGTACGTGGCCGCCACTCGAGAACTTTTCTGCCCCACCGGCCATCTGTTCTGCGAGCTATGTGCCCTGCCCATTGCCACTTCAGCTCTGCAATCCTTCTGGCTATGTCGGTGACATTGGTTCGCCTGCGAATCTCCTCATTCCTCATTCGATCCCGCAGGGAAACTCCGAGCATGGCCCTTTCCATTGCCCGCTGAGCGACTCTAAGCTTATTTATAAGGCCCATAGTTAGCGACCACGTCTCAGTGCCGTATGTCATCACTGGCAACACACACTGGTCAAAAACCTTTGTCTTCAAACACTGCGGTATTTGCGACGAGAAGATTTTACGGAGCTTCCCGAACGCTGCCCAGCCGAGTTGGATCCGACGATTGACCTCTTTCTCAAAGTTGGACCTACCTAACTGGATTTTATGTCCTAGGTATAGATAATCGTCAACAACTTCGAGCGTGGTGCCTCCAACTACCACAGGAGCAGGTGCAACATGGACGTTCGACATGATCTTCGTCTTATCCATGTTCATTTTAAGGCCCACTCGCTGCGAGGCTCCACTGAGGTCATCGAGCATTTTACTCAGGTCCTGCAGGGTCTCAGCCATGACTACGATGGCATCCGCGAATCGAAGGTGACTGATGTACTCGCCGTTGATGTTGATGCCGAGCCCATCCCAGTCCAGAAGCTTGAAGACATCTTCCAACGCTGCGGTGAACAGCTTAGGCGATATAACGTCGCCTTGCCTGACGCCCCGCTGCAGTTGGATAGGCTTCGAATTCTGATCCTGAAGACGGACTGACATAGTGGCGTTTTTGTACAAAAACTTCAACGCTTCAATGTATCGATAGTCAATTTGGCACCGCTGCAAAGACTGCAGTACAGCCCAGGTCTCGATCGAATCAAAGGCTTTCTCATAGTCCACAAACGCCAAGCAAAGTGGCTGGTTATACTCCTCCGTCTTTTCTATAACCTGCCGCAGCGTATGGATGTGGTCTATGGGGCTAAAGCCTTTTCGGAAACCGGCTTGTTCGGGAGGCTGGAAGTCGTCAAACCTGCGTGCGAGACGGTTCGTAATGACTCTTGAAAACAGCTTGTATACATGGCTCAACAAAGTAATGGGTCTGAAGTTCTTCAAAAGGGTTTTATCCCCTTTTTTTGTAGAACAAGACCACTATGCCTTGGAGTCACGCTTTGGGCGTTTTGCCCTCGAGGATGATGGAATTGAACAGCTTCTGAAGGGTCTTAAGCACAGGTTTGCCACCAGCTTTCAGAAGCTCGGCTGTAATTCCATCATCACCCAGCGCCTTGTTGTTTTTAAGCTGTTTAAGGGCCATACTAATCTCGTACAGGCTGACGTCTGGGATATCTTCGGTATAGTGTCGGGTTAATTTGGCTCGTGGGTCTTTTGCCATGTCTTGAACAGGTGCCCGTGTTGTCGTGTATAACTGCCCGTAGAACTTCTCAACTTCCCTCAAAAGTTCGGGTTTAGACGAAACAACCCTGCCGTCGTCCGTTCAACTTCGTCAGTTGGTTCTGGCCTATAGACAAATCTCTCGCGAAGACCTTTGAGCCCTTGTTTTGCTCGATAGCCGTTTCAATACGGTCTGTATTAAACCGGCGTAGGTCACGTTTTAGGGACTTGGAGATTTGTCTATTAAGCCGCCGATACTGAGAAGCATCTTCCGGGGACTGCAGGATCATTGTGCGTCTTTCTTCCATGAGTTTAAGGGTAGAGTCTGAGATTTTTCCGGTTCCTTTTACACGGCGGGTTTTAAAGAACTTAGACCCAGCCGTGGAGACAGTTTCCACGAACCTGTTATTAAAGTCGTCCATATCGACGCAGTCGCCGAGGCATTCAAAGCGGTTCTGCAATTCGAGCTGAAAGCTTTCGGGGTTTTGGATCTGGATGGGTGCAGGACGAAGTACAGACCTTATCAGTCGAGATCGCTCCAGTTTTGGATTCAGACTCAATGTGCCTCTTACTATGCGGTGATCGTTACCGATTTTTACGGCATTGATCACAGAGACATCATTGAAAATCTGTTTTCTCGTTGACATGATAAAGTCTATCTCGTTTTTGGTGTGACCATCGGGGCTTATCCAAGTCCATTTGCGGTGTTCCGGTTTCTTGAAGAATGAGTTCATCATAAAGAGGCCCTCCTTCTCCAAGAAGTCGGCCAGCATCTGGCCTCGGACGTTCCGGACTCCGACTCCAAATTGCCCCACTTTCTGCTCATCGCCGCTTTGTTTGCCTAATTTTGCGTTAAAATCCCCCATGACCACGTTGAAATGAGTTTTGGAGCTGTGTATGGCTTTGGAGATGTCCTCATACATAGCCTCCACCTCATCATCGGAGTGTGTCGAGGTTGGAGCATAGACCTGTATGACCTTCAACGAATACCGTTTGGAAATTCTGAGTATCAGGTACGCTACCCTATTTGACACGCTCTCGATTTTTGTAACATTGGTCACGAGGGTTTTGTGGACGAGAAACCCGACACCACCTTGGGACAGTTGGTCGCCCTCCCGGAAGTAGAGAAGATTGCCGGATTTCAGGATTATCGATTCCTCTCCCTGTCTACGGACTTCAGATAACCCCAGGATATCCCAATGCAATCCACTCAATACTTCCTCCAGCTCAACAATCTTTTCGTCTGTCCGCAGTGTCCTAACATTGTATGTCGCCAGGGCCAAGGGTCGTCGTTGGTAGCCTGGTCGAACCCGGGGATTCTTAGCACCCCCTGCCCCGCCGTTTCCTCGATCGCTACCTTGATCGAGACTAGCGGGACCGCCGGGGACTAGGGGCCGGGGCCTTTGTTTGCGATTCATAATTTGGGGGGGAAATGCCGTAATCGCCACGCTTGGCAGGCGGGTTGGCGATCGCAGTGTGATGTTAATATACACAAAAGAACGCTGCTGCCCGTCCTCTGGTTTGTCCCTTAGTCGACTCTTACGACACCCACGGGAAGAGATGGGGTAGCGCTATTCTTAAGGCGACGCCACACGCCATAAAAAAAAAATGCCACCGATAAATACATATAACTGCTCTAGCAGTGGTGGGTTCCGGCCAGATTTTATGAAGAGCCAGTTCGATCCAAAGCCCGAGTGCTTCGTGTGCTACATATTTTAATTAAATTTAAACTCACCTCTGGAGTATGATCTATCAAACATAAATCATTTATTAATTATGTAGGTATATGTAAATGGCGAAATAATCGCGTTATAATAACACACAAAACAAAAGTTAAATAAAGAAAATCCTTTTTTTGAAGTCGCTTGAAAAGACAAATTGTGATTTAAAGGAGTTTGTGAGTTTGCATGTTTGAATCTTCGAAACTATTGATCTGTTCACTGTTATCTTGAAATTTATACTACTATACATTTAATCTTATTGATTCAATAATTTATTGTACTGCCAGCATATAAACAATGTCCAACATTATGTACCGAGAGGTTTTGAACTTGGAACACATTAACAGACAGTATATGAGTTAAACACAAATTGAGATAAAATTACTAATTGCAAATTAACATCAATTTACAATCCAACGCGGTAAACGTGCTTAAAAACATCTTTAATATACAACGTTGATACAAACGAGAGGATTAAATGAAACCACATATACTAAAAGAGCCTAATGATAATACGAAACTATTACAAAAAAGTTTTCGAGAAGTATGCGAAAAAACTTTTTTCAATGAATTTAAATAGCTTAATAAATTAGTAAAACTGCAAACATCCTTTGTAAAGATTTGGACTGACATTTTGACGTTTCTCGGTGAATAACCCATAATACAAAGATACAAGGTGCTTAAATTAAAGTAATAAAAAAGTAAAAAAAAAAAACATTCCTGTGACGGTACTTTTGCTTATATTGATCTGATTTTTGTTGTGTAGCCTAATAATGATACACAAAATACATGGTTTTATTTAATGCCTCTCGCTTGTATCGACGTTGTATATATGTTATAAATATGTTAGGAGGAAGCGTGAAATTCAACAGAAACCATCTATTCAAAGAGTTTGCATAATAAGACTTAAATCGGTTATAAATTCAGTAGATTAACGAGCAATTGATGCGTTTTTATAAAGGGTAACAGTATATTGCTATGGAAGTTTAATCCAATAACAACAATTAGCTCAGCCTAGTACTTATAATAAGGACAGATCTTATGCCAGCACGACATACTCAAAGATATTTTGACAGTCGTAATCCACTTTTATTAAATATCAAAAAAAAAATTAATTCTAAGATATTAGAGAAATTCTTTGAGTACATAATGCACGTTTGTTACGCTTAACCTGTGTAGGATAATTAAGAATCATCGAATGCAGAGCATTAAAAAAAACGACTTCACGTCAACACTTTGGCCGACTAATAGTGTCATCCACGTAAACATTGTCCGAAATCATACATATTGTTTCAAAAATTTGAAATTTTCGATGAAGTTCCTAACCGATTTCGATGAAATTTATATGGGACCAACTATGAAGTATGCTCTATCATATTAATTAAGAATTTTTAAAATCGATTCATAATTGTCGAAAATATCATGTTACAAAGACACAAAAAAAAACATACAGACGAATTGAGAACGTCCTCCTTTTTTGTAAGTCGGTTGAAAATATTAAATGTCCCTAACTGTTGGATTTTAAAGCTGTTGTAGCATATTTCATATGGTGTAATGTCGCCTGAGAATAACCTTGACGGATCTGGATAAGCGTGATAAGCGAATCATTCAACTAGAGTCTGGCTTACGAAAGTAGACGCTGGGGATTTTTGCAAACTTTTTATATGGCAGTACTAGCATAAATGTAAACGTCGTTTTTCTGGTGTCACTGTTGTCAACCGAACGGTTGTTGGTGGTTTTGGTAATTGAGATTTTGGAATTTTCGTATTTGAAAAGAATGTATTTATCGTTTTTTTGCCTATTTTTAAGCTACTTTAATAAAAAAATTATTCAAGTATTAAGTTTGTTTAATCCATGTGTTTCCTACTATTTTCGGGTTTACCATGATGTATTTTTCAATTCGCCAGATTTTTCAGTCTCTTCTTTCCTTAGCCAGACTATAACATCCATTTGGCAGTAGACACCCCAACCTCGCCTTACTAGCGACCACACATTAAATGTAGAATGCCGTAAAATATCATACCACCAACGAACATGGTATATGGCAATGTTTTATCGTGAGTCAGTCCCTTTCAACTTTGTCAAATTTTGTTAAGTCCTTCTTTATCACGTTATAAATGAAAACAACAATAAAGCGTACATTTCGAAGTGCAAAGCAATCTTTCAGTCTGGACATCGGCCATGGTAGCCTTTTTTAAAAAATGTTATTGTTACGTCTTTCAATTAATAAATTTTCGAGCATAACATCGAGAAATACACAAATTACTAGGAAAATACAAAAATGCTACCTTGTCATATTGTTACTCAGGAAAAAAATCGCTCAGCCGTGCCTCATCTGCCTGTACTAAGGCGATTAAATCTTAATACTTAACCGATTTTTATACGGTTTTCAAAAATACAAAACATATATTATGACGAAGAATCAATATGTTAAGTTTCTTTGGCAATTTTCTGTCGAAGATGTGAAAAAATAGACATGACTGGGACCTTTATCCTACTGTCCGAATCCGATTACTGACCCCTGCAAGGTCAGAATATCCTCTTTAATATATCCTCTTAGAGTTATTCGAAGAATAAGGTAATACAAAGAGGCCGAATAGCTGTTTAATTAGTTAGATCGCTTCCCCAGTTACGTAACTCTAGTAATAAAATCCGGTAAAATCCGGAATGAAGTCCGGAATTAAATCCAACACGTGCACAGACCGAAGCGTCCATACCTTTGAAATACCTTGACTTTTGTGTTATGTATGTGGCTTTTGCTGTGTATGTACTTAAAGTATTTTTTTATATAGAAAGGATAGGATGTTTGTCTTCCATGTCACCTGATGGAAAGTGCGCCTGAAGACTATTATGGTGGTACACGTTACGACGACAGTTTGATTTACTTGCATACATATAAATAACACTACCTAGAAAATAATTTCATCGACTTCTGTTTTGGGGAGAAGCGTTAAAATGAGTTTATTCTTATTTCGAAATCATTGTTTTTGCCTTGTTTACAAATGTTCTAGTTAAATAGTAGGTTAATCATTTAAGTAGTTTTTATTTAGATAGCTCCTATAGCTGTTGAATAGGCAAAGAGACAGACAAAGTGACATTATAAAGGCTTCTAATTTATAACAAACCCAAAAAATTTAAATAACAATCTATCCAAAGAGGCACTTATAAAACCAGCTAATGCACGGCGCTATGATTAAAACTAACACAAGCCTATTGTTCTATATGTATGTACATTTATAATCATTGCAATATTAGAGTAGAGTTTGTGACAGTTTTTTAAGTCCGCTTGAAAAGGGTCACTTTTGATTAGGCTGGACTACAGGAGACTTAAAACCCATCTAAACAATTACTCTCTTTTGAATTTGAATATTTAATGCTTAGAGTGAAATAGTCTCTCTCCATCTTTATAATACCTCCAAATTTGTCAAACGTGACATCAGATGTTCTGGTATTCTGCCTACCCCATAAGGGATACAGGCGTGACGTTATGTATGTATGTATGTATGTAGAGTGAAAAATTGTACGTTTTTGAGTGCCAGCTCTGATAGTAAATGAGGTTAAAGTAAAGTAGTTACAGTCTGCTAAAGAATTATGTATCATGGTTGTCTGTAAGAAATCGCTCGTCAGCGATAAGATCGCCTAGTAGTACTTACTCAACACACCGATTTTTTTTCTCATTTACTGTCTGTACTGTATACTGAAGTGTAAATAAATAAATAAACATAAATATTACCCAGTCTCCCGGATCCATACAACGCGTATGAATATTGTATGTGTGCGGGAGACTGGGTGGTTTACTCGTACATAATTCTGTAGCAGACTGTACATGAACGAAAAAGTAATTAAACTCATGAGCCGGTTAGCGCAAACATTTTGCAAAATATCTTATTGCTAATAGTGGTTGTATGTTTAGCAGATCCTGAAGATACCTTTCATATTTAACACAAAATAAAACATATTTTTTGCACGAATATTAACAATAGCTAACCAACCAACCAACAAAACTTTCATAGTCATCATCAACGAATGCAGGGAATTAAAAAATGACTTCATCTATATTTTTAAGTCCTTGCAAAAGCTTTGACTGAAATGTGAACTACATACGTATATTTTCTGTTTTCATAGATTGTTGCCTTAAAGAAACACACATTTTTCAAGACGTGCTGTATTGAAACAAACATAAAAGAAGAAAAAAACATAATTACACTTGGATTGAGAATCTACCCCAGATTTAGGCAGTGGAAAATATTGAAAAAATTTTAATTCATTACATAATGTCACATATTATGATATTACAGATAATCAAAATTCATTTCTTCGCATATAGGGTTGCTTTTTTGTCACCGGGAAAATGTTTTTTTACACTATAAATATCATTTATAAGAAAATTAATTTATTCGCTAACATATTAAGCAAAGCATGATCACTCGAAATTATGAATGAATACCATTGCCATAAAGACGACTACGCGCTACTACAAAACCTCTTCTAGTACTACGTCGTAGTATTATCGGTGAAATGCCGTGTCGTAGAAGCTGCGTTCATCAACAGCAACTATTCATAAATAATCAACGAATGCAGAGCATTAAAAAACCGATTTAACGTCAAAACTTTGGCTGAGTTATAATGTCATCAACGTACACATTCTCCAAAATCATACATATTTTTACAAAAATTTGAAATTTTCAATGAAATACTCCACCGATTTCGATAAAATTTATATCGGACTAACTATGAAGTATTTTCTATCATATGAAACAAGAATTTTTAAAACCGATTCATAATTGACCGAAATATCCTGTAACAAAGACACTAAAAAACATACAGACGAATTGAGAATCTCCTCCTTTTTTGGAATTCTTTTGAAAAGTTTATGATGTTATATCTTTATTTTTTTTCTTCTGAGCGTTACTAAAATAAATATGCAGGCACGTTTATATCGCATCAAAGCAATTTTTTTAGCTGGAGACTAAAAAGCAACCCTGTATATTGTTGGAAATGATTCGTTACATTGTATATTGGCTTTATTTATATTCATCACGTCCACTCAAGTACGACCTTAATGACAGCACCTGGCTAACAGGCTTGCAATTACAGCGCGATGGGCAACTACTGTGTTTTTTTTCTCTCTTTTTCATACATCAATGTATGTAAATAATAATTTATTTTATTTATTTAAAACTAATATCAAAATAACGAAGTCGTCGTGGCGCCGTGGTTACTGTGTGTATCATACGATATCGCAGGTTAAGCAACGTTCGGCGCGGTCGGTACTTGGATGGGTGACCGCCGACCATTCATTTCTCACGGCGACTTCCGTGCTTCGGAGGGCACGTTAAGCTGTCGGTCCCGGGCGGGTATACAGTGGTCGTTAGGGTTTGTTAGAAGCCATATCGGCACCCTGAAAATTCTGACATCCACCACCCAGCACTGGGCCAGCTTGGTGGATTATGGCCTAAACCTCCTCATCACCCAGGAGAGAGACTCATACCCTGCAGTGGGCTCATTACAAAGAGTTGTGATGATGATGATGATGATGAATATCAAAATTATTAACACTTTTTTAAAACATCACTTTTGTGAACTATTCATCAGAAACTGTTGCAATCGAAGAACAGAAAATATTCCAATTTTTTTCACATTCACAATAGGTTATTATAAGTCCATGATAAAACGTTTGAAGCCAATTTTTGAGACACGGAATTAAAATATCTTATTATTAAAGAAGAAGTCTTTTGCCTTCATCTTTCGCTCAAATCATTTTTGGAGAATTTATTTATTTATTATTGGCAAGTATGTCGTGATAACTCTTAAAAACCTGGAAAATCCTTATACAACGTGTAACATAATGAAGAGATAATACTTAAGGGGATTGTAAGTTTGGTGATGTAGTTTATAAAAAATACAAAGTTCAGCCGGTGCGGGAAAGGTCATAAGGTTACTGACACGTTGTTGTTACACGTTGTAGAAAAAGAAGAAAGAAAATATAAGTGTACCGTAGAAAATGTGACTTTAAAAACAAGAAATAAGTATAGGGGCTGCCAAACTGTTGAAAACACGTTGAAAACCAATGCTTCCAACCAAGGTTAAGGAAGGTTAAGTTGTTGACAACCAATTCCGAGTCATCCACACTGTTACAAACGGTGGTTGCCAACAAGGAGACAAACAAGAACACAAGCCAAGGTCACGCCAGGTCACGCCCCTTAATCGTCAGTGTGCTCTGATCTCTCGCGTTGGAAACATCTTCGCGATGGCAGTTTTGTATGCAATTGAGGATACAAAGAAGGAAAGGTTGAAACGCAGGCTAAAAAGCTACAAAACTCGAGTCATTTATAGTTATAATTACATAGTAAAATATACACACTGTCCTAAACACAGACATACATCTACATAGATAACGCAAATGCATGTCCTTTGCGTGTCCGAACCTCGACCAAGCGTCAAGGTTGGTCGCCTCTAGATTTAATCCGCGCGTATGTATGTCTGTTAGAAAATCGAATCCACAATATCAATATCGTTCTTAATAATCGATTTCATCGGCGGCATCGGTGTCTCTGAATCTATTTGTATTTCCCAGTAATAAATATCAGCTGTGACGTCACTATAGGTCTTAAAAAGTCGGCACGCTTAATTCCAATACAAATCGTGGCACTTGCGATGTCTATCTAGATGTATGTCTGTGTTTCTAAACACCGCCGTTTACAACCCGCCAAGGTCATGTAATTTGGTTGTCAACAGCCATCTTCACTGTTGTAAACACGTTGTAAACTAGCAAGGTCACCTTGGTTTGATATTTTGTTTCCAACAGTCTAGCCACCATTTAAACTAAATAAGAACTGGATGACATAGCCCATAAATATTCAAGACTTATGACTAGATAAACCAAGAGCTGTGAACGGCTTTTATACACATATCCAAAACAAGAACGAAAAACTCCTTGGTTATAAACTATTTAAAAAGTTGAGAAAAGATCACTGTTCAGTTTCTTGCTACTTACTTTTCTCAACAGATAGACATGGCTGGTCATTTTTTTTTTCAAATTAATATTGTAATTTTTAGCAAACATTTCTGGTATATATTTATAAATTTTCTTTTGACTCTGACTTTGATCGTGTAACCTTAGACTGGACTTTCAGAAGCCAAATCACTTGTATATAAAAAAACTCATGCAGCTTGCATTTTACCCTCAGTGACCATCGTTGACGTACAGTCATGTCCAAAAATATGTAGGTATACATTTTTATTGGAATTTGAACCTTATTACAAGCAGTTGTTGCAAGTTGCGAAGTATTTAGATAATAATGCACGTGATTGTACAACTAAAGGCTTTTCACTGATCATTAATTGATCACGATGACTTGCATGCTTCGTCGGATGGTGGTTGTTGAGGATTGTCAAAATTCATTTTGGTGTTCTGATCATTTAGAATACTATGGACTAACACTAAACTATCTTGATCGCTTATGTTCCAATTTCTATCGTCACCTATGACCTTCCTATATTGGACCATACTATATTGGGTTCCATAAAAGCGATCGCAATTATAACAGTGAACAAACAGTGTTTTAGAGTAATCTCAGTTTAAAGGTTATTACATTAGGCCTGATTTTTCAAAGGTGAGATAAAATTTATGAATAAAATATTACTTCAGGCTTCAAGCTCGACTCGTTTATTGTTATTCTATGTTGCTGTCATACAATGATAAGTTCGCCGAAGTACTACATTTTTCATAAAATAACTTTTATCCGACGATTGACAGATAAGGACTTGGATACTGGTATAAAAGAATCGTGCTCGTAATCAACCCACACAAATATTGTGTAAAAATCAAGTAGAAAGAGTCAATAGCTAGGTCGGTCTGAAAAACGAACTTTTCCATACTGGCTTGCGCCTGAGTTTATTAGTTTAGATATTTTTATTCTATTTACTCATACTATTTTCACCCAAATTTATACCTAATATAACATATTATTGGTCACTCAAGAATTCAATTTAAAATAAAATTTGCACATAAAACGACAGCACAAACTTTAAATATCCTAAATAAATTTTACTATCGAGTCCATTTTGCGCCAATTTCACTTAATATAAATTCGGAAAGCGATAAATAATATTATAGCTGTTGAGTAGAACATGCTTGAAAAATGACCATAAACAGTTTTGATAGTTTATGAAAACACGAATGACTCGTAAAATCGTTTATTAGGTTTATTGACAAAGAATTTATGACCAATTCTAATGTTATCGTTTTCTATATTAGTTTCAAACGCAATCTTGAGTTTATTATTTTTCTTATATTTTGGCAAGACTGCGCAACCTTACTTGATGATTATAATATTTAAGAAGTCGTTAAAACTTAACTCAAAGTATTTTCTTACGTAGAAATTTTAGTAATTTTACAGCGAACCATATTTATGTTATATTTGTGTACATATTTTTTCATTTTATAACTACTAAGTAATCTTAAACTGTAATTTAAAAAAGCATTTTTTTTATATTGTAAGGATAGGACGTTTGTCTTCCATGCCACCTGATGGAAAGTGCGCATGAAGACTATGGTGTTACACGTCCATCCACGAGAAACCTATTCACTCGACACTTAAAAGTTCCCGGACTGTAGTGGTCAGGCAAAACAGACGCAGGCAGATTGTTCCACTCCTTGGCAATCCGTACCAAAAAGGAACTATCGAAGCGTTTTGTTCGACTTCTTGGTAAATCCACTATATAGGCATATTTAAAAACGTAGCCTCAGCATTGAAAACCGCTAATCTAACTTAGGTCTTTTTGATTATGGCCCGTATTTATAATACTACAGTTGTAAATTGACTACTATCTTACTAGATACTAATTAAATTACTAACTTACTCGCATACATTTTTACAGTTACATTAAACACTATGTAGCAACGATGTTATTAATGATAAAGATAAAGATAAAAAACGTTTAGTTTCCTTAATATACACAGTTACAATTTGGAACATTATAGTATATACATTTTATGGATTTAACAAAAAGGCTTCAACTCAGCATAAGCGTTGCTGCAGAAGAACTGTAGCACCGCGCTGATTTTCAGTTGTCGCCGGACTTAAGTTAACTTATATCTAAAAAAAATAAAAAAAATAATTATACAATTTCAAAATACATACAATTAGTAAAATAAACATACTTACACTATATACATATACCTACATAGATATTGTTTCCATATATTATTAGATACACAACTTAGAATCGTATAAAATTTGTGAGACTACAATATTTACAGATACGTGTCATGGACGTGTTACTTATAGTATACAATAAAATAATGTTGAGAAAGAAAATAAATAGATATATGAGGTAAAAATATATATATTTACCTACATAGATAAGTAAATACCAACATATTACACATCTTTATTTAACACATTATAAATATTACACAATATTGACTCTGGCTTCTGCTTATTTTAATGAAAATAAAGTATATCGATATAAACGTAAAAATAACAATGTTTATTATTTAACTCATTTCCACACTACCGCATAACCGTACTAATAAAACCAAGTTAGTACCCAAATATAGAATATAACCTACAACTTCGCCTAAGAGAACGTAATTCCATATGATGCACGACTGTTCCTAACCACCAAATTCTAGTTTCACACAAAAAAAAAAATTGAAGAGCAATTTTTTTTTTTCATGGGGTCACGGGGAAATATAATGTTATACTTACTTACTGTAATTACTTTTTAGCAGATTCGTTTTATATTTTTCCTTAAGTTATATATTTAGTTTGTAAATATAGAAATATATATAATAATATAATAGAATATATAATATATTGGAACTCCTTACTGCAATACTCAATTTACTCAATACTGGCCGATGTGTCATAAAAAAAAAAAGAAATGACATGTCAAGCATTTTGACAACGTCAGTAGATGGAGGAAGAAAAAGGTCCGCTGAGGAGAGATGTGAGGATTCTGAAGAGAAAAAAAGATCGGGAGAGAACGCTGGAGGACGGCTGACCGATCCGGGAAAAGCCGCCGGCCCTCCCCGGCGACGACGTCCTGGCTCTACCTGAGGCGCCC
The DNA here is from genome assembly GCA_944452665.1 of Stenoptilia bipunctidactyla. NCBI lineage: Eukaryota > Metazoa > Arthropoda > Insecta > Lepidoptera > Pterophoridae > Stenoptilia > Stenoptilia bipunctidactyla. The sequence continues at coordinate 13,056,327 of OX101737.1, read as the reverse complement.
TGCTCTGCTCGGCGCTCTTCACGGCTGCGGCCGTGCGCTACAACCCTCGCGGTGGTTCCTACCGCTGTGAGCGGCCTCCCTGCCGCTAACTTAGCGGTTGTTGGTGGCTGCCTCCACCACTACCGCGGCTGTGAGCCGCGGTCTCCTACGGCGTCAACTGCGGCCGAGGGCCGCTAGCTCCAAACGTCTAAAATTTAACATTTTCCCTACAGTGCTATAGTGACTTTAAGTGCCTTTCTCGTTTTGTAAATTAAAATTAAAGTTTTTTAAGTGTTAGTTAATAGTTTTCTTCCACTTCAGCACCCTATTGAACTGCGAGCGACGGACCCCCTTCAGGGAATCGGCGCTTCGCGACAGTTTGGCGCCCAACGAAAAAAGACCCTCAAGGTATTTATAGTTAGTCATTTGCTTTATCTAAAGTCCCAACACTATTACTACACTACACCTGCTGATATTTTCCAACTTCTAAAACAACTCTACCTCTAGAGTTTAAACATTTTTCCTTTTTCCTGAAATTAATTTGGCAAATTACGTATATTTAAATGTAAAACAACTATACCTCTAGTATAAACGATTCTTTTTCCAATCATTTCGACAAAGTTCAGGTAGCTCTCTACAACGCACACACCAAAAACTCTGAGCGGTATAACCTTCGCCGTTCTATAAAAGAATCACAAGTAGGCGAGACGGTATGGCGTAAAAACTATACCCAAAGTAACGCTGAACGTTACTATTCCGCTAAACTCGCCCCTAAATACATAAAATGTAGAGTCATACAGAAACTCTCACCTTTAGTGTATATATTAGAAGATACCGACGGCATTAGAGCTAAATGGCATATTAAGGACATTAAATAACAATGTCTTTATTTTTTTTTCTCTAAAAAGTACATTGCATAATTTATCTTTGTATTCCTTTTTTTTGTTTTTATTTTTCTGTACATATTATATATATATATATAACATTGTGAGTACACGTCACAATAATTTATATCAGCTGACTATTCGAGTTCTTCAGCTTGATATTTTCACCTTTTTTATCCATCATCTCTCGTAGTAACGAGGAACCTGAAATGGACAATAATTGTAAATATTTACTAAACTTCCCTAACGTGGGTTATCTACAATAACCACATCCTTATCTTAACACGAGTTATCTAAAATAACTCACTTCTTCTCAATTATGAGTTATCTACAATAACTCATATCTACACCTCTCTCACACTCTTCTACACTGTACTACATACATGTGGGACTCTAGATGGAGCGGTTGACTACTCTATAAAAAAGCCTCAGCGTCGTATAAGGGTCTTAAACAGGAGCGGGTGACGACTCCTTAAATAAGCCATCGTTAATGCCAGCTGCCACAGCAGTCGAACCGTCGGTGCTGGAGTGGAAGCCATGGAATGTGAGCTCCACCTCTATGTATGTAAGTTGATGGTTATTCTGATGTATGAAAGAGATGTATGAAATGATGCACGACTGTTCCTAACCACCAAATTCTAGTTTCACACAAAAAAAAAAATTGAAGAGCAATTTTTTTTTTTCATGGGGTCACGGGGAAATATAATGTTATACTTACTTACTGTAATTACTTTTTAGCAGATTCGTTTTATATTTTTCCTTAAGTTATATATTTAGTTTGTAAATATAGAAATATATATAATAATATAATAGAATATATAATATATTGGAACTCCTTACTGCAATACTCAATTTACTCAATACTGGCCGATGTGTCATAAAAAAAAAAGAAATGACATGTCAAGCATTTTGACAACGTCAGTAGATGGAGGAAGAAAAAGGTCCGCTGAGGAGAGATGTGAGGACTCTGAAGAGAAAAAAAGATCGGGAGAGAACGCTGGAGGACGGCTGACCGATCCGGGAAAAGCCGCCGGCCCTCCCCGGCGACGACGTCCTGGCTCTACCTGAGGCGCCCTGCTCTGCTCGGCGCTCTTCACGGCTGCGGCCGTGCGCTACAACCCTCGCGGTGGTTCCTACCGCTGTGAGCGGCCTCCCTGCCGCTAACTTAGCGGTTGTTGGTGGCTGCCTCCACCACTACCGCGGCTGTGAGCCGCGGTCTCCTACGGCGTCAACTGCGGCCGAGGGCCGCTAGCTCCAAACGTCTAAAATTTAACATTTTCCCTACAGTGCTATAGTGACTTTAAGTGCCTTTCTCGTTTTGTAAATTAAAATTAAAGTTTTTTAAGTGTTAGTTAATAGTTTTCTTCCACTTCAGCACCCTATTGAACTGCGAGCGACGGACCCCCTTCAGGGAATCGGCGCTTCGCGACACATATACCTACATCGTTTAAAGTTCTAAACTCGAAACTTTATAATGAAGTTTTGTTAAAACCGCAAAAGCGTTATTATATTTTACAACAACTAACAACAAATTAAAATAGAACATCATTAAAATACTGTTTATTCACCATTCAGTATGTTGTTTACACATTCGTTAGTTTAACAAAATAAGCAAAACATTTTACCGGCCGCCTATGTTTCACCTGGACAACGCATATTTCGTATGGCAATAGTCGCTTTTGGAATTTTACATAAAATTTATGGACGTTAGGTTTTCCTCGCTCGTTTACGTAAATTGAAAAAGAGTTGTTTTTTGTTTTTTGCTTCTATTTTTATTATTTTTTTCTATCTAGCTATTAATCTCTTAATAGGTGTTTTGTGTAGTATGTTAGCTTATTTGCTTAGTGCATCATATAAACAGACGCAATAATCTCTGATTTTATGTTTTTAGGTTAACTTAATCATATAACTTATCTCAATAATAAATAAATAAGAATAGTATTTTTCTTACAATGAGACTGTTATATCAGGAATGATGCATTAGTTTTTACGTTAGTTGTCTTTGGCTATGAACTATACAGGATGACTGGTGGGTCATTTTCGAAATTCCAGGTCGTGATAGTTTGAGATCAAACATGAAGAGAAAAAATAAATATTAATTATTTAATGAGTAAAATTAACCGAAAGTTAAAGAATTCCTAAAACAACGCATGGTTACATAAGCGTAATGCAATAGATACTTAGGGGGTGATGGAGTGCGTGTGGCGGGAACACTGCTATGTGCGGGAAAAGTGTAGTAAGGTCTTGTGGCGCACCTTATTATAGGTAGCTGAAAGCAAAAAGGTTGCTACACTGGTAGAAAAACTTAGTGTCTATTTGACAATGTCATTTATTATATTTTTTATTCTGATATTACACGGCTGTTGCTTACACTTGAATTTTATTTGTAGTGATAATTATTAAAGTTTTATTGGGAAATAATAATAACCATCGTTTCCCATAGTCTCTTTAAGAATTAAATATCTACTTTTATTACATACCTATGAATCGAGTTCAGAAAGCTCTCCTTTACTATCTAAAATTTGTCACCAGTCACCCTGTGTAATAATGAATTAAATTACGAAAAAAATAATTATATCAAAAAACGTATACCTAAACTTGAAAGTTTGTCTAGAGGGGTAATGACATTATATAGTAATTATTCTAATAATCTCATATGTTTTTGATATATTTAGAAAATATCTAGACACAGAAAGATACTGCCTGCAGCAGCCTAACCTATTTTACAAAATTATCTAAACACCTTCGTACTCTCACTTCCCAGTTTAATTGAAAAAAAAAAACAAGATTTTTCAATACAAGCATTATGTAAATAAGCAACGAATGCAGAGCATTAAAAAAACCGACTTCACGTCAAAACTTTAGAACATAGAATGTCATCCACGTAAACATTCTCCGAAATCATACATATTGCTTCAAAATTTGAAATTTTCAATGAATCACTCAACCGATTTCAATGAGATTTATATGGGACCAACTATGAAGTATTTCCTATCATATGAAATAAGAATTTTCAAAATCAATTCATAATTGTCTGAGATATCGTGTAACAAAGACACAAAAAAACATACAGACGAATTGAGAACTTCCTAATTGATTGAATCAGGCGTTACTTTGCGGAAATCCATGACAACTACTATAAAAAGTTATTTTGCTAATTCCGCGACTTGTACTTGCACTAGTGATGCAGGATTTTCATGCGTAAGTTCACCGCCCTCCCTCCCTCAAGCAAGAAGCAAGACATGCAATGAACACACACCTGGAAACCCACACCACAAGCTATCACCGACACGTGTTTCGCTTCAACCAGAAGCATCCTCAGGGCGCAACGACCACCACCGAAGTAAATTAGTATCGCCAAAAGCCAGCTTATATTAACGCAAAGCCCCACCCACTCATTATTTAGGGTATTATGAGTCACATTGTTATTGAAATGGAATACTAAACAATATTCCAACTTCAATGACTCCGCGACTCATCGGTGTCAATAAATAAGTGTAATAAAGGATTACTTGTCGTTGTAGACTGCTCATTAAAAATTTGACTATGTTTTCCATGTTTCAGGATTTCTAGTTGTTCTAAAATATTCAAACGTAATCCTTTATCACATCTGTGTAAACTATTTTATACTAATTTACTTCGGTGGTGGTCGTTGCGCCCTGAGGATGCTTCTGGTTGAAGCGAAACGCGTGTCGGTGATAGCTTGTGGTGTGGGTTTCCAGGTGTGTGTTCATTGCATGTCTTGCTTCTTGCTTGAGGGAGGGAGGGCGGTGAACTTACGCATGAAAATCCTGCATCACTAGTGCAAGTACAAGTCGCGGAATTAGCAAAATAACTTTTTATAGTAGTTGAGAACTTCCTCTTTTTAAAAGCCATCACGATTCCAATCTATCCGTCTAAACGTTCGGGAGAGACAACAAAACCTGTTATTTTTGATATAAACCCATTGAATGACCAAACTAACCGATAATTCTTCATTACGGCAGTAAAATGGCCCCGTCGACTGACTATATTGTTGCAAACCGTTTACGATCGGCAGAATCTATAGATATAAAATAAACGACTATGGTATAAAAATGGACATTCAAATGCTACGTTTCGAGTTGTCGTAAATGTGGGCATTAAAATGCTTATTTTGTCGTTTATATTCTATTCTGTTTTGTGGCTTGGGTTGAAGATTTTATTTGTTTGAAAGTCTGAAATTTAGAGGTACTTTCGTCGGTGACAAATTTTGGAAGAAAAAATAAAAATAAGTTTGTTTTAGGAGGAAATGTGTGAATAAATTAATAGTTTATTTTGTTTTTTATACAGGTCTTTATTCCGGTTAATTATATTGAACACATGAACTTAATGCTTTGTTTACAGATACAGTGGTTATTGTTGTTTATTAGTTGTATATTTAATTGTGACAAAAGACCTTACGAATTGTCACTAATCAACAAAATAAATATTTGTTTGGAAAACTAAAAATAATGTAATTTCATAGGTCAATAAATTGAATATTCTCTGTTTCTCGATTCTCCGTGTATTTGCTAACATTAACAATATCTTAGTGTTGAGTACTAGTAGTGTATTTGTCGTAGCCGGATGTTAGATTAAGCCATATCATGACATCCACAGTGCTCTCCATATAGTCGCCATTTATCAAGTTTGAATTTGGAATTAATGTCGAGTTTGAATTAAAAAACTAATTAATTTTAAGCTGTATATTAGTATGTTTAAAGTATGATTTTGATAAATAAACTGTATTATTAAATAAATCGTATTTATGATCGTGTAAATCACAAAAATGGATTTTCAATTTTAGCTTTATTATTACAAACGAAATAAAAAGCAAAATGCGCACTTTCCATCAGGCGGCATAAAAGAAAAACGTCCTTACCATAAAAAATCCGTCAAAAACAGCAAACTCAAAATATTCTTTATTTTTTTTTGGTTACATGCATACACTTGCAATAGGTAAAATTATTTACAAATTGAACTGAATGTACACCATTTCGGAAAGTCGACCTGTTGGGAAGAAGTGGCAAGAAACTCAACAGCAATGATCTTTTAAAAATATATAATAACAACTGGAATCCCATCTGCTTGCTTCCGGATATCTTATAGTAGTCAGTTCCACACAACGCTTGTTTTACCGTATCCTTAAATCTATAATATTTTTTGGAAGTTTATTATAAAAGCGTATACATGGACCCATGAATGAGTTAGTGATTTCGTGAAGTCTACTAAATAAATAGAGAGTTGAAATCTGAGTAAGCAATAAAAGTACTAGCCTCTTTACGTCCTGACCTACACAGAAAGCTAGTGGTATTAAGAACATGTCTTGATATCTTGGCCACTCTTATAATACTATAGTACCTACTCTCTGATTGCAGTATAATAAGGGCCTTAGAATATTCAATTAATTAACTTCCCAAACGAATACACAGCTGGCGTCCAAACGTAAAGTTAATTAAGTGGAACTAGAAGGCCTAAACCCGCAAATTTAAAAAAAGAAGTTTCAAAGTTTCGCAAATTTAGTTTTTCAAACTATCCGAGCTAGCTACAACTTCAATTATCTTTTAAAATAGAAATAGTGTTATAATTGACAAAAGCATCAAACGACTAGCTAACAAAGTACAAAAACAAAATTGAATTCGAAAACATTCTCCAATTTTGAAAATCAATTAAAAATACATGCATCTAAAAACGCACCAATCTTTTTAATTTTTACCAAAAACTTCACAAACTAGTAACAACGAGCGTCACATAAAATTGGTCATGTTGCATATTTTTCAATTTTATCAACGACAGCTATACAAATTAAATGGCAATGTTTGCATTGGTCGTTTAAAACTATCTGATATGACATTGGATATTGCAAATGCTCTCGTTACTAAAACTACAATATTTTATACAAAATAACTGACTTCAAACAGAACTTTACTGTTGAAATAAAAGTTTGTGGAATAATCATAGGACGCAGTATACCACTTTTGAATTCTATTCAATTTCGATGCTCTTTCGGTATTTTGAAGTGGACTGTTCAATTAAATTGGATGTGTGTTGTACAAGGTGAATACGTGTCTAACACACTGATGGGTATTGGATCCTATTTTGGAAAATCGAATTTTGAGCTGAGGCATATGTCGTTACTGGAAGTTGCGAATTTATGATTTCATATCATGTCCAACGTTATAACTGCAAAAAGGATTTTCATGAATATAAAAAAACACTAAAATAAGTTTGAGAAATTCGAATTTTGAAAAGATTCAAAAGTAGTCCGGTGGTGAAAAGGAGTGGGTTTCCAATTAAACTGCATTTATGACTTATAAAACAAGGTCCTAGCCTTGGTACTGGCCAAAGGCTTTATTTAAGAAGTACAGTCTGGTCTTCTCAGTGTATTTTTTAGTAGAATAGTTTCTCCCATCAAAGCTGGCCTATGAAGAGCTCCTTGTTGATTCCGCCATAATGTTGCTTTTTACGACCTGCTAATTCCATTTCAAATCCCTTTAAATAGTTAAATTAATTACTCAAAAAGACAATAAGCACAGTTATAAATTGCATAAAGAAAAATTGTTACCTAATAAAAAATCTATAAAATTTCTACGAACTCGTTCTCTAACATATTACGTATGCTTTTGTGAGTTTCCATAATTCAATATTTAGGTTGCGTCAAGCAGTTTTTGTTTTGATAATAACAGGAATAAAATAGATGTAACTTTGTCTTTAAATTTAGTTTTACCGTAGCCCATACAAATTTGTATAAAATTGAGACTATATAATGCATTTCTTTAAATTTTACTGGTAGTTCCAAAGATTAGTATCCGCTTTTAAGCAAGAAAAAATCTGGTCAGCTTTATAAATTGTAAATCTCCTTTAACTAACAAATCTCAAACACAACATATGATTTGCTTTATAGAAACATGTCAGAAAAATTACAAAAGATACTTTAAAATTTTAAAGAAACCTTTTTAATACACCTTACCTTGTAATTGGATGAGACCCATCCAGTCTTACCGATGATATTTTCAACGGAAACTGCAATCGACTCTGACAATGATGCATGGCTGTCTAGAGCTTTTTCATCGTTCAAAAACTTCAGGATCACTTAAATAGAATTCTCAATATTTTGTTACAAACTGATGTATTGAGAGGTAATTTCTCAATTCATTGAATCGGTCTCTTGGCTAGCTATTACTAACTTGCCTTTTATTTTCATTTTTCTACCGACTTCAAAAAAGGAGGAGGTTCTCAATTCGTCTGTATGTATTTTTTGTGTCTTTGTTACACGATATTTTGGACAATTATGAATTCATTTTAAAAATTGTTCCTTCATATGATATAGGATACTTCATAGTTAGTCCCATTTAAATTTCATCGAAATCGGTTGAGAACTTCATTAAAAAATTTGAAACTTTTGAAAAAATATGTGTGATGTCGGAGAATCAACTCAGCCAAAGTTTTGCCGTGAAGTCGGTTTTTTTAATGCTCTGCATTCGTTGATTATTCCGGTATTGTTTTAAGTTTATGATTTGTTTTGGTTTCACTGCGCAACTCTTAACACTAGTATAGATTGGCTATAAGATAATATTTATGAAGAAATCATCAAATAAAAAAGATTATATAAAATGTTTTTGCGATTGCTCGAATTTACAAGGATTTTCTATTTTAATTCGACGTTTCCCACATTTTCTTCGTGGTCTCGCACTGCTGCAGTCATGTTTTATTTAAGAATATTAATGAATAAGATGAATTGTAAAACATAGGGCAACATTAAATATGACTGTTCGGCTAACATCTGTGTCCAACACACAACAATATTTTTGTTTGCAAAGATTCCCGAGTTTTATAGTGTTTTGACTATATCGGGCTTTCCATTCCATGACAATTGATTCAATTAAAAAGGGAAATCTATTACTTTTTCTTAATACCCTTCAAGATCTGGCTCAATAAATAATTTGTTTTGTTACATAGATATTTATAATACTTTTAGTAATCCTTAGACTGTAAACTAGACGGCAGCGATAGCGACAGCGGCGCGGGCAGCGATTTCCGCTACTCGATAGAAAGTATTGAGTTTGTATGAAACCGCGACAATCGCTCGAGCGCCCGCTGGCATCTAGAACGGCCCGTCGTCGTCGCGTCGCTGCCCGCGCCGGTGTCGGTGTCGCTGCCGTCTAGTTTGCAGCCTTATTGCCTCCATGTGCACTACAACTTAAGTTGACTGGCCTGTGCTAAGTTACCGAGACCTGAATAATCAAAACTCAATATCTATTATATCATTATATTAGATGCATTATAAAATAAATCAATAAAGAGGATATTTGCTTATTTTATATTTTACGAAAGAACGAAAAAACAATATTAAAATAAAAATGCACCAACTTCAAAACACAAATCACGACATCAAATAGTCCAAAAAACATATGAATAAAATTTGACATTTGAGTCCTCTGAAATAATATAATTGTATTAATAAAAAAAATCATAAATACTAAAAAACGCTTACTCTACTCTAACTATATATGTCAAACGAACGCGAAAATAAAAAAAAAACAACGTAAAAATTTGAATGTGATTTGATTAGTTTTTGTTCCCTAAATTCGTGAGGACGTATTGAAACATAGTGCATATTTCGCCGACGGCAAATCACTACTAACAAAAAGTACTGGTTTTGTAACCCAATACTTCATTAATCAAGCCGAGTAGTGTCGGCTTATGGTGCGGTCAGATTGCTGTAATGGAACCAGTAATGTAACATTCTGCGCACGTTGCGTATTTGGACGTCTAGGACGTGTAGTTACATTAGTTCCATTACAGCAATCTGTACGCTCCAATAGAATAGCCCCATCGCTCCTTGATAAGCATGTCGTTAAAGATGACTCAGCCGAGCGCCTTCCGCTTGGCGAAACAAGCCCTTCGGCAAGGCTATTCTCCTTAGCAACAGCGTCTAGTTCATCGATGTAACAGCGACAAGTGACATCATTGATTTTCACGTATATCATAACACGACACCAGTGCTCATCGCTGATGACATCGCGACTAAGAATTGTTACTCGTCGAACTGTTTGACAATTTTCTTTAGGTTTTGGTATTCTGCTAAATATTTTGTAACATCTGTGAGCTCGAAGATAAAATTTTTGTCATCTCGTCGAGCACAGCGCTGTTAATACTGTTTAATTACGCGAATATCTATTTGTATTTTATATTCTAGGTTCGCCTCTAGTTCGCTACATGTTAGGTATCTCATAACATAAGTTTTGCTAACTTTGAGGTGTGATTGCCTAGAGATTTTTAAAAATATTTATTTTATTTTACCTCAAGTTAACTTAACCATTTAACCTTAAGTTCACTTATCATCAGGTGTGACTGAGGTCAAAGTCGGGATTGTACACCGCTAAAAAAATGTCAGGTAAAATCTAAAAAAGTGTCCAGAGTAAACCAAAAACATTTTAACGGGCTACAAAATCAGTGGTGCTAAACATCACATTTCTTCCTAACTTTGTTTCTTTTAAGAAATAATCGCAAAGTTAGATATCCATTCCAATGAAACAGCACCAAAGCTAAGACATCGACATACATATTCAAGTTGCAACAATGCCCACTTTTTAAGATACGTATAAAAGCAGAGGACTTGCAAAGGATACTTTATTCAGTGTAAAGATATTCTAACGTTCAAGCTGTGGGCGTGTTTCTGTTGTAAGCGATTTCTTAGGCACTATTCTTAACTGAAAAATACTTTTTGTACTTAATTTAATCATATTTTACGTTTTATGTCACCATTTGAGTATCCGTATGTTAGTTAATCTGAAAGTAAGCTTTTATTCAATAGTTTCGTTATTTTTTTTAGTTATGGCTATTTTAAAATGCCAATATTGAGTTGAAAAGAATTAATAATAGAAAAAAGTACCTTAACTTTTTTATTTTTGTGCCGAATTGGCTAAAAATAGTCCTCCCACTACTGGATGTAGAGATTTCTCCAAGCATAATTTATCGCATATATCTGCGATAATGTATTCCGAAATATTCCATGAAGACTTTTTACCGTTCGTTCTTTACTTACCATAAGGTAAAAGGTCAAACGTGATTTACGTTGTCAATAGAAATCCAAACTTTGAAAACATAAGGGGTCGACTTGATCTTTCCGTCACTTACCTTAGGATTTAAGTCAAATGCGATTTACGTTATCAATAGACTACCAAAAAAATTTAGAATTGTCTTGAATTTTCAAGATTCGTTTACTAAAAAAACTTTTTTATCACCCAGACTAGTAGCGTACAAGTTATATTAACATTTTAATTCTTTTCAAAACTTTTGGTCACTAGCGACTGATCCAAATAAATCGTTTGATACCGCGATGTCTATAAAAATACCAAAAATATATAATTTATCCGGTTGAAAATGTTACCTTTACATAATTTCGAATTGATCAGAAACACAGAACTGAAACCATTAGGATGCAAACTGGACGGCAGCAACAGCGACAGCGATAGTGGCAGCGTCGAGGGCAGCGAGCAACGAGCGGCTAGCGTGTAGTATGTTGCCCTACCTACTATCGATAACTAGCCTCGTAATATGTCAATATGTAAATAAATAAAAAAACTAACATCCATTAAAAAAAAATCATGGTTGTCTGTAAGAAATCGCTTGCTGGCGATAAGACCGTCAATTGTTAAATAAATAAACAGCCAAAATTTTCGTCTTCTTTTTTCCATAGTTAATTGTATAAATGAACAGTAAAAGTATTCATGACGCTGTATCGACATTTTCGTTTTTGCGGCACGTCTCTTAAACCGTGACAAATCGCTCGAGCGCCCGCTGGCGTTGAGATTCCCTGCTTCGCTGCCCGCACCGCTGTCGCTCTCGTTATGGCTGAGATACCTCATAAGACTAAAGAACTTTACGTTAGGACAAGACGGTATATTGAACGTATAGACAGATATATTTTACACTTTATTATATTTAGATTAGTCACCCCTAATGACATAATTATCATAGATAATCGATAATCCCTACTTATGTACGAATTAAGAAAACACTCATTATAAATTTAAACTTTTAGTAGAACTTAATATCGCTCTTGAAGTTGAGACTGTTTTGTTATTACGGAGTTTTTACCAACAGAGTTAGTTTTAAACTATTCAAAAAAGTTTCCGTCTCATAATAAACTTTACTTTCACGAACAGCGAAGTTGAAGTAGTAAGTATTAACAAAAACATGTGCAGGAATTATGAAAGTTCCGAAGTTCGCAGACTATGTATCATTTAGCAGCGAAGTTTCGAATGCCTTATTAATGCGGATTACCTTAGTAATTCACACTATAAGACGAAAACTTTATAAATCTAGCCACTTATATTATAAGGTGGTTCTTGAGAGATGCTCTTAATATGAAAATGAACTTTGAATCTTAATGCTCTGAGTTTTAATGCCTTTTTTGAAATGTGTAAATAAATAATTGAGAAATGTAAAAGTGTTATGTGTATATATTTTTGTAACGATATGTAAAAAAGGTAACGTTTGTTTTTCAAGCTACTAGTTACACTTCGCGCCAATAATTTAGTTTCATCAACATTTGAGAGGTTCTTTTAAATTTTTTACGAGTTTGTGGTAGAAAGATTAAAAATCTATTTTTTTATCAGTATCCCGGACCCAGACCGGGCCTTTAAACCCCTATGTCACGTGATTTTATGTTCAGATGAGGTCGAAGATTATTAGATCACACGGGATTAGCAAAAATATGTACAAACATAGCTGAGGTGATAGATAAATCCTCCGAGGATAAATCATTGGTCTATATTGCTTTTCAACTACATACATAACGGATAACCATATGCTAGATCGAGTGAAATAAATAGTTCGTTCTCTTTTCAAATATCGCTGTAACTGTGAACGCAGCCTTACTGTGGCCGCCTAATGGTAGTTTTGTGCCAAGCTCTATCAGATTATTGCCTTGTGCTCTGGTAGAGGTGCATTGTACATATTATAGGAGATACTCCTACCTTGGAAGATTCTCGAAGAGGTAAGATACGGGTGTGTGTGTTTTGATTAATGACATCTACAGTCTGGTTTATGTACGACTCATAAATAAATGAAGTTGCTTATCTAGGTTTTTGTGGTGTCGGAAAGTTTATGGCCTTTGTTTTGATGGATATTTCGCGAATGTTGTTTGAAATGGGGTATTTAACTGATATGAGACACATTGTTTTTAAAATAAGTGTAGGAATATAAATTAATTTCGTTTTCTTCAAGATTTATAAAAGAGGTAGAACTATTCTTGGCAAAACTAGAATAAATATTACTCCAGTTTGTATTAAACTCCGTAGTTTCTAATTTCGTAAAGATATCACATCGAAAAGGCTCCTGATTGTCACAATGGCTTAAATTAATGGGAAATTTTAGCTGATTTGATTCTCAATCTGTCCTACTACTTTAACAATAAAAAGTAACAAACTTATATATGAATTCTCATAATCTTTAGAACAAGTCATTAAATAAAGTAACATTTTAAACATGTAAAGCAAAAGACAGTTTTTCTATAATTGAATTGAAGCGTGCTAGCGTCGCTTTGTTGAAACCTCGTAAAGAAGGACTTTATCCTTTCTGTTTTAGCTAACATAATGGTAATTTTTAAGGGAAGGATCAGTGCAATTACAAGGACAAAGGCAAATATAATAGAAGCTAAGGGTCATGAACCTATACATACGCCTGTATCCCTTATGGGGTAGTCAGAACACCAGAGGCTATAAAACCATCTGATGTCACATTTGACAAATTTGGAGGTATTATAATAATGGAAAGAGTCTATTGAAGTGACAGGGAATCAGTCTGTCGCCCACAAAAACGGCAAAAAAATCTCTGCCGCTTAACTAACTTTTACAGTATGCCCGGGAAGAGAAGCAGCTGGCATATTCTATGATTTTCTTTCACTCCCAGTCCAGCAAGGAAATGGCACCCATATTTCCATAGTTTTATATTCCTTTGTTTTAATCAATCAATTCGGATGTGTAAGGCCTGCTTAGAATAGACCTATCGTCCCTGGATTAGCGTGTGGTAAAAGGCGACAAATCTGAGTTCCCTCGTGGTGGTATATTCCCATGAGGATCCGACTGGCTCCCGATCACTCTTCCTATAGAATTTGCCACTTAATACCCCTCCGGCGGCGATGTGTTGCAGATATATTTAATAGAGAGCCAGTTCTTTACCTAAGTCCGTGTTCTTTCATCTTCGACATCCTCTTCACTCACCATCAGGTGAGATTGATGTCAAAGGCGTACTTACGCTATAATAAAAAATAAATCACGTGCTTGACATTCAATACTGTCTGTGATTAAATGTCAAGCTTGCATTAAAAAAAAAGTAATGACCGACAAGCCATCGACAAGCCTATTACTTCACATACAAAAAGAGACGATTCAAAATGTAATAAATAACCATACTTTAGATATATCTTTCATAACATAATCACAGTCCAAAAATCTTATTTCCTACAGTCCTTCAATAAATTATAGGGGGTTGAAATATTAAAAAAACCTTTCCATATTCCATAGCAGAAGTAATACTATGAAACCAAAATTCAATTTCAGGTAGCCGATAAAGATTTAGCATAAATCAATGGTATAATCCAATATTACTAGATGGAAGTACCTACATTTTAGAGATGCCTAATGCGAGGTACAGTGAGCATCAAAAGTTGATGAACACATTTAAATTTTCAAAGTCGCTGTTCACCATATTGTGCCTAAATAACGGCTAATATTGACTAATTTCTTTAACTTTAAACTCTAGTTCATCAGAAGTTTGCTAATATGTAGACTGGGTGCGTGAAATTAAAATCAATTAAATAGAATATTCACTGTATTAAAATATTACGTGTGTGATACAATATATAAAAGACTAGCGTTACAGAGCGGGTGAGGGACACGACTGCCCGCTGTAGACGCTTTAGTTAGGTTTTTACAAAATATGCTGATGTCGCATGTCGCTACATAAGTATAGTTGTAATAATACAATATGGAAGTTAGTCAATATTAGTCGTTATTCAGGCACAATATGATGAATGGCGACTTTGAAAATTTAAATGTGTTCATCAACTTTGGATGCGGACTGTACGTAGACAGAGAAAGCGATATTTTTGTTACGATTCGTGAGTTATTTTATCACTTTTCGTTTTGACGGTTTCGGAATTAAAACGAAATGTAGACGGGCATAAAAATGATTGAATATTTTATTAGGTTTCGAACGCTTACGGCGTTAAATTATTTTAGACGATACTTCTATGGGTAATATTATACATTTTTTATTTTATTATAATTGAATATTATTTAGAGAGAGTAAATAGCAAAAACTTTCCTAGCTGTAGCGACTCAAATATAAAATATCCTTCGTGGAATGTAAGTGACTCTTTTTGTGATTTTTTTTATTTTGTGGTTTGTTTTTTTTTACAGTTTTCAGTGATTATAGATCTTTGAGCTAGATATTAAAAAAATTGAAACTTTTGTAAAGAAAATTTTTAGTGCGGAAGTTTCTACATTATTATTTAGCATCATAACTCTTTGTAATGAGCCCACTGCAGGGCATGAGTCTCTCCCCTGGGTGACGAGGAGGTATAGGTCATTATCTACCAAGCTTGCCCACTTCTGGGTGGTGGATATCAGAATTTTCAAGGCGGCAAAATGGCTCCTGACAAACCCTAATGACTACTGCATACAAGTATACAGCATCCGGGACCGATATCTCAACGTGCCCTCCGAAGCACGGCAGTCGTCGTGAGAAATTAATGGTCGGCGTTCACCCATCCAAGTACAGACCGCGCCGAGCGTTGTCAACTATGAAATCGTATGATACACGTACAGAAGCCACGGAGTCACGACGACTTCATTATTAATATTATTATTGATAAGCATTAAATATTTGAGGCATGTTATAATATCGTGGATTTAATTATATTTAGCCCCAAGTTTTGGATATACAATAAAATACAAAAAAAAAATATCTCCGATTTTTACAAGTATTTGTCAAATAAATCATCCCAACAAAAGTATTTCGGTGAAGTGACGGCAGATTTGCTTCAGTTTATAAATATTGTATATTATTTCAATGCATATAAATAGGATTTAACAAATATTTAAAGTTTTTTTTTGTCTACAGTGGAATTTTGAAAAAAAAAACCTCTTAACTAATAAATAGTAGGTACTATATTATTTTACTTTGATTATTATATTCACATCACATTGCGAAATAAAAACTCATGACTCCTGAAGTTATTTTTTAAGTATATTATGAGTAAGAGTAATTTTTTTTCCCAGTGTACTTTTATATTAAAAATGGTTTTATATGTTTAGAAAAAAAAAAAAACACTTATGAGGAGTTGGACGTGTATTAACTTTGATAAAAATTAAAGCATATGAGTAGTTCAACCCCATTTTAATACTATTTTCCATCTGAAATTCGATATGCCGTTATAAAATTATTGACAATCGTCCTCCCGTATGTTAGGTCGGTGCGGTGGAGAGATACGACAACACAGTACTACAAATTTGTAATATTTTTGTACTGGCAACTTTACCTGACCTGTCAGTGGTACAGGCCATAACCACATATTGAATGGAAATTTTCATTCGCTATGGTACGGTTTTCGTGTGTAGTTTATTTTATAAACAAAAAAAGAACTTTGGTGTGCTATTTTCTCTCTGGACAATTTTCAACAAGTTTCTACGATAAATAAGTTACTATGAAGATCATGCTTTTATTTTTCTTATCTTAGATAGTGTCTACAGAAAAAACTCTAAATGTTGTTTATTATTATAATTTTGACTAAACCCGCATATGTCCTCCATTTCACCTGATGATATATTAAGATGAAATTGAAAATTACGAATATAATAATGAAGTACATTTATTTATTACATACATACATACATAACTTCACGCCTGTATCCCTAATGGGGTAGGCAGAACACCAGAGGCTATAAAAACCATCTGATGTCACGTTTGACAAATTTGGAGTTATTATTATGATGGAGAGAGACTATAGCAGTGACAGGGGGTCAGCCTGTCGCCCGCAAAATCGCCAATAAATCCTCCGTCCCTTAACTGACTTTTACAGTTTGCCCGGGAAGAGAAGCAACTGGCACATTCTATGTTTTTCTTTCACTCCCAGTCCAGCATGGAAGCACATTTATTTATTCTAGTATAAAAGACCATTAAGGTGATGAAGAAAAAATTAAAAACAAAATGCGCCCAAAATTCTCAATGAACGCTACCTTTAAAATGCTTACTTATAAACCCAAAACTACATTTGATTGAACAGTGGGCTTATTAAACGACGAAAAGAACGTGAAACTAGCGACACTACGAGCTAAGCCTCCAAATCGAGAATTCAATTTTAGAAGAAAAATAGTCCTGAGCTTATCCAGTAATTGGATCATTAAGTACCCTCCATATGAACATAGATCTAGTTTAAATGTTACGTTTTTTGCTATAAGGAATTCTATGCGCTATAAATATAAAGTAGTATGGCATAAAATAATTCTAAAATCCAATAAACCTGGCACACAGTTAAATGTAAGGGTATCTAAAAATTCGGAAATTGATATCATAAAGTTTTATTATTTAATGCGTCGGGCGTAATGTAGCGTGGTCCCACGAGACCATGTTTAAATGTTTCCATATTCCATAGCAGAAGAACGTCATTGGATAGCCGATAAACCTAGGAAGTTGTTATAGGAGGTCATTTCTATGCTGTTGGTACAGGAGTTTAGCTTAATGACATTAATTTAAAAATCATATTTTATTTTATGTCTTAATAAAACAAATTCAACAAAAAACGGACCAAATATCATTAAAAATCTTGTTAACTTTTTGCCAAATTGACGAAAATTTTTGCAACTTTCAAATATTTACTAAAATGTCCCTTCAAGTATAATGTACGATTTAAGCAGTCACATAGAAAATGTTTAAAATGTGTCCAAGATTAATGATTATTCTTTATTTCGATCCAAAAGTATTATTAAGTATCTTTTCTATTTTTTTAATCTCCGTGGTGCAGTGGTCTAGACGCGATCGTGAGGTCACCGGTTCGATACCAGCACGGAACAAAAAAATCATGTTCCGTGAATGGGCGTATATGTATATGTCACCGGAATATAATAATAGCCGTTAATTTATAAAGGATGACGCATAACTTTGTATGAGATCTGGTACCTGCTTCAATAGACATGTGTGATATATCGTTGAAAAGAGTTCATCGCCTAGAACAAGAATTAGTATGGCACCTATCTTGATTCTAAGTCCAAGCTGATAACCAACCTAATATAATTAAATAAAATCTCCAAAGGGAAAATTTAAAAAAACACCTTAATTTAGCTGCGCCACAGACAATCAGGGCGGCAGTGTCGCTTACTATCTATGCTATAGGTGACCCGTCTGCTATTTTAGCTCTGAAAAGACTAACGAGCGGAACTTGGCGCTATAGTAACTTTGATGCAGGTTACTAAGATCTATCCAACGGCGTATCTCATATGGCTTTTTATAAATTTCCTAGTAAATTTATAAACTGAAACACTTATTATTTTCCGGTAACATATATGTATATTCTAGTTTTCCCCCTAGTCTCGGAGGGGGGTGACGACAGAGTTTCACCATTGTGGGGCGGCCGACGATACGGCGGAGCACACGTTGATGGTGTGTCCGGCGTGGGGTCGGCAGCGGCACGAATTGACGTCTGTCGTCGAGTGTGACCTCTCGCTCCCCAGCCTGGTAAACGCCATGTTGGGGAGTCAAGAGGCTTGGGTGGCCATGACCTCCTTCTGCGAGAACGTGAGAATGTCGCAGAAGGAGGCGGCGGAGTGGTGCCGGGAGGATGGCGCCTCCTCGGCACCGATCCGCCGTAGGCGGAGGGGGCGACGGAAAAGGAGATACGCTCACCTTCTCCCTCCCGATGGCCAGCCGTAGCAGGTGAGCGGACCTGATGCGGCTACTAGGGCTATGGTGAAAAATGGTCTTGTGTACTGGACCATTTCCGACGTTGGAGGGCGCTCGGCTCAAGCTGGGCGCAACCCGCCGGGGCCCGCGGGTAATGCCTTTGGCGGTACCGTGAGCTCCACTTATGGCGAATGAGGTACACCTGGAGGTTTTTAGTGGGTTGGTCCGGCCCTCTGCCGGGTCATCCCCACATACCCCGCCGCTCCCCCTTGGGCGGTCGGGGACGTGATTGCACGTTTTCCTCCATACAAAAAAAAGGTTCCCCCCTTGTCCGCTCCATGGTACCTCGTAACACCAGCTTCGCTTACTTAGAAGCGTAGTTGGTTTGGTCTGTTGATTGTCTAAGGAATTTATTTATTTATTATTTGCTTATAAAATATGACTATAGCAAATATTGATTTAAACGAAGATATTGTAACTCCTACATCATTCCATCATAAATATTTTACAGAATGGGCTTTTATTTGACGGACTGGCATGTGTATAAAAACATACAAATTCTATTTTCCCTGTTTAACATGTTTGCAACAAAAATATGAAAACATATCTTCTTATTCGAAAAAAGCCTATTTAAAAGCCGGACCGACAAATTGTCAATATTACGCACAAAAAGATACATTTTCCGCCAAGCTTACTTTGTCAAAAAACCTTTCATATGACAACAATGACATTACTCGGAGATAGCGAGTACATAAACCCTTTCTGCCTCCGATGCGAGTTAAGATAAATGCCTTTTTAGGGATCCACTTAGAAATTTGCTCTTGTAAATGCAGTTTGCCATGTCAGTAATACCGACAAAGCATGTTTTATATTAAGGCAAAAAAATAAATACTTTTAAACATCGCATCAACAGCTTCATAATAGGCCTATTTCAGGTCCGTGTATCTCTCCCGTGGGTCAGTCAACAACCAAGCTATCTCACTGCTGATTGATGGATCTCCGAATCTTTAGGGCGTCAAAAAACCGAAGAAGTAGTAGTAGACAACACCAAGACATTGGTGGATAATGGGCGATCATTATCTTCATGAGCCGAGAGACGCTGAGACGAGGATTCGTCATGTCGCCCGGACCCGCGCCGCCCTCATCCATCGTTTGACGTTCACAAAGTGTATAAAAAACCTACTGTGAATAAAAATTTTTCATTTTCATTTTTCAAAACAAACAAACCCAACTTCTGACTTCTGAGACCGATTGCTTCACACGCCCAATGAAGCTTCCACGACATGATAAATATACGGTCGGCGGTCACCCATCTTTGCACCGATTAAGCCGACCGCTGCCTAACTCTAGTATCGATATGAACAGGAGCTAATGGCTGCAGTTTTTTTTCTTATAGGGTCGGAATCCCTTAATTCGTAAGAATAAACACTACGCCACGTTTTTTCTTAGTATGGAACCCTCATAATTCGTAAGTTTTTTAAGAAATTGCCAGCATAATAGTCTAAAATTTGACCTTTTTGCAGAACTAAATAAAAGTTATCTTTAATCTTAGTTTTAAAATATTATACAAATCCCTTACATCAAAGGTGGGTCCGATTTTTCTGAAGCTGATTGCACGTCATTTTAGCTAAGAAATAGGTTTGTTATATTTATTGAACAAACAATATTGGTGCTTTCCATTTCAATTATTGGAATTTTTATTTCGGGTCACTCGGTATAGAGCTTTTGCCTATAGTAAAAATAGGGCTGTCATTTAATTTTCTAGCTAACATTTCGCAAATTTTATCATTTTATGGCACTCTTCCGTTGATTTTCAGATCACGAATTCACCCATATAGCCAGCGCACTCACATTTTAAGTAAATCCTTCACAATATAAATATCAGATCTTAAAGTCCAGGTAACATTTTGCACCAGCCCTAAAAATAATTTCACTGGCCATGAAGTGAAACTGCTTCATATCGAAAATAATAACAAAAAATACATCTAGAGAAATGTATTTTTCTGCAATCAAAAGCTCTTATAAAAGTTTTTTAAGAAGCAGTTGCTAAAATCCATGCAACTTTGGATTATATTGCTGTTGCTGTAAGGAACCTTTTTGAGTAGCCTTAACTTGTTCTGTAGCCCGCACTATCTCTCAGCGTTAGGGTGTAAGCGTATTATAGCGATACAGATCTCCGCCCTATAAACATAAATGGAATGACTGTAAAGATAACACTGTACCAAATTAAAACATAGGGTATTAAAAGGGGCCTACCTTTTGAACGAATATTTTTCTTTGTTTACTTTCGTGCTTCACATTCAAAAAATGTAATGAATTAATTTTAACCTTAAGAGGCTTGCCCAACGAGGATTTAAAAAAATCTGTTTCTTTGTTTTAGTAGTTTGTATGTTTTTGTGACCAGTTCAAATGACTCTAAATTGATACGCATTAATGTCTAAAAAGGATAGCCCTTCTTCAAACAGTAGAAACCTACATATTTTCAAAGTGATGATGGTTACTCTCCAATTTGATGAGACTGCCTTATCGCTTTTATTTTGTGAAAAAATGTTTTTGTTTGCTTTCAATAGTCAAGAGCTTAGGAAACATATTCAAATCTTTCACCAAGTGGTTTCACTTGTGCCAAGGGTCAGCAAAATCAACCAGACAGTTAAATTCTTCTTCCATTTACCAAAAACTCTCTATAGCCCTTCGACCTTCTAGACCAAGATCTCTCATATGCAGAAACTGGAATAGTTTATTGTTCTGGAGTAAATTACTTGGATACCCCAGGGTACCTTATAATCGAGAGCTTTCAAAATCTTAAGCATACTTGCACAAAGCTATTTCTTAAGTACCTATCGAAAAAGCTAGTCTAATTGATTACCACAGAAACTCTAAGATCATAAGATTCCTCTTTAACATGCTCCATTTTATAAAATACTAGCTGTTGCACGCGGTTTTACCCGCGCAATTTCGATTCCCGCGAGAATTTCGGGATAAAAAGTAGCCTTTGTGCTATTCCAGATCGTACTCTATCACTATGCTAAATTTCATTAAAATCCGTTGAACCGTTTTGCCGTGATTGAGGAACAAACATCCATACATCCAAACATTCACTTTTTAATATAGTAAGACTAGCTGTTGCGCGCGGTTTTACCCACGCAATTTTGATTCCCGCGGGAATTTCGGGATAAAAAGTAGCCTATGTGCTATTCCAGATTGTACTCTATTTCTATGCCAAAGGATGACGCATAATTTCGGTACCTACCTCCAATAGCTATGTAAGATACGCCGGTAGGACCTTATAGCTCTGAACGTTCTAAAAATCGGAACATAGCGCCATAGTAACTTTGATTCAGGTTACTAAGAACTATCCCTTAGTAACCTGAATCAAAGTTACTATGGCGCTATGTTCCGATTTTTAGAACGTTCAGAGCTATAAGGTCCTAAATATCGGACTATAATTTTGGTATCTACCTCCACCTCATAGGTCTTAGTAACTTGAATCAAAGTAACTATATCGCCAAGTTCCGATCTTTAGTCCGTTCAAAGCTATAAGGTCTTAATTGTTGGACTATAATTTTGTTATCCACCTCCAATAGCCATGTAAGATATGCCGTTGGATAGGTCTTAGTAAGCTGAATCAAAGTTACTATGGCGCCAACTTCCGATTATTAGTCGGTTCAGACCTATGAGGTCCTAAATGTTGGGCTACAATTTTGGTATCCACCTCCATGTAGGATTCGCCGTTACATAGGTCTTAGTAACCTGAATAAAAGTTACTATTGCGCCAAGTTCCGATCGTTAGTCCGTTCAAAGTCAAAATAGCAGACGGGTCACCTATAGCATAGATAGTAAGCGACACTACCGCCCTGATTATCCGTTGCACACCTGAATTAAGTTTTTTTTCTTAATTTTGTCTTCGGAGATTTTGATTAATTTTATTAGGTTGGTTATCAGCTTCGACTCAGAATCAAGACAGGAGCTATAACAATTCTTGTTCCATAAGATTAACTCGTTTCAACGATATATCACACATGTCTATTGAGGCGGGTACCAGCTCTCATATAAAGTTATGCGTCGTCTTTTCATCCAAATATTTAGACCCGTTTTGCCGTAATTGAGGAGCAAACATCCCTACATCCAAACATTCACATTTATAATATAGTAAGATGAGATTTTGTCCGAGACTTCAAACAAATTGTATATGTGTTATTGTTAAAGGAGCTATAACTAACGCTCCTCTGGGAATTTCAGAATTTTCATAATGCAGCGAGATAAAAAAGTTTCAAAGATTTTTTATACAAACTAATGCCCGTTTTCACCATCGTTCCCTAAATTTAGGGAGGCACTTAAGATGTTTTAAGTGTTAGTTTCGTTTTCACCATCACTTAAGGGACACTTATGATCCAAAGGGATCCCTTAAATTTGGGGGCCCGATATTCGGCATCTTAGCGCTAAATGACACTTCATTTTGTTATTGGACGTGCATATTTTCTGCAAAATGGAAGATTTTATTTACAGTTTAGAAGCTATAGAAACTGTGGATTTAGTTACGAATCATAGTTTATTTAGACGGCCACATATTTATCGCGAAAGACCGGAATTATTTACGAAATATGACAAAGTCCTATATTTTACGTTCCCGCAAGAATTTAGGGAATTTCTTACTAAGTTACCAATACGCCCTAAGAAATATATATTCCAAATTTCAGCTCTTTACGTTCGTTAGTTATGGCTGAACGTTGTCTGTCACTTACTCAGTAAATAATAGAACATACAGATGATACAATAAAGTTACATATAATCAACGAATGCAGGGCATTAAAAAACACTCACTTCCCGTTTGCGTTCGCACTCGTGCGGGTCAGGTGCCAAGTTAAGCTCTTTCGGAAAGTTTTCTCTTGTGGAGGCTGTGTGGTGTCGGGGCTAATTCATCTGCCCTTTTCAGGGCGGACCCGACTGCTGCCGGCCGAAGCATCGCTGGTCAGGTGGATACGTAACCGTGACAACTAAGCCTGATCGTCCGCCGTTCACCGGCAATAGGTCCGTACTAGGTCGTTTTCTTTTCCAGCGCAGTTTGTGTAGCCAATTCGCCGTTTACCGGCACGCAGTATCCATCCAGGTTATTGTTCCTTCAGCCCCACAACATGTCTCGCCGTCGTCCGTCTACTCCGGCCACAAGCGATCCATTAAGGGATGCACAAATGGCCAGTTATGTTCTTGAAAGAAATTTCAAAGTCGAGGAAGCTAAGCTTCATGCTCAGATTGACTCCCTGAAAAGGGAATTATCGACACGCCCCTCGTCCTCTGAATTCAGTCAGTTGTCTTCTGATTTCAGCCAGTTGTCCAGAGTTAATCAATCACTGGAAACTCAACATGCAGCCGAGAAGCATGCCCTTCTCGCCCAAATCGAGTCATTGCGAGAGCAATTGTCCGCTCGTCCTTAGGTTGCCTCTTTTTCACAGGGGTTCCAAACCGACTCTCCGGCGTCTCCAGATCCATCCGAGTACGTCGTCGATCCTTCTTCAGATTGCATGTCGGTAGATTCCACCGCATGCAAACGGAAAACTACCCCGCCGGGTAGTGTTTCCGACTCCGCTCCGTTAGTTTCAGAATCTCCTGCTCAGTTCACAGAGGTTCGCAAAAAGTCCAAGTCTAAGAAGAAGAAGCAAGATGCTTCTTCGACTTTATCTCCATCCGTTTCAGCTGCTCCAGCCGCTGTTCCTGCTCCGAAAAATGTCGCACCGGCGTCTGCTCCTGCGCCCTTTGTTTCAGCGATCCCGGCGTCCCAGCCCGCGTCGCAATCAGATTCGGCTCCGCCGAAAGTCAAGTCTCCGCCCCCCGTCTTTCTACGGGACAAGAGCCGCTGGACCGAGGTCTCAGCTCTCTGCGGCAGGCACAATCCCAAGATCCAGTATAGTAAGGCATCCAACGTGGGTGACTCTATTAAGGTCGTTGTCAATTCCATTTCCGATTTCAGGAATCTTACTCGGCTTCTTGCTGATCAAAAGCTCGAGTACCACACTTACGCCCTCCCTGAAGAGCGTAAGATTCGGGCCGTCCTCAGGAACGTGCCGTTCGAGCTCTCGAACGAGCAAATCCAAGAGGACTTGTCTTCTCAAGGCTTCCCCGTCGAATCTGTGCACAAAATGCACAGCCGCCGAGGCAAGCAGTTCCCACTTGCGCTAGTAATCCTAGCGAAGAGCCCGCAAGGGCAGTCCATTTTCAGAGGCAAGCCCACCGTGTGCTGTCTCTCCAACATCCGCGTCGAAGTTCCACACAAGCGTGGTTTTCCAGGTCAGTGCCACCGCTGCCAACTGTATGGTCATGCGGCGGCAAATTGTTTTGCTTCCCCTAGGTGCGTCAAGTGCCTAGATCCGCATGGGACTAAGGAGTGCTCTCGCACTCCCGAATCGCCCACCGCTCCGTCCTGCGTCTTGTGCGGCCAGTCAGGCCACACAGCAAACTTTCGCGGCTGCCCCAAGGCACCGCGTGCTGCCAGGGCTACCGTGAAGCCCATCGAGAACTGGAGAGAGCGACCACAGCCTAGCTCGGACGCCCCTCTAGTCAGTTCAAAGGCCCCTAAGGCCTTTACTTCTATCGTTCCAGGTCAGCGCAGCCGGATCGCGACTCAATCGCAACCGGCTGCCAAATCGGCTTCCTAGTGCCAGAACGCAAATGGTTCTCAAGACCGCATGGCGTTCTGGATCCAGCTCGCTCCCATCGACGAGATCCTGGCTTTCGGCGCCGCTCTCGACGCCAGCCCAGAGGGTTTCAACGGTGCTCTTCCGGTCCTAACCAAGTTCGCTCCCCTTATCAGGAAACTCCAGCAAGCTCAACGTTTCTAAACGTAGTCCTTCTTTCCAGCATTCCTATCTCAGAGTGAGTCTGATCACTCTAGATAATATCTTAGTTTTAGTTTCAGCTTTGTCATTTCTGCTAATCTTAGCTTTGTTTTTTCTCACTTTCAGTTCCTTTTGGTGGCAGCCGTCTGGATGCCGCTCACTGCGCAGCCTCTCTCTCCAATTGGCTGTCGCTCCGATAAATGATCAAGAACCTGGATTAAGGTAGGTCGTAAAGGGGGATGTTTAGTGGGTATGCTCGGCTTCACTGAGTGAGTCTCCACACTGTCTGGGCATTCTATTTTCCGTTAGCCACTGGGGTTAACAGCTTATAGAATGCCCATTCGTCCGTAATAGGATTCATCCTCCTCCCGCTAAAGCTTGCTTTACTGGTTAAAGCTTGTTTTAGGGGGTGCCAAAATTTTCTGTGGCGGAAAAACAAAAAAAAAAAAAAAGCATTAAAAAAACCGACTTCACGTCAAAACTTTGGCTGAGTAGAGAATGTCGTCAACGTAAACATTCTCCGAAATCATACATGATTTTTCGAAAGTTTGTAATTTTCAATGAATTAATCAACCGATTTCGATGAAATTAAAATGGGATTAACTATGAAGTATCCTCTATCATATAAAACATTAATTTTCAAAATCAATTCATAATTGTCTGCAATATCGTTTAACAAAGACACAAAAAAAACATACAGACGAATTGAGAAACTCCTCCATTTTTGGAAGTCGGTTGATTTATGATATAGGTAGTCTGTTTTCCGGTCTATATGTGAAAGATTTCTTCTCATTCCCTAAATTTGCTATGCAGAGCAAACAAGCTTTTCTACAAACATCTGCTGACAAAACGAATTTCCTTTTCTACTTTTTATTTGTTATCTGTCAGATGGTTGAATTCTATCCATCTAAGAGATGTCTAGAGTTTCTTTGAAAATAAAACATGTTTTTGACCAGTTATACTAATTCGCGAATAAATAAGTTTTAACTTAACTTTTGGGTGTCTACAAAATATCTATCTCAATAAATTTTTCATATTTTTCATCATTCTTAAGTAGTTAATAATTTCGAAAGAAAAACCAGAACGTCTTACAACTTTTGTTACAAAGCGATCCGAATTATAAAAATCAAGCAACGTAGAGTTCGGCCGTTCAGAGAATGCGTTCCTGACACATCGCGATTGAACTGACGTCGTAACTTTGTAATGGCGTTGCAGTTACGATAAAAAATATTTTTGCTGGTTGTTTACCGTTTTAACAATTGATGAGCATTAAAACAACATTATTATATCAATAATCAATGAATTTTATAATTTTGTGCCAAACTGAGTGTCAAATAACTTGGTAAACAATATTTTTCAAAATCTATACTGCGCTATTACAAGGTTATGTCAAAGCTTTATATTTGTAGTGCTGTGCTAATAATAACAGTATCGTAATCTGTTCTTAAACAGGTATACTTTATGAAATAATACGTTTCGTTTTTCTTTTTAAGAATTTGAAAATAATGGACTATAAGATAACAAAGGTTGTTGAAAGACAAAAAACCTGATAATGGAACATTTTGACCGAGATATTAGGATTGAAACTGTTATTGATAATAAAATAATTATACATGTAGGCGAAGATGATGATGAAGAAACTACCTCCTCAAGCGAATCGGAGTCTGAGTAATATTCTGTACGCACATTCAATTCAATATACTTTATTGCATAGAAATACAGATTGTAACTTTGTAATTTTATTAAATTAATATTACCTTTTCTTGGTTTCCACTTAAATTACTAAAATACAAATTTTAAATAATTCCGCCAATTTAAAACCGAAAATAATCTTAAAAATAACGCGGCGTTTCATTTTTGAGGAACGGTAACGAACTCAGTGTTATGTTGTGCCCATCACTAGTCGTGACTAACTGACAGGTGTCCGGAACGCATTCTCTGAACGGCCGAACTATAGCAATTAAATCTACAATAATGAAACCAACTTCCCTAGCACACGTCTCTAAAACATGTTCATACTTGCGCTACAATCAGTCCGACTTCATACAAACACCGAAATCAACCCACGCTTGCTAATCAAAGTCAAAAATTACTGTCAGAAATTGAAGCTCATGTTGCTTTAGCATGAAAGAGCATCATATATCCACCCACTCCATTTTCTACCTTTTTTATACTTACATAAGATTCTCTTCATATCAAATATTGAATTGTTGAAAAAAATTACATTATAAAATCTATGAATTTTATAGTTAACACCCGCATCATATTACAAATTTTTATACCAAACTACACATCGAATAAAGTTTATCTGTAACTATTATTTGTGAATCAACTTTGAAATAAAATTGGAAATAGCAAAATTAAATGAACCATGGAACAAATGATCTGAGAGATAACAGTATAACTTTGACAATAATTTTGTGGATTGTCCAAATTGTTAATAAACGAAATAAACAACAATAACGATGAATAAGTTTGGCTTGTTGTTGGAAGAACACAATTTATTATGTCATCAGGGTAAGCAATTATTTAAGTTCGATAACTGATTTCTACTGGATTGGATAAGTCGATTTTGTCCCTAAAATAGATTTTTCATTGTCGGTACTATTTTTACGCCGTTTTTACTGCGTAAAATAAAGAGGATTTGCTTTTTAAATTTGAGTTAATTTATTATAATAAATTCTCAAGTAATAAAAAAAAATTTCGACCCAAACTGGACTTGATACGACATTAGATTGTGTAATGTCGTATTGATTATTAGAGTGTATAAAGTGGATATAAATACAAATTTACAAGGCTTTGCCTGAAAACCAGCGCTGCTGAAAATATAATATTTTTAGCAGCACAAATGTATAGTTATTAGTTATTCCATATTTATGAAAAAAAAAAACAAAATTACATACCTATGTATTTAGTTGTAACGTTCTATGGAATTGTATTTGTTTTTGATTTACTTGTTAAAAATATTTTCACCTTCATCTTCTTCTAGATTCATTTATTTTGAAGCTTCTAAGTTTAACATTAGAAAGACTTACAATAAGAAATTGTAGTGCCCATCTAAGTTAGGTAAATATTGCAAACATTTGACACAGTACCACATCATTATTATAAATTAAATTTTAATAATATCCAAACGTCAAGTTTAAAAAAAAATTCAATTAACTCAAGATCTCGAGGAAGCGATACAACGTTTTCCTCAGACCTTCATCATAAAAAAAAACCTTTCATTGATTACTGTCATTTTTTACCTCTATCTAGCGGCCATTTTATTTATGGCGGTAATCAAGACTCAATTTCAGGCTAATGTAGTGGAAGGGGTTCTTCTAGGCATTAATGCATGTTGATATAGAAAGTCACTTGGTTTTTTTAAGTGGATCTGAAACTAGGAGTGGAATGCGGAAATAAATTGCTTTTCGTGAGAAAAAATTAGTTTGCAGGTTGTTTTTTTTGATGTCTTGACTTGAATGTGATGCTTAAAACATGCTGTTTATACTAAAATATTGTTAGCAATCAGTAAGTCATATAATAGATAAACAAGGTGTTCCTGTTGATTTCCCATAAGTCTAGGGTATTAATGGGACCATGTAATAGAATCAAATAACATATTGTGAATAATTTTTCAATTATAATTTTTTTTTGTTTATATTTTTCATACATACATACATAACCTCACGCCTGTCTCCCTTTGGGGTAGGCAGAGACAAGGGAACACCAATTGCTTCGATCCAGACATACCTCTTTCGCTTCCTCCACGTTCATTAATCTTTTCATACATGATCGCCGGTTACGGGTACTTTTAACTAGGCCCTTTTTAAGAACGTCACCAATTTGATCGGCGTACGTTCGCCTAGGGCGGCCCCTTCCGACAGCACCATCCATTCTTGCTCTGTAAACCTCTTTCGTAAATCTACTTTCACTCATCCTTTCCAAATGTCCAAACCACCGTAGCATACCCTTTTCAATCTTAGTCACTACATCTTCTTTCAATCCGCATCTCTTTCTTATTTCACTATTGCGCACCCTATCACTCAATTTCACTCCACACATGCTTCTCAACGCTCTCATCTCCACAGCATTAATCTTGCTTTCATGTCTCTTCTGCCACACCCAAGATTCACTACCATACATAAGCGTTGGCGCCAAAACTCCCTCAAGTACGGCAAGACGAGCCTTATTTGGTATAGATTTGCTTGCCATTATCGAGTATATGGTGCCATTAATACAATTTCCTGCTTTTACTCTCCTTTCAATATCACCTTCACACTTCCCATCTCTTGTAAACAAGGACCCCAAGTATACAAACTCTTTCACTTGTTCCACTTTTTCGTCCCCTATCATAATATTGCATTCCGTCATATCTTCATTCCTCTCCATAACCATGACTTTCGTCTTTCCAACATTCACTTTCACACCTTTTCTTTTAAACGACTCATGCATCACAGTGACCATTTGTTGCAATTCCGACGCAGACGATGCAAGTAGAACCTGGTCGTCGGCGTAAAGCAGAGTTTTGATCACTGTCTCATTCATTTTTAAACCCCATTCAGACTCTTTCAGATCTTTCAAACAGCTATCCATGAATAGGTTGAACAGCCATGGAGACGCTACACAGCCCTGTCTAACACCGCGATCGATGCTAAACCATTCTGTGTAGTCATCATTCAACCTGACACAAGCACTCGAGTCCTTATATAAGGATTTGAGTGCCCGTATCAAGTCACTGTCCACCCCAAACTCGGATAGTGTTGACCAAAGTTCATTCCTCATCACACGGTCATGGGCGTTTACCAAAAAAAATGACCTTTCGTAAATTACATGTCCCACAACTTGTTACAGATATTCTGTTTGATTTTGATAAATTTACTATTAGTATTGGAATATAATTCTAAAAAATACTTACAAGTTTGTTGTTTACGTGATTAAAAGCATAAAAATATATTTTTTTTACATAAATATTTACGAATTAAGTTGTTAATCCAGTAATTTTTAGAGTGTCCTACCCCACTTCTGTAATTTTCAAAATGTTACTGTTAAATATTTACCTATGTAAGGATAGAGAGTTTTAGATTCATTTAAAAAGGAAAATATTTCTTAATTGATAAAAGTATTGATATTTACCACGCTAGATTAAAAATTAATCCAAAATACATGTTTTATGTTTAAACTAAAATAACGTTCATGGAAAGTTCCGCCACGTTACGGCACTAAAATCTTTTTTTGAGAATAGTTACTTTTCATTGTCGGTTTTTTAATATTAGAACCTTGGCAACATTTTGAACTTCGAAGAATCGCCATGTTTGTTTATATGTAATGCGCGCCATTATCGTTCATTGCAGTTTTTGATATTCGGGCGTCACGTTAGGTTGTTTTTGTGTTCCACTACGAACTTGGATTTTGGTGGTAAGTAATATTAGTTCCACATTACTATTTGGTTATAATCTTATGTTAATTCTTTCCATATTAGATTAAGTTGTTTATTCTTTATAATAGTATTAATTGTGTTATATTTTATGGTTTGTTTAAATGCTGTCATAATACGTCACATCCATAACGAAACGTGATGTACTAGCGGATAGGAAAATGTGACGTAATGGATGTATTAAGCTTTGTTCACACAGTGTTCGAATGTATCATTATTGATTTAGATTTTTTTGTCCAAACAATCTAACATAATCGTATTTTGGTGTGTGTCTTAGTGACTGAATTTTGTTAAATAAGTACCTTTATATAAAAAAATTAAGACATTCCTAATAGTATATTGTTTTGATAGTAATTAATCTTTTAAAAAATGTAATTGTTCGCTCTGATGTTCCTATAAACAACGCAATATGAAGACGATGGATAATTTTTTTTAATTTTTTTTTTTTTTCGTTAAACTTAATTTTGTTTAATTTTTTACTAGGTTGGTTTCTTCTTAGTGTTATTAAAGCTCTTGAAATATTTAGATATAGGTACTTTACTGTACTTTAAATAATTTTAATTGAAAATTACTTTGAATTAAGAATTGAAGACTGTGTAAAAGGTGATGGATTATTTTTTTCGTAAAACGTAATTTTGCTTAGTTTTGTACTAAATTAATTATCTGTCTTTGAAAAATTTACATATGATTTACTGTACTTCAAATCAGTTTAATTGAAAATTATAGCACATTGAGAATTGAAGACTGTGTAAACCTTGCCTTATAGTTTTAAAGCGTGACGTATTTTCCACTAACGTCACTTGTCCTATCGTTTTGTGATATTATATTTGTATTATTTGTCTTAATTTACAAAGAATTTAGCTTTAATTTAAAATAAATAAGACGTGTTATAATTTTCCTTTGCTTAAATATATAAAATACAAATTATTTATATACAAAAATACCAAAGTAAAGAATAATTTGTGCTAATGATCAAATCAAAAAGTAGCGTTAAGGAATAGTTTTGTTAACAAAAAATATTGCTTTTATATATTTAGTATCTGTAGTTATACATTTAAGATGACTGTTTGATTTTAAGATGATTAAATAAAAAGACATACTTTTATATATTCTGAGTTTTACTTAAATCGTATTCAAACTTTGTGACGTAATGGAAATTTTCGTAGTATAAATTTCAGTAAAATTTAAATTTTCTACTCAATTAACGACTTTCAACATAAAAATTTACTATTTATACAAAATTTAATAGATTTTGCAGTAAGTAAATAATCCTTTTCATTATTTCGTTTTTTCTTTTAAGGTGGAATTCCATTACGTGACGGTCATTTTTTTTGGTAATTGCCCTCATACGCCTTTTCCAAGTCAATGAAGCAGCAGAAAACCTTTCGGTGTTTAGCCAGAACCTTCATACAAAATATTCAATTAAGTCAAAACATCTTATGTAAAACACCTTTAAGCAAAGTATGACAACGTGGCATTTTCTATCCCTTTTTTATCGCTGTATAGAGGTAGGTACAGTTCGCAGTGTTTTGCGTTGTACATTGTATGCAACGTTCCTTTAACGTTTAAAATGTTTTTGTTGTTTATTGTACGGCTTCAGTGACACGCGTCTATTGAATGAATGGTAAAGAGATTTTACAAGGGTGATAACTTATGAACTCATTATATTAAGATTGATGATATCTTGGATAGTATGCAATTTTGAACCAAATATTCTTTGAAAAAAAAATTTTTTAGTACAGAACAAAACCTTAAAAGTTATGGGAAATCAATAGGAACACCTTGTATAAGATATCAAGTGTTTTATACAACCGGACAGAATCTCGGATAGAAAACTAGTTCACTTGTTAAAACTTAAAAGGTTAACTGTTTACTAACTCTCATCCCTATTTAAGCAATTAGACGTTGATATTTCAAAAAGACACCCTATATTTAACTCTGAATTATCAACCACATTTATGCCAAAATTCATTGAAATTGGTTGAGTGATCTAGATTATACAAGCAAAACTTTTTTTCGATATTTTAGGGAATTTTTTGACCCCAGATTCTTTAGATATTTATTTTATTTCATCTAAATTGGTGCTGTAGTTTAGCATTGAAGGCGAAATACCCTTTATAAGTATAATATAAGTATGAATAAATATTTTATTAAATTACCTGATGATGATTTCAAACATCAAAGTTTAGGCTCTACATTTACAACTATACGTATATGAAAAACAAATTACCATCCAACTCACGATAAAACAATCTACGTCGAAAAACAAGATACTTCAGAGAATGCAAAGTAGGCGTAATGATTTTAAATTTTCTTTTTCCTTATCCAAGCGACCCGCCTTTGTGTAGTTACTGAAACCAAATGAAACCTCATTTATATTGTTTTGCTGAATTTGAAATAGTATAAATAAAGCCAACGATCTTGAAAAGCTGCATTAAATTCACATATTTTACTAAAACAATGACTAAGACAATGGTTTTTTTTATTTGCAGATACCGGAATTGAGCTCATTGGATTTAAATTTATCGATTTGAAGACAATGCATACTTTATGAAACAAAGATGGACAAAGCTTCTAAGAAAAATAATCATTCTAATGGAAAATATAAGAAAAATGGAAAATCAGAATACAGGCCTGAGGATGACCCTATTACGACATGTTGTCTTTGTATCAAAACAAATAAAAATCAGAAGAAAAGTATGATTGCAGGATTTGTTACGAACCTTGGCATATTCGTACTCCTGCTTAGTTACACTTTACTAGGAGCTTTTATATTCCTCGCCATAGAAGGTAACGCAGCTAAAGTCCATCAAAAAACTTTAGCCACGACCTCGTACCAAGTGACAGATAAGAAAATTGAACCGATAGCTAAACTAAACGGTTCCATTAATCAAGCCAGCGCGGAATTGAGGTCACAAACTGTTGAAAGCATTTGGGAAATTACAGTTTCTTTAAATATTCTGTATAAAGAAAATTGGACAAGACTGGCTGCTCAGGAGATAGCGAGGTTTCAGGAGAAGCTAGTGGCTAGAGTGGCGGCAGATGTTTCAGCGCAATATAGTGGCGCAAGAGCCTTGGAGTCAGCACCAGCTTTGGTTGCTGATGACTATGAATGGAATTTCGCAAAAGCGTTTCTGTATTCTTTGACGGTTTTAACAACTATAGGTAAGTAATTACAAAAATATAAGTTAACTGACTGAGAAAACTGTAGGTTTTCGCGTACAGGTAGACTTTGCACAAATAGGACCATTCAACAGAACAGCCAGCGAGAGTTCTGTTGTTATTTTCATCTAACCATCTACTAACAATTTTTCAACAACAAAATATCCGACACTTTTCAGGCTTTGAACATCGAATATATTTTTTATGATATTGAATATCAAATCCTACAAGTTTACTTTGGCACCTACCCAAACGTAGCTATTATTTTTTTAGTGTTTAGTATTGTTATAGTTAGGCGTATTCAAAAGTGTATTCAATTTATAAAATTTGTACAAAATGAAAACTACAATTAATTTGCACTTATTATATGGCGTAGTCCTTGATGTACACTTTTGAAATATCCACCGTCACCAGTGACATTTTCTAGTTCCTTGTTCCTAAAAGCGTTTCAAATGGAACGGATATTTGACTGCCAATCATCACGTTGTGTCGGCCCCATAGCCATGCTGTTCGCGTTATAAAGTAAACATAGTAACACACCATTAGCAAAACCTGCGCTAATGTTGTCAACGATTTAGAATATTTCATATCTCTGTAGTTAAGACAAAAGTTTACTGCGTTGTCCTTTCTTTTGAAATTTGATTTAAACATCGCCGAACAATTTTATTGATAGTCACAAAAATTTATTCTGTAGCCAATATTTAATATAATATTTTTACTTCATAGCTTGGTCGTTTAATGTGTATTATAAAAAAGATGCGAAAGTTTATTATTTCAAGCTCACTGTAGACTTTTGATGTTTTTGCAATAAATATAAAGAAACAAATAAATATGACATATATATTTACGCACCAAATGTACGAGGACACAGAGATATATAATATGCATAACAAAATATTGAGTATTAAATTCGACACCAATTTAGAAAACTACATTTTCTTACTAGACCTCAACATAAAACCGAATAGACTTCCAACTAGCACTCCATTTTTTACAGTGTATTTATATGTTTCATATATTTACAGGTTATGGAAGTGTGGCGCCAAGGACAGCTTTAGGAAAAGCGGTCACTATCGGATACGCTGTTATAGGGATACCACTTACACTTCTTTATTTATCAGTTGTTGGAGCCTTACTATCAAGAGTTGCCAGAAGTATATTTAGCAGAACAATGTGTTGTTTGTGCTCTAAGCACTGTTGTCTTGACGAAAGGGCTATGTCTTCAAAAGAAAGAAAAGAAAAAACAAGAAGACAAGATGATGTTAGAAGTCAACTACATTTGCAGGAACCTTATTATGTTAGATCTCCATCAGGTACGATAATATCTGCATCTCAAGCGCACACTTTTAGCACAACTTCATTGAAAGACAAAAATCAAGGATTAGGTTTCCTAAGAGATTGTGATTCTTTAAGTTGTACTGATACAGATTCAAAAGTATCCTTACGAGGACTTTCTCTTCTAGCGCCTGTTGGTTTATGTCTAGTTGCGATATTTTCTTACATATTTTTTGGGGCGTTAGTGTTGTATCATATGGAAGGTTGGAGTCCAATAGATGGGGTTTACTTCTGCTTCATGAGTCTTAGCACTATCGGTTTTGGACATCTTGCACCAGGTGCAACTCACAACAATGGTGCTTCCACTGGCACCGTTTGGTTTTGTTCTATGTACATAATAACAGGATTGGCACTTACAGCAATGTGCTTCAATGTATTACATGATGAGATAGTTCACCGATTAAGACATCACGACAAAATTTTCAAAGCAACTGACCAAAAAATGTTTACGCCAGAATATTTACATCGGTCTTGACGAGATGAAAGTGGAGATTTTTCTGAAGAGACTGTTTTAGGATCTGAAGGAGATGTTCTTCCTGAAGTTTTGCATCATGTTCCAAGCTCTAGGTTTGAAGGAGGCCCTGTAAGGAGGTCAGTTTATACTGTTAAAGAAGAAACAGAACCAGATAGGCTCATCACTATGTAGATCCTAAAAATTTGCGATCCTTATGAAATGACCATAATGAATTTCTTTTTGCCAGTGACTACTAATACATTTTTTTGTACCAATAGTGTATCCTATTATTTTTAAGAAGGTTGATATTTAGTGGGTTAAAAAGTTTTGATTAACTATAGTGACTGAACTGAACATACTTTGTAATATTTTATTATTTATATGATCTTATATATGAGTTGTGTGAAGTGTTTTACTCATTGATGGATTAAAATTTAGGTCTATTTACTTAAGTTGCATTATCTAACTTTAAATTTAAATAATCTCTAACAGTCACATTAAAAATACCGTGACATGTTTAAATATGTAATTTTATGAAAAAAAAAGATTTATCAGACTATGTTATTTAAAGTTAAAAAGTGCAACTGAAAATTACTGTTATTAAAATAAAGAAATAGTTGCCAAAATTTAAGTGTAATTTAAACATTAAGAACTAAAGGAATTTATTATAAAGTTATTAAGTATGTATGCATTATGTATAATAATCTAGTTATTATGAGTTGTTTGACAACTGTGTAGAATTGAAGAGTGTGTATTATGGTCAATTTGTATTAAAATATTTATTTGAATTCAGGGTTTTACTTTCAATTCATAGACCAAGATAATTTGATCTATTAACACAGGTAATTAGTCTGAGATTATTAGATTTCTGCATTTAATCTTAGGTACTATCAATCCAAGATCTTTTCTTAATAAAATGAATCTGAATTTTGATTGTCATAGCAACGTTCATTAATTTAAGTGGGCACAAACAAGCTTTGGATTGTGATTCAATCTAGAAATATACTTATAGTGAGTTTAAAGTTCAAAACAAAGACTAAGCAAATTTTTGAAAGAGTTTTACTTATAATTATTTGATACTTCTACTATTGGATATTTTAAGCGACAATTTTTAGCGTATTCAACCTTAATCTCTACTGGTAAATGAGGATAAAAAAGAAAGAACAACAAACGTTTTTTAAAACACTTGAATGGAAATATGACATACATACATACACAACTTCACGTCTATCTCCTTTTGAGATAGGCAGAGACAAGGGAACACCAATTGCCTGGGCATATTTTTACCGCAAAGGCAATATCTGGCAGCAGACTTTATGAGGAGTAGTCTTTACCCAGGCGGGGGCTAATGGGGTCCTACCACCATGCGGGATTCACTTGGATTATTCACTTTGCATGCTTATACTTGGAGAGTAGGGATTTTTTGAGCCCATCCGACGTAGTCAAGCTTAATTTAATGCCCATTCCATTTAGGTTATTTTCAGCAAGTATTCTATACATATAGTAAAAAAATTATGTGCACGTTATATTAATAAATATATTTTTTTTAT
Source organism: Stenoptilia bipunctidactyla (assembly GCA_944452665.1). Classification (NCBI taxonomy): domain Eukaryota; kingdom Metazoa; phylum Arthropoda; class Insecta; order Lepidoptera; family Pterophoridae; genus Stenoptilia; species Stenoptilia bipunctidactyla. The sequence goes on along the minus strand of OX101737.1, from coordinate 13,018,807 downwards.
TCAGCCACGGTTGTCTTCGAAAAAGTCGGTGACGAGGACTGTACAAACAAAACATATAGGTACATTACTCGTAGCTGGACTCAAAGTTTGAAATATAATTTATTACCTAATTGTTTAAAGAAGTTACGTTCATGAACCTTATTAAAATACAATTTCAAATTATTTGCACAAAAAAGTATTCCAATATTCAAAACAAACGACTCCTATCTTCATTACAAAATACGTAAATATTTATCACGTCACTTTAAAAGTTGCGTAAAAGCCGTAATTAATATGGATGACGTAGCATTGTATGAAAATAAATGGATCGGTGAACGTTATCGTTAAAGGCATTTTAGTTCATGGAAAACAACGCTTAGGGTAAAACAATGGACTTGTAATAAAGAATAAAACTGCTTCCCCATACTCGTGCTTTTACGGTCTGAAACGCTGTTTACTTTAGAGTTAGAGTTCATATCAAATCAAACATTTTTAAGCATATTTTATAAAGTTTAAATGTAGTTTGTGACCTTTGTTTCTAGAACCGCCGATTTAAACTTTCTAATAAACTGAAACTAATGCTAAACGTTAATTTATCGTAAAAAATCTTTCAAAAGCTACATGGGAAACCATGCGAAGCTACTAATTAATAGAACTTCACGCCTGTATCCTTTATGGGGTAAACGTGACACCAGAGGCTCTAAAACCATCTGATGTCACGTTTGACAAAATTAAGAGGTGTTATGATGATGGTGGGAGATCAGCATATCGCCCACAAAAGCGTCAATAAAACCTCAGTCCTGACTTTTACAGTATGCCCGGGAGAAGCAGCTGCTGCTAACTAATAGAGATTGCACACATACAGTATCTAAATATTGTTTAAAGGCCTCAAGAGTTATACTTGTCTCTATAAGCAACCGCTTCCGTGGTGCAATGGCCAAATAGCTTTAACTTTTTGTTTTTTTTTGTTTTTTGTTGTCTGGAGGTGGTCGGGAATCACGTTCCCGACCACCCAAGGCGGAACGGTGGGTTATGTGGGGATGATCCGGCAGAAGGCCGAACCGACCCACTAAAATCCTCCAGGTGTACACCTCCCCCGCCATAATTGGAGCCCACGGTATCGCCAGTGGCATTGCCAGCGAGCCCCGGTGGATTGCGCTCAGCCTGAGCCGTGCGCCCTCCACGTAGGAAATGGCCCAATACAACAATACATTTCCCCACTCATAGCCTGTATAGCCGCAGTAGGTCTCTCACCCGCCACGGCCGGCTATCGGGAGGGAGAAAGCGTCTTCTCTGTCCCACCCTCCACCCAGCCTAACCCAACTTAAACCCTAACCTAACATAAAACCTAACCTAAAAACCTAACCTAAAAACCTAAGCTAAAACCTAACCTAGAACCTAACCTAAAACTTATCCTAAGCGACGTAACTTAACCTAAAACCTAACCTATCTTGAAACCTAACATTACCCAATACGACGGCCCGGACGCCGAAGTAATCCAAGACCGCCGACCCCAGAGCATCCGGTGCACGACCAGAGCTCGCCGCCTGTGTGTCCTCATCAGTCCACTCTGCTAATCAGAAAAGTACCGAGAGGACCGCGGGAAGGCGCAACTGCCGCCCGATGTGAACAGACGCAGCACGCCACCGCCGTAAGAGTGATTTCGCTTCATCTGATCGCTGGATTGCGACGGGCTACTGAGCCCCCTCGCCACGACAAGGCACACTCTACTCAGGGGGTAAATAGCTATACCTAAAATGCGATAGGTTGCGGTTTCTATTCTCGCTACATAAAAACTAAGTTGCTTAATGTTCCCATATCAGATTCTAATTTGTAATAATCTAATATGTAAATTTTCATTTTAATTTCATCGAATACTCAACTAAGCTAAACATACACATTTGATTAAATTGAAATCAATTTAAAACGTAACTCATTTGGATCTCTTCTTTGCCTATCCTTTTGAGTAAAAGATACTGTGTTCCTTTGAATGTAGGGATTAATTTAAATATCTTCTTTTCTTAAAAGGACTTATAAAGCGCAGTCAGCATAAATTGATTTTATGTTATCGTAAGCTTTGGGCATAGTAATATGTTAAGGGATCAAAGAAAATGTAATGGGTTAGGTATATTTAAAAAAAAAAACAAAATTTCGTTTTAGCTTTCTAAAGAACTAATCTAATTCAGTCAAGGATTAGAAAACCCGCTTAAATTCCAATAAATGAAAATGAAAACTTTTATTCACTGTAGGTATGCTTATACACTTTGTGAAGGTCAAACGCTGGATGAGGGCGGCGCGGGTCCAGGCGAAATGAAGAATCCTGGGGGTGGCGTCCGTCCAGAAGTGTACGTCTCTCGGCTCATGAAGATAATGATCGCCCATTATCCACCAATGTCTTGGTGTTGTCTACTACTACTTCTTCGGCTTTAAAAAAGCAAAAGTAGAACCCTAGGTAGACCGAGGGGAAAAAAGCTGGAGGAAAAAAAACTCTCAGCACTCTTTTGTAAAAAGTGTTCATTATAGGTACAACTTGGCAGAAATACAGCTCTACAATGACAAGAATAAACAAACAGAAGACATCTATTCGTGTTTGCCAATTTCATGTCACAGGCAAGCTGCTTCCATGGTAATTAATGTTTAATATTTGGAAATAACCTGTGGAGACATCAATCCCACGCTCTTTCATCATCTAAATAATCTTTGGTTTTATAGTAGCCTTTTTTGCATAATAAACAAATAATAAGGCGTATTAAAAATATTTGTTCGCATCAAGCCGCTCATAATATTTGACTACGTTTCAAGAAAATTAATGGAACATGCGTAAAAAATTTTGTTCCTTATCTTAGCACAATAAAAGTTAAATTCTCATTTATAGCTGATTCTTCTCTTCTCTTCTGATCTTTATACTGGCCGTGGTAGCGCCAACATTACTGTCTCTGTCGTGAGGGGGCACGGGTTTGATTCCGTTACAATGCTATCACTTATGTGTATGAACATATTTATTGGTATCGTTCTGGCTGTCTTCCTTATAAAATTCGCTGTCCGCTGTACGTGCAACAAAAGTACGTTACGTTAGGGATAGACAAAAGTACGGTCTTACGTTAGGGATAGATGGCGCTAAATCAAACCTGGCGATTGAGATACTCCAGCGACAACCATCATCACTTTTATAGAAGCCACATTTGAATAAGATTCCTGAAAAAGAACGCTAAGGCAATATGATTGATATGTATCAAAAGTTAGAGCGGTTACTACATACGATACAGTGTTTAAACTACGTAAACACAAAAAATAAAAATAAAAAACATCAATTATTACTGGGTGAGTTAGTCTGGGAAGTTTATTGACACACTGTTTTGCATATGATCTGTGTAGTGTATTCATACTCAATTAAGTTTTGTTATAAGTTTGAAATTGTAGGGAATATTTTTATTTATTTATTTTATTTATTCTTCATTGCACACAATACCAAAAAGAAGAAAAAAACAACGAAGCAAAATTATTTTTGAAAGTTGCAACAGGCCGCCTTATCGCTGTAAAGCGATTTCCACCCAGCAACTTAACAATTGTTTGAAAAAGTCTATGGAGACATCATTAGGTAATTACAGAACAAATATTCTAATTTTATTAATATAGCTTCTTACTATGTACATATGTATTAAGATCTAAACTCATAATAAATCTGTAGAAGTAAAAAATCTGTACATTGAAAATATCAAAAAAAATTGTTAGGGGTGTTACTAGATGGACACTGAACCCAAAAATGTGATTAAAAATTTTTTTGTCTGTCTGTCTGTCTGTTTGTTCAGCCATCACGCAAAAACTACCGGCCCGATTACGATGAAACTAAGTATATTTAATTATTTAATATCCTGGGCACCACACTGGCTACTTTTTATCCCTTTTTAAAAGTATAATATATTATGCAATAAAAACAAACTTTATTTTGCGGTTCTATCCCTAGACCCGATTACTGTACCAACCGCAAACAATAAGTTTGTTGTAAATAAATGTAGTGCTGAAGGATGAATTTGGCTAGCACCGTTCGCAATACACGTGTGGTGCGCGGCCGCCACGGATCACTACCGTATAGGCACAGTACAGATTTCTACAGTAATTCAACTTCATACAAAGGGACGAAACGGCTAGATCTCGGCATGCGGCCAGTCGCGAGTGTCTGCATACAGAAACAATTGTTGATTGAGCTTTACGTTTATACTTTAAAATTGAATAATACATCTTTTAGTGCGTCTCAGTCGAGTATTATTTAAGTAAGTATTTTTTTAATTATTTAATTTAGAAGACTGATTTGTTATTCAAACGTAAAAATATTTTTTTGACTCAAAACATATTTTTGATGAACACTTCCTATTCAATTTACAAAGTATTTTATTTGTTTACATAAAGAAAGTATATTTGCAGTTACTAAACTAAATGGAAGTAAACACAAAGTCGGCAAATGTAATTTAAATGCTATATTTACATGTGAACGGACCACGGCGCTGATTTATTTCTATTTTTTTTTTTTTTTTTTTTTTCCAGCCACAGAAGACTACTCCTCAGAACACCCGTAGGCCTATTGACCGTACAAGTGCTCAGAGAGGAGAGGAGGAGAATACTCAGAAGTACGAAGGGGCACTTGCCAGGGGGATTAGACCCCGGCCAGATGACACCCAACAGTGTGAGACTTTTACTCACTAAACTCCCCCTGTATGGTCTTTTGTCTTTCTACCGACAATCGACCGAAGAACTGAGCGACAGCCAGTTGGGAAAAAGGCTGCGCGTGTAGATATAGGAAGCACTTCGTGCTGAATCGACTACAGTAACCAGCTAGGGGCTGGCAGATAGGAGGTTATCCAGATCTCGAGAGAGCTGGTTAGGAGGATCAAAAAGAACATCCTTAGGTCTGCGGATAGAGCGCTTAAACGACTTGGGATTGATTTTGTAGGAGACAGTGTTTCGCACCAGCCCGTTCGGGTGGTTTTCGCAGCGTTTGTGGTGAGATAGGGACAGGGCCTTAAGGGTCTGTTGGATGGTGGGAAGTTTGAGATCCCTGTGTAAATCCGCGTTGCGAACGTAGTACGGCGCGTTAGTGGCTCTACGACAGAAGTTGTTTTGAATTATTTGGAGTTTATCGATTAACCGAGGTTTGGCGTGGGCGAATACGGGCGCGGCGTAGGTCATGACTGGCCTAATGCAGACCTTATATAACGTGCATTTGTTCCGTAGTGACATTTTGCTTAGACGACCTATCATGCTGTTGAGTCGGCCGAGATAGAATTTGGCTAGTTTGGTTACCCTGTTGATGTGGGGTTCGAAAGAGAGCGTTTTGTCAAGGGTGACACCGAGATATTTGACCGTGTTTTGCCACGGTATAGGGACTCCACGCATTTGGACGCACGGGACGTGGTCGTCTAAGCGTTTGCGTTTGCGTATGAAGCAGATCGCCGAGCTTTTGTCGGGATTTACTTCAATGCGCCACTTAGAGAACCAGGCGCTGAGGTTGTTGACAGCCGACTGTAACTTTGCTGTTATTGACGAGTATTTCCGGCCGCTGCAGTAGAGTGCAGTGTCGTCGGCGAAAAGTGCTAATTGAACCCCCTTTGGTGGTTTGGGGATGTCGTTGGTGTATACCGAGTATAGTAACGGGGCTAGGACGGAGCCTTGCGGGACTCCGGCTTTTATCGGACGAGGGGAGGATAGCGTTCCTTCGAACCTAAATCGGAAGGTACGATTCTTTAAAAATGACGCGATTATACGGACTATCCTATCTGGAAGACCTAAAACGTATAATTTGTGAACGAGTCCAACGTGCCAGACCTTGTCGAAGGCTTTGGCGACATCGAAGAAAACGGCTGCTGTTTTGAGTCGCTGAGGGTAGAACCCGGAGAGTATATGTTCAACGATTCGGTGAACCTGCTGAGGGCAGGAGTGCTGGGCGCGGAAGCCGAATTGCTCGGGGATGATGAGGGGATCACCGTCTATAGGAAACAAGTGATCTTTCATTCGAGTGAGGATGATACGTTCGAAGTTTTTGCCCAGGGCCTTGAGGAGGCTGATGGGTCTGTGGTTCGCAGGGATATGATGGGGCTTGCCGGGCTTAGGGATACCTATAACGATAGCTTCTTTCCAGGCTTTTGGAAAGTGACTAAGATCAAGGCAGGCGTTATAGATGATTGCCAAGATGACTAGGATTTGATTGGGCAGGTGCTTGAGCGCCTGATTGGAGATACCATCCGCCCCCGGAGCTTTTTTAGCTTGGAGACGTTTGATATGAGAGCAAATCTCGTCTACGGAGACCTTGACGGGTTCGCTGGTTGGGGGTAGGGAGTCCTTGAGGAGGACGTCTTCCTCGACCGCCTTGAGGTGGACGGGGTCGACTGGCTGGGTACTAGGAGAGCATTGTGAGGCAATGCTGTCGGCGAAAGTTTCGGCCTTTTCGTCATCCTCGAAGGCTAAGGTGCCATCAGGACGGGCCAGGGGAGGGACGTGAGAGATTGTGTCTATGCGGAGACTACGTGCTATTTTGTAGTAGGCCGTGTGAGAGGGAGTAATATTCTCCATAAGCTCGTTAGCTTGGAGTTCTCTGAATTCCGCGAGGGATTTTTTAACTTTACGTTGAAGTTGGTTTGCCGTTAACCTATACTCGGGGGTTGGGTAGCGCCTGGCTCGACGAAGTGCCACATTTTTCTGTTTAATGAGGGAGAGGATATGAGATGGGAGTTTTGGTTTTGGAACCGGGACTGTTTTGACGTTCTCACTGATGGCATTGGTGATGGCATCAGTGACAGCGTCAACAGCACTGTCGATTCTTTCCGGGCTATTGAGGTAGTCCGTCGGAAAGGCCAGTGGAGAGACAGGATCGATTGAAAGGAGGGCAAGGGAATGCGTAAAGCCTTTCCAGTTGGTAAAGGTTTTAGTTGAGGGAACAGGATCGGGTTGACTACCAAGGATAAGTCTAACGGGACGGTGATCGGAGCCTAGGTCGTCGAGCGAATCTATAGAGCGTAAGTCTAAAGAGACGTCCTTGACCAAGGCGAAGTCTAAGATGTCTGGGGAAAGATTGACGTTAGCTGGATAGTAAGTGGGGGAGTTTGGACATAAGATATTTATATCTATGTTCATTGACTCAAGAATTTCATTGAGTTTGACTCCGTTACTGTTGGTTGTGTAGCACGACCAGTCAGTATTTTTGCAGTTAAAATCTCCAAACATAATGACTGATTGGCCCAACCCCAGTATGGCTTCAAAGTCGCTGAGAATGGGAGGTTTACCGCTGGGAAGGTAGATGGAGGCGACAATGATGGTTGGGTGGCCTGTCATGGCCACCTTGCATACCGTCGCTTCTAGATTGATAAGGGGAGGTGTAGGAATTGGGATACAGTGAAGACTTCTCTTGTAATAGATGGCAGTGCCGCCACCTACGGCGGATGGCCTGTCATCTCTTACCAGAGAGTATTTGGGGATGGAAAAGCCTCTGCGATTCTTGGGGCTGAGCCAGGTTTCTTGGAGGAGGAAGAGGTCAAAGTCGTTATTTTGGAGGAAGTGTTTTACTTCTAGGTGGTTAGGACGGAGCGAACGCGCGTTAAATGAGCCGAGGGTTAAGCCCTTTGGTTTGGTCTTTGAGCGACCAGACGTGACTGTGGGAGCACGAGGGATACTATTATTTACCGCCATTGATGAGGTGTTGAACTCGTTTGAGGATGGGCGCGTATTTCGCGATGATTGCAGCCGCCCCGAGAGCGTTACCGGAGGACGCTAGTTCTAAATTGATATTATGGATGATTATGTAGTCATCGATGCTGCCGATTCCTAGTAGGTTTTCGAGATTAAGTTGACTCGAATGATTTGTTTGATTTGTTTGCGCGGTGGGATGTGTTGGGGCCTGTTGTGACATCGAGATAGGCTTAGTCCAAGCCGATGAGGCCGGCAGTGTGGCGGGGGTGACCTGAGGGGTCGATTGAGACGACGGAGTGTCGTTCGAAGTTTGTTTGGGAGGAGGGGTCGGTTTTTTGGGCACAGCCGCTGACGGAGTCCTTGGCTTGGGAGCCTTGGGGCAGCCACGGTAGTTGGCTGGATGGCCGGATTGGCCGCATAGAACGCAGGCTGGTTCACCTGGGGATTCTCTTGTTTGCGGGCATTCCCGAGTGAGGTGGTGTTCCAGGCACTTGACGCACCTGGGGTTCACACCACAGTTGGCTGAAGCGTGGCCATATGACTGGCAGCGGTGGCATTGGGCGGGGTAGGCGGATTTACGCGGGCCTTCAACAATGATACCGGAGATGTTGCAGACCTTTTGGAGATCCTTAAAGATGCTCTTGCCTTTGGGGTTATTTTCTAATATTATTAGTTTGAGGGGGCATGGTTTACCGTTCCGCGTTTGGATTGGGTGGACGGATAGCACGGGGTAGCCTTTGTTTAGGAGATCAGTTCGGACTTCGTCCTCAGATATTTCTGTAGGGATTCCTCGAATTATCGCGCGGACCTTTCGGTCCTCCGGTAGTGCGTAGGTATGGTATTGGATTTGGTTTTCAGAAAGGTATCGAGTTAGATCGCGGTGATCATTTGCTGATTGTACTTCTATTTTTAGAAAGTCGCGCATGTTGGTCGCTTTTGAATAATTAATTTTACGATTATTGCAGATGTTAGATATTTGGGTCCACCTATTTTTGTCTTTAAGGAAGACAGGTGGAGGTTTTTTGGACGATGGAGTAGGGGCCGCGTTGTTTGACGCCGGAGTTTTGCGCTTGGGTGAAGCGGGGGCCTGAGTGGCTGTTTGGGACTGAGGCGAGGACGCGGTGTTTGGACGCTTTTTTTTGTTTTTGTTTGTGGGTGTTACCCAACCGTTTTCGTTTTCGTTATCTGAGTCGTGATGAGGGGACGCGGTCGACATACGGTCGACTTCGGAATCAGAGGCGTCCTGAGCGGCAGGAGCCTCGGGGGCATGGGTGTTGGGGGACGCGGGGGAGGAGTCGAATACCAAGGGGTATTGCGACGAAGGCAAGGACTGAGAGGCTTGGGTGAGGGCCGGGGGGGTCTGACCGGTGGTGCGGGATGGACAACGCGATTGGCGGGCTTTGCGCGATTTTGACGACGTCATCGAGTAGGGATCGGCTGAAGGCCGGGCTGAGCGCGAGTTGGAACGCGAGGCTTTACGAGCCGAGGTGGACGAGTGGCGAGAGGCCTGAGAGGCCGGGAGGGACGCGGGAGGGACCTCAGTGGTCTGGAGTGGTGTGGCCTGAGGGGCCGGGGAGAACGATGCCTGAGGGGCCGACGCGGTGGAGGCCTGAGTGGCCGGGAGGGACGCGGGAGGGACCTCGGTGGTCTGGGGTGGTGAGGCCTGAGGGGCCGGGGAAAAAGATGCCTGAGGGGCCAAGGCGGTGGAGGCCTGAGTGGCCGGGGTGGTCGCGGATTGTGCCTGAAGGGCTGATGCGATTTGCTGACTTAGAGATGTGAACATGTGTTGCTGATTATTTTGGAGTTGAATGAATTGGAGTTGCATCTGACTTACCATATCCCGGAGTTCTTGCACTTCTCCGGGCCTAACCCAGGATTCGATGGGGGCCTCCATCGAATCCGGGGAACCTAACCTACTCTGAAAAAGAGCCCTAATCCTAGCTGGGGGGGGGGCCTACGTGCCGGTGAACGGCGAAGTGGCTGCACAAACTGCGCTGAAAGAAAAATCGACCTAACACGGACCTATTGCCGATGAACGGCGGACGATCAGGCTTAGTTGTCACGGTTACGTATCCACCTGATCAGCGATGCTTCGGTTGGCAGTGGATGACTACCTTGAAAGGGCAGAAAGTCCACTCAACTTCCGCAGAGAACTTTCCGAAAAGAGCTTGACTTGAGACCTTACTCGCACGAGTGCGGGAGAGGGAACAAGGAAAGCGCAGTACGAACACTCGGGAGCGGCCGCAGACACGACCGTTCGGGAGCGAACGCAAACGGGAAGTGATTTATTTCTAAGATGCGGTCGAGGACATATAAGGACGGTTTATTAAAATTTGATTTGAACGTGTCAAGTCAAGTGACGAGCGTTTGTTCTTATTAGCATTCTATAAATTGTATGTTTTAACTGTTACTGTTACACATGGTTCCCACATATGGCACAGTATTCAGTGTACGTATTTACGATACAAAAAAGGTATCCAGTAAAACGGATCATGTGTGAACGGGCTGTTTTATGCGACTTTTTTATTCCTTCTAGTTTTTATTAGTAAAGTTTAAGGTTGAGTAATTTATATTTATTTCTATAAGTCGTAGGTATAGATTTAAATTTTAAAGTATAGCTAGTATATGTGATATTCTGCGTGGTGACCGTAGGTTATTTTATAATACTGTTAGGTAAGATTAGTCATTCGTATACATATAAGTTTTTAGGGAGTTTGCTTATTTATTGAGTTTAGATTAGTTATCATGAAAAATAGGTTTATTTAGGTAAGTTGGTAGGTATTATATTTTCTGTTATTGAGTTATTATTTTTAAATTAGGTAGATACTAAGGTTTACTTTTATAAGGCGTGGACCGTATAGATTTTATATTTGAGCTTAGCCTTAAATCAGTGTTGATAGCTATTTGAACGTATTAATAGGGAGTACGCTGCAGAAACTAACTAGGTATAATCCTGCAGAACTACTTATTGAAAACAGAGTTTCAAATTGTTATTTCACTGTGCCTGCCTTATTGTTAGAAATTTGGGAGAAATTCTATTAGGATTAGCTGGAATACTAGGAGGAAAAACATGTCATAGTACTATGTTTCAAATACATACAGATCTTGATCGCGCAGAAAATCCGGTATGTGGCATTACTAGGAATAGTGATAAAGCTTAGATTATACGTGAGTACACATACTTAAGGCAGAAATTTTAACCGGTTTATGTGCCGGGGTAACTGTTTTGATTCCTAGAATTCATTTGATTCCGAACAATTTCGCATTTCAGGCACAAGGTCAGACTTTGGTGTTGTTGGCGTCGATCTTAGTTGTTTAGTTGTGAGTTATTTTTCACATGGTCAGCTCTAGCGTGAGTAGTCCAAGGAACCTTTATGTTCATATTCCGGGTGGGCTCACTGACAATGACGTGTATGCTTGAGCTCTTAATTGATATCTTACGGTGACTAGTTATCGTTACCTTTATCTTTTTGAGTATTCGTTCCCCTTGAGTAACGTCATCTTCACTATCGGTTATCCTGCTAAACAGGTTCCAAAGTCTACTATTAAAAACTTAAAGAACGCGAGCGAAGCCTTTTTTTTATTTTTTTTTCCGCCACAGAAAGCTTTACTACCGACTTGACGCCCCGAAGGGAGCCACAGAAGGAGAGGAGGTGAATGCTTGATGCACGAAGAGGGGACCTTTGGGGGACTACCCCGCCAGCCAATCCCTAACAGTGCGGGACTCACCGAACCCAGTGTTACCCGCTAAACACCCCCTTTGCTGAGTTGTCCCGAGTTGGGTTAATCTCATCATCTGAACGACAGCCAATTGGAGTCAGAGGCTGCGTACCGGGCGTCCCAAGAGACAACCCGTCACGAAAGCTTATCGCAGGACCGAATCTGTAACAATAAAAATTGGAAACGACGTCGTAAGAGTTATAAACACATGTTGTGTGAATTAATTGTTAAGGACAACCTAGAACCGGTTGGCTTGTTGAAGCTTCCTCACGAGGGAGGCGTGCTTGGATAGGATGGGGAGAGCATCGGCGAGAGAGTCCTGGCCGGCGTTGAGAGCAACGCCGAGCTCAAGAATCTCGTCGATAGGAGCGACGGTGACCCAGAACGCCAAGCGATCAAAGCTGACCTTTGCGTTCTGTCCCGCGGGTTGGGAAAGGCCCAGCCCAAGCGGTAGGAGTGACGTTCGAAACGGGTTTCGATGCGCATTCCACGGCCTGAGGGGCCTTAGCTTGAGGGGAGCCCTTAGGGGGCTGGGGGCGGTGTCTCCAATTAAGGGGATCGGCCGCCGCTTTGGAACGGACCGAGCGCGGCGCCTTAGGGCACCCGCGATAGTTCGCCGTGTGGCCGGACTGGCCGCACAGGACACAAGACGGATCGGTCGAGGACTCAAGGGTGCGGGAGCACTCCTTGGTGGAATGATCCTCTAGGCACTTAACGCACCTAGGTTTGGCGAAGCAGTTATGTTCCGCATGACCATAAAGTTGGCAGCGGTGACATTGACCGGGGTGCCCTCTGTTGTGAGGCTTTTCGACTCGGATTTGCGAGAGGCCGCATACAGTGCGGGCCCCATTGCGAATTAGGGAGTTCCCAGCTGTGTTATTCGTGAGAATAACAAGTGCAAGGGGAAATTGTTTGCCCCGTTTGCTGTGCAACTTGTGCACGGACTCAACGGGGAAGCCTTGAGATTTAAGATCCTCGGCGATAAGGTCGTTCGATAGCTCGAACGGCACGCCCCTAAGGATAACGCGGGCTTTACGCTCTTCCGGGAGAGCGTAAGTATGATAGGCGAATTGCCTTTGAGTTAGCAGGGAAGTCAGATTTCTGAAATCGATCAGAGGACATGGCTCGATCTTAATGAAGGCACCGGTGTTGGTTGCCTTCTTGTAATTGATCTTGGGGGCAGTCAGGCCCCCCGAACAGAGGGTCGAGACCTGTCCCCAAAGATGTTTATCCCGAAGGAAGACAGGGGGAGGGGGCTTAGAGCTCGGGGGAGGACCCTCGGGCTTGGAACGCGGGGCAACCTTGGGGCGCATTGCCGCCTTAGGGGCTTCTGCCGCCTTAGGGGCTACTGCCGCCTTAGGGGCTTCAGCCGCCTTAGGGGCCGCTACCGCCTCGGGAGCCGCCGCTGGAGAGGGCGTGGGAGGAGCGGAAGAAGCGGTATTCTTCTTTTTCCTATTAGAGGACTTTTTACCTCGGACTGGGGTGAAAGGAGTATCATCCGTAACAGTGTCATCCGAGTGGGACACACTGACGGGCGAAGCCTTGCGTTTAGACGCAGCGGATTGGGCGGAGGACTCGGCAGACTCGGAAACGGAAGATTCCGATTCGGAGATGCCGTCCATGTACTCAGAGGGGCCAGGAGACACCGTAGAGCGTTGGGACTGGGCATCGAAACCCGGGGGGACCTGAGGGGTCTGAGCGGCTTGAGCGTGAGCGGCATAAAACTGAGCGACTTGGGCCTGGGCGGCCGTCAGTTCCGATTGAAGCTGCAACATTGCATTACGGAGTTGTGCCTCATGCACGTGAAATGTGGCGAGGGGTCTGGCCTCAGAGGCCTGAATAGTTTCGGCCACGCGGGCCTCCACTGCTGCATCGAACCTAGCTTGCTGAGAGGGCTCCATGATGGAGTACCCTCCGAGAAGATTGAACGTGCCGATGAACGGCGAACGAAAAACCGATGCCGATGAACGGCGGCGGAAAAGCTGAAAAGAGGGGGTGCGTGCTCCTAATTCGAGTAGGCACCTAACCGTCCCCCTGGGAAAGGCCCAGTGCAATGGGTTCGGGTCTGCCGGATTTGTTAGCCCTGGAGAGCTAATAGCGTTCCGGGGCCACGCTAACGAGCTTAGTTGTCACCGTAAGGTATCAACTCGTTCAAACGCGGAACTTGGAAGTTTGTTTAAAGTTCGTCCTTTTCAGCACGAAAATCACTCAAACTTCCAAGTAGTAGGATAGCGAAGTTCGCGAATGCGTCGTTAGCACGCAAGTGGCGCCACTGTCGCAAAACGGCACTAATACGCGGCAATACCGACCGGAGAGCCTCGGAGTCGATAAGCGGTAAAACGGAACGATAACGATAAGGGTCCTGCCGAGTCGACAAGTCCCTTATCGAACGAAACGGAGAGCACTGAGAGCACGATAAACACGACCACTGCGCGCGAACGATGAAACGGAACTCGCGAGCGAAGCCGCGACCAAAGATATTTTATACCTACCCTCTTAGGGTAACTCCCATCGATCGACAGTCGATCGTTTGGTGTGGTTATACCCTTAATCAGTGCTAATGAGACACAATTGGTTTTCAATGGAGAAGAAAATGAAAAGCTCTAAATAGATGTCGCTTCATACGCTTGACCCATTACAAAACGTCAAATGAACAAGTTGTTATCGAAATTGCTTGTTCACTGTTCTTTTTTTGCGGTAAATCTATATGATAATTTGTTTTTTCTGTATGAAAATGTGGAAAATATGGACCGTTATATGTGCATTTCCATAAAAGTTCAAATCAAGTACATATGTCGCAGTCATCTGGTTGAATTAGCCACTCAATTGGACGCCTAGGCCGTTTCAACCGGCTTAAGGACAATTATTCAAGTCGTTGATCGCAACGTTTAACCAGTTGCCTAAACGTTGTTTAGCCGTTTAGTTAAATTTATGATGTTTGGTTTAAATATTAAAACATTAAAACGGAACTTATTTTATTATATTTATAATATTTATAATTACGCGCGAGCCGAGTGAGCGAAGCGAGCGTGGTTTGCAGCACCCGGCGATGCGCCACAATGGATTTTATTTCCTTGTAATTGAAATAAATAAAAAAAAATCTTATAAAAAAAATTTTGCTCGACTGGTTTTTCCGTCATGACAGATAATTTTACCATGACCTACTTGTTTTATTACTTAAGCCAAAACTGTACCAAATTTAAATCACTTGGCTGAATTTTGGTCAGCCATCTTCAAGGGGCTAACTTTCAACACGCCAAGTTGTTAAACGTTGAGTTTTTCGTGTTCAATCAACTATCGGCCTAGGCCGTTGATTCGGTCTAGGCGTCCAATTGAGTGGCTAATTCATCCAGATGACTGCGACACATACACAACTTCCAAATGTGTATATCCCCAGAAAAACTGTGGTATCCATTTTCTATAAAACTTAAGACTACGCAATGATGCATTTCTATTTTTTGATAAAAAAAACAGTATCAAATTAACTTTTACTATGGTATTTGACAGTTTTTATGAGTCAAGCGTAATTGGCAGTTTAAAAAGCAGTTTTCTACCCCATTGTAATAAGCCACAGAGAGCCCGCGCCGAGAAAAATTAATAGACAAATAACACTTTACACAAAAAAATCATAGACAAGTTTCGTCGTCCAGGTGACCGAAGTCGCGGGCACAGGCAGTAATACTATAAATATGTGGGAGCGGTTGATTGTTACCACTGCCAAGAAAAAGGGTGATAGGGTGATGTCGTATTTGTGCTAGTCGCTATATAAACTTTGATAGCGCGATGTAGGAAATTTCGCCGTGTCGTCATCGTTCTATGGAGCGTCGCTAAATGTCGCTACAAATATAATAATCTCAGCACGAAATATATGTATTTAAGTCTAAGTTTTTATCTTAAATGTAATTAAAATTGCAAAAGTATGCTCCACTCAACTCCACTCTGGTCCGCTCCGATCTGTTCCACTTCAGTGGAAACACTCACCACTTTTCACCGCTCTTCTCCGCTCCTCTCCGCCAAGCTTCGCGTCAGTTTTTTGATAAAATGTGAAGATTCGAAATTCAAATCAGCAAGATTCTTTAGAAATATAGCCTTTGAGAGAAACTAAAAGAAATGCGTTGAAAGCGTTAGAAATATTCTTTACAATGTCTACAAATCACTTATTTAAATTAGTTTATTGTTTGGACGATCTTTTGTTTGCAGCTTGCATTCTCTGAGAGGAAGTCTATGCATATTACGAAGAGTTGAAAATTTCTATGCTGTGACTTGTTCCGTTGCTTTTGTTGATATATGTTATATGTAACATAGTTATTACGTATGTTTTGTAAAAGCTATGTGTTGGAGAAAAGCTCTGCAGATAGCTGTATTTTCTTCTTTATAATTATAATTTGCCTTCAGATTTTCTATACTTTTTTGTGTAGATGTAATAATCAATATTTCTATCAATCACATCACATTAGTTTGTCCAGATTAAGTTTTTTAAACTATTTGTGTAATAATTCCGCATAGGGCTTGACTCGAACACCAAACATAAAATCTACCGACTGCATTTTGACATACCTACCATCAGATAAGATGAAGGTCTAAGGGTTTTACCAGACCAATTAATCGATGGTCGATCAAGGTTATCAATCAAGGTTATCAAGGTCGTCGATTAAAGTCAGGCGTCTGGTCTGGTAGCTTTAAATGATTGACGGAACGGTTGGTCGACGTTTATCGAGTAATCTTGACTATATTCCATCAGCTCGATCGACATAGACTTATCCATTCTACCATCGATTGACGCACTCGAAGCGTCCCTAGTATGGGTTTAGTAACCAATAAAAAAAAACATTCTGATCATTTTACCATTCAGGATTTAAATTGAGTAACACATCTTGCTATGTATATGCAACTCTGCTAAAGTGTGTATATTGAACTACATTGTAGTAAATTGCTAATATTGAAATTGGCTATCATTGCGCTCGATCAAGTCTATTAAATCTTGGAAATTCAGCAATAACAGCTAGAGAAGCCATTGAAACTAACACTTCCATCAATTACACTCAATTACAGAACCTGATACGTGTTAAAGATTTGTATCATATTCATGAGCTAAGGTAAGGATGGACTTCAAAATAAAAAAATATAACCTAGAAAGAAGAGAATTTTCAAATTAAAACTTTGTTTTTGAAAATTAAAATTATATGATGAATTTAGATGATAATGATTCCAATTAATATTAAATTTCAAAGGTAAAGTTGCAAATTGTTTCAGAAATACATGTCAAAAGGAAAAACACATACGGAATTGAGTTTCTTCTTTGATTGGCTGAAAATACACATAACAAATCCTTTGTAATATAATTCTTCAAAATACGTCAGCAATTTGTAGAATTAATTTGGGTGTTTCCCATTTTGAAAAACAAGTCAAGGGAGTGCTTTAAGCGATAGTCGATTCTTTAAACAAGTGGTCTGAAGGGAAAAACTGGTGACAGCATCAGCAAAATCCTAACGATAAACAGAAAATGTCTTAAGAGATATTTATCGGTAAAATATTCCGCCACACAGGACAAGTGGTTTAGGGGAGATGGCAGATACTTATTCTGGATTTGAAATAATACTTTGAGGTTAAGTAGGAATAAAAGAAATACAAAATATTTTTAGAGAGAGCTAGGATTGGAGAGGTTTTACCTTGTATAGTTCCGTACAAAATTTATCAGTTTTACATTCCTTCCCTGTCTTGATATGAACATGTTTTTTTTTGTTGTTTTAACTGTTACGCCTCTTAGTAACCGAAACAACAGACTTATTTGATTTCTAAAAACATTCACTACATCCTATTTATATACTTATATTACAAAGAAAAACATTAAATAACAGTTTGACATCTTTTAAAAACTTTCTTAAATTTTGGCTCATTCGAAAATCCTTAATATGCAATGAAAAACTTTTTATTGCAAATTATTTGAGTTTGCCTCAAATGTACCGTGAACCTAAAGAAATATTTGACTAAACTTTGTAATACTTTTACAAGGCAATTTAGTACTAATATAAATATTACATCTAATAACGCTGTTTTTACAGTAAATACAGCCTGAATTATTATTATCTTAGGATTTGTTAAACTCATATTTTTTTTTCTTTGAATTTACTATGACTTTTAAATAGTTTTAGGGTACCTAAATCAATATATTTGTTTTATTTTCGAAATCGTACTGACTAGTGTGAAGCCAAAACGAGTCGCTGGCTAGTCTTATGAAAAAACGTGAGTTTTTCTTTGTTTAATGATAAGAGATGTCTCATAGTATCAGTTTACTCATAGTAAAGGCACACGTAAAACAACGACTTTAGCACATTCCACTTAGCATGACAGAAAATAAAAACTTTAAAATAAAGTGAATATTACCAGAAATCAGAATAACACTTCAACGACCTCATAAAATTGTAAAGAAAGAGTGCGTCTCTGTCTCCGCTGACAACCCTAGCGTGTACAAACTAACTTTACATAATGAGATGGCCCGTAACTTCCTACTAGTAGGGTTGACTCGATACCTGTATGGAAATGGTTTTCTATTGTAGCCTTTGTAGTGTTTCAGTAGTCGTCTATCAATGGTGGCTTAAATGAATGACTATTTAAGTTTTTTTTTATAAAATTACTTTTACAGTATAAATTCTCTCAAGTTTTATTTTAAATAAATTTATTCTGTTCAATTGCATTAAGGATATTGTGAGGTATAAGGGAAACGGCTAGAGTAAATTAATAAATTATCTTGTCATATAATTATTTGTTTGTTAACATGGTACGATACACGGATACGAAAGATGACAAGTCAGAATAATATTTTTTTGACTATAACAAAAACCGTAGAGGTAACACTACCATAACAAGGTTTTACTACTGATTAAGATAAGTAAAGGTTTTAAAATCCTTTTTTATGTGTCTGTTAGAGTTAGGCAGATTTCAGCTGGTCTAAAGCTGGCATTAGAGTGATAAAATTTTCAGAATTCCAAAATAGCCATATCTTAGGGTTCTCAAAACGCCATGATTAGTTCTGATTGGGTAAAATATTCGCAGTAGATATCGTCGGCAGAATATTTTTACGATTGCATTGAGAAGATATGCTCTTTTTTAAATTTTAGTTAAGTTTTTGGAACAAAACCAGTGTGTTAGAAAAGATTTTTTTACCCTTTGAATACAATATTTGTATTGGCAAATTTTATTACTGAAAATCTCTGTACCTAAAAATGATTTGTTCCACTTCAACTACAAGTTCAACCAGTCGAACTAGCAAACAAAAGTGCAATTATTTCAAATTTGTTTTTTTTTTGTAATAGTTGAACTTTCTGGACAACATTGATCCAATTAGTTCAATTTTCTTCCTTTCTTGCCTCCCTGGTGTGTGGTACTTTCTTAGGTTAGATAGGTATTAAACATGTCGTATTAAATTGTCGTAAAGTCCAAAATAATCCAAAATAATGTGGATTGTTTTGACGTAGATAAGTTTATCGAACCTTTTTATCAAAAGCCAGGATTTTATAAAACGACGTGTTAGAGCTGTACGCCTATGAACATCTTAGTACTAGGAGAGCAGAAGCTGCTGGTGCAAATTATGATATATTTTTTTTGAGGCTTAGCTAAATGTGAGCATGAAAAAAGTTTCACAGGCGATTCCTCATAAAATACTAATAATTTGAAAAAAGTATAAATGATTTTTAAGGTACTAATTTGCCTCTAATCGTGGCCGTACACCATTGGCTGAAGACCTTCAAAACGACTGAGGGTCCTGCTGGAAAGTAACTTAAGATATATTATTTGTAGCTTTGCAGCAACTAAGTAAGGAAAAATTCGTAAGAATGAGTTGATTTAAAAGTAATAAATAATAACAACAGAAAGTAAAAAGTGTACAATTTCATAGGAAATCCGTGTTTATGTTCCAATACATTAAAATCGGTTTGAAAAATATTAAGGTGTATTTGATTAAATAAACATAAGTATTGGCTTAAAATAACCCTTTTGTCTCCGAATAAGGATCTCGTAAATGCGACTAATCCGATTGACCCCTGTGCTGTGGTGCACCTCTTCAGTATTTAACTAGCTAGCGACAATTTTAGCATATAAAATCTGCCGCCAAATATAACCACCGATAATGTTTTATGAAAACCCAGTACCTTTCTAACCTCTTGTGCTGTCATCGTTGGCCCCATCTTCACTTACTATCAGGTGAGATGAACGGCAATAGCGTGTTGAGCCACCGATAAAACAAAAAAAGACGTGTGGCACTCGAAGACTGCCGCGGTAAAGCTATTGCATAGCATTTTTTATCAACTTATGCAATTCATTTATTTTATTAATGCAGTAATGTTTGATCTGATATGAAGTTCCACAACTTCCTAGTAGATGGCGCTGATTGTTTATTAAAGCCCGCATGTAAAGTTATGAAATTGATCACCGCTGTGCCGGTCGGAGTGGGGGGTGTTAGGTTTTTTTCGTTACGGAATTTCTAAATTCGGTCCCCACGCTCACAGCCCGCGATAGAAGATATGCAATAGCTTAAAAACTGGCATTTTAAATGTGCTGTGGATGTTTGAACGAATAAACTTAAAAGCGGTTGTATAATGAAATGATAAAAAAACAACAAGTTCTAAAGCTTAAATGTAAAATATTTCACTTAGAGAGTGAAAGTGACGTGAAATGATTTTAATGCCAAATAAAAAATATAGTAAGCTTATCCTTTGATTGTAAAATTTGAATATAAATATATAAAATATACTACAGTTTGCATACTGATAAGCTTAAAGCTTGAATATTTCCTTTGATATTTTATGATAGTAGTTCTAGTGAAAAGCAGACGGTTCTCTCATAAAGTCTGAGTAGCGTAGATTTAGATAAAACACTCGTATACATTTTGATCGGAATATAAATCAATTTATTTTTACAAGCGACGATAAAATCAAATATTTTCTTTACTATTTGAAGTACAAACTGACGAGTGAGCTATAAAAGTAGTCTTTATTGCATAGTGTTCTCTCTTGCTACACTACTGTATATTTATTTATTAATTTATTTTAATTTATGTTATTATAAAGTTTAAAATTTTGATAAACACAAAAAATTTAGTCTCCGAATTGGCACTCCTACCGATTTTCTTCTAGATAATCATGGATATAAAACATTGGTTATTATAGATTGGAGTTAAAGTTAAAAATACCTTACGTACAGCACAATTATTTACTTTAAAAAAATAGCTTACTAAATATTTATTACATACATATACAACGTGTAACAAAATGGAAAGATAAAACTTAAGGGTTAGCTTCTATACCATACGTAGAATATACAGTAAAAGAATTAGCATGACCAGTGCTGGTATAGACTTTCATGCAAATTTATTTAATTATTTTACAATAAAATATTTTGACAACCCTAGTCAACCTAATAAGCTAAAACAAGACTTGCGCCGCAGTCAGTGACCTTGTGACCTTTCCCGCACCGGCTGAACTTTGTAGTATATGTCTTAGTTACGCATCACTTTATTTTTAGGCCATCTGTTTTCGAATAGATTTCATCAATAGCAGATTTATGTTACTTTTACTTATAAAATACATCACTAAACATACAATTCCCTTAAGTATTATCTCTTCATTATGTTACAAGTTGTATAGGGTAAACTACCAGTCATTCATTAGACACTACGAGTCATTGGACAGTAAACAATAATTAACGTATAATTAAGGTTGTTTTAAAAACGAGAAGCTCACAGTCGGTATTCTTTTAAACTCTGTATTATAACAGTACCAAAATGTTTGAAAAAATCCAATAAATCGCAGTATAAGTTTTAATAATATATTTTTGCGGGGCGTCCTTGAAGTTCAGTCGTCTTTCAAGTGAAAAATTAAGAAATAGGTAAGTTCAACAATAATAGTTAATAGCAATTATTTTTTTTAACGTTCATCATAATATGTTTTGTTGTAAACACCATAAAGTGTTGTAGTATTTTGCATAGAATTTAATAGGAATTGGAACCCTATAATATAATTTATATGTTTTAACGGACTGTCCAATAACTAGTTTTTATTTTTAGTGAAATCTAATTAATGGACAGGTGTTCAGTAACTGTATTTTCGAAGAAAGAAGTACAAGGATGTTAAAGGGTTATTCAGAAGACACCTAGTTTTTGTATACCATACCAGTGAAGATGTAAATGCACTCTAGTACGTTTGTTTCGCATTAAAAGACGATCGTTTTCTAAAATTCATGACTACTGATCACAAAACAATTTGTTACATATTTTCAATGAACCGCTTAGGAGTTAAAGTGGTGATGAAAGTGGGATTAAATTATGCCTGAAAATTGGTAAAGTTGCAGCTAATAATGATCACAAAATTCATCAAGGTCGCAAAGACTCCAAAACGGTTATGTTCAATTTTTCCCCTGATGGTAACGCGTGTCCTCTGTCTCCAACTAAAACAGAATACCACTGAAAATTGCAGATGGAATTCCTAGAGAATAAACAATTGTTAGCAGTAAAAATAGATGGATGGCGTCTTTTTCGGATACATAACAAACATACTTCACTCTCATTTACTAAGGGCGCATAATATCCCGTCGTACATTATTAGATAGTCATAAAACCCATCTCACTTATATTGTATGTATTGCAAAGAGCTGGGCATCGAAATAATAGCTTTCTATCAGAATGCTACCAGAATCCTACAACTGGCGTAGCAGTTACCTAGAATGACGCTGTAAGGTTGTGATATTTATTAAAAGCAATGGCCAGCTTATTACAAATATTCGATCAGCTCTGAAAGTAACACAAGAAAAGTCTATAAAACCAGGTACTTTCACTTATAAAAAGCGTTGCAGCGAGTAGTTTTAAAATGAATATTAAAGTCTAAGTTTGGTTTATTTTATATGCAATATATGCTACAAAGTAGGTACGACGACCATCTTTATCTAATCTTTGAAAAGAATAGCTTTTGTGATTGCGGTGGTCAGGAATAAATACGATTATTATGGTGGTAAACTTAAAAGAACGAAAAACTTGAAGGGCACTTGAAAAATACTTGAAAGAACAGGATAATGTGGGAGTTGCTTAGGTTGTTATATTATTGTGTTAGATTATTGAGGGCAGCGAGTAGTCACTCGCGCGCCGTGGTACAGTTACGTCGAATAAAGTGCAGTTTAATATTGAGTTTAATGTTTTATTTATACCGCCACTAGAATAGACTAGTAAATATAAAGATACTTATATAAAAACACTAAAGTGGTGACCCCGACGATTAATAGTGAACAGTGCAATATTTTAAGAATAAACTTATGAACAGTGAACTATATACCTACTAGATATTTTACGTATTTTTGTGTTGATTTTTGAAACAAATATGTATTCCGGGCAACACGTACAAGCGGGACCAGCGGGGACTCAACCGGTGCAGAGCAAGCTACAAAGAGAGCAGGACGACGCGGCACAGGAAATTAGCTTGGCAGCTATTAGCGTCACATCAAAACTACCAGAGTTTTGGGTCGATATGCCACGGTTGTGGTTTGGCCAATTCGAAGCCGTCATGGCACCACAAAAACAAGGCGAAGAGACCAAATTCAACTTGGTCATATCGAAGCTGGGTAGAGACTCACTGCAGCAGGTCAGTGATCTGCTGACGTCCCCACCGGCAGAAAACAAATGCAACATCCTGAAGGAGAGATTGCTGCAGGTATATGAGGAAAGTGCAGAACGGCAGTTCCAGAAGCTGGTTTCCGAGCTGGAGCTTGGTTCTCAGAAGCCTACACAGCTACTGCGTCGGATGAGAGACTTAGGACGAACGACGCAGGTAGCCGAGCAGACCTTGAAAAGTTTGTGGCTATCTAGGATGCCTTCCTCAGTCAGGGCAGTTATAACAGTGTGCCCTGACCAGTCGCTAGACAACCTGGCGGTCATAGCCGACAAGATAGTGGAGAACACCAGGTCGTGCGAGGTCGCGGCAGTTTCAACGGACATCGCGGCGCAGGTGCCACAGGTGGCACTGATGGAGCTGGCAGGACAGCTGAGCAAGCTGACCCTGGAAGTGGCGGCTCTACGCAGCGAGGTGCATGGACGCGGTCGGTCAAGAAGTGCAGGCCGACGCGGTTTGCGCGCTCCCGGTTGTTCGGCCGGCAGGTCTAGTTCCCGGAGGCAACGGACTCCTGGCGATCCAGGATGGCTGTGTCGTTTTCATTATAGGTACAAGAAAAACGCCACACGCTGCGAGCAACCTTGTGCTTGGCGAGAAAATGAGTCGGAAAACTGAAAGAGGTATGTTCGAACTCGGTGTGCGGATGTACTCAGGACCAATTAGTGGAAAACCACCGTTTATTAGTTAAGGATAAACATTCTAAGTTAATTTTTTTAATAGATACCGGTGCAAACATTTCAGTGATTCCAAATAAGTATGTAAAGAACCGTTTAATTGAGAAATGTGAATTTAAATTATATGCCGCTAATGATAGTGAGATAAAAACCTATGGTATTTGTAATTTAGAATTAACTTTCGGTCTTAGACGAGTGTTTAATTGGCCTTTTATTGTTTGTGACGTAAAACAGCCTATAATAGGGGCAGATTTTTTACGTAAATTTAGGTTAACGGTAGATTTATACAATAATAGGTTAATCGATTTAGTTACTAATTTGTACGTTTGTGGATCAAAAACTTATAATTTAGATGGGTCAATTAAATCTATTAACAGCGATCATCCGTACGCGGACTTACTGGAATCTTTTCAGGAAATCACAAAACCGCCCAATTTCAAGGACACGCCGGAACACTCAGTGTATCATTACATTGAGACCACAGGCCCTCCAGTGCACACTCGAGCAAGGAGGCTACCACCCCACAGGTATGACTTGGTTAAAAAAGAATTTAAGTTAATGCAAGAATTAGGGATATGTAGGCCTTCGAACAGCCCGTGGGCTAGCCCGCTGCATATAGTACCAAAAAAGGGGGGTGAAATTCGACCTTGCGGGGATTATAGGATGTTAAATTCGATCACAAAACCAGATCGTTATCCGATACCGCGGATTCAGGATTTTACTTATGAATTGCACAACAAAGTTATTTTTTCTAAAATTGATATTTGTAGAGCCTATCATGTTATAAAAATTAGACCAGAAGACATCGAGAAAACGGCCATTATAACTCCATTTGGTTTGTATGAATTCCCAAGGATGACGTTTGGCTTGCGAAACGCGGCTCAAACATTTCAGAGATTTATTAATAATACTGTTTTGGCAGGTATTGAGCAGATTTCTTATAGCGACGTCAATAAGAGTCATAATAGTTTAGCAGAGCAGTCATTCCTTTACGGATATTTAGATGACGTCATTTTAGGATCGACAAATGAGAATATTCATAGGGAACATCTTAAGTTACTATTTGAACGGCTTGACAGGTATAAAATGTCTATTAATTTATCAAAATGTGTATTTGGACAAAAGATTATTGAATTTTTAGGATACGAAGTTTCAGAAAATGGTATTAGCCCTTTGCCTGATAAGGTTAAAATCATTGAAACTTATCCCAAGCCGCAAACTGTCGAACAGCTTCGTAGGTTTTTAGGTATGTTGAACTTTTATCGTAACCATATACCTAACGCAGCACAGGTTCAAGGAATTTTAGATAGGTATTTACACGGTGCAAAGAAGCGTGATAAGACTAAAATAGAGTGGACAAACGAAGCTAATAGAGCATTTGATCAGTGTAAAATTAACTTGAAAAATGCAGCTACGTTAGCTCATCCGATGCCAGATTCAGAATTAGGTTTAATGACTGACGCATCCGATTTTAGTATAGGCGCAGTATTACATCAAAAGGAAAATAATACCTGGAAACCCCTCGGTTATTTTTCGAAAAGACTCATGGAACCCCAAAAAAATTACTGTACTTATGATAAGGAACTTTTGGCGATCTATTCAAGTATAGTTTATTTTAGAGATTTATTAGAAGGACGTGATTTTACGGTTGACCATAAACCGCTTACTTACGCATTTAGTAAATTAAGTTCAAATAAGGAATTACCTAGAAGGGCACGTCAATTGTTATACATTAGCGAATTTACTTGTAACATACAACACATACAGGGTGATAAAAATATAGTCGCAGATGCATTATCTAGAATCGAGACAATAACATGTCCAAACTCGATAGAATACTCAGAAATTGCACGCGCGCAGGCGACAGACGCTGAACTAGCAAAACTATTGAGTTCAGGTTTCGTAGGTAGCACAATACAGTTGAAACAAATGAGTATTAATAATTCTAGTAATATGAT
Source organism: Stenoptilia bipunctidactyla (assembly GCA_944452665.1). Lineage (NCBI taxonomy): Eukaryota > Metazoa > Arthropoda > Insecta > Lepidoptera > Pterophoridae > Stenoptilia > Stenoptilia bipunctidactyla. The sequence continues at coordinate 12,993,148 of OX101737.1, read as the reverse complement.
TTATTGTGAAACTTCAACTAATAACATAAGACCCTACATTCCCGAACAATTTAGATATATCGTTTTTAATAATTTTCACAGCTTAGCTCATCCAGGAGTTAGAGCTTCTCGAGCTTTAATTTGTAAAAAAGTTTTTTGGCCAGGTATGAATAAAGATGTGATTAAATGGGTTAAAACTTGTATCAAATGCCAAAAAAGTAAAATAACCCGCCACACGGTTTCATAACTTCATAAGTTCGAGGATAGTGACCGTTTCGAACACTTGCATGTAGATTTAATAGGACCTTTGCCTGTGACGGAACTTGGTTATCGGTATTGCGTGACTATGATAGATCGGCGTACACGATGGCCAGAAATATATCCGGTTATAGATATGACGGCAGAGACGGTAGCTAGGGCAGTCTACGAGGGCTGGATATGCCGATTTGGTAGTCCTAGTAAAATAACCACAGATCAGGGTAGACAATTCGAAAGCGAGTTATTTACGAATATGATGCAATTATTAGGTATTAAAAAGACTAGAACCACCCCTTACCACCCTCAATGTAATGGGAAAATAGAGAGGTGGCATAGGTCATTAAAAACAGCATTAATAGCTAGGTTAAAGGATAATACATTATGGTACGCAGAGTTACCTACCGTAATGTTAGGTTTAAGAGCAGCATGCCAGGCTGATAACGATTTCGTTAGCGCAGCAGAATTCACCATGGGTCATTGTTTACGTCTACCAGGTGAGTTGTTTAACAGTAACTTAACTAAGATAGATAATCCACAAACGTACATATTAATTTTAAGGGATAGTTTAAGTAAAATTAGACCTAAAATTAGAAATTTAAGTAATAGTGGTAATATATTTGTTCATGCTGATTTAAATTCTTGTCCTTTTGTATTTCTAAGAATAGATGCAGTGAGGAAACCGTTAACACCACCTTATAGCGGACCCTTTAAAGTCCTAGAAAGGGGTGCAAAAGTGTTTAAAATATGTATTAATGGAAAATCTTCTAATGTATCAATTGATAGATTAAAGCCTGCATACATATTGGATGATAGTTATAAGCCAGAACCAATAAATTTAAATCAGAATCAGCAAATCAAGGGAAACGTTAACATGCCGTTAAATGTTACAAGTAGGGGTAGAATTATTAAAAAACCAGTAAGATTTATAAATTCATAATATTTTAATTATGACAAGTGAACCCGTAAACTTTAGTTAACTATATCTTCAAGGCACGAGGTTACAAAGGTCGTGTTAATAAGTAGGTTAATATCGGAGTAGCAATAATTGTAAGTAATCACTTTAATTTTATAAAATGTAATTTTGTTTTTGCAAATTAGGCATTTTGGTTAATTAGACTTTGTAACAAATTTTAGCTATAAAATTTATTTCTATTTGAGCAACCTCTCATACACTTGCTATTTTTATTTTACGAAAGTTTTTCTGTTGTTATTAAATTTGCCAAAATGGGCTGGGGACAAAGTAAAGAGAATGTTTTAATAAACCAGTCTCTTGAGAATCAGGAGAAAGTCGAATCAAAATTAAATATTTTTGGAATTTCACTAATGATTATCATCATAATATTATTGGGAATGGTAATATGTGGCGTTGGCAGAAGGTGTAAACGAGGCATTAAGAGTTGGTTGCGAGGACAGGTCGCGGAGCTGCAAACTGGCCCCGTCCCGAATATTAAGGTTTAACAAACCCAACCTCCTAGAGTCGTGTATCAAGTGTAAAATGAAAAATGTGAAATTGTGAATGTGAAATATCTAGAAGATCTTTATTTGTTTGTACCAACTTAGTTTTTTTTTTGTGTTATGATCAAATTACAAAATTTTGTGCGTAATAAAATTATTACAATTTAATATGAGGGATAAATTTGGTGTATTCTTTTTGAAATTTCTGCATTTGCGTACCTAAACAGTTTTTTTTTACAGTTTGTCTTATTATTTGTTTGTTTTGTTTTTAAAAAATGTAATATGATTTTTTTTAGAAAGGGGTGTATGTGGGAGTTGCTTAGGTTGTTATATTATTGTGTTAGATTATTGAGGGCAGCGAGTAGTCACTCGCGCGCCGTGGTACAGTTACGTCGAATGTTTTATTTATACCGCCACTAGAATAGACTAGTAAATATAAAGATACTTATATAAAAACACTAAAATAATCTGAAAATATTTTAAAATAAATCATCATCAGTCTGTAGACGTCCACAGCTGGACATAGGCCTCCCTAAAGTTTTTCCACGTCGCTCGTTCACGCGCCGCCCTCATTCAGCGTTTGCTGGCGACTTTGTCCAGGTCGTCGAACTTCATCGTCAGAACTTTTCTGCCCCAACGGCCATCTGTTCTGCGAGCCATGGGCCCTGCTCCAATACTGAAGTGGCAATCCACTTCAGTATTGTAATCCCTCTGGCTATGTCGGTGACTTTGGTTCGCTTGCGAATCTCCTCATTCCTGATTCGATCCCGCAGGGAAACTCCGAGCATAGCCCATTCCAAAATAAATAAATAAATAAAATCCCCAGACAGTCACACCAACTACATGGCCACAGAATGAGCGCAGAAAGAGTTAGTATTTGTGTTATGACCATGTAGCAAACTAGGATATAATAAATACATATGTAGAAACAACGCCCAGACCCGGATTTATTTTTTCTTGTTCCGTACGGGAATCGAACCCGCGGCCTCACGATTGGCGCAGTAGCGTGTGACCACTGCGCCACGGAGATCGTCACGATGATGTAATGATTGTACAAATGTGACCGATTAATATTTTATCTCCTTTAATTTAGAAATATGTAAATTGTTTTTTTTTCTAAGTTTTTAAATTTAATTATTTCATAACATTTTCTTAAATTTTCACGATTCATTATCGAATATAAGAGATGCAGGACATCTAGGTTCGAGTCCCAGCCAGGATTGATTTTATTTGGTGTTTTTATCTATAAAATAAAACTCTTTTTACCCGGATTTACCGCTTCACGAGGTCTGAAAGACACTGAAACTTCAAGTTAAAATGTAAAATATAATAATACGCGATAATAATACGACGCGATGAAACTGTTTTATTTTAAATATTTAATTTAATTTCACGATCAACTTAATCATACAGAAAATCCCAATGTCAAAATATATTCACTAAGACTGAATAATAGTTGTGACACAAAACTTAAAAAGTAAATTCTAATATATTTCTTTGCATTATCGTAATGATAATTTCCTAATAAAGATACCAAACTATTTATTTAGATCAAAAGGAAAAATATATATATATTAATGTAATTTATTTCCTTTTAAAACATATACATATAAAATGTTCATTAAAACTGTCCATTAACTAGTATGAGCTGTCCAACCACTGAAATTCTGTCCATTGACTGTATGTTTTGCAACTTTTTTTTATAACGTTATTTATTCGCGAATTTTTCTTTCGAATATAGTTTTAAAGATTGTAGTATACAAAAATAGATATTAATCTACAAAAATAATAAGAATTTTAGTTCACAGCTTTTTAATTGTTTTCTTGAACCAATAAATGCCTTTTTAAGAACCTTAAGTGTCCAATGACTGGACGTTTACGATACATTATTATTATAACTTCACGCCTGGAGTGCGCAGAACACCAGAGGCTTAAAACCACTGTTGTTACGTTTGACAAAATTGGAGGCATTATAATGGAGGAGAGAGACTACTGCAGTGACAGGGGGTCAGCCTATCGCTCAAAAAAAACCGTCAATAAAACCTCTGTCCCTTAACTGTCTTTTACAGTATGCCTGGGAAGAGAAGCAGCTGGCACATTCTATGATTTTCCTTTGCTCCCACTCCAGCATTTTAAAGATTTATTTTCTGTATAATATTAAATTATAAAGATGCTAATATAGACATAAACACAATATGGATTCTAAGCCTACCCTACGCATGCTAATTTATCTAAAAACCATGTCAATGAGTTTCATTTGTAATAAATATAATTTTCATTAAAAAAATAAAAATATAATAATAATAGTTCGAAAATTCTTACAACTTGAAGAAAATGAAACCATCCCATCCTCATCAACCACCTTACTGTGATTTACTTGGCGTCAGCCCGTAAACACAGTTATAATATAACCGGCTATTGCCGAGAATAAATAAAAAAATATGTAGAAAATAATAATAAAAAAATAAAAACACGCATGCAAAAAGCGGTTTTGCTAGATACCTACTGCCCGAATAGTTCGCCGGTTTCTGTCCCTCTTGCCCTGATCCCCGACCGACTGGTCAAATTGTCGGGTCTTTCCGCCGAAAGGCGTGTAGCTTTAGGTATAAATTGCCAGTATATGCGTACAATTTGGTCTTATGTCATAATATAATACATTTCCGGTCACATACTACTGATATTTCAGCGTGCAAATATACATAAATTATAGGTATTTTTGTTATAATATTCTAATCTAATAAGCATTTGATATACTTGATTACATAATCATATAATTCTATTCCATGTCAAAAGTATTAATAATAAAAAAAGCATAATTTTTATTAATAGCAAAAAGTTTTATTTATTGAAAAAATAATACCTACATACATACATGACTTCACGTCTGTATACCTTATGGGGTAGGCAGAACACTAGAGGATATAAGACCATCAGATGTCACGTTTGACTTTAAAAGTATTATAATGATGGATATTGCTATTGCAGCCCACAAAATCGCCAATAAAACCTCCATCTCTTAACTTACTTTTACAGAATGGGAATGGGAAGCAGCTGGTACATTCTATGTTTTTCTTTGGCTCCCTGTCTAGCATGGTAGAAATAATACTAAATAAACTTTATAAACTATAAAAATAATACCTACTCTAACGAAAGCAAAATAAATCATAAAATCCCATATATTGAAATATCGTTGAATGGCCATATACGGTCCAATATGTACCAAGTTGAATGGTGATACAATTTGTACGGTTTGAAAAGAACTAAAATCGCGGTCTGCGTTGGACTACGTTCAATCGTCTGGTAATTTAATAATACACTAAAACTTGACAAGAAGTTTCATTATTTAAATTTTAACTAAGAACGAGTATCACTGAGTTTTATCACCGAAATATGCATCTCGCTTATCAAAATTTCAAGCAGAATTACGATATTAATTTAACATTTTTACGAGTACATTGACTCTCAAAGTACCTACATACGGTGCCTTAAAACTTAGTTAATAAAACTTTAAGATTCGATGTCCGTTATGCGGTTGATTTAAGTAAGCAAATAAATAATGAAAAATAAGCAGAGATATAAAAGTAAAATTTAAAAATTTAAAAACCCCCCGACACAAAAAAAGACCTTAAAAACTAACAAATAATATTTTAAACCTATTCTAATTATTATCGTCCCATATATAATAGACTTGTACTTTAAAATATATTTTTTTCCGAGCGTCGTCGCCGCGTCGGGGGACCGCTAAGTGAGAAAAACAGGTCTTTTTTTAAGGTCTACTTTTGTGTCGGGGGTTTTTAAAATTTTTAATTTTACTTTTATTTTGTACTTTTTAAAGTAGGTTTTAATATTAGGAAGGTATTTAAAGTAATAAGTTAGTTGAGTTAGTAACTTAGTTAGGTATTAGATATCATATTAGTTTTAATTTACTAGATTAAGTTTTAACTAGTAGGTAGTCTTAGGTTAAGTGGAATATAAGGTAGGTATTTGTGATCAGTTTAAGCAATTTAGGTAGGTATTAGTTTCAGGTAGCTCTTCAATAATCCACATGACAAATCAGCTTTAGCAGAATTGACAAGACTAAGAAATTACAATACAAAAACTTAAGGCTCAATTCCCATTGCGGCAGAGTTGAAGCAACGCAACGCATCATTTCACACATTGGAATTGGTGTAGAATTTCGAATCTATAGAACTAGCGAAAGGAAGTCAGATCCCCTCATTAACTCTAAAAGAGCTGATCATCTTCAAACGGCTGATCAGGTCATGGTAACTTAGGTACCACATACTTTCAATTTCACTGAAGTAACACGGTACGAAATTTCGAATCGATAGGACATATGGAAGGTAGTCAGATCCCCTCATCAACAATAAGAGAGCTGATGATCTTCAAACGGCTGATCAGATCATTGTAACCTTACCATACACTTTCAATTTCATTGAAGTAATACGGTACCAAATTTCGAATCGATAGGATATATGGAAGGTATTCAGATCCTCTCATCAACTATTAAAGAGCTGATGATCTTCAAACGGCTGATCAGGTCATGGTTCCCTTACCATATACTTTCAATATAATTGAAGCAATACGGTACCAAATTTCGCATCGATAGGACATATGGAAGGTAGTCAGATCCCCTCATCAACTAGAAAAGAGCTAATGATCTTCAAATGGCTGAACAGATTTTCATGAAACCTGGCTAAGAACACTCGGGATAAAATTATCTATAACACAAAAAAAACTAAACGACAATCGGTTCATCCGTTTGGGAGCTACGATACCACAGACAGATACACAGATACACAGACACACAGATACACAGACACGTTAAACTTATAACACCCCTCTCGTTTTGCGTCGGGGGTTAAAAATATGTTGAAAAGGTAACCACCACACCAGTTAATTTCATTTTTATCCCAAACTAAACATACTCCATATTAGTGTCATCAGATTTTTCAATGGCCATTGCTTTTTTAATTTTACCGAATTCTGAAAAATGATAACAATTTGTTAGATATGGTTTCTTGGAAATACAAGTAGGTATTTATGTTCTGTAACTGCTACTAACTGTCTTTACTATTTATTATTATCTTATGAAAAGCTTTATTTAAAAGTAGAAATCTCGACATTTATTTCCTCAGCGTACTTTGAAATGAGTTCAATTGAAGTGATAAATAGGAATGAGCTATGGCCCTTTGCACAGCACACATAATAAATCTGTTATTATTGTTCTATTTTGTGTCTCTTGGGTTTGCTTTGTGTATGTGTATGTTGTACTTGTCAATAAATGATTTTTGATTCTGATTTTGAAATTATCGCAGCCGTAATTTTTAAATTTACTATAAAATATGTCATTTATATATGACATGTGCTGTCTTTGAGTCAACGGTATTTTTTTATACAGTATCATTTATAGGTTTTTTCATTTGTCTGTCATGTATTTTTTTGGTAATAAAGTGTGAATAAATAAGTAAGTATTTTTACAAGTAAATGATTATATTCTCTAAAATATTAAGCAAAGCATGGTCACTCTAAATTATGAATGAATACCATTTAAATAAAGACTACTACGAACTGCTACAAAACATCTTGTAGTAGGTACTACGTCGTAATAACTGTGTTCATCAACAGTGACTATTTGTAAAAAAAATCTTTATGTTTTTGTACTGAGCGACACTACATAAATATGCAAGTAAGTTTATATCGTATCAAAGAAAGGAACATTTAAATTGTGACTAAAAAACAGCCCCCTGTAGTTATTTGACGACCACTTTGGCGTTGGGGTAAACCTATCTGCCTCAGACGCCAGTGGTTGCGGGTTCGATCCCCGCACGGAACAAGGACAAAAAAAATGTTCCGTGTCTGGGTGTTTATCTATTTATGTATTTATATTCCTGGTTTCCCCCCTAGTTCGCTACATGATACTCCATAACACAAGCTATGCTTACTTTGGGGCCATGTAGTTGGTGTGATTGTCTGGGGATTTTTTTTATTATTTATTTATACTAAACAAAATCAGAGAAAACCTAAATGCATTTTATTTTGATATATTTATTTTTATTTTTGGGGATTTAAGTTCTATAGACATTACAAAGATATTGGTAACATAATACGCATAATTTTTGAACATGGTTATTTTGCAGTTATTTAGGTAGTGTAAAATCTTTTTCAAAAGTTTTGCTTTTAAATGTTCTGATATTGTTTATCTCCTTCTTGTAGTTTATGAATAACGCGAGCAAAAAATTTTTTTAGAATATTTTAGTATATTAAACTAGTAGTTTTATTGGCGTACCTGTTGAGTTATACCTGGAAGAGATCGTTGTTAGATGATATGGCCGCCTATTATGCGCTGTACCTATAATACTGTAATCATAACACGTCAGTCGCTCGTGACCACGGGGCCTGCAAAGACACCGAAACGTCGAGTTAAAATGTAAAATATAAATTATACGCGATTAATCCGGTTAAAAAGTATTTTTATTTAAATTATGAATCGTGAAAACTTAAGACAATATTAACCTACTCAATGTAATGTCTCAGCTGGGTAATAATAATAATAACAATTCTTTATTGTACACCAACAGCATTAATAATATTTTACAATAAATTTTAAAACATTTGCGGTAACATCGTGGGCTGTCCTCTCAGTGATGGTGATATACTGAACGTGTCTAGAGTAGCCAAACTAAACTCTGCCAGCACAAAACCACGCTCCGTTATACTTAAGTTACGTAGTCAACGTCATCGGGATGAATTACTAGCTGAAGTTGTTAAATTTAACAAGAACAAGCCAAATGAAGACAAGCTTAACACCAAGCACCTGGGTATTGGAGGTAACACATCACCTGTTTTTATTGCTGAGCACCTCACTCCTCCACTTAAGATACCTACGAATAGTAAATTAAGAGCAGATTATAAAATATCTTAGCCTATGACAAGATATCCTAGTGCACTACAAAACAGGGTCGAACAAAACTTTAGGTACAGTTAGTTTTTGTACATATTATGCGCTATGCACAGTAATTTGCAAGTAACAGTTTTAGCTTGAATTAATAAATAAGATACAATGTTGACTAATACATTCTTTTTTTACCTATTTTCTAATAAAAACATACTTTTAATTAGATTAGCGCTTTCAAACAAACAAAAGTTATAATTACCCCAGGACATTTATCAAGATAATGTACTAAGTACATTTAAAATGTCTGCAGAAAACTCCGCGATGGTACTCGTATATGTCTATCTCTTAGGGATATCCCAAAATATCATTTTTTTGTCTTTTACTTTATACGACAAATAATGGCAAATTTTTGAAGCGATTTTAACCAATATAGCATTAATACATATCCAATTAAATATCTTAAATATATTGTTGATTTAATATAGATCTATATGCTCCTTTACAGTATATGATTTAAATTAACATTTTCTAAGACTTTACAGATTTACAAATTGCGGGACGTAGCGTCAGCGACGGTACCGGCCGGCCGGCCGGGCGGCGGCGGCGGGAGCGTTCCTATACCTATGTTATACTTTGTTAGGTTGTTGACAAAACGTAGATGTTTTTAAGCACACCTGCCTAAAGACTGGCGTTATAACTTTTTGAGATATTCTTAAAAGAAAAGTAGACTGTAAAAAACTTCTGATTTTTTGAACTTCCAATCACTCAGAACTATGTATTTAGTACTAATCTTACCTAGAATTTTGGTTACTAAGATCATAGAATATCTTAATCTGCATATAAAAAGTGAAAAATAGTATAAAAAAGTGCAGCTATTTTAAAATATGATATTTAATGGAAGAAAATCGGAAAATTATTTATTATCTGGAAAACGGTTAGGTTTGGCGCAGGGTTGAAATATTGAAATAAGTTAGAAAAGACGGGTACTACACGTAGGGGAGACCGGGGCAAGATGAGATAGCTAAGACAAAACTAATAATACAAAAATAAATAACTTCTTTAATGAAAATCTTTAACAAAAATAGAAATACTTATACATTCATCTTTTATAATTAAACGTAGTAGCATGCAAAAACACAGAACTTTTTTGGCAAATAATAAAAAAAACTGACTCGGCGAATATCCCGTTTTGCCCCATAACCGGGGTAAGATGGGAAACGCTATGGGGCAAAACGAGTATACATTTTAATTAGGTAAACAGCGTTCACAAATATGTGCCTCTTCGTCTTGTCTTCTTCATCTACTCCGGCACATGAATTATGCTACCAACCGTGGCGGACACTGCAGCTGACCTAACCTTCCGTTGACTCTGAGTATGAGATGCAGGCACAGTCATCTCATCTCATTCTCTTATTGGGATGAACTATCTTCTGATTCAATTTCTATTTTACGCCTCTTAGTTTGACGGTTTTTTACTGAAGTTTCTCCATTTCAGTTGTCTCTTTTCCATGTTTCTTCGTTAGTTTTTGCCTTTTTCAGTCTTGTTTTTATCAGTCTTTATCTTGTTTTTACCTTCTCTGTTACGTATATCTTCCATGAGATCATTTTTATTAGGTGAATTCGTTAGTATTGCAGTCTTCCCTCGTTTCCTAGTTTTTCTCTCCTCAGTTCATACTTTCTTAGGTATAGGCATAATACTTTCTTTTCATAATATTTTCGGAATCGATGTCGGCATTAACTGTTTCTCGAGCTTGGAACGAAGTCGACTTTGGAACGTTGTACGTAGCTGAGGCTCGAAGAAACCCCATTGTGTTATTAAGAACAGCATTTACTGCTCTTCTCATGTCTGGTTCGCCCCATTTACCACGATCTGTTTTTCACTTATAGTGGCGAACCATTTTATCTGTAAAAAAATAACATCTTATATTTATACTAAATCCTTTCACATATGATCCCAATTAATTCGCTATTTAATGAAAAACAAACGATTTTATGTTAGCATAAAAAGCAGTTCTAAAAGTATATAAACAAAAAAAAAGATAAAATTGTAGGCATATAAACAAATAGGTAATAAATATTTTAGAATCTGGTACAAATTTACAACAAAACATAGGGTATTTTTAAAAATGCTATTTTAATCACAAGGACGTGGCATAACGGGATAGTATCCCATTATGCCCCGATCATCTTGCCCCGATTCGCATTTAGGCAAACAAGATGATGCAATTCTAACCTCAAACGTTACCGGTGATAAAATCTAGTCTCAATTTAATCTATTGGACTACTACAATAAGCTTAGGATTAAAATAATATATTAACTCAGGTACTTACTTGTTAACACAACAGTTTTTGAACTAAATATCTCATAAAAAAACTAGCAGTATCAGTTTTTTCTCTCTGGGACGCGAAAACAAGTTCTAACCTATCCTCTCTGCTTGGACGCACTAGCGGAGAGTGTAGTTCGTGCAAATGGCACCATTGCCGGTCAGAATACGTTTACTATTCACGCACACAAGCTTACTTCCCGTCCTGCCCCGAACTTCATCTTGCCCCGGTCTCCCCTACCTAATGGATCTAGGTCGACTTAATCAGTAACCCTGTATACAACGCGTTGCAACGTTCACAGTTTTTCTGTAGTGTGTTTAGTATCAGCATTGCACCCGTGCGAAGCCAGGGCGGGTCGCTAGTATTATTATAATATCAAATAAGTATACATTTTCTATGAACTATATGAAGATAATTAAATCTTAGAACTCTAAAGCAGTATGTATCAATAGAATCAAGAGAATCTGCATCAATATATAGATTTACTGCATATACCTCCTGATCGTCTTACGCTGAGCTCCTAATCGACCGCCTGTTAGCGCGAATATTATATCACCTCCATCCGTGTGCGCTATGCAAATTAGTAATTTAATATGAAGTTAGAGTTATAGTGCGGTACGCTTATGCGGTCTTGGTTGTCATTTGTTTAATTAAGTCTAACTATTAACGCGATAAATTATGTTTAAATTTAAGTAAGCTTTAGATGTCTTTTGTTGAATAAGAGTTGACACCGTAAATTTAAAGTTTAAAGATATCATGAAATTATATTGCTGTTTTGGCTATATAGTAGAATATTTTTTTGCTTATGAGATCCGTAGCAGCAAGTTGAACGAGGTGTTTTGGTATGAGACGATTAAACCCCTTTTCTTGAAATTTTAGTTTTGTAGAAAGATGTTAAATAGTGTATTTTTTAAGGTTATTTAGGTTTTTAAGACTGTTTTAATATTTACAGTTTGAATCAATCTGATCGTTTACTTTAATCGATAACCAGCTCCATCCATTCCATTGCTGTTAAAATTTTGGAACTTCTCACAAGAAAACCCCGACAAGTTGTTTTGACAGTCTTCTCGTAATGTAACCATAGCACAATCAAGAAAATTTCGAAGAGGCCGAAATAGATGAAAATCAGAGGAAATAAGATCAGGGCTGTATGTAAGACTAGCTGGTTCGCGTGGATTTACTCGCGCATTTGCAAATACCGTGGAATATTGGGATAAAAAGTAGCCTATGTGCTATTCCAGATTCTACGCTATTACTATACCATAGTTTATTGAAATCCGTTGAGCCGTTCTGCCGTGATTGAAGAACAAACATCCATACATCTAAACTTTCACATTTATAATATTAGTAATATAGAGTAAGGATTTCCTAGTCAACCTTTCTCGGTAATTTTTGAGTAGTTAAGGGTTCGTCGTGATGAAAGATCACACCTTTCCTGTTATTTAATTCTGGTTGCTTTTTTCAATTTCTCGGTTGAGTCTCATCAGCTGTTGATAGATGACATCAATATCAATGGTTTTGCCTGACTGTTGCAGCTCATAATGAATGATGACCTTCCAATCCATACACTCAACAATAGATACCTTCTTACGTATCCACCCAGGTTTCGCTGTAGTCTGTGTAGCGAGACCATTGACCTCGTTCTTTTTCAATTAATGTTACAGGAGGTGACTAAGTCTCTTAAAAGTTGATCAATTTTATTATGTCTTGAGAGATAATCAGAAGTGAGTACAAGGTCCAATGGTTCACATAAATCTTGCTTTATTATATATCCAGTATTTTTCATATCGGTCAAACCTCAAATTCTGGTCCATATTGTAACTATTCCTATGTCGTTCTTGTTCGTTTTTTTTTTCAAATTTTTTTTATCCGTAAGTAACTGAAAGATCAGTGCAAGATGCGTCTTTGAAATTTCGTGACTGAAATCGCTTAATTCAATTTTGTGTTTCTCTCAATGAGGCTACATTAGGTTCATAAACAAAACATTTTTTTTCGTGACTCGAGTCGCATTTTCTACTTTAAATCTTTGAAATATAGTTACCGAAATTCTTCTTTGAATTCACTAACTCATTCTTTTAAACGACACCTTTAGGTGAACTAATAATTCTAGAAAACCAAAACTTTATTCTAGAAAACTTTTTAAAAACCCCGAACTAATCTAACACACGGACACTATTAGAAAATGTTGAAATAAATAAGATTGATAATATTTAACAAATTAACTTTAAGAAAAAACCCATTAAATTTAATTAACTTTAATACTTTAGTCAATCTGTCATATGGCTAGATACTTAAAAATTAAAACTTAGGATTTTTCCGTCCATGAATACATCATTTTCGCTCTAGTTCTTTTCTATGATAGCTTGACATGTATCCCAAGGTCATCTTAAACATGTCTGGGAAGTTTATTGGAAAAACATAATAAAAAAGCAATACAAATCTAATAATAGTTTCTAGTAGCGTAGGGTCGGTTAAGATCGCCTTACCGCCCCTGAATAAGCGTTTCGTAAACAGCGACTAATTCGAGTGATCCCTGCTTGGTGATAGGACACCTTGAGGGCTCCTCAACTAGCCAACACTCTTTATTTTAAGGCGGCAAATATCACCGCTCCAGACAGTTTCTTTCTAAGCTCATGAACTGTCACGTTTGACCTCATCTTCACTTACTATCACGTTAGATTGAGACCAAACACGGATCAAATCATAAAAAATACAAAAAGGATGTTTAAAATTGTTTTTCACTGCGTAGGTACCTACAGATTTAAAAAAGTAAAGTTCTCTTTCTTATTTATATGATATAAAGACTGCCAAAATATCTTCCATTTTGTTCCTGATTAGGCTATATCACGAAAACCACCGTTTAACCAACAAAAGGATAATGGTCGCGTTTTCGGATTTAATCAATTTTAATGTGTATTTTTTTGTTTGTGCTCCTATTTGGGTCAATCATTGTGTTTGGGGATTTGAAATAAAAAAGCAATATGCAGTTGTATTATTTAACAGTACAAACAGCTTTCTTGTTTAAAAATGTTTTGTTAGTCATAACTGTAGTTTATCATGCGGTTTTTACCCACAAGTTACATAGCCAGGCGAAGCACAGCCGCGATTGCACTTAACCCTGAAGAAAGAGTTAATAAGAGCCCGAAGCTAGACAAAACTCTGCGGGCGGGAATAATATGTAAGAGTGAGTAAGAGCCGCTATTTTTGTGTTTTTTTAGTATTTTAAATCCCTACATTTCGACTCCTATATTTCATTCAAAATAGAAATTAAACCTTTGAAATCGTTTCTCAAATTACAACCAAAAGAACCATAAAAGATTTTGTTTTTGTTTCGTTTCCTAACAAGCTGAAATAATGATCAGTTCTCCAAACATAGGAACCTTTCGCCATAAAAAATATAATAAAATTCAATAGAAAGCTATGGGTGATAAAATAAACTGCTAACGGGTAGCCATACAGCATAACTAGGGCGAAGGTGTATCTTCGCCCCCCAATTACGACGATTTACGATCTAGTCGACGCGAGCGGCTGAACGCCCTTAAAGTTAAATTTTCGTAGTTGCAATGGAAGTGACTGCAAAAATAAATTATTGATTACGTGTAGTTTTTGAATAATGTTTTTGTTTTCTCGGCTAATTAATAAAAATAAATTATCTTCTATACTTTTTGACCATAAAGCTTTAAAAGATTGGAAGCAGTCAAATATTGACGGGATTATTCTGAAAAAAGATTGAATTAATATGATTACAAATTATTTTAAAACATAGCCATATTTTAATTTTCATTTCATTTCATTTATTAATATATTGGAACTATGTATTTTTTATCTTTATCCTTTTAATTATTTATGTAGATAAAATTGTAAAAATACAGTGTTCATTAAATTGTAACATATGTACTATAGAACATGATAGATACATGTTCTTGAAATAAAAATGTGTTGTACTGTTTTAAGGTTGGCCTAGAGAATTTTACACGAAACAGCTAAACGAAGAATAAAAAAATAAAATTTAAAAAGGCCTAATACGTTAAAAGATAGGAGAGATACGAGAAAAATATTTTCGCGCGCGACTCATCTTTTTGCAAGTGTGCAAGGCGTCTAGTTTAGTATTATATAAAAATAAATAATATACATATTATGTATATTTAGAACTTCCAGTTTCTTAAATATCTTTAACAAATACCAAGCGAAGGTACAAATTAAGGGTAACATAGTATACAGCTTTATTTATTTACCTTAATTTAGGGCTAGGACACCATAATGACCCATTTGGAATTTAAAAGGCTCGACTCTGGTGTTTAATAACCGACTTTATGAGAACCTTCCTAAGGAATTATTGAAGATTGTTGCAATTAAAGATTCACTGTTTCAGGGAAGCAACTGAAAATTTTGTTGTTTTAATTATCTGAATGTATTTAAATTTTATTAAGGTTTTGAGCGCTGTCGTTTATCAAGCCTTAAATAAAAGATGGCGGGTGTAATTAAAAGACGTGCACGTGTATGTACAGGTTGTTTTGAGAGATGGTTAACTTTTTTTATATTAGAAAAACCAGCAAACGAGGAAGTATCCACCTGTTCGTTAGTGGCTGCGGGGCCCGTGGACATAATTTATTATAGAGGTCAGTAACCGTGGAGCGTTACCAAACCGAGATTGAATTTAGAAACGCTTTTTGCTTCTGTAATTTTTCTGGCTTATCCTTATAATTTACATTAAATGTGATAAGTATATTGGTTAAAATATATATTTTATTTATTTATTATTATACACAATAATAATTACACATTTACATCACTAGATAAATAGACTCAGGTAAGCGCTTACAGTTAGAATGCTAATAATAATATTGTAATTGTAATTGTTTATTTATTTCAGTAAGAAGTGATACAACAGAAACAGTAAAAATATTACAGAGCATTGAAGCAAAAGGTAGACATGAATAAAAAAGGGAAAGACTTTACTGCATTCACTACTCCCTAATAAAGGGCAGAGCCCTGTGTGCTTAGGATAAGTAGTTTCAATTCAATTAAGGTGGGTACTAAGACAACCCCAATAGACCAAGGTCTATGCTAGGTTGTGTTAGGTCAATTTATAAAGTTGTAAAAGCTTCATAGTATACCTACACCTGGATGCCTCTCAATTAGACAGTTGTCAAATAATACATAAATCGATGTTCAAAAATAAATTTCAACTATAATGTCTAATTTTGCAATCTCACGCATCGTTATTTGGCTTCTGAGTAAGCTTGTGTTACGATATCATGGAATTTCAGGGTGTCCTAGTATACACCACTTTGGCGATGGGGAAAACCTGTTTGCCTCAGACGCCAGTGGTTGCGGGTTCAATTCCCGCACGGAACAAGAAAAAAAATCGGGGTGTTTATTAATTTATATATTTATATTCTAGGTGCCGCGCTAGTTCGCTGTATGTGGGGGTGATCCAGCAGAAGGCTTGAAGGCTGGACCGATCCACTAAAAACCTCCAGGTGTACTTCACCCTCAAAGGTGAAGCTCATGGTACCGCCATTGGCATTACCCGCGAGCCTTGCACTCAGCCTGAGCACATGAGACCATTTCCCTCACGTAGCCCTAATAGCCGCAGCAGGTCCCCTCCCCGCTACGGTTGGCTATCGGGTGAGGGGACCTGCTAAATGAGATGTTATACAAAATTAGACGTAGTTGTACAATAATAATGTTGTGATCCTCAATGTTTTGAAATAATTAAAGCAAGGGGATCATGGAATTTTAAAATAAAACAAAAATATAAAAAAGCAAAGATAAGAAGGATAAGAAGGAAATAAAATTAAGAAACAAAAAATATACTTTAGGAATTGGATTACACAGGGTGACTGGTGACAAATAGATACTGAAGGATAGCAGTATGTACTCGATTCTGCGGTGCGAGCACAGAACTTTAACGAATCGTATCTTTACGAATGTTCGTATAGTATGGAGTCGGTTGCAAGTTTTTAGTAACATTGTAATTTCTTATTTTACAGTTATTTAAGAGTACAACATCTATACTAACATTTAAAATTAATAAGGCACACATTTATTTGAGCTGGCCGTGCGGCAATGGATAGATTTCAATTATTACTTATTTAAATTAGTCTCCATACTATGCGAACATTCTTAAGCATAGGTACGAGTCGATAAAGTTCTGTGCTCGCACTGCGGATCATAATTATGACTTAATTTTTCACTAGAATCCCCTTTAATTAAAAAAAGTTCGGTTACTATTTACTTTACTTAGGCCTGAGACAATCTCGGCCCTTGACCTGGCATGCGGATCTATGCCAACGCTAGTGTAACCATGTGTTGCGTTATCAATCCTTTAATTTTCGGTTAAGTTTACTCAGTAAATAATTAGTAGTAACTAGTAGACAGCACCAAGACATTGGTGGATAATGGGCGATAATTATCTTCTTGAGCCGAGAGACGCACACTTCTGGACGGAGGCCTCCCCCAGGATTCGTCATGTCGTCCGGACCCCGCCGCCCTCTTCCAGCGTTTTACGTTCGTAAGGTGTATAAGAATACCTACCACGAATAAAAAGTTTTCATTTCAATCATTACATAGTATTTATTTTTTATTATATTTTTTTTCTTCATGTATGATCTCAAACTATGTAAAATACGTTCTCGAATTTCAAAAGTGACCCACCCTGTATAAAATTGTACGTAGGTGTATGTGTATGAGTATAAGTTTGTGATAATGTTATAGTCTTGGAACATTCAATAGTTTTTTCTGTTTCGGAGTAGCTCAAGGTAAGTAGAAACGTAGTAATTTTTTTTAACTAGAGGGGAACCTAGAATATAAATACATATATAGATAAACGCCCAGACCCGGCACATTTTTTTTGAGGCAGACAGTGTAACCCCATCGCCAAAGTGGTCATTTTCTAAATGAGACGTTTCATTTAATTTATAAATCATTAAAATCACCAAAACACTATATTATAAGAAACTGCTAATCACAGTTAGTGACGAATTCAATTGGCATTTCTTGTTTAGATTTTTTGGAAATCATAGAAACATTTTTAATATGTCCGTCTATTTAAAAAAAAACCTCTCAATCCATTCTCTCCAATTGCACAAATAAGAATATCTGAAAGAGGTAAAGTAATAAAATTATATTGACGTCAAAATGCAAGCGTATTTTCTTAGACATTTTCTATTGCGGGAGCGCGATATAGTATTTCCATATATCAGAGACAGTAGAAGTACCTCAACCGCAGTTATATTGGAATGAACCAACTTGACATGTTTTAAGGCGGTATATGCAGATCAGAGGGGAGCGTTTATAAAGGCACTTAGTATTTTGATTAAGTAATATCTAAAAAAGTATGGAAAACTTAGGAGTAAATTAACTTGAGAAGATAATAAACATCTAAATATACTTATAGCTGTAGAAATTTCATAAAGACTTAATTTCTTTGAGCCTCGGTCTTCACCCAGAGAAGACACTTATCGCCCTTCACTAAAACTCTCATTAAAAGGGTTGTCATCAAAATGATGATATTCCAAACGTTAGAATTTTGGGTTCTAAATTATGCACCGCATATCTACCAGTACGATGAATGTATTTTTACTATTTCAGTACACTTTTTAACATTGTCGGAAGTAAGGAATTTAAAACTCTATAAAATTAGTAACTTTCTGTAGTTTTGTAGATTTTAGTCCACTTTGTAGACGTCCACTGTATTTATGGTTGTATGGTTAAGTGACTGAATAAACTTAACCACTGTGTATGATTAAGTTTACGCAGTAAATAATCAATAATTATTTTTTACTTTATTTTTTCTCTTCATATAAGATCTCAAACTATAACGTACTTGAATTTCGAAAGTGACCCACCAGTCTCCTGTATAAGAGATACAGGATGTTACGAGTACCTAATACTCAAATTGACACACCAACCATATCGCTTCAAAGTAAGCGTTTTGAAAAATCTTGTGTTATGGAGCACATACAGCGGGACTAAGGGATAGCATTGTATAAGTTACCGTAAAATAAAAGGACCGCAAGTTTATTAATTTACGCCGAAATTTAAAAACTTTCGTCAGATTCTAAACGAGTGATAAATTTTAATGTCTTACGCTCATATTCTCGCAAATTTATCAATTTACGACATCTCGTGGTGAATTTATAAACTTACGGATATTCATTCGTAAGATTCTAAGCGGTTCGACTAAACATAGAAGAGCTTTTAATTTTAAGGTTTTTTAATATACGGAAAATAATGCACTGCTCTCTGATTGGTCAAGAAGACAAGCAATTACAAAATTTGGCTTATCTACACTAATTGTTTAATTAGTGTAGATAAGCCAAATTTTGTAATTGCTATCGCGGCACCGCTCGCTTCGCTCGCTCGGCTTGCGCACGTATATTACTATATGCAACTTAATTGCCCTTCCTCGCTGCGCTCGTCGTCGCACCTAACCGTTCCGACACGCATTCCAGTACATTTGTTTTTTGAAATTAAAACACGTGTCTTGTTCAACCAATCAGAGCTTACTTATTATTTTACGAGTGAGTTCGGTAAGTTTATCAATTTGCGAAAATATGGGCTTAAATTAATACATTTTGTCTCCCGTTTAGAATCCTACGGAAGTTTATAAATTTCCGGTGACATATACACTATGTATTCTTTGGAGTTTTTTCTGGGACAGCGTTTTATAGCTTTAGAATATAAATAATTTATTTAATGTCTTCGTTCAGCTCCACTCTAAATGCAAGAGAACTGTCGGCCACGTCTTTCTGCATTCAAACTTATTGTTTACATTATTATTGAAGACGTACCCGCGTTTACTTTTGTTTGCAAGAGGTATCCTGAGTTTACCAAGAACTTTATAAAATGAGCTTAAAATAGTAGAAGCTTTAGAACTTAATTTGCTATGTTTCATAGTTGTAGTATGAAATTAATAACATTTAAGAAACTGTCAAGTTAACTGAAATGTCCATTTATTTCCGTTGGATCCCACTTTTTTGATCCCATTTTTTAGTTAGTTCCGTTGGGTCCCATTTTTTATTTCCGTTGAATCCCATGTTAAATATATGTACACGTAACGACACAAGTCCTAATTTTTTTTAATATTAATAAATTAAATATATAGCTACTTAGGAAACTAAGCTATCCCGTCAACCTATTCTAATATAATTAGAGTTTTACAGGTATCGATTTGAGGTCAAATTAAAATTGCCTTAGTTTATTACTTTATAAAAATTAAAATATTGAATTCTATCATTTGCGTTAAGATTACTATCGTTGCTTTGTATAGTTTATAATTTCAACCTTCGAACCACATTTACAAATTCTTCGTTGTCTAGCCAAAACTCAACCATATAATTTTTTTAAATATAAGTACATGGTGACAAATTTGGAGATAGGTATTAAAATGATGGAGACTGTTACAGTGACAGGGAGTCAGCCTATCGCCTATAAATCGCCAATTAAATCTCCGTCCCTTAACTGACTTTAACAGTATGCCCGAGAAGAGAAGCAGCTAGAAATCCATGTTATTCTTTCTCTTGCAGTCCAGCATGGAAGGATTATGAATGTCAAACGTGACATCAGATGGTTTTATAACCTCTGGTGTTCTGCCTACCCCATAAGGCATACAGCCGTGAAGTCATATATGTATGTACAGGGAGACTAGTGGATCACTTTTTAAATTCAAGGACATAATAGTTTAGATCCTACATGGAGAAAATAATATTATAAAAAATATATATTTATTATTTACCGGGAAAATTAACTAAAAGTTAAAGAATTGATTACGCAATGCATTGGCAGCAAACACTAGCATTGGAAGCTATCCGCGTGCCAGTACACGTGCCGCGATTAACTTAGATGTAAGTAAAGTTAGTAGTAACAAAACTTTGTTTATTTATGGGGAATTCTAGTGAAAAATTAAGTACCTTCTTTTATTACATAATTATGACCAGAATCGAGAACAGAATACCCACTCTCAGTATCTAAAATTTGTCACCAGTTACTTTGTATATTTGAGAGTTTATCGGGCAATCGTATTTTATACAGGGTGGACCATTTAGACCGGTCAGTATGGGAAATTCGGAAACTGAAAAACATACGAATATCTGTTTTTTGCAAACGTCATCGATTTTACTTAAAAGATAAATTCATTCATAAGTACATTCACAAAAAAAATGTAATCAGCTCGGGAATCGAACCCGAAACTTTTGAAAAATAAAATAAATATTAAACTTCAATGTAACTTTTGAATTTGTATTTTTCAGATCACTGTGTATTTTATTTTTTGAAATCCCGAACCTTCACCTTGCCTCACTGAAGTTTAAGGATTTGCCTCAAAGTATATCAAAATGTCGAGTTCATCGTTTGTCATTTGGTGCCTCTATTATGGCAAACGGTGATCGAAACATCCCGAATTTATTAGATTAAACTTGGTGTTTAATCTAATAAATTTCATTCGACCGTTTCATTATAAATCGAAATGGTATATTTCTATAAGGATATCTTTCGCGGTGCTAATGTTATGTTTTTATGGTTCAAAAAAAATATTTCGATACGCTTTGGTTGTCATAAAATCACCATATTGTATTATCAGAAATACTAAAATCAAAATCACAGAAACAAAACAATAAAAGTTTGAAAATGGAATAACTAATTATACAAAATAATACAGGAAATTTGCTTATTAGTACATAATTATCTAAGGAGTTAAAGTAACTAGTGGCTATACCAGCATATTGTGACCAGTAAGAAGCACAAATTTGACACCTATACATAATTAAGTATGAGGGCATTCGAAAATTTCAAGAGATCCAGGAGTTTTCAAATAAACTCTAAAATTAAAATATCTCAATAATGTTTCAGTTCCACCTATGACTGTCTGTGAAAAAAGTTGCAAATGACCTATACTATAACCTCTAATGAATAATGCTCTAATAAACTAGCACCCTGTATACAGCCAGCCACAAAATAACATGGAAAATTCAGGATAAGGCAGGAATTTCATCAGATACAAATTCATTTTTGTGCATACAACATATCGTACATCAACCAACACTTTTATATAAATACCTAGATAATTTATTACTAGAATATTACTTCAAGCTTGATATGTCTTGATCAAATACAGTCTTTTAATTTTTAAACCAAATTTGTTTGCAAGAGTACCTGCATTCACATTTCTTTAGAATTTGGGATCGAATGGTTATATTTATTTTGAGTAAAAAGTGGGATCCAAAAGTGGGACCCAACGGAAATAAATGGAAATGTCTACATAGTGTAGATTTAAACAATATTTATTAGTATTTTATGCAGTTACTGGATGAAATGTCTGTTCTCGTTACACGTTAAGGTAATGCTTTCTTTAACTTGCTTTATTTTGGTTGTCATCTTCACTGTGAAGCAGATAAGATTGATTTGAAACGCGATTTTGTTAAAAAAACAATGTAGTATTTTTTTACCTTTTCTTTTTTTAAAGAATATTTTATTTACGATGTAAATAAGACATTTGTCACTTTAAAAAAATGGGATAAAATTTAGAATACACAATCTTAGAACCTTTATTTTACTGTCCAAAAACTTCCAAAAATAAGCACGTACAAATCATAATTTTGACTTATAGATCACTCAAAATCATACTCTAGAGAAGTATAAGTATTTTATTTTTAAAGTTGCATAGCCCGAGTTGAAACTGTATTTTCAAGAATTTATAGTTGTAGTTTCCATGTCATAGTTTGAATTTCAGATGAGCGAAGCTGAAAACGCATTATTGGATTGTTTTGAGCTCGAAGATTGAATCTTGCTGGCTACTGTGATACGAAATAAAAGGACTAGTTTTAGATCTAGTATTTCTGTTTGAAAATGCTAGATTTCAAGAGCGTTTTCCCGTTTTTGATTAATTTAGCTTCGGTTATTTATGGGCTATTTTTGCTTTTCATTCCTCAGCTTAAGAATTTTGTTTTGTGGTTACTGAGAGTTCGTTAATTAAGTTCTCGCTAATCAAAATAACTTGCTTTTTACGCTTAAATAATCTATGTCAACGCTCAATTGGTGATTAAACTAAGATTTGACCTCAATCTTGCCAGATCGCAATAAGAGACGATCGGGACGTAGATAAAGCACACGAGCTTAGGTTAACTTTGCCTCTGGAGTACCTATTAGAGGTGTGACTAATATATTCATATTAGGCATACTAATAGAAACAGGGCAGAAATGTTATATTCGGTAATATGAACATTTCTATATTACGTTATTCTATAATCAATACATATAATAAAACAGTAAAAAAAACGTGTCTGTACATTTAATATTTTTACAAAAAAAATTATCTAGGGTTATAAAGAAATGAAAAAAGAGTAAGAATCTGAAAAAAAAAAATTGTCTGTTTGTTTGTAAGTTTGTCTGTTTGCACACGCTAATCTCTGGAACCGCTGGACGGATTTTAATAAACCTTTTTTTGATGTATAGCTGTGAAGCCGGGGCAACATATAGGGTATATTTTATTTCGGTTACTGGAACACCTGATGCAGAACCCTTAAGGGATCATCAAAACCGTAAGAAATATAGATATGATGCCTTAACAAAAGTTGTCCAAGATGATGAGCAGATTCTGCAGACATAAAAAAAATCTAGGATCTAAAAAAATTTTACGAGTAATAGATTTTTAAAAGTTATGCCTAAAACTTACTTTACTAGAATATGGTGGAGATGTTCAGCATACAGATCAGAAGTACTCATTGCTCAGTTGCGCGTAGACCGACCATGAGTCGAAGGTCGTGGGTTCGATCCTGCTCGCGTAATTTTTTTTTATTATATTTTTTTTTATTTTGTTTACAATAAATATTTAATTGTGAACAAAATTGTCTTTGACACCACTTGATTTCAATCAAGATCCAAAGAGATATCGTAATAATTTTAAAATAACTCCGTAATAAAATAAGTAGGTATGTTCGATAAGACGCGGGCGGGCGAGCGCGTGATTCGCTGGCATGGCCGGCCACTCACGCTGTTAATTGTTCGAGATACCTACCAAACTCTGGGTGCCTATGACCATATTCACCCGACTTTTATTATTTCACTTAGAAATAAGATTTCTCTGAATGAACCACCAAATTTTTGTAACGGTTGGGAGTCAGACTACCCACGAGTTTAATTTTATAACTTTCTATTCCAAAATATTAAAAATACTAAGTTTTTTTTCAAATCGGTGAATAAGTCCGAATTTGACCTCATTCTCACCTGATGGTAAGTATAAATGAGGTCGAATACCGAAGCCAAGCCAGTTCTATCATAAACCCGGTTGTGGCTCTAGAACTGGCTCTTTATAAAATGTTTTCGGGACGCGTCACCGCTGGCAGTAGTGATATTTGACGGCAAATTTCAGTCAGCCGATATGGGGCTCACTCGGATTAGTCAATTATTCAGAGGCGGTAGGGTTATTCTAAGGATAAATTATAACTAAATTGTCGTCAAAATCAATGAATGCTGGGTTTCAATATTTTACATGAGTAAATGCTACTACAAACGAATGGTAGGTTATATAAGAATAGTAAGAAGTAATGTGACAAGACGTTGAATATTGAAACGCTTTATACGCTTCAATATTCAACGTGTATGATAGCTAAATCTACTGTTCGTAGAATAAACGAACAAATAAACATATAATTTCACGCCTTTATCCGTTATAAAACCTCTATCCCTAAAATGACTTTTAAGGTATGCCCGGGAAGAGAAGCAACTGGTACATTCTATGATTTTCTGTTGCTCCCAGTCCAGCGTGGAAGCAACGAACGAACAGTGTTTTTGATATTGTAACGTGGCATTAGTAGATTAGATAGATGTAAAAGTGTTCGGATAGCCAGAAGAAAAAAAACTGAACTACAATAAAAGTAAACATGGGAATAAGAATTCTAAGGAAATTCTCCTGGTAAAAGTACTAGGGGCTTAAAAATAATAAATCTGAAAAATAGTTGGTATGCAGTAGAAAATTTTGCTATGTTCATAGGGCTAAATCATTAATAAAGCTTCTTGCGCGATTTAATACAGGTAGGTACAGAAGGCAGCAGGTCAAGCGTTACATTACCTGTCAAATTTCCCCAAACAATTTTAACTTAGGTAATGTCGAGGGCATAGATTTCAGATTCAAGTAAAAAAAAATTACCGATTTGTAACGCTTGATGTGCTGCCTTCTGTACATACAGAGATATATTGTAAGAAAGTTAAACTTAAAATAATGGGACTCAAGGTTTTATATATTTCGTGATCATTTCTAGCTCTTGGAAGTTAGAAACCGTAGAACTACCAAAAGAAATTACATTAAAATGGCTGAGCCAATGTGAAAAGTAGCCAATCATAACTATAGATAGATACACATTATACACTGATAATGGCTGGATGGATGGATCTTTGCTACTCTTTCACGCAAAAACTGTCGAATGCATTCTTCTGAAACTTCACAGTAATATAGCTTTACCTAGAATAACAATAAGCTATAATTAATGAAGATAGGTATTGCATGAAATATGTAAAATTTAAGACACTTTGGCACCCGATTTGTTTATAACGCAATGTGCCTAATATAGTTACCCATGTTTGTGGTTAGGAGTTATACATATTATATGGGCGAAGATTCTTCATTTTTATTTTTGTTATTAAAGATAGTACTTAGGACCTTGGAGAAGAAAATAACCTACTCAAAATACTAATTCAATGCAGACGAAGTCGCAGGCATCATCTATGTAATATAACTACCTACCTATACTTTTTCACAAAACACCTAGGTGAAACTGCGGATCACAGCTTTGTTGTAACAGTTTTTGAAGTAACTCTGTCTGTTTATCTATCAGTAACGCTTTCACAGCTTAACTACTGAATCGATTTTGACGAAATTTGGAATAAGGTAAGTTTAAACTTCAAGGAGGACATAATAATAGTATTTATCCAACTCCAACAACCGGTATCCACGCGGACGAAGTCGCGGGTCACAGCTAGTAGTCAAATAATAGTGATCGACTTTGCATGCACTCATCGTGTTCTTATTATTGTCATATACAGGGTGACCGGTGACAAATTTTAGATACTAAAAGAGAGCACTCTGAACTCGATTCTGATCATAATTATGTAATAAAAGTAGGTATTTAATTTGTCACCAGAAATCCCTTTGAAAAAAGAAAGAGACTTTACTACCACAGTACAGATACCTACAATAATTCAACTCGGCCGCATCTTTGAAATATATGACTACAGCGCCGCGGTCCGATCAAATGTGATAGGGCTGCCCGCCTTCAGCATTTAAATTACATTTGGTTCTTTGTGTTTACTTCTATTTAGTTAAGTGACTGGAAATATACTTTTTATATAAACAAATAAAATACTTGAATTGAATAGGAAGTGTTCAACAAAAATACGTTTTGAGTCAAAAAACCATTTTTAGGTTTGAATAACAAATCGGTCATATAAATTAGCGACCGAAAAATACTTGCGCCTTGACCAAGACGTACGAAAAGATGTATTATTAAATTTTAAAGTATAAACAATCCGCATTTTAACGTAAAGCTCAATCAACCAGTATTTCGGCATGCAGACACTCGCGACTGGCCAATTGCCGAGCGCATGCTGAGATCGAGGTATAGCTCGCGTTTCGTCCATTTGTATGAAGTTGAATTACTGTAGATATCTGTACCATGTTACTACACTTTTCCCGACACGCCGCCTCAGTCAACACACACACAGCAGTGTTCCCGCCACACGCACACCACCACCCGCTATTATTGTATTACGCATAATATGTAACCATGCGTTACGTAAAAAAAATCAATAACTTTTGGTTAAGTTTACTGAGTATATAATTAATATTTATTTTTTATTTTGTTTTTGCTCTTCATGTATGATCTCAAACTATCATGTCCTGGAATTTCGGAAACGACTCACCAGTCATCCTGTATTATATTATTATTCGATAATATGCGCGCGCGATAATCATTAGAATGAAACTCTCACTATTATTTGAATATTACCTAGTTATAGGTACGAAACTATATTATTAGTTAATAGGAATATGAAAGTTCGATCCTAATATTATATCTCTAGTACCTATAAGAGATCGAGTTTGTTAAATTTCAAGTTAAATTTTTACATACATTTTGTGACATACAGTATATGACTCAGGCGGAATATATGCCCGCAAACCATTTTTAAAGAAAATAATTCAGAATGATGTGGATTGTTAAAAGGTTAACTGAAAAACAAATCTATGTAAATGTTTGAGATATTTTATTCCCGATGTGTAACACAATTTACAGTGTTAATTTGTGTGAAAAAACGTGGTATTGAATTACAGAGATACTTCCCAGTATTTTTTCCCAATGGGTAAAAGTATGACATAAAATGGTGTAACTCAGCGGAACAAACGGAAATTTTCACCACGCTGACATAGCAGCTCTATGAACGATATAAAAACGTAAATATCTTTAGTTTAATATCTATTATAACGCTTTAACTAATATCTAATAAATTAGTTAATAAAAATAATTATACCCAGTTTTATTAGATTTTATAGGGCCCAGGAAAAGTCAAAAAAACGTCATTGTCAATTTTACTCGTATATTAAGGGTGCTTGTTAGCGAGGCTGGTCCAAGAACTGCCATTAAATCAGCCACACTATACAAATTTAAAAGGTTTCGTTATAGAGCATGATCTAATTAACCTATATCAATATCTGCACCAAACGTTGTAAGCTCTGCGTGTTTACTAAATAATCTATGGCCATTTGCAGTTCATTGCCAGTTTAAGCGAATAAATCAAATTAAGCTAAACCGTGCTTGGCAACGCTTGATGCATGGCATAAGGATGGTGCCATATCAAAACTCTTGGCAGAGCATTGGTGCATACGTCATGCATCTGACGTTTCTCTAATACCGTTATATTATGTAGGTTCGACATTAGCTAGTTTGTTAAAGTATGGACAAGTGTAAAATAAACATAAGTAAGTAAGTAATTTCGAGGCGTAGCGCCAGGCCCCGGTAGCTCAGTTGGAAGAGCACTCATCCGGCAAACGAGAGGTCTCAGGTTCAAATCCTGGTCGGGTAATTTTTATTTATCACATCTTTCATTTATTTAAGAATAATTGAGCATTTTAAATGCAAAAATAAAACTTAAAAACATTATTAAAACATTGCAATGCTTCACTTTAACTGGGATTCACAATTTCTGTAAAGAAATTGATCTCGGGTGGTCTTAGCTGCAAAGCTTATACCATTAGATGGAGCTACGTTAGCAATATAACGTAAAAACAAAAATGTGGTAAGTAGTTTCGAGGCGTAGCGCCAGGCCCCGGTAGCTCAGTTGGAAGAGCACTCGTCCGGCAAACGAGAGGTCCCAGGTTCGAATCCTGGTCGGGTAATTTTTATTTTTTATTAATCACATTTTTCATTTATTTAGTGAAATATCTATTGTTAATTCTGTTTATAAGAAATATTTGTATTTTTGTTATTTATATTTTTAAGCTTTTCCATATCATCATCATCATCATCACAACTCCGTGTAATGGGCCCACTGCAGGGCATGAGTCTCTCCTCTGGGTGACGAGGAGGTTTAGGCCATAATCCACCGAGCTGGCCCAGTGCTGGGTGGTGGATGTCAGAATTTTCAGGGTGCCGATATGGCTTCTGACAAACCCTAACACCTATTGTATACAAGTAAACAGCACCCGGGACCGACAGCTTAACGTGCCCTCCGAAGCACGGAAGTCGCCGTGAGAAACGAATTGTCGGCGGTCACCCATCCAAGTACCGACCGCACCGAACGTTGCTTAGCCTGTGTTATCGTAAGATACACACAGTAACCACGGCGCCATGACGACTTCACGACGACTTCACGACTTCACGACGTTTTTGCATATAATAATGCTCAATTATTCATAAGTAAAAAATATACTTTATAAAATCGACCGACCAGGTCTCGAGCTGGACGGGTGCTCTAGCAAATGTGGTACCGAGCCCTGGTCACAAGATATCGAAATTACTAAGCATATTCTGTTTTTCGTTGTATTCTTGACATAGCTCCATTTCGTGGCAAAGCTGTGCAGCTTCATCAGAGTATTCCGTTATTTAAAAATAATTGAGTATTATTAAATTCAAAAACTTAAAAAAATGCCACGGTTAAGTCTTTAAAAACTGGCCCTGCTCTGATTGGTGGAAATTAGCATTTACCAATATTGAGCCGAAATAGCTGCCGACAAACCCCGCCTACTGTAGATATATAAGTTTTGCACTTAAATAAATGTATGATCTAATGAAAATTTCACAACAAACAAACTTACGTGACGATCAAGAGGAGAGAAGATTATTGTTTCTTTAGGTACTTACAAATGTGTTTTTTTATTGTTAATACAATTAATTCTTACTGCAATACTGGTAGCACGATATTTGCGCTTATCACGTAGATATCAATGTCATGTATACTTCCAGAAAGTTCTGCTGTTACTCGGGTAGAATAATTGGACAAATCGGGAATTACAGGCAAAAATAAGGCCTTTGTTAAACAAGAGCTTCTACTTAGGACCGGAAATAATTAACACATAAATCATAATTTCGGTTTATTCACTCATACGATCGGCTTGCTTCTAATAAAACCCTTAATTGGCACCCATTCGTCGGTTTGCGGCGAAGCCCGTAAACACAGAACAATTAGCGTCAACTAATGTACGGTCAACCACGATACGTGCGCAAATTATAAGTAAACAAATGGCTTTATAATTTTATGCTATGCATAATATACAATAGATTTGTCCTCCATATGTGTTCAATCGAACCGAGAAAATTTGACAGAGAAATATCCAAACAATAGATTTTTGTCATCGGTAAAAAATATCAGTATAAATTAATCATTTAGTAACTAAGTTGAATAAATAATATGTTAATTGAACAATATTTAATTTTAAATTCGTATTTTATTACTTTTGTTACACAAGACGATCATTATTGATCGAACATAAAATATCGTCACATGTTCGTAAAAGTTTATATGAGTTTTAAAAAAATCATGGTTATGTCAATGACCCCATTGCAGCGACATATTGTCAAATGTTGATGAAACGAATACGCTCGTTTTAGCCCATTGCTACTAGCATTTAGAGATTTAGCCGTTTTAGCTCAATTGAGTTAATTTATAGTTTTAGTTGATTAGTTTTTTGAAGAGTCATCATTTCGAAATGTATTCTATCAACCCTGTACTATCTATCAAATATCTTAAATACCTAAATACCAGACACAGGGTTATCATACTAAGTTTTTGATACCAAACATAGTACAATTATAGAGCTTCTACGTTATGGAATGATTACAAGTATCGTTAAAATATAAAATCACTTATGTAAGCCCGTACCCTAACACCAGCGAAATGAAATGATGACATAGAATATTAAACGAACATTGTTTTTGACTGTCGAATGTGAGTTATTGAACAGGAATGCAGTCATACTGGTAGTAGCTAAAATAATATTAATAATCTTAATAATCTATCTAATAAATAAAAAATTCACAATCTTCAACTTAAGGATCGTGCAAAACACTGAAAAGAGTGTTACGATTTTTCATATTTTACCTATTTAGATATGATTGAGAATGATAGTAATGTGCATATATTAAAATGAAAGAACAAAAATTAACGTGGTGCAAATTTCAACTCTTAATAGTTATTGTAAAATAAACGTCAATAAACACTCAAAATTGATAAAAAATGTAAGAACATGCCTTCGTATTTTTCAGAATTTAATCCAGTAATATAAATTCGGATTGATTAAAAAATACTTTTTGAACTCTTAAGAAACCAATAAATATAGTCATGTACTTTTTTGTAGCTTTACAAACAAATTCTTCTTTTTTTTAAACCCTAAAATCTAGATAAGTTTTACGTAAATTCTCCATAGAAAAACGTACGAACAACCACGCGCATCACGAGCATTCGATTAAGTATTTACTATCATCGCCAGTGCGCTTTTGCATTTCAAGGCGACACGACGGGTCTTTGATGCACCAACAAAGTTACGTATTATGAATAATTATTTTTATAACTAACGAGCTTTTGCCCGCGACTTCGTACGCGCATAAATATTGTTTTTTTTTTTATAAGTGACTAAACCCGCGTTTGACGTCAATCTCACCTGATGGTAAGTGACGATGAGGTCGAAGATGAAAGCACACGGGTTTAGGAAGGAACTGGCTCTTTATACAATATTGCCGGAACACATTACCGCCGGAGCGGTAACATTTGGCGGCAGACTTTATATAAAGGGTGGTCGCTAGCCAGGCGGACCCAGAAGGGATCCTACCACCAAGCGTTTATATTTAACACTAGCTGTGACCCGCGACTTCGTCCGCGTGGATACCGGTTGTTGGAGTTGGATAAATACTATTATTATGTCCTCCTTGAAGTTTAAACTTACCTTATTCCAAATTTCGTCAAAATCGATTCAGTAGTTAAGCTGTGAAAGCGTTACTGATAGATAAACAGACAGAGTTACTTCAAAAACTGTTACAACAAAGCTGTGATCCGCAGTTTCACCTAGGTGTTTTGTGAAAAAGTATAGGTAGGTAGTTATATTACATAGATGATGCCTGCGACTTCGTCTGCATTGAATTAGTATTTTGAGTAGGTTATTTTCTTCTCCAAGGTCCTAAGTACTATCTTTAATAACAAAAATAAAAATGAAGAATCTTCGCCCATATAATATGTATAACTCCTAACCACAAACATGGGTAACTATATTAGGCACATTGCGTTATAAACAAATCGGGTGCCAAAGTGTCTTAAATTTTACATATTTCATGCAATACCTATCTTCATTAATTATAGCTTATTGTTATTCTAGGTAAAGCTATATTACTGTGAAGTTTCAGAAGAATGCATTCGACAGTTTTTGCGTGAAAGAGTAGCAAAGATCCATCCATCCAGCCATTATCAGTGTATAATGTGTATCTATCTATAGTTATGATTGGCTACTTTTCACATTGGCTCAGCCATTTTAATGTAATTTCTTTTGGTAGTTCTACGGTTTCTAACTTCCAAGATCTAGAAATGATCACGAAATATATAAAACCTTGAGTCCCATTATTTTAAGTTTAACTTTCTTACAATATATCTCTGTATGTACAGAAGGCAGCACATCAAGCGTTACAAATCGGTAATTTTTTTTTACTTGAATCTGAAATCTATGCCCTCGACATTACCTAAGTTAAAATTGTTTGGGGAAATTTGACAGGTAATGTAACGCTTGACCTGCTGCCTTCTGTACCTACCTGTATTAAATCGCGCAAGAAGCTTTATTAATGATTTAGCCCTATGAACATAGCAAAATTTTCTACTGCATACCAACTATTTTTCAGATTTATTATTTTTAAGCCCCTAGTACTTTTACCAGGAGAATTTCCTTAGAATTCTTATTCCCATGTTTACTTTTATTGTAGTTCAGTTTTTTTTCTTCTGGCTATCCGAACACTTTTACATCTATCTAATCTACTAATGCCACGTTACAATATCAAAAACACTGTTCGTTCGTTGCTTCCACGCTGGACTGGGAGCAACAGAAAATCATAGAATGTACCAGTTGCTTCTCTTCCCGGGCATACCTTAAAAGTCATTTTAGGGATAGAGGTTTTATAACGGATAAAGGCGTGAAATTATATGTATATTTGTTCGTTTATTCTACGAACAGTAGATTTAGCTATCATACACGTTGAATATTGAAGCGTATAAAGCGTTTCAATATTCAACGTCTTGTCACATTACTTCTTACTATTCTTATATAACCTACCATTCGTTTGTAGTAGCATTTACTCATGTAAAATATTGAAACCCAGCATTCATTGATTTTGACGACAATTTAGTTATAATTTATCCTTAGAATAACCCTACCGCCTCTGAATAATTGACTAATCCGAGTGAGCCCCATATCGGCTGACTGAAATTTGCCGTCAAATATCACTACTGCCAGCGGTGACGCGTCCCGAAAACATTTTATAAAGAGCCAGTTCTAGAGCCACAACCGGGTTTATGATAGAACTGGCTTGGCTTCGGTATTCGACCTCATTTATACTTACCATCAGGTGAGAATGAGGTCAAATTCGGACTTATTCACCGATTTGAAAAAAAACTTAGTATTTTTAATATTTTGGAATAGAAAGTTATAAAATTAAACTCGTGGGTAGTCTGACTCCCAACCGTTACAAAAATTTGGTGGTTCATTCAGAGAAATCTTATTTCTAAGTGAAATAATAAAAGTCGGGTGAATATGGTCATAGGCACCCAGAGTTTGGTAGGTATCTCGAACAATTAACAGCGTGAGTGGCCGGCCATGCCAGCGAATCACGCGCTCGCCCGCCCGCGTCTTATCGAACATACCTACTTATTTTATTACGGAGTTATTTTAAAATTAATACGATATCTCTTTGGATCTTGATTGAAATCAAGTGGTGTCAAAGACAATTTTGTTCACAATTAAATATTTATTGTAAACAAAATAAAAAAAAATATAATAAAAAAAAATTACGCGAGCAGGATCGAACCCACGACCTTCGACTCATGGTCGGTCTACGCGCAACTGAGCAATGAGTACTTCTGATCTGTATGCTGAACATCTCCACCATATTCTAGTAAAGTAAGTTTTAGGCATAACTTTTAAAAATCTATTACTCGTAAAATTTTTTTAGATCCTAGATTTTTTTTATGTCTGCAGAATCTGCTCATCATCTTGGACAACTTTTGTTAAGGCATCATATCTATATTTCTTACGGTTTTGATGATCCCTTAAGGGTTCTGCATCAGGTGTTCCAGTAACCGAAATAAAATATACCCTATATGTTGCCCCGGCTTCACAGCTATACATCAAAAAAAGGTTTATTAAAATCCGTCCAGCGGTTCCAGAGATTAGCGTGTGCAAACAGACAAACTTACAAACAAACAGACAATTTTTTTTTTTCAGATTCTTACTCTTTTTTCATTTCTTTATAACCCTAGATAATTTTTTTTGTAAAAATATTAAATGTACAGACACGTTTTTTTTACTGTTTTATTATTATATGTAACCAGTCACTTATTGAAGAAACTTTATGCTAAGTATCATATCCGTGCATTCAAGGAATAAGATGATTTCGAACAAACTAAAACATCATGTATTTCTCGTTCCTGTGGGAATGTCGGGAATTTCTTTCACAACACAAACAGTCACTCACTGAGGAACTTGTATAATTAGTATCACATCCATGCACTCATTAAGGAATAAGAATTTTTCATACAAACTAAAACATCATATATTTCCCGTTTCCGTGGGAATTTCGGAAATTCCTTCCATATCACCAGTCACTCTTTGAAGAACTTTTATGTCAAGTATCATATCCGAGCACTCAAGGAATAATATTTTTCATACAAACTAAAAAGTCCAATAATTCCTGTTTCTGTGGGAATTTCGGGAATTCCTTCCTTAGTGCTCCTCCACAACCTCTAAGGATTTTATGTATCAAATTTCAGCTCTCTACAGCCAGTAGTTTGGACTGTACGTTGTCTGTCAGTCACTCAGTCAGTAACGGAAGAGATTTATATATTAAGATTAATTTCAGTAGGTAGAAAATACCGATACATTGAAATCTGAAAGAAAACAAAGATGCCAAACCAAGTTTAAACCAAACGACATAAATTTAGCGGTTTCGCGAAATCGCGCGGAATTGATGTCGCTCGCGTACGGCCTAGCCCCTTAAGAGTAACATAAATTGAATTTATACGAGAGACTTGTGTCTCCGCTAAACGGTCCTGTGTTACAGTACCAAATATAGTGATGGACTGGATATATCGCGTTTAATTTTATTTTTAACTGACGTGTCAGTGTTTTTACAAACCCTCGGGCAAATCGTTTTATTTGACGCAATGAATCACCAAACTCAAAACATGCTATTAATTAAAGAAAACATCACAAAACAGTGGACAGTATACAACGTAACAAAACTTGCAAGCTTAAATCTATATTGCGTTTTGAAGACAAATTCAATGTGTCGTGCAGAAGATAATCTAAACTTTTTTTTAAAATTACTATATAGATTAAATACACCAAATTAATTATAGTTATCTATCGAACTTTGGCAAATAGTACATCAATTAAAAATCAAAAAATGCAGAGCATTAAAAACCGACTTAACGTCAAAACTTTGACTGGAGTATAAGGTTGTCAAAGTAAACGATCTCAGAATTCATACATATTAAAAAAAAAATTTTTTTCATGAAGTAGGTAGGTACTCAATCGATTTCGATAAAATTTATATGGCTAACTCTGAAGTTATCCTCTATCATATGAAACAAGAATTTTCAAAATCGATTCATATATAAGTCTGAAATTTATATCGTGTAACAAAGACAAAAAAACATACACACGAATTAAGTACCTTATTAAGAATTTATTATTATAAAAAAATATTATTATTACAGCAGTAGATGTAAAATTTTCAATTTAATTTTACAAACTTTCTTTGCACGCTTGTACGTCTTCACTGATCAGTTGAAGAACTTTATTTGTGAAAGCTTAATGCTTAAAAGAGTTTCATTTTTGCTCAAGCAATTACAAGTAATCACAAAATAAATCTTTATCGCTTAGCATGTTAACTTAACAAATTAGCAGTTGTAAGATTTTAAATACAACATAATTAACATCAATTGCTTAACTTCTACCATATTATCATTACTATAAAGAAAACCAAATGAAAGTGAGTTTAAATCGACATTATATTATCATCAATGGAACCTTAAGATAATACTATGCAAAATTATGTGTGCAATATTTATGAAATATAATATGAGCCTTGGTGTACTCCATCTCCAATGTGTAAATGGTATATACCTGAAACAAAACGGATAAAGCCTCTTGTCTTCACATTGACAAGGAATAGATTCAGATTCCGAAATCTATTCAGATTAACTGCATTTCCAATATGCAGATCAATATATCTGACTCCACATTACATGGATAACGACTAACTATTATAAATATTCCAAATTCCGAATGCAAAATACATCAAGTTCGAAATTGCAGCAATAATAGTCAAGAAAGACGAAAAAATGAATGCGCAGAATGTGAAAAAATATCCGCTTTTCAACAATACGAGCGATCCAAAAGTCGTGAATTTGTTGAGCAATTTGTTTCGTTAATTTCTGCTTCGTCCAATCGCATATTCGGTGAATTGAAAAACTTTCTCATAATTTATGTTTTTGTAACTGCACAAAATTTACTGTTATTACGTATTTATCGTTTTTGTCAGATTTTGATAAATAGCCGCGTTTGGTAAGTTAAATTAATTGAGCTTTTTGATATGGAAAATGACAATTACGTTTTATAGCTACAGGCTTTGATAATATTGATGATGCACTAAAGAATAGCGTTAACCATTAATGTTTGTTACGCAAATAGAAAACATTTGCAAAAGCTATTTGTGTATGGTATTTACAGTTTTCAGTTTTAGATGCTTGTTTGTTGGTCTAAAGCAAGTTTTTGTCCTTTTTTATTTATTTCACATTAAAGTGGTGATAAGATCATAGAATGAGTACTCTAATGCTATATTTCCAAGTTTGCCGAAGTTTGGCAGGCGTGTACAAGCTTCAAGCCTTGACAAACGCTTGGATGCCATTTACTTGTGAGTGCGTTATTGGGTTCCGGAAAAGCAAGCATGGCGGAAGAAGATAATGGATATTATTATTTTTTATCTTTGATGTTTTTTTTACCTTCAAATATAGATATTTCTCGAGGCATAAGACCCAACGTGTAAATACGTCGAGAGCCCTTGCCGCAAGCTCTCTTTGATCTGTCTTCAAAAACCGACACTCGCCCGGATCGCGGCAAGCTCACGCAAGCACACGCAAGCCGAGCCAAACCACGCGGGTTTCGAGGCTTGACAAGCTTGTATTTTACTGGGTCTTAGCTAATAGGACGATGTTTGCAATAAGTTTTCATTTAAAGTATGTGCATCAGTTATCCGGTGCTTGTACTCGGCACCAATTGAAGTCAATAGTGCATGGAATAAGTTAAGTTAAATGGTTTTTATCGTAAATCTTGTTTAATAAAATCGCTTTAGCTAGAAAATTGTTGAAAATAGTGTTTTTATTAAATGGAAAGAGACATTTTGACCTTTTTCGCATTTTAGTTCTGTGTTTCAGTGCTTCTACAGGCGTCAGGTTCATCGTCACAAAAGTTTTAAATCATGTCTCCATTTTTGGAGTCATGTTTTCAAATCAAGGAGCATAGCGTTCTGAATTAACCCAAAATGTGCTCATAATGTCTTGAAGTGTTGCAGCTTTTTGGATATGAGATTTTATAAGTATTTTTAAGTACAGGTTCTTCTCGTGTTCTAGATGGCTTCCAATAATTTCTCTATCAAAATTTGGCTGTCTTTCAAATTTAATTGCAAAATCCCCGATAAAGTAATATTACAGAAGTTTAATCAACTACGATCTATGCGCTGACTGTGCCTGCTAATAGGCTGTGGAAACTTGTTAGAAAATATAATCTCAGGCTGGTTAAAATTCAAATATTTCAATAATAAGAATAATCTGGTCACTGTATCGAAATTGGGCATAAAGGTACCAATATTCATACATTTGTAATATTAAAAGCCGATGCTGTTTAAAAAAAGTCATATCAATCATTTAGTTTGAACAAATACCTTACAAAACATTACTTTTATCTTAAACGTTTACAGTAAATAAAAGTAAGACCCAAACATTTTTCGTCTTCGTACAAAACACTGCTTTAAAAACCTCGTACATTTTTGGTTCTATTGTGAAATAGTCCATAGAAATCAAGGTGACACGGGCATACTGCGGACTGATTTATACCAGACAAGGCGAGAAAGCACGCGGGCTTCACTAAACTACGGTCGTAGTTGTTCCAATATCGATGACCACCCTGGGGCTTACGGTAGGGTTGCCAAAAATAGCATTTTTTATTTATGTTTGTATTTGAAATAAAATGTTTTCTTTATATTATTTATTTCTCCAGTTTCAAACACAATCTAATTTTTGAAATGTGATTGAAACTGTTCCGGAATAAAGGTATCCTCAAACAGAGTGGATACCATTAAAGATTGAGAACTGCTTTTTGGAAATAGAAAAAATAAAAAACGGATTTTTATTTACGCCTAAGTTTAATAGTGTAAAATAAGTAAAGGTTTATTTTAGTGTTCCTTTTAAATTCCTTTTAAGTTACTTCTATGCACTGTTTTTTGATTGCATATAATTATTTTATTATGATGTAAAATTAGCGCCAAAATATTGACGACAATGTAAGTAAAACTCGTATAAAAGTTCGATCACTTTTGAAATAATTTCTATAAAAAACTGCGTTGAATATAATGGGGTATCGCATCATTTTAACTTTCTTCAGAATACTGTGCATAAACCTTGTCATAACACACCAATAATGGATTGAAGAAAAAATACTATTTACGAAACTCTTTAGTGGCAGCCCTAACGAACGCGTAACGCAGTTTTGGCTGTCGTTTATCTCAACCGAGCCAAGTTCATGTTTTATGAAACTTCCCTATTGTTGTCGTATAAACCACAGTCGTATTAACATAGTGAAAATAAAGTACTTTAGTTTAAAATTAAATACATTTCAAATCGTATTATATCGAGTACAACATTGTATTAATTATGTAAGATATGAAAATAAATCATGCGGTATATCATTTTCCTACAGCACCATCTAGCCATAACACTAAAAGCTAGATCTTGTAATTATGGGGGATCTAGAATATTTTTTTATGCCTAATTTGCCTAGGTGCCTAATGCGAGTTGCACACTCAAGGTTTTTCCTTTGCTCCCAGTCCAGCATGGAAGGGTATTGTAAAAAGTTATTATATTAATTTTAAAGAAATAAATAAATAAATCTATACAAGCTTTCACATTTATAAAATTAGTAAGTAAGATAAGACACTGTACTGGGAGCAAAGGAAAAACCTAGAATGTGCCAGCTGCTTCTGTACATGGGCATACTGTCAAAGTCAGTTAAGGGACAGAGATTGTATTGGAGGTTTTTAATGGGCGATAGGCTGACCCCATATCACAGCAATAGTCTCTCTCCATCATTAAAATGCTTTCAAATTTGTCAAACGTGACATTAAATAGTTTTTCACCTCTGGTATTCTGTCTACTCCATAAAGAATACAGGCGTGATGTTATGTATGTATGTAAGTTAAGATAAGCGGGAATATCGCCCTAACAGGATAATATTTGGCGGTTATGTTTCGTTAATCAGGCAGACACTGTACTGAAGGCAACAGCGCTGCATGCTGCACATTAAGCGGTCCAAACCTGTCAAAAAATTTTAATTGAATCTAAAATGTAATTTTAATCAATCAATCAATATATATAAAACTGTTCCGTTACTGACTGAGTGACTGAGGTACTGAATGACTGAGTGACTGACAGACAACGTACAGCCGTAACTACTGGGCGTAGAGAGCTGAAATTTGGAACATACATTCTTTAGGGGATGTAGAGGTGCACTAAGGAAGGAATTCCCACAATTCTTACGGGAACGGGAAATATAGGACTTTTCAGTTTGTATGGAAAATCTTATTCCTTGAGTGCACCGATGTGAAACTTGGTGTAAAGGTTTTTAAATATGTGTCTGATTGTGTTATGAAAGGAATTCCCGAAATTCTTACGGGAACGGGAAATATATGATGTTTTAGTTTGTATAAAAAAAAACCCATCCCTTGAGTGCACGGATGTGATACTTGATATAAAGGTTCCTCAATAAGTGTCTGTTTGTATTATGGAGGGAATTCCCGAAATTCCCACGGGAAGGGGTTGGCCTTTTTAGTTTGTATGAAAAATCTTATTCCTTGAGTGTACGGATGTGATACTTGGCATGAAG
This sequence comes from Stenoptilia bipunctidactyla, assembly GCA_944452665.1. Taxonomy (NCBI): domain Eukaryota; kingdom Metazoa; phylum Arthropoda; class Insecta; order Lepidoptera; family Pterophoridae; genus Stenoptilia; species Stenoptilia bipunctidactyla. The sequence continues at coordinate 12,953,333 of OX101737.1, read as the reverse complement.
GTTCTTCAAAGAGTGACTGGTTGTGTTACGAAAAAAATTCCCAAAATTCCCACGAGAACGGGAAATATGTGATTTTTAGTTTGTGTGAAAAAAACTTATTCCTTGAGTGCATGGGTGTGATACTTGGTATAAAGGTTCTTTGCAGTGGGTGTCTGGTTGTATAGTTTCTGAAATTTTCACGAGAAGGGTAGTTAAGCGCTTACGAAGTTGCGAGATAAAGCTAGTTTACAATAAAATGTAAGCTTGACAGGTTTTTTACGCTTGATCTGCTGTCTTCTATAGAAAATTAAAAAAAAAATTCTAATGACAGTTTCATTTTCTAAGGATTTACTTAGATATTGTTACAATTTTAGACATAAAATATTTATGGGATGTTCCGTCAGCTCATAATAGTTAAGGTTTATGTGAGTAGATAAGATACGTTTCTACGTCTATTTTATTGCTATCGCCTTACATTTTAACTCGGTTTACTATTATGATAGCTCCGTTAAAGAATACGTAGGATACAAAAGTGGTCTCGATTGTGGTATATTTTTTGTTATAAGCAAGCTGGCAAACGAGCTCTGAATTCACTACATGGTATGTTACATCCAGAACAAGACATATAATTCATCATCATCATCATCACAACTCTTTGTAATGAGCCCACTGCAGGGCATGAGTCTCTCCCCTGGGTGACGAGGAGGTATTAGGCCATAATCCACCAAGCTGGCCCAGTGCTGGGTGGTGGATGTCAGAATTTTCAGGGCGCCAAAGTGGCTTCTGACAAACCCTAACGACTACTGTATACAAGTATACAGCACCCGGGACCGACTGCTTAACGTGCCCTCCGAAGCACGGAAGTCGCCGTGAGAAATGAATGGTCAGCGGTCACCCATCCAAGCACCGACCGCACCAAACGTTGCTTAATCTGTGATATCGTATGATACACACAGTAACCACGGCGCCACGACGACATATAATTAAAAAATAATAAATAATAAATATTTTATACATGAAAATAGCAAACGAAATCGATTGCAATAATCAATAACGAAAATCTCCAATATACCAAATAATTTTTATAGCATCGGCCAGTACTCTGTAGCTCTGTTGGTGAAGTCTGAGATCTGGGTTTGAGTCCTAGCCGGGATCGAATTAGGTCGTTTTGTTGTTTTCTTAATAATTTTAAACTCCTACTTTAGGGGTCTATATTCAAAAAAGAACCTCTGTGCGTATTAGTCATTAAAATAAAGTCAATAATTTCAAAGCTTCTATTTTTATTACTGAATTAACCGTACGATTAAAAACATTACGATTCAAGTGATTGATATTACTTGATATTTTTATTTATTAAATGACGGTAAGGCATTATAAAATGCTAAATAATAAATAGATAATACTGACATAAAAACTCAAATCCAATCTGCGAAAACCAACTGTCCCTGACACTGTTTAAAATGATGGACTTGGATCATTTTCTAAGAGTAATAAGTATCTTTCGTGACAATACGCTTCAAACTTATAAGAAAAGTAAGGAAGAAGATTTTTTTATCGTCACATATCCTACTAGTATTATAATTGTGTAAGTGAGGATGAATAAAAGTAGTCTACTAAATAAATATGGCTAAGTCATTTATTATCTTCTTGCGCGATTTAATCGACGTACAGCGACATCTATCGAATGAAAGCAAATTTTGTATATGTATATATTTTAATTGTAAATGTTTGGATTGATGAATGTATGCATGTCTGGATATTTGTTCCTCTATCATGGCAAAACGGCTTGATGGATTTGGATGATATTTGGCATAGTGATAGTTTACGGTCTGGAACAGCGAATAGGCTACTTTTTATCTCGATATTCCCGAGGGATTTGAATGGCGCAATTACATTTAAAAAAAAAAAACAATCACAAGAGAGTGAACACGTTTGCTTAAACACCTTAAAAATACATAGGAAAGGATCTTGAGCAATAAATATTTGTATTAATATCATCTTGCAGCGGCATGGAAAGCTTTATTTTATTGTATTATTGGAATTAATATTTAAAACTACCAGTCGTTTTTGCTATATTTTATAAATTTATTCTGAGGGGTACAAAGTTTTGATTTACATTAAACTATTATTAATTTAAAATAAGGGTTTTTTTGGTTTTTTGAAGCCGCTGCATTTCTACCTTTTGTAAAGGGTGTCACAGATAAAATCTCAAACATTCTAAGGCGCGCTTCAATAAAAACAGTATTTAAACCTAATTCAAAAATAAGTCAACATCTTCGCTCAGTTAAATGCAGCATCCCTTTACAAGACCCAGGTGTTTACAAGATTGACTGCGGCTGTGGGCTTTCCTACATTGGTCAAACCAAAAGAAACGTATCAACCCGCGTAAAAGAACACATCGCTGATATTAAAAATCGAAGAGCTTCAAAGTCTGCAGTTTGTGAGCATTCCATGGACAAGCCCAACCACTACTTAAGGTTTGACTCTGTGAAAATTTTATCTAGAGAGAAGCATTACATTCCTAGAATGATCAGAGAAGCGATTGAAATTAAAAAACACCCTAATTTCAATAGAGAAGATGGTTGGAAACTATCACCGACATGGGACCCTATCCTGAAAAACATTAAATCTAACATCCAGCAAGCTGCACGACCTGTAACTCAAGATACTGTCAGCTCGTTTTGTGTCAATCCCGAACGCTACGCTCGAAGACTGAGAAACAGATGGAGATGATGATGTATAACTTTTTTCAATCTATCAATCCGACGCTTGATACCTCAGTCGCTCGTGACCACGGGGTCTGAAGACACCGAAACGTCGAGTCAAAATTTAAAATGTAAATATACGCGATAAATCCGGTTAAAAAGTGTTTTATTTAACTTGCTTTAGACCAACAAACAAGCATCTAAAACTGAAAACTGTAAATACCATACACAAATAGCTTTTGCAAATGTTTTCTATTTGCGTAACAAACATTAATGGTTAACATCATCAATATTATCAAAGCCTGTAGCTATAAAACGTAATTGTCATTTTCCATATCAAAAAGCTCAATTAATTTAACTTACCAAACGCGGCTATTTATCAAAATCTGACAAAAACGATAAATACGTAATAACAGTAAATTTTGTGCAGTTGCAAAAACATAAATTATGAGAAAGTTTTTCAATTCACCGAATATGCGATTGGACGAAGCAGAAATTAACGAAACAAATTGCTCAACAAATTCACGACTTTTGGATCGCTCGTATTGTTGAAAAGCGGATATTTTTTCACATTCTGCGCATTCATTTTTTCGTCTTTCTTGACTATTATTGCTGCAATTTCGAACTTGATGTATTTTGCATTCGGAATTTGGAATATTTATAATAGTTAGTCGTATATCTATATGTAATGTGGAGTCAGATATATTGATCTGCATATTGGGAATGCAGTTAATCTGAAGAGATTCCGGAATCTGACTCTATTCCTTATTAATGTGAAGACAAGAGGCTTTATCCGTTTTGTGTCAGGTATCTACCATTTACACATTGGAGATGGAGTACAACAAGGCTCATATTATATTTCATAAATATTGCACACATAATGTTGCATAGTATTATCTTAAGGTTCCATTGATGATAATATAATGTCGATTTAAACTCACTTTCATTTGGTTTTCTTTATAGTTATGATAATATGGTAGCAGTTAAGCAACTGATGTTAATTATGTTGTATTTAAAATCTTACAACTGCTAATTTGTTTAGTTAACATGCTAAGCGATAAAGATTTATTTTGTGATTACTTGTAATTGCTTGAGCAAAAATGAAACTCTTTTAAGCATTAAGCTTTCACAAATAAAGTTCTTCAACTGATCAGTGAAGACGTACAAGCGTGCAAAGAAAGTTTGTAAAATTAAATTGAAAATCTTACATCTACTGCTGTAAAATTTTCAGTTTAATTATAATAATCATCATAATATTATTATAATAATTATAAATTTATATCAATATCTTTATTTGAAATTAGAAATCAAATCAATAGGTGGATAAAATAGAAAATTATATATTAAATGGCGAATGAAATTATACTGAAAGCACTTATAAACTTAATGAAAGATAAGGTAAGAGAAGGACTAAGCAAAAATAAGCAGTTAATAATAAGTTTGCAGTCAAATTTTTCGACAGTTTCGTAGTACTTAGAAAAAGGTCTTTTTCATTGCAAGGCCTAGTTAAAAGCACAACGCCATTTAGGTGGTTAAAATTCATCTTAGTTAAAGTATGTAAAAAAATACATTTAAAATAAATGCTAGAAAGTGCTTTAACCGTAAGCATTGCCCTTAGTTTCGGATTTGGTAATTTTAAGTGTTCCTGGTATATTTTCAACCGACTTCAAAAAGGAAGAGGTACTTAATTCGTGTGTATGTTTTTTTGTCTTTGTTACACGATATAAATTTCAGACAATTATGAATCGATTTTGAAAATTCTTGTTTCATATGATAGAGGATAACTTCAGAGTTAGTCCCATATAAATTTCATCGAAATCGATTGAGTACCTACCTACTTCATGAAAAATTTTTTTTTTTTAATATGTATGAATTCGGAGATCGTTTACTTTGACAACCTTATACTCCAGTCAAAGTTTTGACGTTAAGTCGGTTTTTAATGCTCTGCATTTTTTGATTATTAATTGATGTACTATTTGCCAAAGTTCGATAGATAACTATAATTAATTTGGTGTATTTTATCTCCGCAAGAGAATAGCTTCGTTGATGAAGCGTGTGCGTGGTAGCGCGAATGGCATCCTGGCCGTATTGGCCGGCAGACCTGACTGCCCTATTTGGAAGCACTGGGAGAGGGTCCATATTGAAAATGGCTAGAATGAAATTACATTATAATATTAAAATACCTAATTTATTGAGTTGATTATTAAGTTAAATGTATTAAGTTAATTATTTCAATTTATTTAAGTTCTTTTTATTAATTGCTAATGTTAAATGTCTATTATAAATAATTGTGTGTATTGTTGTGTATGTGCTTCATATATGTTAAGTTGTACTATTGGATTTTAATTATCTGAATAAATAAATATTATTATTATTATATTATTATTATTTATCTATATAGTAATTTAAAAAAAATATCTGACTCCTAAACTAGTAGTAGATTATCTTCTGTAAGACACATTTGATTTGTCTTCAAAACGCAATAAAGATTTAAGTTTGCAAGTTTTGTTACGTTGTATACTGTCCACTGTTTTGTGTTGTTTTCTTTTATTAATAGCTATATATATTGTTTTGAGTTTGGTGATTCATTGCGTCAAATAAAACGATTGGCCCGAGGGTTTGTAAAAACACTGAAACGTCAGTTTAAAATAAAATTAAACGCGATATATCCAGTCCATCACTATATTTGGTACTATAACACAGGACCATCTAGCGGAGACACAAGTCTCTCGTATAAATTAAATTTATGTTACCCTTAAAGGGCTAGGCCGTACGTGAGTGACATCAATTCCGCGCGATTTCGCGAAACCGCTAAATTTATGTCGTTTGGTTTAAACTTGGTTTGGCATCTTTGTTTTCTTTCAAATTTCACTGTATCGGTATTTTCTACTTACTGAAATTAATCTTAATATATAAAACTCTTCCGTTACTGACTGAGTGACTGACAGACAACGTACAGTCCAAACTGCTGGCTGTAGAGAGCTGAAATTTAATACATAAAATCCTTAGAGGTTGTGGAGGAGCACTAAGGAAGGAATTCCCGAAATTCCCACAGAAACAGGAATTATTGGACTTTTTAGTTTGTATGAAAAATATTATTCCTTGAGTGCTCGGATATGATATTGACATAAAAGTTCTTCAAAGAGTGCCTGGTTGTGTTATGGAAGGAATTTCCGAAATTTCCACGGAAACGGGAAATATATGATGTCGGTGCAAGCCAAATTCTACCTTCAGCACTACATTTACAGCGTAGCTTAAAACTTAGTGAACTGCGTGTGACGTAACCTACGACAAACTTATTATTTGCGGTTGGTAGAGTAATCGGGTCTAGGGATCGAACCGCAAAATTTAGTTTGTTTTTTATTGTATATACTTTTTCGGGTTAAAAAGTAGCGAGTGCCCATTTTTTTATATTTTCAATGTACAGATTTATTACTTTTACAGATGTATTAAAAGTATATAGATAAAGATTTTTATCTCTAAAATTATATGTAAGCAATATAAAATGCAAAATAAAGCTTTTAAAATATAAAGATTCATTTTCATGTGGTTATATATTATATATTGTTTTTATATAAGTATATACTATCTGTTATATTATACATACATAACGTCACGCCTGTATCCCTAATGGGGTAGGCCGAACAACAGAGGCTATAAAACCATCTGAAATTGTCCATACAAAATGTATTTATTTATTTCACAATTTATGTACACACTTATAAAAAAATTACATTTAATAAACTAAGAAAAAGAGATTTGTAGCAAAAAGGTACAGCTTATTTCTATAGAAATATTTTCCAGCAGACCTGAAGAATGGAGAATTTGAAAAAAAAAATACAAGTTCAGTAGGTATGTGCACTAAATATAACAAACATAAATAATATTATATTATATCCATAACTTAATATATATATTTAAACACAATAAATACTATACATAAACATAGATGAATATATATGGTTACTAGTTTTAGAAATATCAGAAAACTGGAGCTTTAGAGACATCTAGCAATTGGTGCGAAATATAATATGAATACTTAGTTCATAATAAAAATGTAACCATGACCCATTTTGATGAAAAAATCGTTTGAAATTGTCAAACTTGTAAGGTCTATCGCGTATAATGCACTTATGACTTTTTAGATACTGTACGAATTCTGTACTCATTAAATGTCAGTGTCGAATGAAATGATAACAAGTTTGTCACCAAGGAAACCTTGATGGTCAGATAATTTGGACATACCGTATAGAACGCTTTTAAGGGATATAGGCGTGAAATTATGTATGTATGTAACAAATTTGAATACTTATAAAAAAAAAATGTTTATTTATTTACATTTTATTGCACAATTACATACATATGTACATAATTTCACGCCTGTATCCCTTAGGGGTAGGCAGTACACCATAGGTTATAAGACCATCTGATGTCACGTTTGACTTTTGAGGTATTGTAATGATGGATAGAGACTATTGCAGTGACAGGGTGTCAACCTGTCGTCCAAAAGATCGCCAATAAAACCTCTGTCCCTTAACTAACCCTTAGAGTAGGCATGCCCAGGAAGAGAAGCAGCTGGTTCAGCATGGAAGCATTGTGCAATAAAGTGTAAAAGGAAGAATATGTACAATAAAAAACACATTAAAACTGGTGCAATGGGCGGCCTTATCGCTGTCAAGCAACCTCTACCAGACAACCCGAATTATGTTGTGAGTATTCAAAGGCTAAAAATTATTTTCAAACTAGAATCACAGTCCCAATCCAGTTCACATGCAAAAACTTAGTTTTCTAAACAGAATCTTACAAACATAATTTTAATAAACTCAAACTTTCCTCTGATCATTTCAAAGCAGCATAATATACAAAAAAAATATAAACCTACAGAAATACACTCTAAGTCTCTTCCGTATAAATTGAATTACCTATAAACTAAAGTAGTATACATACAGAAAAACCGCTTACGTTATTCCTCAAGCATAATATGAAAGAAATAGGAGTTCAATTATAAAAATTTACCGTACCCAAGGGTAAACTGCACGACAGGAAGACGTGATAGTAAATTATGCATTTTACCTTCCTTGTTATAGGATACGGAATATCACGATAAGAAAATATAGTCCCTAGGTTGCGTCCAGAAAACGATTTTCATTTTGGCTTAGTTTTGTAGAAATGAAATACTTAGTTATCTATTTTATGTGAATTCTACTTTATGAGGTGTAAACGATTCTTTTTACTTTAACTTACAAAGTTAAAACATCGGCATTATCGGTCTTGTTGTTCTAAGGACATGTTTGGTAACTATTTAGAAAGCGTCAACGATTTTAAACAACGTTATAAAATTATATACTGGTGAGTTTATGTAATGACACGATATAACGATGATTATTGTAAAACTTTCTTCCATGCTGGACTGGGAGCGAAAGAAAAACATAGAATATGCCAGCTGCTTCTCTTCCCGGGCATACTGTAAAAGTCAGTTAAGGGACGGAGGTTTTATTGGAGTTTTTGCGGGCAATTATGACCCCCTGTCACTGCAATAGTCTCAATCTATAAATTTGGTTTTATAGTCTCTGGTGTTCTGGCTACCCCATAAGGGATACAGGCGTGAAGTAACTTATGTGTTTGAGAGCACTAGCAAAAGAGAGAATATTTTTTAAATTATACTTTTCACAGGAATTTTGGTTACGTAAAATTTTTGAGAGAAAAAGAGGGCTTAAATAAATATTGTCAACATTTATTATGAAATTGTTTTTATTTAAGTATAACTACAATATATACAATATAATTCCTCCCCTGGCTCGAACAAATGCGGCAATTCTTCTTGACTTGCTGAGAATTAAGTTATCCAGCATTTCTTGCGGTATCCTGTCCCATACTTGAATTACGGCTTCTCTGATCTCTGGCACTGTCTGGGGAGGTGGCTGACCGTTACAAACAGCTCGCTTGACAGCATCCCACGCGTGCTGCATCGGGTTTAAGTCAGGCGAGCTGGCAGGCCAGTCTAACCTGGTAATGTCGTATTCACGTAGAGCAGATTCTTGATTCTTTGAGCTCGATGTGCATTATCGTCAACCATTGCGAATCGAGGGCCTTGGTTTATTCTAAATGACCTGACAATTCCATCAATAGCAATGGTTTGATATAAAGTTGCATTCATCGAGCCACGATACGGGATCAACAGCGTTCTAGCACCAATCATTATACCACCCCAAAAGGATACTGATTTCCCGCCTTGTTGAATGGTTCCGGTGGCAGTTCTTTGTCTTTCAGCGTCCCCACGACCAGACACGAAGACGTCGGTTGTCTGGATGAGTGATGATTTTGGACTCGTCAACGAAGAGACAATTCTGCCAAATGCTTTCCTCGTCGTTTTCTTCATTTTAGCGAAGTCTAGCCCACTACAATCTGCGGCGCTGTTGTTGTGAGTTCAGGGGTGCTGGCCAGGATCTCCTCGCTCGTAATCCAACCTGGTGTAAGCAATTTCTGATGGTCTGAGTGCTAATTTGTAGTCCAGTAGCAGCCTGCAACTCAGTTTATGATTTAGTGGCATTGATTGTTAGGTCTCAGGTGGTCAGCAATCTGATGTAACGCTTCTGAGCAGCAGTAAGAACAGTTGGCCTACCACTACGGGCTCGATCAGCAAAGTTATCCACGCCGTGATACTTCCGTATCGTGTTCACGACACAGGATTAGGATACAGTCACTCTACGTGCTATTTTTAGTGTAAAATGTCCTTCTTCCCTCAATGTAACAATTCTTGCTCGTAAAACTTCTGATAATCCCCTCGGCAAAAAAAAAACGCTTGAATCAAGTTTGTCAGATTTCTGAATGAGTCTAAACAAGGATTTAATCTCTTTTTATACAGAAAAACAATAGATATTTTAAATTATTTTCTTATTAAAAGATTTAATTTTTAAATGAATAATCTTATAAAATAAAGAAAAAACGTTTTATGCCAACGTGACAAAAAAGAGGTCGTATTATAAAAGTGATCTCAAATTTTTTTTGATGTGTGTATGTATTGTAAAATTAAGAAGGAAAGTTTCAACTGTGTAATTGTAAAATAAAGTTAACACCTCTGGGCCAGCTTGGTCGTTTACGTTCTAAGTCTCCTTTTCAATCAAGGCAGAGACTCATAGGCTCATTACGTTAAGAGTTGGCAAGGCCTTTTTTGTAATAACATTAGTGATCATGTCTCGTCATCACTAGTTGTACACTTTAGTCTTCCGGAAAGCATTCCCGAATGCTGCCAAGCCGAGTCGTTATCTTTGTCATGTAACCCAAGCCAAGTTGAACTGGACTAAATAAGTACTACTTCTTCAGCAGATTTTACATTCAATTAAAAATAGATAACAAGTTAAGGAAGCAAAAATGTGTTTATAGACACAAAGATAAAATTGATACATCTAAATATAAGGGAACATAAATGCTGTAAACGAAAAATTAACTTCTTCTCCATCCCTAATGCAAAAGGGTTAGTGCATTATTTGCCTTAAGTACCTACTCGGTGAAGAAAAGGCTGAAGTCCAGTCGTTGAGGTTTGTGAGGTGTTTCGATATGTCCTCTGTCGATGAGTTGACAATAATACGAAGACCTACCTATACCTCTTAATTGGACGGAAAGAGACTTGAAATACTCCTACGGACGGTAGGATAATCAATTTTCATTAACAACTTTAGCAAAACATACCTAAGTTAGGAACTTATGTTTTACTTACATTTTATATTTACACAAAAGAAACAGAAGAATGATCAAACGTTAACTAGATATGAAAATTTAAAAAAATCTAGGTACTTCGTACTACACCTACTTATTGGGCTATACCATAATTATGAAGGTGCACTAAAAGTACAATGCTTGGTAAAATAACCTTATAGTATTTGCTTAAAACTCTTGCTGTTTATAATGCTTAAATATTTTTTATCTGTCCACAATGGCTGAACATTTATACAGGATTACTGTTGTCAAATTGTAGATATTGAAGAAGAGCACTCTGTAGACGATTGTGATCATATTTATGTAATAAAAGTAGGTACTTAATTTTTTACCAAAATTCCCTTAAATAAATAATAGTATATTGTGTAACAAGTGAGCTAAGTTAATATTGAGCTCGGCTCATTATTAAGCCCTCGCCTGCGGCTCGGGCTCAAATCACAGCCTTGACTGTAATTAGCAACGCTCACGAGTTACATACGATGTTTTTCAACACACTTGTGAGTAAAAGACAGACATACGTGGTCATAAAATTTATTTGAAGCAGCTGTACACACGCTGTTGTTCCTTGGAGGCGCTATGCGGGCCGCTGCTGCTGCACGCGCGCCGCCTGGCCGCGCGCCGCCTGGACGCGCGCGCTCATATATTTAATGTATAACCCGGATCAATAAAATATGCTCTGTTTACTCGCATGTAATTTGCACTAAGGTACAATTCAACTTTGTAGGATTCATTATATTATGCACTAGGGTATAATATATTATGCACGCGTGACTTATAGCTCAGTTTATAGTTCTAAATTCAATAGAATAAGGCTCACTTTACGAGCAAGTGTGTTGAAAAAAGACATTACTACACTTTTCTCGACGGGCCGCCGCCTCAGTCAACACGCACACCACCACCCGCTAAGTACTTATTGTATTACGCTTATGTAACAATGCGTTGCGTAACAAATTCTTTAACTTTCGGTAGATTTTACTCAGTAAATAATTAATACTGTTTTTTTTTCTTCACGTATGATCTTAAAAGATCGCGTCCTCAAATTTCGAAAGGGATTAAGTCACCCTGTATAAAGTCTGCCGCTAAAAATTACCGCTCCAGAGGTGATGTGTTCCAGTAATATCCTTTCTAAGACCTGTACTGTCATAATTGACCACATCTTCACTTACTATGAGATGTACTTGAGGCCAAATGCAAGCTTAGTCAAAATATTCTAAGATTATGACGACGTTTACAATGACGACTAACCACATGCGTAATCAAAGTGACGTAAATTTATCTTTATTTGAACCCTAAAAAAATACAGTTTTCTACTGATATTTAAAAAAATACCGCTGCAAAAATAAAAGCCAAACCCTATACGTAAGCATTGATTGTATTTTCCAGATACCTTCTTGGAACGTTCGACGTTGCATTATTAATACTGTTGATAGCGTACTGTATCGTAGGACTCCTTGGGATTTCCCGAAGTAAAGGAAATCGAATAAAGTGTTTTCTTCTTTATTAGCTCGAAAATTATATATCAGAAATCCAATAAGAGCGTTCGATAACAATTCTGACTTCTCTCTCGTTTCTTTTTTCAAATAGAAAGATAATAATTAGATAAAGAATAAATGTTCTACCACGGTCATTAATATACATTTTATGCATTGTATATTTTACATTTTATTAATATACGCTGCTGGTTCCTAGGAAGGTAATAGCTGAAAACCAGTGATTTGCTCTGAGAAGCAAATATGAGCGCTGAACCTTTATGACCTTTTCATACAATTTTGCACACTATGTTTTTGTTTTTATTTTCTTATATATTTTTTTCCTATCTCATTTTATTGAATTTAAGTAGTTTGTAATTGTTTTAATGTTTGTTGTTTTGTGCTAATTGCTGTGAATAAACTATTTTCATTTCATTTCTTTCATACAAAATATTTACCATGTTGATCATTTATTTTTTTTATTTGGAATCAGGCTAATCGCTTTAAAGTTGCATTTTTAATGCTGAATTCTATGAATACATCAACAAAAAGTTTTCTTTTTAACAGAAAACATGAAATTACATTGAAATCATTTTAGTTTAGTTTATTTACTTATATTTAGAAGTAAAGTGACTAGATACTGTTGTACCAAAAAAGATTTAGGTGACTTTTAACAAGAATATTTTGTCATAGATAAACTAGAACATTTATTTTTAGAAAATAATAATAATAAAATAATAATCATAATAATAAAAACTTTATTGCCAGTAAATTAAATACAAATTAATACAGTAAAACAAGTATTACAGTGTAACTTAAAACTAAAGAATACAAAAAAAATAATACTGTTTGTCACTACTTCCTAAAAAGGGCATGGGCCCTGTAAACTTAGGATAAGTAGAGTGCTCAACCTACATGAATACCTAAAATGAATATTCTATACAAACCTAACTTCAATACGATTCTTGTTTTATTTTCTTTCATATTACTTCAAGAATTAAGTAAGCGTTATGGTCAGAAAACAAATCTTTTAAGAGCTTTTTATTTAGAATTTTATAACGCTTAAATATAAGTTTAATGAAAATATTTTTATTCATCATGAAGCCATCGAATGGCCACTCTTCGATGGCTTTATGATGTCACAATTTTGTACTTTGGCTTCAACAAGGTGTTGATAGTTATTGAGTAAGAAATTGCAGTAGACAAAGAGACAAAAAAAGCCGGCGGAAAAAAACTCTTGGCACTCGTTTTCAGTCAGAATTATATAAAATTATACAAAGATAAGAATACCAAAAATAATCAATACCAGCTGGGACTCTTACTCAGATCTCCTGCAATCGGGGCGAGTACCTACTCTTCCAATTGAGCTACCGGGGTCTGGTCGTAGACCACCGAAAATATTTTGTACATTGGTTTTTTTCTTTATATGCTAACGTAGCTCCATCTTGTGGAAATTAAGTTTTCTCGTTTATAAACAAGCTAGCAAAGAAGCAAACTGTCAACCGTTCAACCATAAACATTTATTTTATTAAAATATGACTGGATACTTAATTAATTCTGCCTTTTACCAAGAAATGGCAAGGAGTAGTAGAGAAAACGTACTCTTGTCCTAAACATGTCCTTTACAAGGACAATGCTACTAAATATTTATTTATTCTTCATTATACACATTAGTAAGAAATATTTTTAGTATAAATGTTACTGGTTCAGTGCACAATAGGCGGCCTTATCATCTAAAGACGATCTCTTCCAGGCAACCCCTTCCTCTATCAACTTAGAGATAATTAATAAGAGGTATCATATAAGTTATCTGTCTTCAAATAATATTAGCTAGTATTAATATAATGAATGACCAAATATTAAGTATAATAAAGAAAAGTAAAGAAGCTGAGTTGCCGGCCGACTTTGAGTAATGGCGGCACAGGGTTAGGTCGAACGCATATTGCGATGTCGGAACGCAGAAAAATGAAGAGTCGACATTTAAACCAAATAAACTAAATAATTTTTAATTAAAATAATTGTACCTTAGCTTTGAACAACGAACAAAAAAATATTGTCAATTTGATAAAATAGGCGACGTAAAAATATCTACACTCTTAAGGCAGCAATATAACCCGACTTAAACACAAGATGATATTTCGGGCACGCTGTCAACATGATGATTGAAATTTAAATTTAAGGCGAGGATGCAGCATTTTTATTTATTTATTTAATTATTTATGTACATACTGATGTAAAAATACATTTTTAACATTTTTTTGAAAGATAATATACCCAGTAATGGGCCCGATTCGACATTGAATTATCTTATTTTAAGTGTTTCTTAATGCCGTGACGGAAAGACAAAAAAAATAGTTTTTGTATGAGGTTGTCACGTTTCACGTCGTACAATTTGACACTGAAGAGGCTTGGAAATAAGAAAATGCAATGTCGAGTACGGCCCAAATGTGTACATGTTGTGTCTAAAAAATATTAATCACAAAAATTAACCATATAAAATAACCAACCGCAATAACCTAAAGATAGAAACATGATTTATGAAAATTGGCTCGATAAAAAAGGCTTAAATATAACAATAATTTACTTTTTCAAACGGATACTGCTACAAAATGCTATAATGATTTTTTAATGATTGATTAATTTTTTGCTTGGTGGTAGGATCCCTTCTGGGTCCGCCTGGCTAGCGACCACCCTTTATATAAAGTCTGCCGCCAAATGTTACCGCTCCGGCGGTAATGTGTTCCGGCAATATTGTATAAAGAGCCAGTTCCTCGACCTCATCGTCACTTACCATCAGGTGAGATTGAGGTCAAACGCGGGTTTAGTCACTTATAAAGAATTCATGTAAAAGTAACATGAAAACATAAAGCGGACTTCTCTTAACCGATGAGTAGAGCAAATTTTTTGAATAGTTATAAGTTTTCAAAATAAACCAGATAAACGTGTTTTTGCTTGCTCACGTCGGCGAAATTCGCTAGCGATATCAGGGCGGGCAGTGTCTTATGTAAATACGCACCGCGCTACAAGAGGCCCTTAAGAAATAACCCGTGAATGCCTCAGTCCCAAACTCTTTTATTATCTGAATTGATTTGATTTTATGGTTAACTTTTTGCTTTTTCATGTATCCTTATTAGTTCTGTTTAATTAATTATATTTTGCATGGTACACTAGTGGCGATAACATTGATTTTGGTATTCTATTATTACTTAGCACTTGAATTCCAATCAATGAGTTGCTTCTTTTAACAAGCCTTCATTTGGGGAAAGCTAAGTTATGATCATTCCTAATCCTTAGCTAATCAATCAATCAAAATAAAAATAAAAATAAATAAAACTTTGGCGATGGGGTATACCTGTCTGCCTCAGACGCCAGTGGTTGCGGGTTAGATTCCCGCACGGAACAAGAAAAAAAAAAGTTTCATGTCTGGGTGTTTATCTTTTTATGTATTTATATTCTAGGTTCCCCCCTAGTTCGCTACATGGAATCTCATACCTCAAGCTCAGCTTACTTTGAGGCCATGTAGTTGGTGTGATTGTCTGGGGATTAAAAAAAAAATGTGACGCGCGCGTCATGACACTAATCTCTCCAAGCCTTGCTCTTAAGGAGCGTTTATATTGAAGTTTATAAATTGCACTCCTAGTTATTTCTTGAAAATAATCGTATCATTGCCTTGCCCCACAGTGAGATTTCGCTACACATTAATGTATTGAAACAACTATTTTCTCTATGAAAATATAATTCAGTTGCGAATTTTGTAATAATAGCAGTAGATGCTAAATAGATAAAATATGAAACTGCCCTTGAAACTTTCCTTGGAATATTTAATTTCCGATAAAGTTCCTTATTATTTTTATAAACAGACAAAGCTGTCTCTTCTCTGATATAGATAGCAAATGGGTTCAGGGAAGAATTGGTTCTTCATAAAATAATGTCAGAACACATCGAGTTTGGCGCGTTGTCATTTGGCAGCTGAATATTTTATTTAGGGTGGTAGCTAGACATGAAAAACCTGAACGTGTTCTACTATAATGGTTGCTTGAATAAGTTTTCTTTTTTATCACATTTATTCAGTTTCGGTGAAACTATTCTAAGCCGAATTATGCATTATTTCTTTTCCAGGATACTTTTTTATGTAGTGAGGGTAAGAAGTTTGTCTTCCATGCTATCTGATGGAAAGTGTGCATGAAGACTGTAGTGGTACACGTTTATCCACGAAAAACCTATTCACTCTACACTTAAAAGTACGTTTTAAATTTTTCTCATAATTTTTATTTGTTTGTGAAATTTTTTAAAATCTGTTTAATGTTTTGTGAATTGATGTTTAAACAGACACGATACATATAAAATAACTTTTTTGCATAATATGAAGGGAAATTAAAAAATATCGTGTTAATTCTACTCCACAGTTGTTACTGCTCCACATAAGCTCCATCGTAGCAGTGTTCTCAACAACTCGAGCTATTTTCATTTCGATCAGTCATTCAATTTATCAATCTATTTCCACTATTTAATGTATATTCTCCCTGAAGCAAAAAAGGAGTATTTTTCCTTATTCTTAATACTTTAATTGAATGCTTTTGTAATATCTAAACAATATGTTTCCTTTTTATTTTTTTATCGTTTAATATTAGAATTTGTTTGTTTTGATTTATTCAATTATAATTATTTAAGGAAGAAGATTAAAGAAATGCGAGTCTGTTACGTTGTTAAATAATAGATCAGTATTTACAACAACGTTTTTATTCACGACAGTACCAATTCACACGGATAATACTTTTTGCAATATTTTTTGATCATTATTTCACTTAACACTTACATTTTAAGATAATTTTGTTACTAACTATTGTACTATGGAAATAATTCTGACAATAAACGTTATATTATTATTATTATTATTATTAGACCCGGTATCTAGCTCATTAGCTTGTTTTATATTGCATATTTTGGAAAAATTTATTTCATTTATGTATTTTAATTTTATGATTGAAGATAAACGGTTAGTACGAGCATGGGAACTGACAAAAGTTGAACTTGAGTTTGCGGGCTTATGCATTAATTTCATTTGAAATGAATTTCATACAAAAGTTTGTAATACTAAGTATTTTTAATTGAACTATAAATTACCCATTCATGGAAATTCCTTTATTTGCAGGTAGCCTTTTGTTTGTCTTACGAAGGTCAAAATATAAACGTAACATCATATCTTTCGAATGCGTTGATTTTGAGTTTGAAATTCCTTATTTTATTAACCGACAGTGGCACGCCATCTAACTAATTAACGGATGGATGGATATAAACAAATGTGGTATTAATGGATTTGTATCTATGGCGCATGTAAGGTAGCTATAAATATAAAATTTTAAGATGGTGCCTGTAAATAACCGTTTACGAGTGGATAAAATCAAATCGTTTCCGGTTTTTGACAACATTATTAAATGAAAGCTGATCAGACCATTCTAAATATGTATCAATATAATGGTCTAAATTTATCATATTCACTGAACACCAATAAATAAAAACATTTTAAGTACTGTAACTTGCTATAACTGCTGTTTATTTTAACTATTCGTCGCGGTCGGCCTGAAACTATTCGTCGCCCAACTGCTGCTGCTATGTTTTATGGCAAATAATATAAAAAGCTCTAATTAGTATTTAAAACTTGTTTTGTACCTACTTATTACTAAAAAGTTTTAGTTGAAACTTTGATAAACGCATATTTTTTATCGGTATTTTTACTTTACCGTCGGGTTTTTCAGTTATTTTAATTACTTATGTACCTACTTAATTTTATGTTTATCTAATATATAAAATTCTCGTGTCACAGTTTTCGTTGCCATACTCCTCCGAAACGACTTGACCGATTTTGATGAAATTTTCTGTGCTTATCCGGTATCTATGAGAATCGGCCAACATCTATTTTTTTTTATTTATATGGCAAAACAACGTTTGCCGGGTCAGCTAGTAGTTATATAGATTTCTCCAAACTGACTCTTGAAGCTTCTATCTAAATTTTAATGATATGACTACCTAAGAAGCAAAATGTCATAGCATAGCGCCTTTGTATATCGTTCAATTATAATACAAGCATCGTTTGACCCGGTTAGCTCAACAATGGGTGACCACCGATCATTATTCTATAGCTAGTGTTTGTTCGTGGCGGTACTTTTAAGAAAACGCTTAACCATCGTAGGCTAGACTTGTTAAGAGTGGTTTACTGAATCTCCTCAATATGCAGAGAATAGATCTTGGCCTTTACAACGCATTGGACGCTTTTGAAAAGAATATAACATTCAATGTCAATGTTTAGTCTTTAACATGTCTTGCGGGGCCAGCATGCTACCGTCGACAACGATAAATCGGGCTTTTTATCGATATTTTCTTAGAATATGGTATTTAGGGTATTTAATTTATTAAGATTATGTCATATTTGGTTCTATGGTCTTAATCATGGTATCAAATCGAGTAATTATATCTATTACGGTGCGCATAGTAGCTTACATAAAAGGATAAAATAACAAAATAATATTTATCTTGTCGATTCTACTATTTATCGATGGTTGCACGCTAGCTCTGTTGGTGTGTCTTTAACACCAAGACATGTTTGAAAATCTTGGTAAATGCATATGTAAAAAGAAAAAACTTTATTGACATATTTTACTTGAAGTTTTACAGATATAGTATAAAAAAAATCGTTTCTATCTAGGTCGAGTCGACTTAGAATAGCCCTCCCACCACTAGATAAGTGTCCGAGTGAACCCCGCTTGGTGATAGGAACCTTCAGGGTCTGCTCCAAAAGAGACCACCCTTCGTAAAAAATCTTCCCCCAAATATAACCTCTCGGGCGGTTTTGTGTTCCGGCAATATATTTATTTTTCTCACAAACAATTTTTTTTTTTTATATTTTATGGATAGGATGTTTGTCTTCCATGCCACCTGATGGAAAGTGTGCATGAAGACTATGGTGTTACACGTCCATCCACGAGAAACCTATTCACTCGACACTTAAAAGTTCCAGGACTGTAGTGGTCAGGAAAAACAGACGCAGGCAGATTGTTCCACTCCTTTAATTATTAAGATTAACATATTTAAGATTTTACAATTTGGTGTCACATGATTTATTGAAACAATATTGTGTGAGACTGGTGCCTAAGCTAGACTCGAAGTCTATGTTTCAGGACACCAGGTCTCCACCTCTTACAAATAATTACATTTCAATATTATGCCTAACAACGCTTTATTATAATTGTGCGAATGTGTATGTTTATGTCTATGTGTGAGTATTGGGGAGAAGGGATGGAATAGTAAGAAATGGAATTTAATAAAAATATTACTTATATTTAGGTCAGACTGGTCAAGATCACTTCAGTGTCCTCATATATTTTTTCCATAGGCACTCAGTCAATATCATTTTACACCTGGTTTTTGTAAGAACATATATTTGTAGTTTATTGGTGATTTTATTATATAAAAGCCACACAAATTTCTTCTTAAACAGAGCTAATTTATTCTTAAACGGACGAGGTGTTATCTTTGAATTGACCTTCACTTACCATCAGGTGAGGTTAAGTTGAAATATGGGTTTCGCCATCGATAAAAAAGGAAACTTAAATATAAACAACAGTAAAACTTTTATTATAAATTGTAACTTGAATTTAAATAAATATTGTTTTAATTAACTTAATAATTTTTAAACTTATTACATCTATATTATCGTTGATATCTGGGTCATATTTACACGACTCCAAAATACACCAGTGCTAGCTATAATGGGGACTATCGTTTCTTTGCTCACCAGTTGGCGCCACTGTAGACTAAGGTCCAGAGGTATAGCTGTCAAAGGCGACTTTATAAGATTGGTGATGGATTGGTGCCGAAACAAAGTTTTAAATCTTGAATCTCATTGTTTATTATATATAAATAACTATCATCATATCGAGTAGCTATGCCGCAATGTTGTGCAGTTCCGTTTTGTTCGGAAAAAAAAGGGGGACATATATTTCCAAAAGATAAAACTGTTCTAAAGCAGTGGCTAGTGGCGATTCGCAGGAATAACTATACTCCGACAAAACATTCTCGTGTTTGTAAAAAACATTTTAACCCCGAGGATTATGTGTTACCCAAAGAATCAAATACAGAAAAACGTAAGTAATTATATTTCTTATTCATCCTGATTTGCGTAACTGTTACGTTACTTTCATCTCTTGTAATCTTCTGTTCACAAATTTTCAGCTACTCCTAAATTAAAGCCAAAAGTTGTACCTAGTCAATTTTCTTGGAACCAAGAAAGTGAAGAGAGAAAGGAAATTAAAAGAAAACGTGCAGAAAGAGTTCATCAACGTCAAAAAAATAAACTGGAAACTGCTATACTTTCTTCAGCTACAGAGGAAACTCAACATGAAGAACATTTGGTTAGTAAATTCAAGATATTCTTAATTATTTATATTATTACAACAGCTTCAAAAAACATAAACTGCACCATAGTCACAATAAAATCCCTTAAAGCATTAATAATTATTTGAACAAAAAATTTGCAGACTCTTGAAGAAACTTATGAAGAAGTAGAAATTGAAATTGAAAATAAAGATGTCTCACTACAATGTTCTTTATGCAAATGTGATGAGAACTTAACTAACATTGCCAATTTGTCAGTACATGAGAGGAATAGGAAAAATACATTGAATATGTTTCGAATTGAAAATCTTAAGGAACAGCCTGAAATAGTACAATTTTACACGGGTTTTGACAATTATAGCCATTTCATGTTTGTCTTCCAACTTTTTGGCGATGAAGTAAACAATATAAAATACTATCCATCATGGGAGCCGGCTCGAGAAAAACATGTTTTGACACCATGCAATCAATTTTATTTAACCCTTATAAAACTGCGAAGAAATATGTGTAATAAAGAACTATCTCTTCATTTTGAGATAAGCAAAACTTCTGTGAGTAAATACTTTATAACATGGATTAATTATCTTTACTGCAAGTTAAAGGATCTGAATGTATGGGTAGCAAAAGAAACAATTGATCAAAATGTAATGTATCAAAACAGGACTAATACCTGTACAGTAATTATAGATTGCACAGAAACAAATATTGTAAAACCACAAAATCCAGTTTCTCAACAAGCTACATATTCTATCTACAAATCTGCCAACACGCTAAAAGTGTTGGTTGGAATTTCTAGCTCTGGATGTGTGACTTTTGTATCCGATGCATATGGCGGATCAATCAGTGATAGAGAGATATTTGAAAAGTGTGGAATAATGAGTCTACTCAAAAAAGGGGACATTATACTTGGTGATCGTGGTTTTCAAATTCAGGATCTAGTTGCTCATATGGATGTTACAGTAAACATGCCACAGTTTCTTACAAAGGGCAGCAATCAGTTTGAAGCACACCAGCTAAGAAAATCAAAGAAATTATCATCTGAACGTATCAATGTCGAGCGTATTATAGGTTTAGGGAAAACATTTAATATTCTGAGTAATAAGTTAACATTTAGTTTGGTAGGTCTTGGAGGAAGAATCATATTTGTATGCTTTATGCTTACCAATTTCAGAAAGAACATAATGTAAATAAGGATTCTGAGGAATTATATAGGCACTTAATTAATAAAAAATAATTACTTATTAAACTTTTATTTATTCTTCCCTTTCCCATTAAAACACACTGCTATACAAATAAATATTAAACAATGGATATGATACTGAAAGATGGTTGAGTTGTTAGTTGAAACTGAAACTACTTAACAATGGTAGATACTAGATTAATTTATACAATTTTCTAGCAATAACAGGTATCATATATGTATGATAAAAATCTGTTATTTTTGGTATAATAACTTCTGAAATAAGCTTATCATTTCTATTTACATAAATTCTCTTTTCATCTTCATTTGTCCAAACAAAAAAATCACAATACTTTCTTTCAGTAACAAGTAACTGTGTTTGAATTTGAAAATAGTAGGGGCTACTTTCTTTCAAGCAATATTCATCATTGATAATTTCTATGTGCTTATAATTATCCACACTGATAAACTCATCTTTTATAGAGAAAGGACATTTCACTTCCAATACTGTTAGTTCTCCAATTAATCCGTCAGGCGAAGCTCCAATATATGGATATTTATTAGAAATACAAAATCCACAACATTGTACTTTATTGTATGACATAGACTCATAGGCTTCAATAGCTGTCTTCTCTTTTGAACTTCCCCATTCAGTAGCATGACTTTTAAATTGCTTGGGAAACAAAATATCTTCAGCATACTTCACTTTATCTCTTCTGTCAGTAAACTTGCATATATTGAAAACATGAGATCCAGTAACCCTTAGGCTTCGTTCACTATGCCACATTTTATTATGTGACTGTTGCCTTGTTTGCTGCTCTATCAAACTTGCTTCTTCTGGAGAAACCTGAAATGAAACATCTAATATTAATGAAGAGAAATATTATTAAATTCTGGTTGTCTCACACATAGTAATCTGATCCCAAGATAGGTGTGTTCTCGTTAGAGATACTGTGGATACATAACCAGAGACATAATATAGTACCAGAGAACTAGAGCAAACATCTATGTTCATCAATATCATATAGAAAAAGTGTGGCCTTGATGAGCATGAAACCCATAACCTTTCATGCAGAAGTCATATTAGGTAAATACATATAATAAATAAAAAATGAGATGTAGGTTACTTACAGTAATTCTGTTAAGGACATATTGGTCAAGGATGGGTACTTTAAGGTAATCATGGTCGTTAGATATTCCATGCAGGGAAGCCACTTCAAACACACCACTTATACCAAATCTGTTTTTTTCTAAAGAGCAATAGTTTATTACCCCGTTTCTAACAATATCATTCCATTCTACAGCACTGCAAGTGTTATCAGGGCGTGGATCAAAGCACAAATTTGTTCGTTTGCGTTTTGTGACATTATATTCTTGTATTTCAAATTTAAGATTTTCAGCTTTTATAGGTGATGAATTCAGTTTTCTTTTCTTTGGCTCATGCCATTTCTGTTTGTTTTCTGTGGGTGTTTTTTTGATACGCCATTCAGAATGTTCTTTAAATCTCAAAATTGCATAGCAAGCACAAGCTATGTGCTTGCAGACTGCCTTTGGGCCCTTACCAGCAGCACACTCACACATGGACTGAACAACTTTTCCATCTGTCTCAATGGCAATATTCACAAAGTATGATAAAGATTTTGTGTTTTCAGAGTGTACCTGTCCTCTATAAAAAAGCACATCATTTTGATTACATGTCACTAGAGCCATTAGGTATTCATTAAGCATCATGTTATAGCCCTTTCTATGTACTGCAGCATACTCAGTCATTCCCACATTGTCTGCGTACACTTCTAAAAAGTAGGTGGTAATATTCACGATATCCAAGTCTGGTGATTCACTTTTAGTCATTACACTGCTGTACAAACTGTCTGAAGGCCACTCAACATTATATACCGAATCGTTTTTTACTATGTTTTCCTCTACGTTTCCAACAAAGTTATTGTTTCGGTCATAGTCTTGAAGTCTGTAAAAAGAAAAAACATAGCAGTTACCTCCGCAAACAAGCATACTTTTGGCAAAAAATAAGTTTGTAAACAGTAAACGAACTAACCTCTGAATTAGCTGCTCTTTGAGGCCGCCTATTTTAGCGCCTCTTTTTCTTAATTCCGCTCTCAAAACGTTCACATTCATCGAAAAATAATCCATATTTGCGATACTTTCACGAAGGAGATCTCTTTTCAACAAGTAAAGTTACAGAAATTATAATTTAAGTCACGAAGCCAGCCAAAACCAGTGAAAGAAAAGTGAATGTCAGTGGACCTCACGCTACACAAACGCCTCTAGTGGCAAACTCACACGCGATAGCCCCCATTGTCGAATTATATTTGTTTAACGGGCCACAACACAATGCTAATTTTCTTTATCAACAGAAGATCAGAAACGATTTTCCGCTATATTTACAAACAAGGATCGTTCCATCATTTGTGCTACGAATCAGGGATTCAGCACACAAAGGGACGGATCCTATTGTACTCAACACAATACAAGAGTATTTACCTAGTTTATTGTTATTTACTATTACCTATTAGATGCAAGGATTGCGTAAATATTACTATTATAATTTTCAATTCCTTGTGGTATTAATATTTGCTAAGATCCATCTCCTCAAATATTTTAGGGATATAAGTTTGTACACATAATAATGAAATATGAAGAAACTGGCAGGTTGAGGTATTTTAGTAGCTGTTATTCATATAATTCGATAAAGTAGGTTAAGTCACAAAGTGGCACTGAATATTATTTTATAATGATGCCTTCTGTGCTATTTCTAGTACGAGTATGTTACTTTTGGTGTTTGTCAGAAGCCACTTGAGCGTCCAGAAAATTCTGATTTCTGACTGTAGGTACAGTTTACACAGTTTTTTTTTTATTTTTTATTTTACAGTTTATTCTAAAACTTTTCATCATGCAAGCGAGATTCAGCACGGATGGAGGTTAAAGCACACTTTTTATAGGGTTTAGTTCCTGATAAAAAATTGCCCTCAATGGATTATTTGAAAAAGGGCTTTAGTTGAAGAGTAAATTGAATCAATTCTTTTCAAATATTTGAATAGGTGCTTATTCTATTGAAAAAAATCTTGCCATTTTGTAGGTAGTTTATTCTGAGGAATAGCAATACTCTGTTAAGCCAAGTATTTCTTATTTATACGAAGTGGTCCTGTTGATTTCCCATAACTTAAAGGTTCTGTTCCTTACTAAAATACAATACTTTTTGCCATAGAATATGTAGTTCAAAAGTGTATAATTTCCAAGATATCATCAATCTTTATAATGAGTTCATAAATTATCACCCTTGTAAAATCAATTTAATATTAATTCAATAAACGTGTGTCACTGAAGGCATACAATAAACAACAAAAACATTTTAAACGTTGAGGACGTTGCATACAATGTACAACGCAAAGCGTTGCGAAGTGTACCTCTAAAAAAGGGATAGAAAATGCCACGTTGTCATACTTCGCATTAAAGGTGTTTAAAAATATAAACAAAAAAAAATTTAAAAATTATTCACATGTTATTTGATTCTATTACATGGTCCGGTTAATACCATTGAGTAATGGGAAATCAATAGAAACACCTTTTAGGTAAATGGAAAAAAAAAACAGTTGCCTTAGAAACAAGTACTACAGAAATAGCTGATTAAAATAAAACCCTTGTTCTGGCTTCTTTTGCCAGTATCTATTGTAATGTTTGTGGCTAGGTGTTGTTATAATCATGTAGTTTCCTAAAAATCGTTCAGCCATGGCCCGTTAATAATCATCATGGCCCTTCACTTAATACTTTTTCAACCCAAGCTGATATCTTTCGGTTGAATAATTTTGGTACTGCTTATTCAGCCACTTATTGTGACATGTATGGAGCATCTTTTTCACTAAATAATCGAAGTTCGCGGAAATTAACAAAAGTTTGATCCTAAACTTTGGTTTCACTTCAAGTCGGTTACTTAATTTATTTTTAAGGTAAATTAGTGTTGAAATCATTTAATTTTTAAAATAAATGAATCGAAATAAAATCCTCAGACAACCACACGAACTACATGGCCTCAAAGTAAGCACAGCTTGTAATACGCGATACCATGTAGCGAACTAGGGGAAATCAATATAGATAAAAACCCAGTAACGAAACATTTTTTTTTCGTGCGGGAATTGAACCTGCGAGCTCACGACTGATGCAGTAGCCTCTAGACCTTTGCACCACGGAGACCTTCAAGGATACCTTTAGAGTTTTATTATTAAGAAAATTAAAGCTATAACAAATTACGACAAACAAAAACAAGACAATTGCTCCGATCGAAAATTTGATGAGAATTACAAAATTATCAAAATAACACTAGCTGTACCCAATTTTAAAAATCATCGGGGCACCCGGACATCATTAAAATATAGATGAAAGGATTATTTACTACTTCATATCTTCATATTATAGTCGTTAGACCAAACCTCATTGAATAATGACCGAAGTCAAATCCTCCACGATCGCTCGCCCCTCGGCAGGAAAAGGGCAATGCGATGATAGTAATGGGTTAGATTTAGAATAGCTCTCACCATCACCACTTCAACTAATTCCCTGTGTTGAAACGGACTCCCCACGGACTTTGCTGAGCTAAGGCAAAAACTGAAAAAACTAATTTTATCTGTAGTTGGTTTACCCTTATTTATCATAATATTTGTTTACAAACAATTCCAAAATGCTGGTTTTATTTATATTACAAACGGTTACACCCATTATGCTTTAATTAAGGGACGTATTTTCTTTTTCTTAAAAACATCGACAGCGTTAAGAATAGACTAAGTGGCCGAATCACTTAAACGCTGCAGGGGATTCTGTTTAAAATTCATGAATGGCGATTTCAGTTTCCACGGCACTGAATGATATTAGATTTTATGGGTTGTTCTCAGTTTACTTGTTTCTTTTACTTTAATGAGGGCTGAAACTGAGAGCTTTCTTTCTATTTCTTAATTAATGAATCTATGTATGCTACAAAAAAATAAGAAATGCTATTTAAAAAAAACACTTTTTTAACCGGATTTATCGCGTATATTTACATTTTAAATTTTGACTCGACGTTTCGGTGTCTTTGCAGACCCCGTGGTCACGAGCGACTAATGTAAGCGACTTAAAATGTAAATATACGCGATAAATCCGGTTAAAAAGTGTTTTATTTAATAGTATGAGTCGCGAAAACTTAAGACAATATAATGCTATTTAATCTTTTATTATTAATGCAAACTTTTACTTGGAGGAGGTCTATGTCCAGTGGACGTCAGCAGTCTGATGATAATGAAATTTTTGCTTTGTCAGCAATGTTTTTGTCAGATAGCGGAAACCTTAGCTCCATTTGGTATTCTTTAGCACAAAGATGTAATATATAAAGATAGTTTTTATATAGCATGTCAGCCAATTTTTGGTAAATTTCACACCATGTTTCTTAATAAGTTAACTATAATATAAAATTCTCGTGTCACAGTTTTCGTTGCCATACTCCTCCGGAACGGCTTGACCGATTTTGATGAAATTTTTTGTGCTTATCCGGTACCTATCTATGAGAATCGGCCAACATCTATTTTTTTTTATTTATATGGCAAAACAACGTTTGCCGGGTCAGCTAGTTAATATATGATATGACATGTTAAACATTATTCTTGTTTGTAAAATTTTCACTGAATAGATTATCTCGTCCTGCTGATCCTCAGTAAGCTTGTCGTAAAAGGTGAAAAAGCCAAATCGTGGCTTATGCAAAATATTACGGCTTTGTGATAATTCGTGTTCGAGGTCACCATTTTATGAAAAGCTTTGCATTATTATTATTAACCTTATAGGCATGTAAACCGTAGATTTAATGTCAGATACGAGGTAAATGACCAGTAAAAAATGGCCCTTTTATATCCTGATGTTATTGGTAAAACGATGTTTAATGGGGACGATTGACGGTTGAAAATATTATTTTTAGAATATGATCGGAAATAAATATTAGGGCGCGCTTTTGCAATAAACGAAACATCTCAAAGGTAATGTTTTGTAAAACTACAATAATTTTAATAATATAATTAAAAATAATATAATATAATTTTCTTTTTTTATTTCGCGTATGTAACCATCTTTTTTCTATCTCCAAATGTATCTGCGGAGGCTTGTTAATGGCTTACTCGACATTATATGTTAAACCTAGTTTTTAAGTAAAAGCTGTTGGCCACCCAAATAATATAATAGTAGATTATGCAACAAGGGGATAAAGCAGTGTATTATGTCACGGGCATCATATTGAATCCTGAGCGAAATGAAGGATTCTGTAGATAATTCCCGAACGCAGTGAGGGAATTAAGATGTTAATTCCCGAACGAAGTGAGGGAATTATGGTAAGAATCCTGAATGAAGCGAGGGATTCAAGACTGCCCAAGACTAAGACACTGTTATCCCCGAGGAGCTTACTCTACTTTATACACCACCTTGTAAGATAATCAGGTAATGAAACGCAGGAATTAATTCAAGTACTTAGGTATTCAATCATTTAGAAATTAAAGATAATATTAGAAACAATTGACCAGTTATGTAAAGATAAAGTGATATTTCTATTTGGTATATTCATTGTTTACTGTTGTCTTCAACATTGAATAAACAGTCCATAGGCTGCTAGGTTTCTTTGTAGCAGACAACTGTTGAAAATATACTAAAAGCAATGAGTCCGAAATAATTTTCACGGCTTTTTTAGTTTTCCAAGCAAAGAAATCTTCGTAAAATTTCATGTACAAATACTTTGATTTACACGGCAAAATATTAACGACGATACTATTTGCTTCATTTCTAATATCTTCTGGTGTTAAATTGTCACTCGAGCTCGACATATTTTATTTATTTAAAAATTATTGAAATAAAAACTCTGAAAAAATTTTCTTTTCAAAAACCGCGCAATTTTACTTCTTATTTGTCTTTTTCAAAAGGCAAAAGAAACCGTCGCATACAGGTTTTTTACGAGGATTTTTAATTTTTCTTGGTAGTCGTTCCAAATGCAAAGGTACACAAACTTATACAGCCAAATTTAAAGTCCATATATTTTTTAATTAGGCAAAGCAACTAGTCATACAGCCATGTCCA
Organism: Stenoptilia bipunctidactyla; assembly: GCA_944452665.1. Lineage (NCBI taxonomy): Eukaryota > Metazoa > Arthropoda > Insecta > Lepidoptera > Pterophoridae > Stenoptilia > Stenoptilia bipunctidactyla. The sequence continues at coordinate 12,924,798 of OX101737.1, read as the reverse complement.
TGTAGGTATTATTAAATTTCGCTCCAATGGACATTCCAAAATCAAATGACATTATAACCCTTAGGATTAAAGTATTTTTTATTCCCTGTAAGATACCTTTTTAATCTTAAGGGATTAATATCTTGCTTTAGGTGGAGTTTATCTCATACATAATGCGAATTTTAAACAAAGGTGGTGTATAAAATAAAATAAACAACTACGCCTTATACGATAAGTATACTATCTAGTACTTATCTAGGGGCGTCAGGAATAAAAACGAGGATGCGTTTAAGAAAATTTATGTTTATTTCACAATAGCGTCCTTTGTGGACACTAATAATCATAATGGATGTAGATTTACTTATACAAATCAAACAAACAAAAATTATTTTTATTTATATGATTACTAAAAAAAATTGTAATGGGCATGGTTTATTTCATTAAAACATTTTATACTAAAATCCATTTAGAGAAATAAGGTTTGTCTTTAATTAGATCGATTTAAAATATTTACAAACAGTAGAGTTTGTTATATTTTTTTATAAAATAGACTAGCCACCGCGCGCGTTATTACCCGCGTAACTTTTGATCCCGTGGGAATTTTGGGACACAATGTAGCCTATAACCTTCCTCAAGAGTTGAGCTATCAAATGCAAAAATAACTTTTCAAATCCCACTTGTAGTTTCTGAGATTAGCGCGTTCAAACAAACTCTTCAGCTTTATATATTAGTATAGATTTGACCTTCATGACGTCAGACAGGGGCATCAGCATCGACAAAAGGAAGCAAGAGAACCTGACATAACTACGAAAATAGCAGTATCAAAAGGAATACAATGGGCAGTATTATGCAAAGTTCTGCACTATAAACAACAACGATTTCACATAAAGATACTTTAATTTTCTTCAAAATTTGCAAAAAGCAAGTCGTTATAACAACTGACAAGATGACGACTTGCCGCATTGTTGTCATTTAAGGCGAGTATTTTCGAGCGCAGTAGGCATTAACGCTATATGGGACTGCGTTGCGGGCAGTCGCGTAAATGAACACGTCAGCGCACAGAATTGTCACAGTATAAATAGTAGTAATATAGTAGTACTATACCTATAGTATGGCTGGTTATACGAAATTCGTTTCTACGATGACTAAAACTTATGTCAAGGATGATATAATATAATCTATATTTTTTATTTATCTGGATTTATTATTACCTATACTTATTTTTTATAAAAATTGTAATGGCCATTTTATAGATGATATCTTTTTAATTTTACACCCTTACTGAAGTCTGTTGTGAAAATCGTGCTATTTTGACTTGAAAGTACATCGTGACGTTAATTTATTACTTTCATAAATTATATTTTGTTCCAAAATTCATTAAAATCAATGGCTGGTGTTTGAATAAAAGTAGGGTTTGGGAGCTATTTTCATTACTAATTTTCTACAAATCGGTCGGATGGTTTGGCTGAAATAAAGGAACAGAAAGATAAACTTTCGCATTTATTATTTAGTATGGATCCGTTACTTAGTCACTACAACAAGAGTTAATTTGAGCTAAATAATGTAGTGTGAATGTTACAAATAAGTCATTTTTTAATGAAATGAAATGCAATCCACCCTTTCGGAATGTGCACCTGTTTACACGAAGTAGTAAATCATATTTCTTGAAATTATAAAGATACAAAACTAATTTGATATCTGGAACTTTTGAAATAGAGTCTATTTTACTCGTGACGAAATTAAATACAAGAAGGTATTTTAACGGACAGACATTTTCAATCTATTATTTTATTGGACGTTTAAGTACAGGCAAAGCAATATTATTTGAACGTAACCCATTCAAACAAATTAACTAACAAATTAAATGATATTCGTTTCGATATTAAAAACTAATACCCATCAGCACCTCACCATCAGTGCTAATGTCTTATCAGCACCCATCAGTACCTATCAATACCCATTAGTACTTATCAGTAGTTACCCATCTGCACCCATAAACCTATGAGAAGCCATCAGCACCTATCAGTACCCATCGGAACCCAATAGCATCTCTCAGCATCCTTCATTACCCATCAGCACCTATCAGCACATCTGAACACCCAACCTATCAGTACCCAACAGCGTCTATCAGCAACCATCATTACCCATCAGCACCTGTCAGCATCCATCAGTTGCAATCGTCACCTATCAGTAACTATCAGCACCCATCAGCATCTCTCAACACACATCAAAAAGAACACCTCTATAATATACAACTTTGCATAGGTGTTCTTTTAATACTTATATAATATATATCCCATAACTTTGAGGTTTTGTTCCTTACTTAAAAAATAATACTTTTTGCCAAAGAATATGTGGTTCAAAAGTGCATTCTCCTAAGATATCCTCGGTCTTAATATAATGAGTTCATAAATTATCATCCGCGTAAAATCTCATCCACTCAATAGACGCGTGTCACTGAAGTCACACAATAAACAACATAAACATTTTAAACGTTGAGGAATATTGCATACAATGTACACCGCAAAACGTCGCAAACTGTACCTACCTGTGCATAGCGATAAAAAAGGAGTAGAAAAAGCCACGTTGTCATACTTCGCATTAAGTTATTTTTGACTTAATTGAATTATTTTGCATGAAAAATAAAAACCAAAAGAAATTTGAAAAATTATTCACATGTTATTTGATTCTATTACATGGCCCCATCAATACCCTAGAGTTATGGGAAATCCAGCAGAACATATTGTACATATATACATGGCAATTTTTTTTACTGTCACTTGGAGGTAAAGTTCTCTTAATAATAGAGATAGCAAATTCTACTCCATAAAACATTCCTTTCTCAAACAATCTAAAAATGAAGATTTCATGGTTTTCCTTTCAATAAATTAACCTAGTATGTAAGAGAGATTTCATTCTTGTGATTGGCTCTAACGAACCACACAATAAAATTACAGGGTGTCATTTTTACAGATTTAAGTCGGTTTGATTCCCAGGTGAAACGAGTGAATTCTTGAAACTCTTTGTATGCGGTTTTATTTCTGTTCAATAATAAAGGACAGTTTCTTTGGAGCAATATTTTGCTATCTCTATTATTTAGAGTACTTTCCCTCCAGACGGCATTAAAAATTACACCCTGTATATTTATCGATAAGCACCTATCAGTATCTACGTTGGAATTGATGTGGAGAGGCAGCCCACAAGAGGTGATGCGTTAATATTAACCCTGTATACGTCCGTATAGAATAATAATCCTCCTTTTGGTTTCGTCGGGTAATTACGTAAGAAAATATTTATCGCAAAAAAAAATTACATGCTTTTTTGCACTTGTTGTCTAATAAACTTAAAAAAAAAGAAATAAATATCAGAAAAAAGTTTTTAGCTCTATATTCAGCAGTGACAATTGTTTATAATACTCCTTTAATTTATCAATCAAAATATTAAATGTGACTTAACAAAAATTAAATAATTAAATTGTCGTACTGTTATGTGTACGCTATGGTCAATAAGACGATCAATTACGCGGGAAAATTGGGAGCAAAAGCGACACAGGTCCTACCTCCATGACGCCTCGCGTGGTACTGAATTGTATCGCACCGCCGTCTTTATTATATTATATTATATTATATTAGAAAAAATAGAACGGTTTAAGAAAAAAATTATCCACATAAATTAATTTTATGCTACATTACCAATATTATGACAAGTTTTTGTAAGTATAAGTTTGATATTCTCTTAGAATATCGGAAAAACACTTAAAATTTTCATCTTTTTCGTAATTTTTTATGATCGAGTAAAGTTTTCAGTATCGTGTTTTGATCCAGATATTTATAAAATATATTAAACAAACTTCAACATATATTTTTATCCGATCCAGACAAACAATATTGGCCGGTTGTAATGAGTTTGAAAACGCATAGATTTCGCGAATGGGGCCCTTAAGGCAATGATAAAACTACTGCTGTTCTTTTAAACCGACTTCCAAAAAGGAGGAGGTTCTCAATGCGACTGTATGTTTTGTTTTGTGTCTTTGTTACACGATATTTCTAACAATTAGAAATCGATTTAGAAAATTATTGTTTCATATGATAGAGGATCTTGATAGTTGGAGCCATATAAATTTCATCGAAATGGGTTGAGTAATACATTGAAAATTTAAAAAAATATGTATGGTTTTGGAGAATGTTAACGTGGATGACATTATAACTCATCAATTTTGACGTGAAGTCGGTTTTTTTAATGCTCTGCATTCGTTGTTTTTTTATTTATTTTTATTCTTGTATTTGTAAGCCTTAAAATCTTCTGATTAGATTATTTACGTACGATTACACTCTTAAGTTAAAAAGAGACGCCCATACATTTTAAAGTAACGATTTTAGTGACGAATCCTTTGTTTCTTTAATCATTGGGCATCAGATTATGCCAAAAACTGTAAACAAAACAAACCAAAACTGTGTTTTTATAAGTTTGTTAATTTTCCTTGTGATTGATTTAAATCTAAGTTAAATAACTAAAATTTTATCATGGCATTAAGAAAGTTTATTGTTCCTAATTGTTTAATTGATTAAAAAAATAGCCCCGATAAGATGTTGTGCAAATCGGAAAAGATTTACGATTTCGTTAACTAAAAACTTTAAAAAGCTATTATCTCTTATTGAACTTATATTCATTTAATCTTTTTACTATATTTTTTATAGACATTGACAATTTACTGTGGCATACAATACCTACCTACCAATATAACTTTTTTTGACACATGTTTTTAAGTTTTGTGCCCGTTATGACGTCATCACTGTGAAATTTTCTAAAATCATTATAAATTGAACGAACCAGTTAAAATAAAACTATTCAAATTGTTCATTCGAAATATCTTCAGGATAAAAAAATTACAATAAAAATAATAGGTAGGAAAAAAAATATAAATATACCAATAACATATAATTTGAGGTATATACAGTAATGAAGAAACTTTATAAAGTAATGCAATCAGGGCGACCTTCTAATTACAATGCGATCTCTACCATGTAACCTTCTTGGAATAAAATAAAAATACTTTCACTAAAGGAAAATGAAAAACGCAAAAAAAGAACTAGCTCACGAAATAGCTTTAAAATAAATCCTAATCAGTACCTAAACAAAAGAAAAATGAGTTTTTGGGAAATAAATTTGTCTCTTATTTATTATAAAATGTACTCGAATGAGAACTACCTTATTTTTTCATTGCTGCCTCAAGCATAATCCTTTCTTCTCAGAATTTTGCATACCATTGCGGTTTTTATATTAATGTAGGAATTTGTCCCGGGGACCGGCCTGTATGAGGTTGCTTTTCATACATTTTTTAATACACAAGTATTCTTTGATGCGGCCTGACAAAAATGTTTACCTATTTATGCTATGGCACATTTTATTGCAGGTACCTATTATAATATTAATTTTAAATTAGTTTTGTTAGAGGTTTTTTCTTGAAATAACATGACAGTTATTTTTTGAACTCTAAATTAACTTTCATCAAAATCTTTCATCTTTCTATATAGGTAATTTATGAAATAATAATAAGTTTATTTTATTCCTAAACCCCATATACCTATAATAGCTTGATTTCAATATACGATTAATGGTGCTTTTGTATGAATTCACATAGAACTGCGTTCACTATCCGCACCTGCCGCGCCGCACGCGTTCATATATAAGCAAGAATTCATCGCTGTCATCGGCCGCTGTCTATCTCTATGACTAAAGACGTCAACTCACAACGAGAAAATTCTCTACAATAAACAAAAAAAACGGATACAGTGGACGCATTTCATCGGCAAATCCGTTGAGTGATCCAAATCAGCGTGTCGTCCGGCGCGGGCCAGTGAACGCGCATCTTATATCGAGTATTCAAAACAAAAATAAAATAATAATATTATACTAAGACCCCGGCGTGTAAGTACTATTGGTAAATACCAAACAAACAATGCTCAATAAAAAAGCATTTGCCTTTTAAATACTAGCCAACGGGGTCCACTATTAGTCCTAAAAAAATAAAAAAGCCAGGCTCCAGATATGAAATGTATCAGACAATAACAGTAATATTCTCTACTTGTGCAGTTAAAACTCTTGTGTAGACAGTAAATAAAGAAACTGAAACATTAACAAAACGGATGTTTATCCCTCGCCTATGCGACTTGTATCATTTGCGGGGCTTTAAATAGGGAGGTGCTCATGCATCAAAAAAGTTATCGATTAACCAGTATATGTAATGACGACTATTATACTGCCGTCTTAACGAAGAGTGCAATAACTAGAACTTGACTACTTTCGAGATATTCGCGGTTAAAGATTTTTTTTTGTTTTAGGTGTATCTTCGTAATTAAAAAAGCTATTAGTTTGAAACTTTTACTAAACAACAGATAAAATAATACTTAATATCAATTAGTATATTATATTTGTACATAAGGTTATATACACAGTAAAAACTGTAATAATGTATTTATCATTAGGACATATGAATCATTTTTATATAGCTTCCCTAATCATAACTGCAATAACTACACTACTTATTGCAGTTTTTGTTAGTTAACCGACATATTGCTCTTTTATGTAGCAATAGCTATATGCTGCCCTATAGTTTCTTCCAACAATATGTGCGATAACTGTCACAGTTATTGCGCTTTTCCTCAGTTAAATATCTCAACTAGAAATAAAGCATGGTTGATTGATTGCAAGACCGTAATATATATTAAAACAAAGTTATATTTTGGTATGAAAATATTTATTTATAAAGTTTAATTATATGAAATTAAAAAAATCTATATGAAATCACTAGCATTTTCTTACTACTTTCATCAAAATCACAACGTACAAACACTGTCGTTTCACATATTAATAGAAAAAACACCTTAAAAATCAACAAAATTCTCTTTTACAATATTTTACATTAAGAAATGTAACAAGCAAGTAAAGTATTATCTACAAAGGTGCATTATGAGACCAATCCTTAAATAAGTCTTAATTCAAATAAAGTACTAACGTACTTTCTTAACCTAAGTTAAAATTATTGCAGAAGAAAAAAGATATTTAATTATTGCAGATAATATTAAAACCTAAAAGTCACCTCTTGAAAATAAAATCAATAAAAGTGTTTTCTTACCTAATAATTTCAACAGTTACTTAAACAAATCACAGCAGCTTAGAATATTTGTATTTACGCATATTATTAGTAATATCAAACTAAACAAACTTTAAGAATATTTTCTTTATGTATTATTATTTTAAGAATATATTCACATTATGAGATAATTCTTTAAATCAGGCTTAATTAACTAAAAGTTACCTATATCGCAACTTAAAAAGCAGTGTGTGATCTTAATTCAATCTATGTTTGACACTTGCGAAGGTTCAGGTAAGTTTAACCAAAAACTCCTTCTCGTCTCAGGCATCAGAGGCAACAATTCTGAAATTATTCTTTCTTTCCGATCTTTTGTTACACCTCTGGGTACAATTTTATTTTTTTTATCAGGAAATTTATTTTTAACCGAATTCAAAGTATGCATGTTTGTCCGCGATTTTCTCACGTTTGGCTGAACCGATTTGGATACGGTTTTCAGAAAAAGATTTGTCATGTTTAGGAGAAGGTTTTAATATATTGACCAACTTTGAGAAATAAGGTTCTCAACTTATCTGTTTATTTTGTATCAGAGATGAGCCGAATGTTCGGCCGAACAATCGTATTTCGTACAACATTTGTATTCAGCCGAACGTTTGATTGATTTTCCGAATAATTAAGGAATACTAGTAGTTTCCCGCAGATTTACCTGCACAACTTCTGATTAAAAATAGCCAACTTACAAAGAGGAGTTTAACCTGTATGTTATTTATGTTTGTCATCGATTACCTTGCGTTTGGCTGAACCAATGTTGATGCGGTTTTTAAAAGGATATTTGTCCCATTTAGGACAACCTTTTACCTTTTACTTACTTTCAATATAGGGCTAGCTTTTAGTTTTTTCATAGTTAGTTAGTTTCCATATTTGTGGATATACGTGGTAGATTTTTTAGTGATTAGTTTTGGATAAGCTCTTACCTGACTGTTCGCATGAAGATTGTTTTAAGCGAAACTCTTTTAATTTGTCAGTTTCTGCAGCACGAGCATGCTGGCGATACCTAGACAACACCATCTGGTGCTGCATCAAGTCGTCGTTATTTTTCGTTGGGATTTAATTCCTCTTCTTTCTTAAAGCATCCTTCTCCATAGTTTTCTACCTAGGCCTACAGGTAAAACGTATATAACAATACTAGGTCAAAGTCATGATTTTACAGTACCAAAACATCACATTACCAGAAGAAGTAGGTAGTTACTGATACCAGAACTAGCCCAAAACTTATCACTAAAAAACTATCACTAATATCTGTAACTGTAGAACCTAACTAACTATGAATAAGCTAATAACTAGCCCAAAACAAAAACCTAACACTAAAAAGTATGAAATAAAAAATAAATTAAAAAAAGTCATAAAAATAAAACCAAAATAAAAACAAACTAATTATTTCTTTTTAAGAAAAAGTGAATCGCATTCAAAAAACCAACCCACTAAAAATGTTTAAATAATTTTTATAAACGCCATCCTATTCCTGTTTCTATTCCATCCATATTATTACCCCGTATAGTAAATTTCTGCCAAAAATTAATTAATATTAATGAATGTAATAAGAACATTAACAATTTATCTGGGTAGGTATTTACATAGTTTTTGAAGTCAGTGCCAAACCAATAAAATCCATTTTTGTTCAGGTTTTTACCGTATATGGTTCAACCATGCCTTTGATAAATAACCCTATTGACTCCCAATTCAAATTTTTGTAGCGTTCGTTGATATTTGCTCGTGTTTCTTTTGTTTACTTTGTTGTACACTTCTTCCTACATTTATCAGCATCACAAGGTGGTTTTAATGCTAATTTTGCATCAGCGCTTTCTTTGTTTGTTTCATTCGTTTTTCTAGTTTAATATCATATGCATGTCTTTTTCTTGCTTGGCCTGATTTGGTAAATCCTTTTTCATTTACAGGTAATATTATAGATGGTGATTCTACTTCTCCGTTTTCCTGTTCTCCGGTTTCCGTATTTTCTTTTTCACTATCATTGACACATTGCTCTTTTATCTGTTCTGTTTCTTTACCAGTAGTAACCGCAATAACTCGAAGATATATTGCGATTTTATTTGTATAAACAATTTCGAATCGTCTGTTTTTCCTTAACATAAGTGCAATAATTGTACTTAAGTATAATACATTTAGTAAGTTAGACATTTTAAGTAATAAGTTTCCTTGTGATAACTGCAATAACTCTTGTTGTTGCGCTTACGACTACTAAATGTGGCAAAAAATATTTAACGAAGTAGTAGTCATAAGTGCAACAACTGGACTTATTGCGATTATTTTATGTAAAATTACAAAATATCAAAGCTATCCAAGTCATAACTCAAGATGTTTCACTTATGATTAGCTACTTATAAATCGTTATATTAGATATTGCAGTTATGATTACCAAAAAAACCGAAACTACTGAAGATACAAAAAAGTCGTCTAAGGCGAGAATATAGAGCTCATTTTCCTGATTACGGATATGTTCTTAAGTCATTTAGCCTAAAAACTCGACTTATTGCACTCTTTATTAGGACGGCAGTATAGGCCTAACTACACTTAGGTAGGCGTGAGAGATGAATAACCCAAACCCTGCTGTGTAGACCTACAACTTTTAGTACTTACCCTTAAGGTTTTTTTTAGACTTCTATCGTGAAACACAACTTATTGCTTGGAATATTAACAATTTTTCTTAAACATTTTCGGATTTATAACTAGAATAGCACTTCAAGGGAAATATTTTTTTCTGAACATGAATCATGAACACAATTTTTTATTGGCAGAAGAAAAAGAGAGATAATTCCAAAATATAATATGTGCAACCTATTTTAGTTCTGGATTCACAGGTCTGGAAATTTCAGGTCAGCAGTGCGAGCACAGAACTTTGTTGACTCCTATCTATACGAATGTTCGTATAGTATGGAGACGGTTTGTTAGCAATAATTGAAATCAATCCATTGCTGCACGGCCAGCTTTAATAAATGTGTGCCTTGTTAATTTTGAATGTTTGTAAACATATTGTACTCCTAAATAACTGTAAAATTAAAAATTACAATGATACTAAAAACTTGTAACCGACTCTATACTATACGAACATTCGTAAACAAACGAGTCGATAAAGTTCTGTGCTCGCACCGCAGGTTGATTATGACGAAACCATCAATAATTTTAGTCAAACAAATCCTTTCATTATGGCTAAACAAAATTCTACTAGAAATAACAGACATGATAAAATTATTCACATTGACAAAACTAGACGTTTTGATAGACTCTGTAACTCATCATTTCGTAATACTCGAGTTCATAGGATACGTAATAATCCATTTCATCGACTGCTTATCCACATCACTATTACAAGTATGCTGTGCCAGAAAATTATCGTTTCACCACCATTATCATTCCTTGTGGCTTTGTCGCTAAAACGTAGGAAAGAGTTGAGAATTTGCAATGCTAAGATAAAACTATTGAGGTGACCTTCTGCTTTTTTAATTCCTTCTTTGTGTGACTGCAATATCTGTGAACTTTGAAGTGAGATTCCGAATACGTAGAGTTTTAACGATTAAAAGTTTTTACTTTGCGATCCATTTATATGCGTAACGAACTAGTAATCAAAATCGTAAATATGATGCTACCGTAATTCATAATGATTTTTGTATACTTTACATATAATATATTAGTTTTAGACGATCTGAAAAATGCCTGTATGGTGTAGCACGATGTGTCGCTGTTTTAAACAATTTCAGTATCGTACAAATTATGACTTAGTATATTAGAATAATACCATATATTAAATCTTAATATATAAAACTGGAAGTCGTCGTGGCGCCGTGGTTACTGTGTGTATCATACGATATCACAGGTTAAGCAACGTTCGGCGCGGTCGGTACTTGGATGGGTGACCGCCGACCATTCATATCTCACGACGACTTCCGTGCTTCGGAGGGCACGTTAAGCAGTCGGTTCCGGGTGCTGTATACTTGTATACAGTAGTCGTTAGGGTTTGTCAGAAGCCATCTAGGCGCCCTAAAAATTCTGGCATCCACCACCCAGCATTGGGCCAGCCTGGTGGATTATGGTCTACACCTCTTCTTCACCCAGGGGAGAGACTTATGCCCTGCAGTGGGCTCATTACAAAGAGTTGTGATGATGTGATGATGATATAAAACTGTTCAGTTACTGACTGAGTGACTGACAGACAACGTACAGCCATAACCACGGGGCGTAGAGAAATTTTACACACACACATTCCTTAGAAAGTGTAAAAGAGCAATAAGGAAGGAATTCCCGAAATTCCCGCGGGAACGGGAAATATTGGACTTTTTATTTTGATGAAATCTTATTCCTTGAGTGTACGAATGTGAAATTTGGTACAAAGGTTATTCAATGGTGACTGTCTGGTTGTATTATGGATGGAATTCCCAAAATTCCCACGAGAACGGGAAATATAGGACTTTTCATTTTCTTTTAAAAATCTTATTATTTGAGAGCACATGTGAAACTTGGTATAAAGTTTCTTTCAATGGGTGTCTGGTTATTTTATGGAAGAAGTTTCTAAAATTCTCAAAGGTAGGGTGGTTTAGCGCATACGAAGTTGTGGCAAAAAGCTAGTCATTAATAACTGTGGTAAATTAAATAAAACCCAACTCATTCCGACGCTTGACACCTCAGTCGTTCGTGACCACGGGGTCTGCAAAGACACCGAAACGTCGAGTCAAAATTTAAAATGTAAATATACGCGATAAATCCGGTTAATAAGTTTTTTACTTAATAGTACGAATCGCGAAAACTTAAGACAATATTACCCAACTAGAGTGTTCTTATCATCAATATATATAAAACTGTTCCGTTACTGACTGAGTGACTGAGGTACTGAGGTACTGAGTGACTGAGTGACTGACAGACAATGTACAGCCGTAACTACTAAGCGTAGAGAGCTGAAATTTGGAACATACATTCTTTAGGGGATGTAGGGGTGCACTAAGGAAGGAATTCCCGAAATTCCCACGGGAACGGGAAATACAGGACTTTTTAGTTTGTACGAAAAATCATATTCATTGAGTGCACCGATGTGAAACTTTGTGTAAAGGTTTGTCAATATGTGTCTGGTTGTGTTATGAAAGGAATTCCCGAAATTCTCACGGGAACGGGAAATATTTGATGTTTTAGTTTGTATGAAAAAATCCCATCGCTTGAATGCACGGATGTGATACTTGATATAAAGGTTTCTCAATAAGTGTCTGTTTGTATTATGGAAGGAATTCCCGAAATTCCCACGGGAAGGGGTTGGACTTTTTAGTTTGTATGAATAATCTTATTCCTTGAGTTTACGCATGTAATACTTGGCATGAAGGTTCTTCAAAAAGTGACTGGTTGTGTTACGAAAAAAGTTCCCGAAATTCCCACGGGAACGGGAAATATAGGACTTATTATTTTGTATGAAAAATCTTATTCCTTGAGTGCACCGATGTGAATCTTGGTGTAAAGGTTTTTCAATATGTGTCTGGTCGTGTTATGAAAGGAATTCCCAAAATTCCCACGGGAACGGGAAATATATGATGTTTTAGTTTGTATGAAAAAATCCCATCCCTTGAGTGCACGGATGTGATACTTGATATAAAGGTTCCTCAATAAGTGTCTGTTTGTATTATGAAAGGAATTTCCGAAATTCCCACGGGAAGGGGTGGGATTTTTTAGTTTATATGAAAAATCTTATCACTTGGCATGAAGGTTCTTCAAAGAGTGACTGGTTGTGTTACGAAAAAAATTCCAAAAATTCCCACGGGCATGGGAAATATACGATTTTTAGTTTGTGTGAAACCCTACCCTTGAGTGCATGGGTGTGATACTTGGTATAAAGGTTATTTGCAGTGGGTGTCTGGTTGTATAGTTTCTGAAACTTTCACGAGAAAGGTAGTTAAGCGCATACGAAGTTGCGGGATAATGCTAGTCTAGAATAAAATCTAATTGAACTCTAAAATCTAAGTGGTTCTGACAGATTTAACGTCATTCAGGTAACTGTTTCCCGCACCATGCTACAGAACAAATATACTAAGGCAGGATATTTAAACGTTTTTAGTTACACAAAATTTAAAATAACTCAGAAGGTATTCTGTTTTAAATCAGAATAGTTAATAATTTAATCTATTCAGGTATGACATCGATTTGTAAAATAAAGTTTGCCTGGAAGAGTGATAAGGCCGCCTATATTGTCATGGATGCAGTTTTCTTTTTGTGTGCAAAATATGTAGATATTTTTGTATCTTTTGATTCTGGCAATAAAGTGATGTGTATTGTATTGTATATACAATACACATCATTGTACAATTAACATGCAGTCTAGCAAGGGGCATATAAATTGAAGATAGAATTTCACGCATGTCTACCAATTTCCTGAACTTAATCAAGATCTGCACGGCCATGCAACCCAATAACAAAATGATACTAGTAAATAAATACAGACTAGGTAACAATGTTAAATCCTTAATATTAAATTAGTGTTGGCCCCTATACATCCATTGACAATGATTAAAATGTAATGGAATCGTTCAATTGGTAAAAAATATAAATTTTCAAACCGACTTCATTCGAAAAAATATTCAGACTACCTGGAACTATTTTTTTAAATAGTGAGTTTCTTGATAAAGTACGACTAAATTATTATGTATATTACATTTCCAGGAGCAAATATGCCTTCCGAAATAAGTTCCTTCCTTACAGTTCCTATCAGTTAGTCTGCAAACTGGACGGCAGCGTCAGCAAGAGTGACAGCAGCACGGGCGGGGAATCAGGGCCGTTCTCGATGCCAGCGCGCTCGAGCGATTTGTCGCGGTTTCATACAAACTCAATACTTTCTATCGTGTCGCGGAAATCGCTGCCCGCGCGGCTGTTACTCTCGCTGTTACTGTCGTTGCCGTCCAAGTTGCAGTCTTAAGTGTGAGGACAAATGCACTGCCGCATTGGCCTACGATTTAACAAAAATTTCATAAGTTTCAAAAGTTTTGCTTGGTGGTAGGATCCCTTCTGGGTCCGCCTGGCTAGCGACCACCCTTTATATAATGTCTGCCGCCAAATGTTACCGCTCCGGCAATATTGTATAAAGAGCCAGTTCCTTCCTAAACCCGTGTGCTTTCATCTTCGACCTCATCGTCACTTACCATCAGGTGAGATTGAGGTCAAACGCGGGTTTAGTCACTTATAAAAAAAAAAAACATAGAGTATGAAATAGTAAAATAGACAAGTGATCAGAATTATTGGTTTTATACAGGGTTATTTTCACTCACCAGCCCAATTTAAATGTTATTTTATTTTAAACGATGTAAACGTACCTGTATATTTAATAAAATAAGATTGTATTTTTGTAATTATACTTCTTCGGTTGGTGTACAATAAAGAATTATTATTATTATGTATGCTTACAGCTACACACCTTTCGGCTGGAAAGACCCGACAATCGGACCAGTCGGTCGGGGATCAGGGCAGGAGAGACAGAAACCGGCGAACGATTCGGGCAGTCTCGACCGAAACCGCTTTTGGCATGCGTACTACGTACATTTCAAGGTTTCTGACCAAAGTAGTTGGGGTCAAAACGTTTGCGGATATTACAACCGGGATGATTTCGGTAGACATAACTTCGCACAATTCGGTCACCTCATGTGCAAGGTCCAAGTACTTGCGTTGCTTTTCGGTCTCGGCCTTCACGAGGTTCTCGTCATGTGGTATAGTTATATCCACCAAAAACACCTTGGACAACGATTGGTCCATGAACACGATATCAGATTTATTCGCTAGAATAGTCCTGTCCGTGATAATGGGCCGATCCCAGTAGAGCTTGGCGCTGCCATTTTCGTGAACTGGCTCCAGTGTGTACTGGTAATAAGGCAGTTTCTAATTGGTAAGACCGTATTTCAGAGTGAGCTCTTGGTGGAGAATCTTGGCTGCTTGGTTTTGTCTATGCAGATACTCAGTGTTAGCAAGAACAGAACAACCCGAAACTATATGTCTGAGGGACTTGCCAGGTTGGCGGCACGCCCGACATACGTCCACCTCATAATGTATTTCCGGTAGTTGTTCGTCTCGATAACCTGATCCTGTATCGCAAAGACAAACCCGTTAAAAAAACGGAGGCTTTAAGGTCCACGTGTGACTCGTGTAGAGTCTTGTAAAAGCTTATTATTTTTATTTTTAAAGCTACACGCCTTTCGGCGGAAAGACCCGACAATTTGACCAGTCGGTCGAGGATCAGGGCAAGAAAGACAGGAACCGGCGAACTATTCGGGCAGTATCTATCAAAACCGCTTGTTGCATGCGTGCATAATAATATTTTTATCATTATTATGTTTATTTTAGTATCGCTCAGTAGAAAGAAGTTAAGACATGGTCCTACAAACTTCTTAACAAATACTCGCTATTGATGAACACGCCTACTACGACGTGGCATTTCATTGATAATATTAAGACGTAGTATATACTACCTAGAATTTGTTTTTTAGTATATATTATTCATAATTTAATGTCATAAAATATATGCTTTGCTTAAGCGCATATATTTATTTCCTAGTAAAAATAATACATAGTACCTAGTTTTTGCAAAAATCATTTCTGTAAATTATACTTATTGCGTAATAGTATATTATGTAACAAGTGAGCTAAGTTGCTAATTACAGTCGAGGCTGTGATTTGAGCCCGAGCCGCAGGCGAGGGCTTAATAATGTGCCGAGACTGTAATTAGCAACGCTCACGAGTTACATACGACGTTTTTCAACACACTTGTGAGTAAAAGATAGACATACGTGGTCATAAAATAACAAACACACTTGATAACAAAGCTGTGAATTGTCATTGAAAAATGGCGCCGAACCTCGCGCATGCGCGAAGGTTTTTTTTTCGCCAAATGTGTCAATGTCTGTATAGCATATACAGCCTATTTTAAAGTGAAAATGTTTAATTTGGAGTGGTAAATGCAAATATTTTATAACAAATTATTGTAAATTGTGAATAATTTGTTTGATATACAAATTTGTTTTACTAATATAAGGCGCAAACATTTAAAAATGTATATGGATTTAAAGTGGTATAAAATCTCTTTGTTGTTTCTGAAATTATTTAATGTATAACCCGGATCAATAAAATATGCTCTGTTTACTCGCATGTAATTTGCACAAAGATACAATTCAACTTTGTAGGATTCATTATATTATGCACTAGGGTATAATATATTATGCACGCGTGACTTATAGCCCAGTTTATAGTTCTAAATTCAATAGAATAAGGCTCACTTTACGAGCAAGTGTGTTGAAAATAATTTGCCCGCTTACTAAAGAAACAGCCCTGTATAAACATCATTTATATTTTACTTGTTATGTTTGCTTAACTTATAGTTTATTTAAAATATTAATGTAGCTTTGGTTCCAGTTCTTGCCATCGATAATCGATGATAGTTTTATACTAATACTTTGCAATTAAACTGGAAATAGATTTGTTAAAAATATATCGAGGCGCAGCCGCGATTGCACTCACCCCTGATGAAGGACTCCATATGAGTTCGAAACTAGTCGGACACCTCCGACAATGAATGTGAGTAAAAGCCGCATTATAAACACTGACTCACAAATCATTTTTAAATTCAACAGTAATTTGATTCACAAAACTGCTTTATAATTATGAATTATTTGTATAATTCAAAACAAAGCGCTTAACCTATGATACTCGTTAAAATGATTTTAGTGAAAATAAATTTAGATTATTTTTTTTTATTGAAAATGCAGCTTTCACAATAAACAAAGCACGTTTGTAAATTTATTTAAGAAGTAGTTGCTTACTAGACTTAAGGCCCATTTAGACGACGCCATTTTCTTGCCTGTGGTATACCATAAAATTGAAGTAATAAATGTCTTGTATCGTCTAAACAACACGTAACATTATCGCACTATAGGAGCTAGTTGCATTCAAAACTGTTCGTGGTGTAAACAGCACGAACCAATTCTTACATGCAATTACTACTTAACATTTGCAGAGTGCAGTTGAGAAGGGTGTGTTATTAGTTGCTGCTATTCTCAGACAAGAAATATTGAAAAAAGTCTTCCAGTTTAATTATTTGCTGGATAAATTTGGGCCTTCTATACAAAAACAAAACACTGCTATATAGTTATTATTTTCCTGGTTTCAGAAGTTTTCCTTAAAAAAGAATCCATCAAACAAAACCAACTCAGTTTAGATTTATAAACATCAGCACTACTGATACTCATAGAATCCTTTATTTTTTTCCGTTCCCCTTATTTTTTTTACTTTACTTTACTGCGACAAACTTGATTAAATCTGCAGAACCAAACTTAAATACTTGTTGAGTCATACCTAACTATTACTAATAAAGTTCACAATTTTCATTTTATTTCACCGCAGATAAACAATATTACAGGTTAATCTGTCCAAAACTTCTATTAAATGCGTAATTTAAATGGCCAAATGTTTTCTTTTTTTTCAGCAACTTACATGCTGGACTGGGAGCGGAAGAAAAACATAGAATGTGCCAGCTGCATCTCTTCCCGGGCATACTGTACAAGTCAGTTAAGAGACAGAGGTTTTATTGGCGTTTTTGTATGCGACAGACTGACCCCCTGTCACTGCAATAGTCATTCTCAATAATTATAATACCTCCAATGTCAAACGTGACCTCAGATGGTTTTATAGCCTCTGGTGTTCAGCCTACCCCATGAGGGATACAGACGTGAAGTTATATATGTATTTTTAAAACCTTACAAATCGTGAAGCATCTTGGCAACAGTTACTTAAAATCAAAATCTTTTTTTTTATTATGTCTATGCCTTAAAAGTGATTTGTAACAAAAAAGAATCTACGTTTGCACACATATTCAAAATGATAACATTTCCAAACAAAAACTAGCAAAAGCAACAACAAATTTGAAATCACGACGGTTTAGCAAGCTAACACATAGCACTTCTATTAGAATTTAGATCCTTGTTTCAGGAATTTAGAATTAATTAACGGTGGCTCGGCCACATCTCACAATGGAACCCTCTTCAATGTTGAATGTGCACAGGCAGCTCCACCTCAGCCCACCGCAGACGTTGCCTCTTAAGTAAGTGACTTTTATTGATAAAGAGTCCCTCATACCAGCCCTGTAATAAAAAGATACTGTAATAATAATATCGTATTAAAATTAGGCAAAAGACATTTTTAAACTAAATTTAATAACAAAAATTATAGTAATAATCTCTTTATTGTACAATCGATGACAAAGAAATGTAAAGGTCTTATGGAAGACATATCAACGTACCAAAGGCGGTCTTATTGTTCTTAAGCGATGACTTACTGATAAAGTTTGGATAGAGGATTATGCAAGTTAAAGTATGTCATGCCATCATATGTCAAATATATGGGAATGCTGAATGCTGACTGAGTGACTGACATACAACGTATAGCCATAACTACTGGGCGCAGAAAGCTGAAATTTGAAACATACATTCCTTTCCATTCCACGACCACTTTGGCGATAGGTTAACACTGTGTGCCTCAGACGCCAGTAGTCGCAGGTTTGATTCCCACACGGAACAAGAAAAAAAAAGTTTTCGGTCTGGGCGTTTATATTCTAGGTTACATGGTACCCCATATCAAAAGCTCTGCTTAGTTTGGGGCCATGCAGTTGGTGTGACAGTTTGGAGATTTTATTTATTATTTTATTATTAGGGGGTGTAGGGTAGCATTAAGGAAGGATATTCCGAAATTCCCGCCGCGGGAACGGGAAAAATAATACTATTTGGTTTATGCGCGTAAGAAGTTGCGTGAAAAAGCTCGTATTACATAAATTACAAGGCATCAGTTGTGATCATAAGATCTATTAAGACACCTAGACGTATGGTTCCAAGAAAGCTTTAGAAATCATAGAATCAAAAAAAACTTTGTATTTAATAAGAAAATAATTGTAATCTTTACTTTTGATTATTTATTTTAGTATACACATTGCAAATATTCTGTAATTGATTTGATATTGATTATCAGGTTACTAAATTCTTAATGAACCTCAATCTCACTGAGTGATAAATCACGGTAAGGTCAGAAATAATCGTAAATGCATATTTGTACCCTTTTTTCTGGCATTTCACAGTGCATTAGTACGTACTTGAACAAAGAGAGGCATGGTGATTATTATTGGTCAAAAACTAAATTAAAATCTTATGAGCATTTTAGATACAAACTTCTAGCCTTAGACCAACGTTTGTTTTAATCCTATGGTAGTCCCTTTGACTTCATAAATTTAAGCCCAAAATTTAGATAACTCACGAAATAAAAACCCCGAAATTCAGTTTAACAAATACAGCGTTTTTAAATTTATTTTAGTTGGCTGGATTTCGTAAATATTTTCGCTTACTCACGGCTTGCTTAGCATAAATAATACTATGCTATGTAAGCATTTAGTTGTAAGGCAAACGTTTTGAATGTAGAATAAGTGTAACGTCATTTGTTTGAATTTTAAAATGCTTTGTCGTTGTGTTCCAAATCTAATTTTTACTTTAGTTGACCTTTGTAAACTTTTCTTTGTTTATTTTTTTATAGAGTCATTTGGTTTTATGACTGAACACGAGTTTTATATATGAGTTGAAACTTTTTATAAATGAATAAAGTTGAAGCAACTAAGTTTTTGATTAAGAAAATATCATTAATTGTAAATTAGCTGCTTAAAAGTAATTCGAAATCTTGACAGGGAAAAAAAAATATTGTAATTGAATTATTCAGGTTTTGAAATGAGCGATGCCTGCTTGACTTGACGTGTTACGAAATGTTGTGATAGTCAATATAAATCTCCACTGTAAGCTTCTGAAATATATGGTAGAGTTTGGCTAACGAAAGTAGACAATGGGGGTTTTTGCAAACTTTTTGTATGGCAACTTATTCTGGTGTCACTGTTGTCAATCGAATTGTTGTTGGTAGTTTTGGTATTTGTGATTTTGGAATTTTCATAATTGAAAATAAATAAAAAATTTGATAGTTTCACAACCAATGTAGGAAACAGCAATACTAGTGACTGACGATTCCATATAGGATTGCTGGATTCAGATTTTGATTACAATGAATAAAAACAATTATTGTTTTTTATAGTTTTATTTTTAAGCCTGATTAATATTAGTTGCCTATCATTTTAATTATATACTTCTCATCAAAAAATAGGACAGTACCAATATTGTTATTTTTTACGATACATACATAACCTCACGCCTGTCTCCCTTTGGGGTAGGCAGAGATAAGGGAACACCAATTGCTTCGATCCAGACATACCTCTTTCGCTTCCTCCACGTTCATTAATCTTTTCATACATGATCGCCGGTTACTAAGATTGAAAAGGGTATGCTACGGTGGTTTGGACATTTGGAAAGGATGAGTGAAAGTAGATTTACGAAAGAGGTGTACAGAGCAAGAATGGATGGTGCTGTCGGAAGGGGCCGCCCTAAGCGAACGTATGCCGATCAAATTGGTGACGTTCTTTTTACGATAATTTTATAAAAAAATTAATAAAGTATAATGTTTGTTTAATCTATATGTGTCGTCTATCTATATGTGATCTATATGTGTCGGGGTTACTATGATGGGATTTTTTTAGATTCGCCAGATTTTTTCATTCTCTACTTTCATTAGCCAGACTATATGAATGACTGAATGTGTAAAGAGGTCCCAGCTTCGTATCCTGGTCGGGTAATTTTTATTTAACACATTTTTCATTTATTTAAGTTTAAAATATTAATTAGGAGTCGATTTTGAAAATTCTTGTTTCATTTGGTAGAGGATACTTCATAGTTGGTTGTATATTAATTTCATCGAATTCGGTTGAGTACTTCATTGAAAATATATATGCATGATATCGGAGAATGTTTACGTTGATGACATTATAACTCAGCCAATGTTTTGACGTGAAGTTGTTTTTTTAATGCTTTGAATTTTTAATTAAGTTGATTAATAATCTTTGAGTTTATAGTAGCCTTTTTGCTTAGTACTTCTTGAATAGTTCTTTGAATTTATTAAACGTTAGAGACTGAATTGACTTTGGTATTTTATTATAAATACGTATTGACATTCCCATAAATGATTTGCTGCTTTTAGCTAGCCTTAATTTGGTAAACCCTAACTTATGGTCTTTCCTAGTCCTTACAGAATATTTTTTATCATGATTATCTTTCCTATGATTGAATGTATAAATTACGGGATTCTTACCACGATTTTTGATTTTATTTTCGCACATCCGATATTTCGATGCTTTTACAAGCACCATGATCGCGGACTGATGCTTGTAACAGCATCGAAATATCAGACGTGCGAAAATAAAATCGAAAATCGTGGTAAGAATCCCGTAATTAATACATTAAATCATAGTGAAAATAACCGCGATAGTTTTGAACAATTATTATCTTTCCTAGTTTTATAATTATTTCCTTTCTTATAAATACATACATAATGTTTTCATAATTCAAGGTGATTCAAGGGTCAAGAAGATACTAATCTTTTTAAATATTTCTTTTAGAGATTCTCTATTTCCAAGTTTATGCATTCCACTAATAGCTCTTTCCTGCAGTGTAAATATCGTGTTTCTGCGACATTGCTCCAAAGTAGGATGACGTAGGGGTAGGACATTCAACTGTGAAAATAACTAAAATATACCATCTTCGCCGTATTAACATCAGTCAATGAGCAAATTTTCTTTACCGCGAACGCTGCAGAACTAAGTCTATTCGCTAGCTGCGTGATATGGGTGCCCCATTGCAATTTAGAATCTAAAGTTATTCCAAAAAAAAACATTGTTATCCAGTTAGTTAAAGAAACTTAAAATTAGAGACTGTAGCAAAAAAAAAACTAAAATGAATCACCGTCAACTTAACAATAATTTTGAGCTAAAAAAAACTATCTATGAAAACTTTAGCGTCTTATTATAAAAATGAGTACAAAATAATGTTTTTTTTTTAATTTATTAACGGCATGGATACAGGTCCTTAAGCCTATCTTATTTATAAAATAACATTAATTAAATTTTCTCAACACTGTTAACTATAAATTTATATAAACTTTTGAAAAATATTGGTTTAGCTAAAAGTTCTTGTATTTGTAGCGGCACTTCATCACTTGAAACTTCTTGTAACTCAGACGCCAATGTCAATCGCTGTATATTAAATTTTTGACATTTCATGATCATATGTTCGAGGTCAAAGATCTCACCACTTGTACAATGTTTGCAATTTCTTTCTGATTCAGGAATTATCTTAAGTCTTGCTAAATGAGCTGGAGTTCTACAATGGCCGAATCTAAGGCGATTAATGGTTGTAATGAAATTTCTGCACTTTGCATCTTTATTTTTATGATACCAAGGTATGTGCGGCGGGGTGTCTTGAATTTTACTGTACCATTTTCCTTTATTTTTACTTATAATTTTCCAATATTTGTGCCATAATGTTTTCATTGTTTTTTCCAGTTGTTCGTGATAATCAGTGAAAGGAACTTTTAACAGCATGGTGTGATCTTCATCATAAATTCCTCGAGTGGCCTTATCCACAACTTCATTACCAGTGATATTGCTGTGCGAAGGGACCCATTTAAATCTAACATTTTTGCCTTTACTATGTAATACAAGTATTGATTTTCTTATGTTAAACAAAATATAATTTGACTTATATTTAATGGAAATATTACTTAGAGATAATAAACAACTTTTGCTATCTGAAATCACTAAAAATTCAGAACTATTTACACTATTTACATATATCAATGCTCTATAAATTGCATAACATTCAGCTGTAAATATTGAACATTGTGGATCCAAGTTAAAGCATTTAGTTTGTTTTACTTGTGGGTCATAGTATGCTGCAGTGACTTTATTGGTGTCTTTAGAACCATCTGTGTACAATTTATAGGTATTAGGTTGACTATTTACATATTGTGAGAACTCAAATTGATTGTTAATGCTCTCTGTATCAACAAACATTAAATTATCTGTATAACATTTAAAATCAACATTATATATGGGTAAAGTATGTGATATGTACATATTTTTAAATAAGGTTTTTTAATTTAGGGTTATGGTTAAAATTTCTGGGATATGTTCAGATAACAGTTGTTCTGCTGTGATTTGTATATTATTTAACAGACTTTGAGGAAGGTCTTCATTAGGTAAAATTCTATTTAAAACAAAAATATTGTTAGTAGCCAACAATTTGGTACTGAAGTTGTTAGCAATTTGTAAACGTCTTAGTTTGAGTGGAATTATACCAGTTTCTGATTCCATAGCATTTATTGGAGTGGAGCACATAGCTCCTGTTATTATTCTTAAAGCTTTGTTCTGAATAACATCCAACTTTCTAAGTTGACAAACATTAGTGTTCATATATGCCAAACAGCTGTAATCAAAGTGACTTCTAACAATACTTTTATATAGCATCGATAGTACTTTTGGATCTGATCCCTAATGAACACCAGCCAAAGATCGTAAAATATTAAGTCCCTTAGATGCATTTTTAATAATATAATTGATGTGTTTTTCAAATTTTAATTTTGTATCTAAATATATCCCTAGAAATTTCTTTTCTGAAAACCAACTTAATGGATTACAGTTGTATTTAATTGGAGCAATCTCGTTTTGATAACAATCTTTTTTGCTAAAAAGTATAGTACCACTCTTATTAACATTAATATCTAGTTTAAGGTCACTATAAAATTTATGAATTTGAGTTAATCCATTGTTCAAAAGTCTAACAGCACTATTTACATTTTTATTTATAGTATACACAACAATATCATCAGCAAACAACAAACATTTTACAGAAGTATCTGTCAAATATTTATTAATTTGTGATGTATACAAGTTAAATAATAAAGGAGAAATTGTGGAACCTTGCATTGTTCCCTTGTATACTGTTCTTGGTCCATGCAAAATGTTATTAAATCTGACAAACATAGTTCTGTTGTATAAAAATGTGAATATCCATTTGCAAACTTTGCCTGGTATGCCTAAATTACTGAGAATTTCAATCAATAGTGAGGGATTAACATTATCAAATGCACCATTAACATCGAGAAATGCACAAGCTGTATATGAATGGTTATGAAAGGATTTTTTAATATCTGAAATGAGAGACATGAAGCTATCATGGGCACTTTTGCCTCTACGGAAACCAAACTGCTGTTCAGGTAAAATGTGATTTCTTTCACTATAATATTCTAATCTAAATTTTAACATGGATTCAAAAAGTTTACCCATACATGAGGAAAGTGATATTGACCTGTAAGAATTACAATCATTAACATCTTTGTCAGGTTTGAGTATTGGAATTACACATTGTGTTTTCCAACTTTCGGGTATGGTTTCTGATAACCATAACAGGTTATATATATTTAACAAAATACTCTGAGCTCTAGGATGAAGGTTCTGAATTAATTTATAGGTTATGTCATCAAGACCTGGCTTAGTGTCTTTTCTAGGTTTAAGAGCCATTTTAAATTCATTCATAGTAAATGGTTCAGAGAGAAAGCAACTATTTGTGTTTCCAGTCAGTTTGAAAATTTCATTTAATTTAGCTGTATCTATTTCTTTTTCAGGAGGAGAGATAGGTGCATATTTGTCAAGGAATGAGGGAATCCACTCATCATTTTTTGAAGCTTTCCTACATGTTATGCGTTTGAATCTGCGAATGTAGTTCCAAATCATGCTTACAGGTGTGTATCTGTTAAATGAATCACACAATTTTGTCCAAGATTGTTTCTTTTTGTCAGAAATTAACCTCTTTTTAATTGCATCAGTCTTTTTATACTCAATGTAGTTTTCTACTGTAGGGTACAATCTATAGTGTTTGAGAGCAGATTTACTATTGTTAACTGCTGTAGAGCATTCATTATCCCACCAAGGAACTGGCTTTTTCATTTTAAATGGAGTTTTATTAACTTTTTTTGGTATACATTTAAGCTTTAAATTATTAAGGATATCACAAAAGTTATCATATATATTTTGGGAGTTTTCAGAATCAAAATTTAAATTGTTGAATATGTGCTTACTTTCAGAATGATACTGGGTCCAGTTTGCTCTGCTATATATGAAACGTTTGGAGGAAGGAGCTGTCACATATTTTTCAATAGACACCTGAATATTTATTATAGTGGGGAAATGATAACTTCCCATAGGATCATCATGTACTTTCCATTCACAAAGTGGAGCTACATTGGGACTGATGCATGATATGTCTATAGCTGAAGGATTATGATGAGCTGTTCCTACAGTTGTTAGGGATCCAGTATTAAGTATACACAAATCACATTCATCTAGCAAGTTATATACATCACTACCTCTGGAATTGGTTGATAGACAGCCGAATGCAACATGATGTGCATTTAGGTCACCTGATAGCATGATTGGTTTGGGTAATTTGTCAATGATTTGCTTCAGTTTCCTAGTTTTAAATCGGCCACCTCTAGGGGGACTATAAACACATAGTATAGATAAAGTTCCCATATTAGTTTAAACAGTGACTGCAGCTGTTTGCATAAAGTCATAGTACATAGTCTGAACTACTTTGAATTTAAATGTATTTTTGATCAAGATCGCTACACCTCCATGGCCTTTGGGACCATTTTGTTTTATAATGTCAAAACCTGGAACATTAAAGTTGCTTGTCTCTTTGAAAAAAGTTTCATTTAATAAACAAATATCAATATCATTATTAAAAATAAAATCTACTAATAGGGGTTTTTTGTTATTGACACTTTGGATGTTGAATTGTGCTATAGTTAAGTATGTCTTGGCGTCGGTATCTAAAGATTGTATGGGAATGTTATAATCCATGTTAAGTTAGATTAGAAAGAAAAACATCTTTAATCCTGTTAGTAGTTATAGGTTCATTACCAGAGTTGGCTAAAAATAATAAAGATTTGACTATTGCATTTATAATAGTATCATTATTGGCAATGTCTTCCAAATTTACTTTTTTGTTAGTTATATTTACAGGTTTATTTACAGATTTATTTACAGAAGAAACTACAGGAGACTTTGTAGTTTGTTTGTTATATACATTATTATTTACATTTTGTGTATTTTTGTGAGGAAAATCATTCTTATTTATCAGTTGGGGAAATTCATTCATAGTTGTTTTGCTGATATCAGCATAAGTAATTTTATTTTTCTTTTCTAGTATCTTTTTAACTTTAATTGGACATGTCTTCGAAATTGCAAGGTGTGGACCGCCACAATTTATACAATTCAATGAATTAGGTTTGTCACATTCTTTAAATAAATGCTCACCAGCACATATAGAACATCTTTGTTTATTATTACAAATTTTTGCCGAGTGATTAAATTTAAAACATTTAAAACATTGTAGAAGTGGAGGTATATATTCAAATACTCTATATGAAAATAAGTCATATTGTACATTATCAGGCAAAGTGTTAGATAGAAATGTTATACTAACTGTCTGTAAGGCCACTCGTTCATTACCAATTCTTTTAGTAAATCTTCTTATGGCTATGATGTCGAATTTGGATGAAAGTTTATTGTAGAGATCCTTATTTGATATATTTGTGGGCACAAATCTAATTATTCCGGTTTTTTCAATTTCTTTAGCTGGGATGTACGCTTTCATATTATACTTTTCTAAAAAGTTGGTGTTAAGAAGAAAATTGTTTGCATAGTTGAGTTGGTTAAATATAACTGAAATTTTTGTAGCATTCACTCTATGTAGACTATGTATTCCTTTTATTTCATTTGAAAATATATGATTTAAATAAATTGGACTTTTATTTCCTAACTTTTCTTTAACATTTTGGCTTTCCACAAATACTTGGAAGCTAGTATGCAAAGAGTTATCTGGGTATAGTCTTTTATAACCTTTTTTTAAATATGGTATATGAGGATCCTCCTCATTGGAGATAGTTTCTATTATTTTTCGCTTGGGCGGGGGCCCGGTGCCACTAGGGCCCGGGTCCTCGTCCCCGTCCATAATATAAGTAAAAACTCACTTAATTGCTTGGTTTTTGCTCGTATTCGGCGAAAATAAAAATTAACTTTCAAGAAAATTGAAAAAAACTTCTCGTCGTTTTAAGAGTTCCCGCCAGACTCCTACAAAATAATGTAGTTGAAAAGTTTGCCATAAGCAAAATCGTTTTGATAAAAATAAAAATGGCCGACACAGCTCGGGTCGAGTTTTCAATTTACTCATAATAATATGCAATTTGGATACAAACGAAATAATTTCATAGGGTGATAGAAATTGACAATGAAAATAGCCGCAGAAATAAAAATGTTATGTTATTTGTTTTATTTTTGTCCTATAATTGAATGTCAAGTTGTATTTGCAAATTGGGTCTGGAAAATGAAACTATTAATAAATCGAAAAAGCTGTTCTGAATTATTTTCGGAGAATGGACATTTTTTTTGAAACTTTTGCTATTTTTATCACTTTTGGGAAGCAACAGTTGAAAATTTTCATTATATTATCATAAGATCCATACAAACAGTAAACATATCTTTACTACTCCTAAATAAGATTTTCATAAAAGGTGACTTCTTTTAGTGGTGGTAGGTAATTTTCATAGCTACTGAAAATACTTTCCATACAGTGTGACTTGTAATATTTTTTTTTTTACTCTATGAAAGCCGGTGTTGCGTTATGGATCCACCTGATTGAAAGTAATATCGTAAGATTAATAATGCATTGTCGACCCAAGGTTCTACTGTAATTTTGATGCTGTCTTTTTCTTTCCTTCTTCTTTGTTAGATAAACAACTATTAAAAAACCAGTATATGTGTAAAATATGTTTTAAATTTCTATTTTTAATGAGGTCGCATTTTTAACTAAAAAAGTTCACTAAACAAAGAGTTATAACATTCTCGAAAATTCTAAAATAAACAAAACCACGAAACAAAAGGACGCTGGTCAAACTGGGATGTGTCAAAGGCGAGTCAGTGACGCCGATGTTTTGCCGTAGTTTTAAAACATTTCATTATTAATTATGAAAGTCTGGTATTTTTCATACCCTAACCAAAATAACAAAGACTGTAAAATTGTTATGAAGTATATTTTAATTATTAATCGTGATTTGTAAAAACAGTATTTATACTGAAATAGCTCGTTTGGCATTGAGTTTCGGATTTTGCATTTCATAACAAATCGCTTGCTTTTGCCCCAGCCATATCCCTTTAACGGGAATGGGGAGTTTTCTGACAGCTCATAAAAATTAGTTCAAAAAACCTCTATAGATGGCACTTTTAAAAAGCCGAAGGCGTTAAAGTCTGTAAACTATAATGTAGGTAAGTGGTATCTACCATCTATGGTTATTTATACGTTCAATTTCTGATACAGACGTCAATTAATTTATTTTACTTTTAAAAACGCAGTGTGGAATAAATTCTTCGCCTTCGCCTTTTGTAAAGCGCCATCTATCGAAGCCTTTTGTACCAATTTTGTACAGTTTTGTTTTTTTAATGAGCTGTCAGAAAACTCCCCATTTTACGATACATTACCAGTCACCCTGTATAATCTGCCTTCAATCATCAACGTTCCTACAAAAAAGCTAGTTCCATTCTAAGTTAATGTGGTTACAACCGTCATTTTCTTACAGGTTAGAAGTAGGTCAAACGAGGACTTATTATTCTTCTACACAGGGTGGAATTTTGAATACCACCTGGAAAGAAAGTACTCTAAATAATAGAGATAGCAAATTTAATTCCAAAGAAACATTCCTTTATTTTGGAAAAGAAATAAAACTGCATTCAAAGATTTTCGAAAATTTGCTCGCTTTACCCGGAAATCGAACCGACTAAAATCTGTAAAATTGATACCCTATAATTTTATTGCATCAATCATTAATGTCAATTACAAGAATGAAATCTCTCTAGCATACTAGATTAATTTAATCAAAACAACTGTGAAATCTTCATTTTTAGATTTTAGATTTTATGACGACGACTTTGGCGATGGGGTAAACCAGTCTGCTTCAGACGCCAATGGTTGCGGGTTCGATTCCCCCACGGAACTAGAAAAAAAAATGTTCCGTGTTTAGGTGTTTATCTATTTATGTAATTATATTCTAGGTTCCCTCCTAGTTCGCTACATGGTATCCCATAACACAAGCTATGCCTACTTTGGGGGTATGTAGTTGGTGTGAATGTCTTGGGATTTTATTATTATTTATTATTATTATTTATTTTCCAAAATCAAGGAATGTTTCTTTGAAGTAAAATTTGCTATCTCTTTTATTTAGAGTACTTTCTCACTCTAAAATCACTCAAAAATTCCACCCTGTATAGAGGGATATTTTTTAGTCACAGGCCAATTTCTTTTTACACAATACGTATAATTTATAATCTATTTATGCAAAAAAGGCACGTATTTTTCTTAAAATAAAATTATTATATTCGCTAACATATTAGCAAAGCATGGACACTCTTAATTATGAAAGAATGCCTTTAAAATAAAGACAACTACGCGCTACTACAAAACATCTTGGAGTACTACGTCCTAGTAATCAATGAAATTCCGCTTCGTAGTAGCTGTATCCATCAACAGTGACTATTACGCAAAAAAGGTTGTGGTGACTTTATTTTTATTGAGTTGTACTGAAATAAATATGTAGGTACGTTTATACCGTATCAAATAAACTAAAATCTAAATTTGGCTGTTTTCTAAAAAATTGCCCTGAATATTCATGAAAAAACACAGGATTATTTAGGCCCAGAAGTTACTATTGAGTTATTCATATACTTGATTGAAAAATTGCTTAAGAGTTTGCTTTGTGGCAAGCGCTTTTAACATAAACTTCAACACTCTTCGGTTCACGCTAACCTAACCACGGAATACCTCAAATTTTGCGGTACTTCAAGTTCGAACAACAAAGCTAATTTATGATCCTAATTTTGGACTTCTAAAACTCAACTCAAGTGAGAACCTTAATAAAAAATGTAAATAACATAACTTTCCTCATTTTTATTTAGCGTAGTAATTTAAAAAACATCTGAAACTCGAAATGAAAATGGACTTGGAGCGCAAATGAATCGTTTTATCAAAAAAGTTAAATTATGAATTAGGAGTTACGACGAAATGTCACAGATCAAAGTTTTTAGAATGTTTTACCTAAATACAAAAGTAGTCGTTAGCTTAAAATGCTTTTACGAGTATTTTGTTGGTCAGGAGTCAGGCCTAAAAATAATATCTAATTTAGTGTACATTATATTTATCAAAACTGTGTGGAACGCTTGAATATCTAGTAGGTACCTGATTTGAAAATAATATTTGATAGAATTTTTACTGGGTAATACTTTAAAGCCAAATGTTATTGAAATTCCTGTAGTATTAAATGATATGTTGACAAAACCAGATAACGAAAATAGGTATACACGGTGACTGGTGACAGATTTTTGATATTCAAGGAGAGCACTCTGTACTCGATTCTGATCATAATTATGTAATAAAATCATGTAACTAATTTTCTCAGCAGAATTCCCTATAAATAAAGAAAGGGTTTTACTAGGTCGACGACTAGAGTTGTGAGAAACTCAAGTCTTTCAGTATTGATTCCGAGACTTGAGGCGTTTTTCAAGACTTGGACTCGTTATTCACATCGAGTCCGAGTCTTTTGAGTCTTCGGAGTCTTTCGAATCCTTTTTTCTCAAGTTTTTTTTACAAAAGACTCCAAACTCTAAAGGATATGCATACAAACTTCACGCCTGTATTCCTTATGGGGCAGGCAGAATACCAGAGGTTATAAGACCATCTGATATCACGGTTGACTTTGGAGGTATTATAATGATGGATAGCGACTATTGCACTGAAAGAGGTCATATTATCGCCCACAAAACGCCAATAAAACCTCTGTCCCTTAACTGACTTTTACAGTTTACCAAGGCAGAGAAGCAGCTAGCACATTCTATGTTTTTCTTTCGCTCCCGGTCCAGCATGGAAGATTGGATTGGGAGTGAAAGAAAAACATAGAATAAAAAGTTGTCTTCAAACAGAGACTC
The DNA here is from genome assembly GCA_944452665.1 of Stenoptilia bipunctidactyla. Taxonomy (NCBI): domain Eukaryota; kingdom Metazoa; phylum Arthropoda; class Insecta; order Lepidoptera; family Pterophoridae; genus Stenoptilia; species Stenoptilia bipunctidactyla. The sequence goes on along the minus strand of OX101737.1, from coordinate 12,893,698 downwards.
AAGTTTTATAAAATAAGAAATATTCAAGACTCGAGTCTCTTACAACCCTATCGACGACCTACATCGATACCTACATATTAAGTGTTGATAACGCCGTGAGTACGTTCGTTCGATTGTAACCATGTGTTGCGTAATCAATTCTTTAACTTTCGGTTAAGTTTACTCAGTAAGTAAATAATTAATATTTATTTCTTTTTATATTTTTTCTCTTCATGTTTGATCTCAAACTCCTTGAATTTCAAAAGTGACCCTGCAATCACCCTGTATATACCGGGTTTTCGTTTTGTCACTGACCAAATATTTTTTTAAACAATAAGAATCATTTAAAGAAACCGTTTTTCCTAAAAAGAGGTATGTGTTTTTCTTACTAGGATACTAATATTTTCGCAACCATATTAAGCAAAGCACAGTCACTCTAAATCATGAATGAATGGAGACGACTACGCACTAATTCAAAACATTTTGTAGTACTACGTCGTAGTTATTATTAATGAAATAACGCGTCGTAGTAGCTAAAAAAGGTTGTAGTGACATATATTTTTTTGTACTGAGCGACACTAATATAAAATGCAGGTACTTTTATATAGTATCAAATAAAATAACATTTAAATTTGGCTGGTGATCTAAAGCAACCCTGTATAAAGGGTTACTTTTATTGGACCCGCATCTATTGAGGGCTTATAGAGTATGTCAAAACGAACCATTTTAACTATAAAACCACCTCTCCTAAAATTAACCGTTTTTGAGTTATTTCACTTTTTAAAATTTTACTATAAACACCCATTTTTCACTTGTTTTTTTTTGTGAGAAATAAAAAAATCGTTGCCACCTAACTCCTTTTTGACGTTATCATGTAAATGATTAACGATTTCGTGGTATGAAGCAAAAAAAACCCTAAAATAATGTCAAAAGAGCGCATGTTATGGTCTTTCAAGCACTATTCTCTTCTTGAGTTAAACCAAAGCATCGCAATTAAAATGCGTTTCCTGTAAAAAAAAGTCCTAGTAATTTACTGAACAGATTACATCATAATAATTTACATTGTTTCAACTCAGATGTTTCGACTCAGATATTGCCAATATAAAGACACTGTTAACATCTTATTATGGATATGTTGCATCAGCTCTAAGATATGGAATAATGTTTTGGGGCAATAGTACTGAAAAACATAGCATCTTTATAGCCCAGAAGAAGTGTATTAGGTCCATGTTCGGTATAAAACAAGACGAATCATGCAGACCTTACTTTCGTAGGTATAAAATTATTACACTCCCCTCAATGTACATTAGTGAAATCTCGAATTTTGTCAGAAATAACCCAAACTATTTTGAGGCACATCCACCTGGAACAGGTCGTGAGGGCAATCTAAAAGTTACACATACACGCAAAACTCTATTGTACAGAATGAGCATAAACAGCATGGCACCCTCAATCTATAATAAAATTCCAGTATCTATTAGGGAAATAAGTAATCGCGCACAATTTAAATCTGCACTTAATGGCTTCCTTGTTGAAAAAGCGTATTATAACCTCAATGATTTTTTGACCGACAGTGAATGTAAATAAATAATGTTTTTTTAAATATAATTTTCTATTTTTTGTATTCTTTAATTTTTAATTTTTGTATAATTATTATTATTTGTTTTCATGTTTTAATATATTGTTATTTCCTGACATTTATGTTATTATGAATTGACAAATATGTTCATATGCCATTAAGGCGAATCATGGCTGTACATAGTATTATAAAATCCATCTCTGTAACATTACATTTACCTGTGATTATGAATAAACGAATTGAATTGAATTGAAAACTATCCATCAAGGTATAATACGTAGGAAGACTTTTTAAAATTCCTAGAAAAAATTAATTTAAAGATAATGCAACCATGATGTAACAATATTACAGTAGGTGCCAAGGGACGAGCCTAGCCTAGAACCGGGTATTAAAAAAAATTGCATAATCAGGGTGTATTTGTCACCCGTGCATTTCTTTACCTGACTACGGCGAAGCAAAAAGGAGTGTTATGATTTTTACCTGTATGTATGTATGTGGTGTGGATGTTCATATTTTCCCTCATAACTTCTAAATAAGTCATCATAATTGAACTAATGAGATGTTGTTGGAAGCCTCTTGATTGTCCGCTGGTTACAAGATGACAAACATTGCTCGTTTTACTATTAATTTTAGATTTTATTTTAGTCAGACGTTGATATAATATTTCACATGTAACATTACATTTCGCAACCACAAACCATATATTTTATACTATCTGGTCGTTACCGTTTCGTTATTGTAAATAAAACTTAAAATGTTCATATTATATTGGAAGTTGCTCGAAGGTGTTTCGTGATTGCAATCTCGACCTACCCGTTTTGTCGTAGCTTGAAGTCGCTACGTCGTAGCTATTGTTACGAACTATCGAAATTATCTCGATTGAGGCACTGTTTGTTCAGAAAATTGCACTAACTATTATTTTGTGAATGTTTATAGAACATTACACACTTCAAGGAGTGAAATTCAAAATAAAGTCCTGGAAAACCGAAAATGTTGGTTATCTGGAAGAAATTGCTTGCTAGCGACCGCCAATTGTTATACAATATTAATATAAATCCTTTTTGTTTGTATTCACTCTGTAATGGTATGCAATAAAGAGTAAATAAATAAAATAAAATGTTAAATATAAATATTTATTCAAATGTTTCTACATCCATGCAATCGTATGTAAATGCCAACCATTAGGTAGACCAATTTGTTTAAAATTTGTAATGAAAATAGTTGAAGACTTAGGGTCAAACATAGGCTAATATCAACTGATAAAGGTTGAAATAGAGTACGGTTAGTTTTATGGGAAATCTAAACCATTCACTGAATTCAGGTAAAAATGTAACCAGACTAAAAACATCACATTATATTTTCATTTCTTTGAAGGTGTTTCCTAATAGCAATATCTACCTATACGCTTTGTTATAGCACGAAATAGCTACGGAAATATTACGACCCATCAAAATTATTACAATTGAGGCACTGTTTGTGCACAAAGTTGCGCTTCTTTGCTTGTTTTTTATTCGAATTATGAAATTAATTTCTGAAATTCCCACGGGAACGGTAGCTTATGCGCAAACAAAGCTGCGGGCAAAAGCTCGTGTTCATATAGAACAAAAAAACACACTCCTAGAGAGTGTGTAAAAGAAATTAAAAATAAAATAAATTCATTGAGAAATTATAGTGATTGTACGCAAAACTTCACCGATTTAAAACATCATTCAAAAACCCTTATTATTTTGTGGTAAAATAGGCTTTACGGGGTCAAAAGTCACGTGGTTTAAGAAAATATGGTTGAAACGGAAGAAAAGGCACCCACAGGTTTCAGATCTTTAAGGTTAAGTATGATGTGCAACTGCATAAAATATCTGAGAGAAAAAATACTTTTTAAGTTGAATTCTGATGAAGAATTTGAAAAAGTAAAATTCAATATAATCTCATATAAAGGTACATACAGGCTATACATAAGGAACCTCTAAAGTACGGAATTAGGGCTGTCCAATATATTCTGATTGTCTCAACTCCTCCGACACTAGTTATGGTAATATCAAGCTTCAGTAATGAATTCATGCGGATAAATAAATCTATAGAGGATTGCTCCAGCGAATATCATTAAGTAATGATCTTGTTTGTGCTTAATGAAAAGTGGTTGTGCCCTTAATAAGCGCACATTGAATTGATTGAATTGAAGTGTTTCTTTCATTTTGTAGTACTCGGCAATAAAATTCAAAGTAGCTTAAACTATAATCAAATACATATTCATAAAAAAGGCAATATTTTTTTTCAGCAATTAAAAAAACTAAGAAAAAAAAATTTCCCGGAATTCAATGTGTGGCCTCTATTTTGCTAGATGATACTTTGAGACTTATGGCCTCAGTCAGTCATATAGTCAGTGTGTTAGTCTACTAAAATAAAAAAAATAAAATCCCCAGACAATCACACCAACTACATGGCCCCAAAGTAAGCATAGCTTGTGTTATGGGATACCATATAGCGAACTAGGGGGGAACCTAGAATATAAATACAGAAATAGATAAACACCCAGCCACGGAACATTTTTTTTTGTGGTTCCGTGCGGGGATCGAACCCGCAATCACTGGCGTCTGAGGCAGATAGGTTTACACCAACGCCAAAGTGGTCATCGGAAGTCTGGATAATAATACATTTAATTTGCATTTTAAAATGACTTCGACCTTATGTGTTGATTATGTTTGCAAATGAGTTGATTATGTTTTAATTAGATATTTCTTACTCTTTAGGTAACCGAACAAAATAAGTATATTGTCATTTATTCCAAAAAAAAACAATTTGACTTAACCGAAAGTGGTTTATTTACAAGATATTTAAGAAATCTACTTACAAATAAAAACTATAGACTGTTGAAAAAGTTTGACAGTCTCATAAAAAACTCATTCTTGTAAAATATATCCTGTTTAGTTGGCACTAATGTCGTTTAAGAGCGGTATATTTATTTTGACTGTAAAATTTCGTGTGAAATTCAGAACGCAAGAAGATTTCATTCTGCTTGTTAAAAATGTAAACAACCTTCTGAAATAAAAGGTTCAGTCTGCAGTCATAAAGGGTTTCCTTCATTCTGCATTGCTATGGCTAGGTTATTTATATAGTTTGCATTCTATTTCATAAGCCAATACGGCGCGGTTAGTCTTCAGCAGTGAGCTATCCATCCGGCCTAAATCTATTTGTTGGACCAAAATCAATTTGAAAATTCCATAAATCAAATTATTTCGATGGCAGCAGTCACTGCCCTAGGGTTGTAAGAGACTCGAGTCTCTTTTTGAAGACTCGAGTCTTAAAAATAAAAATTAGAGCTTTAGAGAAAAAAAGTCCTTTACAGTTTGGGGTTTTTTGTAAAAAACCTTGAGTCCTGCCAAAAGGAACTTGAGTCTTTTAAAATAGCTCATGAATGAGTATAGTTTAGCAATAAAACAGCTTAATAAAACTTAGAGACGAAATTAGAATGACAAGGTGTTTCAACATAGCTTTCAATCGCCAGAGGCCACCTTAATTACTTTTGCTTTAACCGAACTAAATGAAATAGTCAGTTTTCGGGAGTTAAGTACCGACGGAATGACATTAGTAAACCATTCTTTAACAGTAGTGCAAACACCACACAACATCGTTTTTTTTTTGTTTTTCCGCCAAGGAAAACTTTGGCACCCACTAAAGCAAGCTCTAGCAGGAGGAGGATGAATAATACAGGGTCCGCTTATAATAGTCAATTATAGTTTAATAGCAGATTAGGATAATGAGTGGGTCTGAATTTCGAAAAAAAAAATTATTTTTTAATTTTTGTAATAAATTAAAATTTAAAAATTCTTCTCTGTGAGTAATATTTAATATTAATCTACTTGTTATGACTACATACAATTAGATGGAAACGTTTTTATTACTTGCTGTGTAGTCATAATTTACCGATTAATCTTAAATTTTGATCACTTAGAAGAATTTTGAAATTTTAATGTATGAAAAAAAAAAGATTTTTCCTAATTATGACCCGCTCATCAGTTCTAATCGGCTATTAAAATATTATAGACTATAATAAGGCGACCCTATATAATACAGCAATTCAAGTTCATGACTTAGTCTAGCTCAAAGAACTTAAAAGACTAAAAAGGACTCGGAGGACTCAGAAGACTCAAAGGACTCGGACTCAATTCAACTAAAGAGCCCTAGTCTTGAAAAACGACACAAGTCTCGGAATCAAGACTAGTGGCGGGTTTTAATATCATTAAAACTGTTCTTTTTGCCTAAAAACAGTAGAATTCACTACCTAAATACCTTTCTATATTCAAAATCTTGACATCTAAACCACTGCTTACAAACTGCTTACAAACGTCGTTACGTTTGATCATTTACAAAATAAGTCATTTTATCTAGCCAACGACGACGTAACAGGTTATTAATTTAAATCAATGAGGTAAAAGTCAGTCTGCTGCAGCCAATAGCGAATTAAGTTTATTAATTTAACTAAATATCCTATCAAATATCTGTCAACATATCAACAAATCCCGTCTGGGGATTATTATTATATAAATAATCCAGTTTTCTCTTTCTAACTTATTTGTAACAGTTTTTGAAAAAAAGGACGAGTATAATTGAATGACATAATTTATCTTTTGAATATTTATTTTTACGTCATAAAAAATGTGATTAAAATAATGACAAAATAAGTCGTTTTACGTAAGCAATTAAATGCAATTATTAACAAAAAGCTCTAAAACATACTATAATATATTTATCGAATTCCAAACCATAGCAAGTATAAATTGCATAAGTTTATACATTTATTTAGTTCAAATATCATACAAATAATTTGCGAATGCGTGATATTCTATAAAATACATATCGCCTATTTTCTTGGAAGAACGTCATGAACAGAGGGTCCATGTCAAATTTTAGAACTTACAGCTCGTAGCTAATAGATATTGTGAAACGATATTTCTTTTCTACCAGTTTTTTACCTGTATCGGTTACTCATACCAGTCAGTTGAATATTGAAACCCGCCATAAAAGACTTGAGTTTCTTATAACTCTACACGGCCCAGTAGCTCATTTGATCAGAGCTCCCGCCTGGTAAGCAGGAGACTCATGTAATCCCTGTCCAAGAAAAATATTTAATTTTATGTATTTTTTTAGGTTTGACTAACAGACGCAGTGGGTTAAAGACCAAATGGCCATAAATTTTATATCGTTTTCGAAATTTAGTCCCAAGTCTTTGCAAATTTTAAATCTTGCGGGGCTCGTTTCAGGAAATAAATAGCATCTCAAAACCTGTACAAAACCTGGGTACATGGTTAAAACATGGGTAAAACCGTAGAGCGTAGCTATTTTTGCCAATTACCCAAATTTCGTGCGCATAAGCCGCTCAGTGGCGCCTACCAATCAGTACTATTTGTAAACAAACACTTGTATTTTTTTTTTTTGGTAGTCTTGGTCTTATTTTTGTGAAGCAGTGATTGTGAATTGTACTTACGCAACAGGTAAGTCACTAATCTTCTTTTGTTTTTGTTCTTCACACAATTGTTCTTCACTAGTGTTCGGGCAAAACCGTATGGGGTAAAACCGGTTATATACGATTTTTACCCAGATAGATAAGCCTCATTATTATCATTTTTTCATCAGCACTGCTTGTTGATCAAACACTATCAACTTTAAATATATCATTCAAGACCACTTCCACTGCACATCGAGTTGGTCGAGATCTGATTTATCAACATCCGGCCCATGAAGGCTGCAGAGGAGTTAGATGACTTCTTTTGCACAATGATGCAATGTCATAGGAAAAATTCTGGGGCAATATCGAATATAGTATACCTATGGGGCGGGGTAAAACCGGAAAAATTGATATTTTATTTTTTATTGAAATTGTTGTCAGATATCATTTTTTCTAAAATTTGTTAATTGAAATGTGTAATGAGTCTGACTAAATATATATGTTTGTTTAATACCTGTTCGTTTTGAAATGGATGAACTACATGCCCAGATCCTTAGATATACGGCATTGCCCCGGTCTCCCATACTTAATCTTTTAAATATAATCTTGCTGTCTTATAAAAAACCTTTATGTAAATACTCATATAACTTTGTTTTTCCTACTAAGAACTAGATTATTGTTGGGAAAATAAATATACTCATAATATTTTTACATACGGCCATCTTGTTATCATTTTGCATGCATTCGCTTTACACATCCTATAAAAATACGATAGCCTACATCATAATTTTAATACCTATAGCTATTCTCGAATATTAAGGATCATTTTTATGAAACATCAAATATAAATTCGATTAAGCATAAGCGATATTTTCGTATATTAGGATATGGGCATTTAATAAGCGACGATTTGGTGACGACAGATCATCGGCACTGCTCCGATACTTTTGTCTATCATATCATCATATGTGAAAGAATACGACATTATTAAGATTTTCAAGTCCATACTAACATAGGTAGTAAGGCTTTTGTAACTAACACATATGGACATAATCCTTAATAAAATGATTGAATTGAATAATCCAAAACGTCGTCGTATCTAATTTGTTGAAGTTTAAAGTGAAAAAGCTCTACCAAATGAAACAAATAAAAATGGATTTATGAATGTTCAAACGCACAAGTTTACATACATACATACATAACGTCACGGCTGTATCCCTTATGGGGTAGGCAGAACACCAGAGGTTACAAGACCATCTGATGTCACGTTGGAAAAAATTGTAGGTATTATAAAGATGGAAAGAGACTATTGTAGTGACAGGGGGTGAGCCTATCGCCCACAAAAACGCCTTTAAAACCTCTGTCCCTTAACTGACTTTTACAGTATGCCCGGGAAGAGAAGCAGCTGGCACATTCTACGGTTTTCTTTCGCTCCCAGTCCAGCATGGAAGATCACTTGTTGGTAACCATAATTTTTCGACAAAATAGTTATACAACCCTCATGATAGTTTTGTGATGACAGTGACTTTGTTTTAACAAGATGTCGGCTGGTTTAAAGTGTGTCGATAAAATACTTATAAAATGTCTGTTTTATATAGCAAATTAATTTTAATAAGTTGTAGAACATATGTTGTTGGGATTGGTGTGGGGAGGCTGCCTGCAAGAGGTAATGCGCTAATTAAAATTAACCCTGTATATAAGATATAGCTCTTGATTGATAAAACCGCCTACGTTTTCCAGAATCCTTTTTTCTTGAGTATAAATATTTAAATCTATGTATTTGTTTTGATTTTGCAAATAAAGTATATCAACGTCAATCTATATCTATATCTATCTATTCTATACTTATTCTATATCTATCTATCTATACTTATAATAAATCTGTAGAGAGGTCAATTCTGTACATGAAATATTTTTTCAAAATATCTATCAGGGGGTGATTAGTGATCGATACTGATGCCAAAAAGGCAATCAGTAAAATTTTTGTCTGTCTGTCTGTCTGTATGTTCCTTATAGAAACAAAAACTACTCGACGGATTTTAGCGAAACTTCGTAAAATTATTCTTCATACTCCTGGGCAGGTTATAGTATACTTATTATCACGCTACAATCAATAGGAGCAGAGTAGTGAAGGGAAATGTTGAAAAAACGGGAGAAGTTACTTCATTTTTTAAGCTTCCGTCGCGTGTGCAGCTTTAATGGTAAAAGCTACATCAGAAATCATGTATGACAGAAATATTCTTCATAAAATTATATAAAAAATATCTCATAACAGTATATATCTATATTTTATGGTTGACTCACAATAACACGTGTAAATCCCGATAGCTTAGCAGTTCGGAGCTTTCTGATTATATTTGTTTACTCTTACGTTTATAATACTCTCACTCATCCCTAATTAAAAAAAATAACATTATTACCTATTCAATAAAAAAAGAATCATAGAAATCGGTATAGAAACACCAAACTTTTACATGAAATACACTAATAACACATCGCGCGTGAATACTGAATGATATAGGGATTATTTTTGCGTAACGGTTGCCGCGCTCGACGCGGCTCGCGGCGGTAGGGTATAAAAAGGCGGGAGGCGAGCGCAAGCTTTTGCGCGATTTAATATAGGTAGGTACAGAAGGAACAAGCGTTACATTACCTGTCAAATTTCCCCAACCAATTTTAACTTATTATCGAGGGCATAGAGTTCAAATTCAAGTAAAAATTTTTGACAGATTTGTAACGCTTGATGTACTGCCTTCTGTACATACAGAGATAAAATGGAAATCAAGGTTTTGTTTATTTCATGATCGTTTCTGCCTCTTGGAAGTCAGAAACCATAGATTTCTTCGGAATAAAAAGTAACGTATGTGTTAACTACTATAGGTACCAAATTACATTAATATTGGCTTAGCCGTTTGGCAGTGAAAAGCAGCCATACATAACTATAGGTAGTATTGTATGTACACTGATAATGGCTGGATGGATGGATTTTTGCTATTCTTTCACGCAAAAACTACTTAGCTTTACCTAGAATAACAATAAGCAAAGTATATTTAATGAAGATGTTGCATGAATTAAGTAAAATTGAAGGCATTAAATAAAACACTTTTTAACCGGATTAATGGCGTATAATTTATATTTTACATTTTAACTCGACGTTTTGGTGTCTTTGCAGACCCCGTGGTCACGAGCGACTGTTAAAATTTAAAATGTAAATATACGCGATAAATCCGGTTAAAAAGTGTTTTATTTAATAGTCATACATAATAGTTATCGCGAAAACTTAAGACAATATTAAAATTTAAGGCACTTTGGCACCCGATTTGTTTATAACGCTATGTGCCTTTGTAATGTACCTAATAGATAGTTACCTACCTATGTTTGTGGTTAGGAGTTATACATATTATAAGGGCGAAGATTCTTTATCAATGATAGTTAGGACCTTGGAGAAGAAAATAACCTACTCGAAATACTAATTCAATACAGACGAAGTCGCGGGCATCATCTATGTAATATACCTACCTACCTATACTTTTTCACAAAACCTAGGTGAAACTGCGGATCACTGCTTTGTTGTAACAGTTTTTGAAGTAATTCTGTCTGTTTATCTATCAGTAACGCTTTCACATCTAAACTACTGAGTCGATTTTACGAAATTTAGAATAAGGTAAGTTTTAGCTTCAAGGAGGATATAATAATAGTATTTATCCAACTCTAATAAACGGTATCCACGCGGACGAAGTCGCGGGTCACAGCTAGTATATTAATAAATCTAGGAGAATCACTTCACAATACAAAAAAAAACTTTCCTACGGATCATAAATTAATGATACATTATGTAAATTCCGTTTGAATATCGAAGCCCCACTGACTTATCCCAAAATCGACATAGAAGAGACAAATAAAAAAGCCACGTATCGTCAATGCCACGTTCCATGTAAATGTCTTTCGATCGTAATGCAAATACTTGAACACAACCCCTCTGGGTACAGTACTCTTGACCTAGTACCAACAGGTGACTTGATTATATCGAGGAAAATTCTCTTTTAAAATTCATGAGATAAAATTTCCTCGTAGCTCCTCGTCAAATGATATTACATCCTCGAGATGATCGGGATTGATTCGAATATGAATGAAAACGTTTCTCTAGAGTGTGTGTGGGTGATTCTATTTTTGAATCTTCGTTTTTTTTTTGCTTTAGAATTAAATACTAAAGAGGTTTGAGAACTTGAACCTGTATGATTGTTGTAAATAAGACTTGATACTTTGGTGATTAAAATAAGAACAGCTTAAAAATATTTGTTAAATCAACCTCACAATTTATTAGTGCAAAAAAAGTATATAGCCTTATTGAATAGTACATTTGAAACCATAATGGGGTTGAAATTATAAATACAAAAAATAATCAACTACAAATGTTAATAAGTTGTTTGGTACCTATACAGTTTTTTTAAGAAACACTAACATTATCATATATTTCTGTCACTGAATAATTTTATTAAAAATCAAGTATTAAATACCTTTTCGTGTGAGTGTTTTTTTTTGTTGTGTTTCATGTAGGTGCAGTATTTTTGTTCGTCGAAATATAAGTAAAAGAAAATATTAATTAATTAGTTTTATGTTCCATTACGCATAGAAGGAATTGATGGAACAAGATGAAGCTAGTTAGCATAAAACAAAAATCCAATATACCAAATAATTTAGGTGGTCAAAGACCAGGCCCCGGTAGCTCAGTTGGAAGAGTGCCCGCCTGAAAAGCAGGAGATCTGGTTTCGACTCCCAGCCGGGATTGATACCATTTAGTATTTTTATCTATAAAATTATATTTAAGCATTATTAAATGCAAAATAAAGCTTTCAATATACACTTTTTTTTTAATATTTTTTATTTAGTTTAAGATTCTAAAAATAAAATGACCAATTAATCCTCTTATAACAAAAGGTGAAGTTTAGTATAAACGTCATAAATAAACGTTGAATGCCACTCCACGCTGCGCCTTGCCCTAGTTTCATCATACCATAGTCTCTAGGATTGTAGGACCCTTGAGATCTCGACGTTTTTCTCTCTTACCTCTCCTTTATATTTCACGAAAAAGAGTTATATTTTGCGCCTTTTAAGAGTGCTACACACAGCTAAGATAGGTACTATAATATTTTATCTTAAGGTCTTATATCAATATATACTGTGTTAGAGAACACTAAAGGTTAGCACTGGTCCTTGTGAACAAATTAAATGGAAAAAGCAGTATGTTACGGCGCAGATTTTTTAGGTAGTGCATATAACCTAAAAATATAGTGAAATACCAAGTTTTTAAGTTAATCTGAAGGATTTCATGTATAATTTTGCAATTCTTCTTAAAGAATTTTTGTGCCAGCAAATGTTATAATCTTTCAAATAAGGCTCTTGTGTATGGGGGCGACATGAAAACATGAAAAAATTTGTTTCAGTGAACTAGTGAAAACACGAGACATACAATTATAAAATGGCTGTCCTTCATGAAGCGTCCAGCTTATGATCCGAACATATGAAATAAATATTAACTTCGTCGAGTGTGTCCATTGAATTGTATGGTGAGCGAAACTTTAAGATAATATATTATAGTATCTTAGTGGTGTGTAGCACCTTTAACACGGTAACTTCGCAAAGAATTTCAAATGCTGTCTAGTCTGTCTTGGGTTTTACGTGCGGTGTGTCTACGTTCTGGCTATTAAATGTACGTGTGGGCATTTCGGGCTTTCTGTCTCAAGAGACAAAGTCAAGCTTGGGGTAAACGTACGTTTCTTATAAATGAAAGTTTAAGATTCAAGGTAATGTTTGTGTGAGAAAAAATGTTGATGAAAAATTTCCTTTTAGTCTGGAGTCTTTTTTTACTTTGAAAGGAAAGTTTGAGGTGTTTTTTTATGAAATAAATTAAATTAAATTAACTTTACTGACACAACAACCATGTCTTGTGTCAGTTTATGCTTAACTATAAGCTTGTGTTACGGAGACCACACAGCGGAACAAGGGGGAATCCCAGAACAGTCAGTTCAGAAAATTTCATTTCCTAAGCTGTCCGTATGGGGCTCAAATCCATGCATTTTTGCGCCGCACGCAACCACACGACCAATGCTCCACTAAGGCCCAAAAGTTTCCGCATAACTTTTGATTTCGTTAAAAAATATTTCTCTGTAACCTTCTTCAACAGTGATGCATAAATATGTTTTTTCAAATAAAACTGGTGGTTTTCGAGATTAGGTCGTTCATCAAACACTTTCTTCAGCTTTATAACAATTGTGTAGATGGAATAGAACTACTTAAGACATGTTGTGCTATCTATTTTATATTTACTGATACCAACTCTTATTAACCATATTATCTTCAAAGAAAAAGAGTATTTAATTTCAATGATTTTGTTACATTTAAAACTATTTATTAATAGGCAATATATTTACGGAAGTTTCACAAAAAAAAAATGATTTTCGATGCAACTTGCTCAATCATACAGTAATTTTTTGTTAATGCAAAACTTAAGTTCCGAGTGTGTGTTCATTGCATTCCTTGCTTTACAATTTTATTATTGGACTACTGATTTATTTGATGGAATTCCAGTTTAAAATCCATTTCAAATATTATAAAAATTTACTATAAAATGAAAAAAAAAAACATAAATGAAAAAAAAGTGAATAAAAAATACTCACAGTAATCCAGACTCCAAACAAAAATCTAGATTATTAAAATTCAGCCTCCATTTGTTTCCATTTTTAAAAGCAACCGGCTAAAATACATAAGTGTTTGTTTTTATAATTTTAAAAAATCTGACCATTTCTTGTCTTTATCAAATAACTAATACTTTTGCCCTAAAGCTTGTGAATTTCATCAAAAGGCAAAAGTAAAAAAAATATAATGAACATTATAGTATGATTATCCGAACTGAAACAGTGACTATGCGGCCCCAATATTAGTTTATGTACCAAGTATGAGCTTATGTAATCAAAAAATGCATCTAGACTGTATTAAGAATTTAAGAAAAGTTTATACGTGTAGGGTTGCCTTAGAATAGCCCTATTAATAAGCGTGTCGTAAAAGGCAATCAATCCGAGTTATGCCCGCTTGGTGGTAGGATCCCGTCAGGGACCGACTGACTAGCGACCATCCTTCATATAAAATCAATTTGCCGCCAAATATTACCTCTCCGTCCGGAGGTGATGTGTTCCGGCAATATTTTATGAAGAGCCAGTTCTGTCCTAGACCCGTATACTTTCATCTTTGACCTCATCGTACTCATCATCACCTACCATCAGGTAAGATTGAGGTAAAAATTAAGGTATATTCTGCCGTATCTGCCAGCTCTATGGTCATTTTCTATGATGTGAGCCTTTTGACCTTAGCATTTACGGTTGTTTTTTGGACTACGTTTTCTGAAAGAGCACTGGTTCGTCGATTTCAAACGATACATAATAAATAAAACTAAAGAGTTTGTTTGTTTTAACAAACTAATTGCTAGAACTCCCAGCCGGATTTGAATTGAAGTAATACTAGGAACTTAGTGCAGGTTTACCTAGATTATATTTGAGTTATTAAAATAAAGCTTCGACAGCAATGCTATCTATCATAGATTATTAAATGCCTTCATAATGAAGTCAATATAAATCCGTCTCTTTGTTCTGGGGTTTACTGCGTTGAATGAAATTAATAATTTTTTTTTACATGTCTACAATATTACTTACAAACATACATTATACGCAATAAAATCGCGTTGAATACAATCTTTTTACCCGACTGCCGCACGCAAAGGAGGGTTATTAAATATTAATTTACTATATAACCTGCCCAGGAGTATGAAGAATAATTTTACCAATTTTCGTTAAAATCCGTCGAGTAGGTTTTGTTTCTATAAGGAACATACAGACAGATAGACAGACAGACAAAAATTTTACTGATTGCATTTTTGGCATCAGTATCGATCACTAATCACCCCCTGATAGTTATTTTGAAAAAATATTTCATGTACAGAATTGACCTCTCTACAGATTTATTATAAGTATAGATATAGATATAGATTAAGTCTTTTCATAAGAACGCATGACGTAATTACATTTTTAAATGCCTGACGATCAAGATCATTTTTTACGTTCATAACAATATTCATATGGAAATGTAATCACCATCACACTTAATACTGAGGTGAAAACTGCTTTAACTCTTACTAACTGTTAAATCTTAAAGTGGCTGAAGTTATAACTACCTAATTAAACCCAGACAATACTCGTAACAGTACCTAAAGTTTGCCAATCTGAGGGTAGTTTCAAATTCCATCAACGGCAATTTAATGAAGTGAACGCAACTAAGTTTTCATATTATTTTATTATTATAATTTAAGATGAAATATTAGTTTTTATTATGATGTATACTGTGAAATATCTTTGTTCATGGACGATAAAAGAACTTGGCTGTAAACTGTTTTTTTTTTTGTGTGATTTCCATTTCTTCTCAACAGATCGACTTTCTGTAGTTGTGGTATGTACATTCATCTCAATTTGTAAGCAATGTTACTTTGTTCAAGTGTATAAATCAAGTATAAAAGTCGTCGAAATAAAAAAAAGCCACTTTGACTTTGAATAGGATAAAGCGAATGTAAATTATTAAAAAGTATATGCAAAAAAACGGTATCATGCATTATGCATTTAATTATAACTTATAGTGTTGTTTGAAAACTGGTTGACGAGGATGTACAAATGTTACGTTATTTTGACAGCTGCTGGGGCTTTTTAGCTTTTGGGCACTATCTGATTTCATTTGGAAATGTAATTTCAGTTTCCAATATAGTCGCATTGGAACAAAGCCTTCAGTTTAACAACATTAGTATAGATATGAATATTAACTAGCGGCCTTCTTCGTTTGATATTTAGAAGGACGCTTCCTTTACCAGAGATCCTAGGTTTACATTTTAAAACACAAGAATATTTGTGGAAAGGATTCACCTATTTCTTATCAAGCTTTAGATAGATACCTTTATGTCTTAACAACTATAAAGTCACTGTGATTGAATAAGAACCAAAATTTCTTTCCCTACGTATATTTCCCTAAAATATTAGCTTTGCAATCTATCGACCTAAGTAATTGTGAACTGAAAGTTAAATGATTTAAACAAAGTGCTTTCATCAGCAAACAACTTTGTCACTACCGAGTTTTCAGTGTTTTAAGGCCTCAGGCTACTTAATATTTACGATGAAAAAAATATTTACGACTTCCAGAGTAAATCTGTTAGTAGGAAGCAAAAAAACGGGTATTCTTAAGCAATGAAATAAAGGGTTAAAAGTTTTATATTTTTACAATGGGTGGCAATGGAGTTGATTCGAGCAATACGGTGTATTATTAAGTATCATTAAGTTTATGTTTCCTTTTTCAAACGCTGGCTATCACGAGACATTTTTTTTTTAGTAAGAACAGGCACTTCGAAATTCCTTCAGCTTAGTTAGTAGTATATAGTATATACCTATAGATATGAATGTCAACTTTTTGGTGTGTCCATTAGTAACGACAACCTTAGACCAGAGATCCCAGGTTAACATCTAAGAGCAGAAGGACATTTTTGGAAAGAACACAGTTATTTCTTATCAAGCTTTAGATAACTCTATGTCTTTACTACTATAAAATCACTGTGATTGAAAAAGAAACCAAAATTTCTTTCCCTACATATTTTTTTACGTCACTTTCCCTAAATATATGAGCCTTGCAATCTATCGAACTAAGTAATTGTGAACTGAAAGTTAAATGAATTAAACGAAGTGCTTTCATCAGAAAACAACGTTGTCGCTACCGAGTTCCCAGTGTTTTAAGCCTTAAAGGCTACTTAACGAAGTACGATAAAAATATTTACGACTTTCAGAGTAAATCCAATAATAGGAAGCAAAAATGGGTTATCTTTAGCAATGATATAAAGTATTTAAATCAAAGTTTTTCTTCTTAACAATAAGTGGAAATTGAAGTTTAGTTGAGCGATTCGTTGTAACATTAAATTTTAGTATTAACTATATGTATTTGTGTATGCATGTATAATAGGTTGGGGTAAAAGTCTTTTCGTATTATAGTATGTATGAACTTGTAATAAAATCTCTTTGGCTATAGTATTTGTATCTGGCTGGTTTTGGTATCATTGAAAGTTAAAATTTTAAAGAACATATTTCCAAATTCAAATTAGGAAAATGTGTAATTTTCATTTGTTTTTCGTACCGTCAAGATGAGTAAATCTAATGAAGAAATTCGATACATTTTAAAATTTTACTACAAAAAAGGTAAAAATGCAACGCAAGCTGCGAAAAAAATTTGCTATGTTTATGGACCTAGTGCAGTGTCTGTGAGAGTAGCACAAATTTGGTTTACGCGTTTTCAATTCGGAAATTTTGATGTCAAAGATGCACCTCGCTCTGGTCGCCCTATTACGGATAAAATGGATGCCATTTTTGAAAAAGTGGAGCAAGATCGACATATCTGTAGTTACGACGTAGCTGAAGAACTGGGAATTGACCACAAAACAGTTTTGGCGCATTTGAAAAAAGCTGGGTACACAAAAAAGCTCGATATTTGGGTACCTCACGAGCTCACTGAAAGAAACCTAATGAACCGTGTACTCATTTGTGATTCTTTATTACGACGTAACGAAACCGAATCATTTTTGAAGAAGCTGATAACTGGTGATGGAAAGTGGATCACGTACGACAGGAACGTGCGAAAAAGGTCGTGGTCAAAGGCCGGTCAGGCTTCACAGACTGTGGCGAAACCCGGGTTAACTCGTAATAAGGTGATGTTGTGTGTGTGGTGGGATTGGAAGGGCATTATTCATTATGAGCTGTTACCACCAGGCAGGACTATCGATTCTGAACTCTACTGCGAACAACTTATGAGATTAAAACAAGAAGTTGAGAGAAAGCGGCCGGAATTGATCAACAGAAGGGGTGTAGTGTTTCATCATGACAACGCTAGAACTCACACATCTATAGCCACCCAGCAAAAATAAAGAGAGTTTGGCTGGGAGGTGTTAATGCATCCGCCGTATATTCCTGACCTTAAACCTTCAGATTTTCACCTGTTTCGGTCTCTTCAGAATTATTTAGGCAGTGTTAGGTTAACATCACGAGAGGACTGCCAAATCCACTTGTCGCGGTATTTTGATGAGAGGTCCCAAAATTTTTATAGCAATGGGATCATGTCCCTACCTACAAGATGGCAAAAGGTTATTGAACAAAATGGTACATACACACTTTAGTTAAATGTCAATAAACTATATTAAAAAATGTTTTGAATTTTCTTAAAAATGCGAGGAAACTTTTTCCCCAACCCAATATGTATAATATATATTTGTATATATTTACTTAAATATTTTGTAGTATATTATATAATATTTATTTTATTTTAAGTGTACATACTATAATTGTATCTATACATATAATAAAATGGTAGGAAAGTCAAAACTGTACATTGAATATTTTTTTAAAAGAATACTTGGGGTATGATCTACAATCGAAACAGAAACAAAAAATATAGTTTTTAGAATTTTTGTCTGTTTGTCTGTTTGTCTTTCCGGGATAAACTCAAAAAGTACTGCATGGATTTACTTCAAATTTGGCATGAAGATAGTTAAGAAGTCGGGTCAACATATAGGCTACATATTATCACGCTAGCAGTGTTATAATCGTAGGTGCGTTTGGTGCTGCATAGCGTTCACGCAGATGACGTCGCGGGCAGCAGCTAGTTTTAATATAAATATCCAATCGTTAGGTCTGCTGGAAGAGATTTCTGTTGAAATAAGCTGTACCTTTGTACTTTTGTTTTCTTTTAAAATTTTATGTTATGTGATTTTTTTACTAGTGTGTACATCAATTGTTAAATAAATAAATAAGATTATAAGATACCTTCAGTTATTATTTAGTTTATGTTTGTACAAGGCGACGATTTTTCAATTTATGGGAATTATACGCAGTAGGTCACCGTGTCGTTTATCTTTTCAAGTGTTTCCATCAGATGATACAATAAAACATATATTATTATATTTATATTTTTAAGTACAATTAAATCTCGTTTTTTTTGCGGTACGTGTACATGAACATATGATACTCGGTAGATACATGATATACCTATGTTGTTGTTTTCACTGAGTTGATAAGGTTACTATGCCAATTGACACGATTGATAATAATATTATGTTAGAGATGGTGGTCGAGGCTGACGTTCATCAGTGACGTCACGCCTCCCCTCTATAAATACCGTCGCCCGGCGCTGGCGCGCTTTTTTTTTTCTTTTTTTTTCACTTCCCGTTTGCGTTCGCTCCCGAACGGTCGTGTCTGCGGCCGCTCCCGAGTGTTCGTATTGCGCTGCCCTTGTTCCCTCCCCCGCACTCGTGCGGGTCAGGTGCCAAGTTAAGCTCTTTCGGAAAGTTTTCTCTTGTGGAGGCTGTGTGGTGTCAGGGCTAATTCATCTGCCCTTTTCAGGGCGGACCCGACTGCTGCCGGCCGAAGCATCGCTGGTCAGGTGGATACGTAACCGTGACAACTAAGCCTGATCGTCCGCCGTTCACCGGCAATAGGTCCGTACTAGGTCGTTTCTTTACAGCGCAGTTTGTCTCCGATATACTTTCTTTCAGCCCAGCATCATGCCTCGTCACCCCGAGTGTAACGAGCATCAATGCGAAAACAATCGCCGTCGTATTCATGATCTCCAGGCGGCTATCCTACGCCTTAAACAGGAGAATCAAAGCATTCATCGTTCCGAGTTGAAAACGATTGCTACGTTTCATGATCAGACCGATCAGATCGACTCCTTGAAGAAGGAATTTTCTGCCCGTCCCTCGTCCTCAGAATTCAGTCAGTTGTCCAGCGAAAAACAATCACTGGAAGCTCAACATGCCGCCGAGAAGGAAGCCTTTCTCTCCGAGAAGGATGCCCTTCTCGCTCAGATCGAGTCCTTGCAAGAGCAATTATCCGCTCGTCCTCAGATCGCCTCCTTTTCTCAGGGTTTCCAAACCGATTCTCCGGCGTCTCCAGATCCATCTGAGTACGTCGATCCCCTTTCAGATCGCATGTCGGTAGATTCCACCGCATGCAAACGGAAAACTACCCCGCCAGGTAGTGATTCCGACTCCGCTCCGTTAGTTTCAGAATCTCCTGCACCGTTCACAGAGGTTCGCAAAAAGTCAAAGTCAAAGAAGAAGAAGCAAGATGCTTCTTCGACTTTATCTCCATCCGTTTCAGCTGCTCCAGCCGCTGTTCCTGCTCCGCAAAATGTCGCACCGGCGTCTGCTCCTGCGCCTTTTGTTTCAGCGATCCCGGCGTCACAGCCTGCGTCGCAATCAGATTCGGCTCCGCCGAAAGTCAAGTCTCCGCCCCCCGTCTTTCTACGGGACAAGAGCCGCTGGACCGAGGTCTCAGCTCTCTGCGGTAGACACAATCCTAAGATCCAGTATAGTAAGGCATCCAACGTGGGTGACTCTATTAAGGTCGTTGTCAATTCCATTCCCGATTTCAGGAATCTTACTCGGCTTCTTGCTGATCACAAGCTCGAGTACCACACTTACGCCCTCCCTGAGGAGCGTAAGATTCGTGCCGTCCTCAGGAACGTGCCGTTCGAGCTCTCGAACGAGCAAATCCAAGAGGACTTGTCTTCTCAAGGCTTCCCTGTCGAATCTGTGCCCAAAATGCACAGCCGCCGAGGCAAGCAGTTCCCACTTGCGCTAGTAATCCTAGCGAAGAGCCCGCAAGGGCAGTCCATTTTCAGAGGCAAGCCCACCGTGTGCGGTCTCTCCAACATCCGCGTCGAAGTTCCACACAAGCGTGGCTTCCCAGGTCAGTGCCACCGCTGCCAACTGTATGTTCATGCGGCGGCAAATTGTTTTGCTTCCCCTAGGTGCGTCAAGTGCCTAGATCCGCATGGGACTAAGGAGTGCTCTCGCACTCCCGAATCGCCCACCGCTCCGTCCTGCGTCTTGTGCGGCCAGTCAGGCCACACAGCAAACTTTCGCGGCTGCCCCAAGGCACCGCGTGCTGCCAGGGCTACTGTGAAGCCCATCGAGAACTGGAGAGAGCGACCGCAGCCTAGCTCGGACGCCCCTCCAGTCAGTTCAAAGGCCCCTAAGGACTTTACTTCTATCGTTCCAGGTCAGCGCAGCCGGGTCGCGACTCAATCGCAACCGGCTGCCAAATCGGCTTCCCAGTGCCAGAACGCAAATGGTTCTCAAGACCGCATGGCGTTCTGGATCCAGCTCGCTCCCATCGACGAGATCCTGGCTTTCGGCGCCGCTCTCGACGCCAGCCCAGAGGGTTTCAACGGTGCTCTTCCGGTCCTAACCAAGTTCGCTCCCCTTATTAGGAAACTCCAGCAAGCTCAACGTTTCTAAACGTAGTCCTTCTTTCCAGCATTCCTATCTCAGAGTGAGTCTGATCACTCTAGATAATCTCTTAGTTTCAGCTTTGTCATTTCTGCTAGTCTTAGCTTCTGAATTTCTCGCTTTCAGTTCCTTTTGGTGGCAGCCGTCCGGATGCCGCTCACTGCGCAGCCTCTCTCTCCAATTGGCTGTCGCTCCGATAAATGATCAAGAACCTGGATTAAGGTAGGTCGTAAAGGGGGATGTTTAGTGGGTATGCTCGGCTTCACTGAGTGAGTCTCCACACTGTCTGGGCATTCTATTTTCCGTTAGCCACTGGGGTTAACAGCTTATAGAATGCCCATTCGTCCGTAATAGGATTCATCCTCCTCCCGCTAAAGCTTGCTTTACTGGTTAAAGCTTGTTTTAGGGGGTGCCAAAATTTTCTGTGGCGGAAAAACAAAAAAAAAAAAAAAACTGGCGCGCTCTTGCTGCGATTTGGATCTCGTGCGGAATGGACGTGCTGCTCGCTCGTTGGCTTAGATCATTTATTTTTTGCTGTATTTTTCCTTTTAATAAAATAGTTCGTTACTTTTAGATTTTTTGTAAATATTTCGAACGTTATGGGTCGCGAAAGTCGTCCACGGTCAAAGATTAAACGTAAACGCACCGAGCGTTCGCGTAGTATACATTCTCGAGGTAGACGGTCACGCAGCACGTCCCGCGGTAGTCACCGTCGTCGTGAGCGTTCAAGGTGTAGAGGCCTATCGGTTCAACGCGCTGTTATATATTTAATATGTTCATAGAAAACCTGACGATATGTTAAGTTAGCATTCTGCTAACTTAGGTTAGTCTAAACATCCTCCTGAACCTTTTATAAATGTATGAGACTAAATTCAGTTCAGCTCGGGATTCCATCCATGTAACATCTCTATTTCCTTTTAATTAAAAGTGTAATACTATTTCTACTTTATAAAAGTGTAATTCTTTCTAGTTTAATAAATTAATCTTTTTTTTAAAAAGTGTTTCTATAAACCCCGTATAACATTTGGTGGCAGCGTAAAAGGGATCAGTAAAGGTCCCAGGTTATAATCCTTAAATCAGTGCAAGTGAATGTGAATGTGCGCAAAGTGTTACAAAGTGTGAACAATTATAATCCAGAACCCCAGCTGATACTCCGGCTGAAAGCAGTAGTCTCTCCAGCCGTAACCCAGGTTGCGAGTTTGCCCTATCTGTGCAGACTTCCTGCAGCATCCAGCCCATCGGTCCACTGTACCGTAAGCGGTACCAGGCAACAGCGCTTTCTGCGTGTCCTACGGGAATCCTGGCTATCCAGTACCGACCAGTTGAAGGCATCCTTTCTACATCCTAATTTATATCTATAATGCATCCTGTTATCCTGTAAGTCAAGATTTATCTTTTTTTAATTTTCGAAAGAACTCTTTTACAAACTATTCCACGATCAATTTCAACCAAAAACAGTTAAAATCTATTTTTAGAACCCAGCAGTGAGTTTCAAAGTGTAAGAACAGTGAACAGTTTATCCATAACTTATTGATAAGACTTAGTCTAAACAACCGCTGAATACTAATCACGATAACTTCTTAGTATTAAATTAGCCATAACTATAAGTTTGCTTCGTGACTTTTGATTTTACATTTTTATTTTTATTTTCTTGTTTTATGTTTTTACAGATTTTATCTTTTATATTTTCTTATCCTGATTTATTTAATTGTTTGATTGTTTTTATTGTGTTTTTACTTTTTATTTTTTTTATTGTGTTCTTATAGGAAAAGTTTACATACTCTGCAAAATCATATTTACATACCAAATTAACTTTCAATCTTATTAATTTAAATTTATTCCAATTAAAATGACGACTAAAGAGGCCAAAGAAATAGATCTTAATATTCTAATTAAATTCATAAATAAATTCGATGGCGATAGAGAAAAATTAAATGCCTACATAAATAACTGTCGTAATGCCATGAACTTAGCTTCTCCTCAACAACAAGACATTTTATTAAAATATATAGTAAGCCAACTCGAAGGTCGTGCCGAAAGTGCATGCTCCATAAAAGAATTTGAAACTTGGTTACAATTAGAAGACTTTTTGAAGTCACAATTTGGAGATAAAAAGCACTATGCCGCTCTACTCTCTGACCTCCAAGATTGTAGACAATTTAATAATGAAACAGTTAACCAATTTGCTTTGAGAATAGAATCTTGCTTATCGAAACTATTAACGGAAATTAATATATCTATCCCAACCAAGAAAAAGGCTGAATTGGCAGGCCGTGTTGCAGCCATGCAAGATTTAGCCTTGCATACTTTTGTTATAGGATTAAATCCTAAGCTATCGACTGTAGTCAGATGTCGCGATCCGGAAACCCTTAACGACGCAATAAATTTCGCAACATCAGAAGAGAAAATTTTGCAAGCTACTCTTAGGCGTACTTCATCTTCATTCAGTAATTCCAATAATATGCATTCAATACCTCAGCGTGCACCTCAGCGTCAATTTCAATTTAATAAAAGTTTAACCCAACATGGTGCTAATAACTTTAATAGACCACAAAACCAAGCAATACCTCATGCTTCTTCTACCTTTCCTTTATTTTGTAGGTATTGTAAATCCCAAGGTCACAGTATCAACAATTGCTCAAAAAGGGAATATAATAATAAAAGGTATGGAATGCCACAATTTCAAACACGCCAACCTTTTAATAATTCTAATAATCGCCAGTGGTCAAACAAACCTGTAAATACCGTAGTTTTTGCAGAATCCGATATTCCTAATGAATCAGAATGTTTAAACGAACAAACCGACCCGTCAAATACCGCGCGGGAAATGTAATCGGTGAAGTCGGTATTACGCAAGTTCGTCATTCTATTTCTAATTCAAATCCTAGCTCTATTCAATCCAGTCAATCCATGCGACAGGGTAACCAGCCCCAAAATGAAGGATTGCATATTACTAAATCTAGTCAATCCATGCGACAGGGTAACCAGCCCCAAAATGAAGGATTGCATATTACTAAATCCAGTCAATCCATGCGACAGGGTAACCAGCCCCAAAATGAAGGATTGCATATTACTAAATCCAGTCAATCCATGCGACAGGGTAACCAGCCCCAAAATGAAGGATTGCATATTCCTAAATCCAGTCAATCTATGCGACAGGGTAATCAGCCCCAAAATGAAAGATTGAACCCTGATTCTAATTCCCAAAATAAAATATTAAAAACTTATAATATAACCACTAACCCATTAAAAAACTTTTTACCTTTTATTGAAGTACATACTTCATTGTCTTCCAAACCAATAAGTCTCCTCGTCGATAGTGGAGCGTCTATTAGCTTGATAAAAGAAAAATCCTTAATGAATCTACCCAATATTTCAAAAGAAATAGTTTCTTTCAGTGGTTTAGGTAATTCAAATCAACCTATGCAATCATTAGGTTGTATTGATTTCGAATTTAATTCTTTAAAACATAAGTTTCATTTAGTTCCTGATTTAGATTTTCCTTATGATGGTATATTAGGCAACGATTTCCTTTCAATCCTTAATTGTAAAATTGATTATCTTGAAAATACTCTTATTATAAATGATCTTAAGCTCAATTTAAAATTTAATGAACCAATTTACACAATTCCTCCGCGAACAGAAACAATAATTGAATGTTCTGTTTCCAACCCAGAAGTCCAAGAAGGACTGATCCTTGATCAGAACCGTATAGATTCACTCCTGATAGCAAACTGTGTTGTTAAAGTGAAATCAAATTCTAGAATAAATATTTCTGTCATAAATGTATCCGAAACCCCATTATGTGTAAATTCAAATTTAAAACTTAACATCCTACCTCTAGATAATAATCACGAACATACTATATTTTATACATCATCATATAACAACGAATCTAATGCCACGAACAGGACTGAAGAAGTCCTTAAACTTTTAAGAGTTTCACATTTAAATAATGAAGAAGTAAATGCTTTGTCTGAACTTTGCTCTTCTTACTCCGACATTTTCCATTTGCCAACTGACAAATTAAGTTCTACTGACATACTTCAACATGACATTACTACAACCTCATCTATTCCAATAACTACTAAATCCTATAGATTTCCTGACGTGCACAAATCTGAAGTGCAATCCCAAATAAACAAGATGCTTGACGAGGGTATAATCAATCTTCTACATCCCCTTGGTCATCCCCTATATGGGTTGTACCTAAGAAAATTGATTCCTCCGGTCAGCGCAAATGGAGAATAGTAATAGATTACCGTAAGCTCAACGACATAACTATAGGAGACTCTTACCCAATTCCAAACATAACAGAAATACTGGATCAACTTGGGAAGTGTAAATATTTTACTACACTCGATTTGGCGTCTGGTTTTCATCAGGTCCAAATGTCACCGCAGGATGCACCGAAAACCGCATTTTCCGTACCGCAAGGACATTTCGAATTTACTCGTATGCCCTTCGGACTAAAAAACGCTCCTGCAACTTTCCAGAGAATTATGAATTCCGCCCTTTCTGGCCTTCAAGGCATCCAGTGCTTTGTCTATCTTGACGACATCGTCATCTATTCTTTTGACCTTGACAAGCACATTAAAAACCTATCCAATATCTTCGATAGACTCCGAACTTATAATTTAAAACTTCAACCGGACAAGTGTGAGTTCCTCCGTAAGGAAGTCTCATATCTTGGCCACATTATTACAGATCAAGGTGTCAAACCTAACCCAGACAAGATTAAAGCCGTTAAAGAATTTCCTACCCCTAAAAATCCTAAGGATATTAAATCCTTCCTTGGCCTAGTATCCTATTACCGAAGATTTATCCCTGACTTTTCAAAGACTGCTAAACCCCTTACTAACCTTCTAAAAAAGGATGTCCCCTTTCTCTGGCAGCACGAACAACAGCTCGCCTTTGAAAAACTTAAAACAACACTTACTACCGCACCTGTATTAGCTTATCCAGACTTCTCTAAACCTTTTGTCCTTACCTGTGATGCGTCTAATTTTGCCATATCAGCTATTCTGTCCCAAGGCCCTATCAATAATGATCGTCCAATCGCATATGCATCGCGAACACTAAATAAAGCGGAATCCAACTACAGTGTAACTGAAAAAGAATGCCTCGCAATTATCTTTGGAACTAAGATATTCAGACCATACCTCTATGGCCGCCGTTTCAAAATCATAACAGACCACAGACCTTTAAAGTGGCTATTCAATTGTAAAGATCCCGGCTCCAAACTTGTCAGATGGAGATTAAAACTAGAGGAATTTGACTATGAAGTTGAATATAAAAAAGGAAAGATAAATAGTAACGCCGATTCCTTATCCCGATATCCTGTTAATCCAATCATAGAAAGTAACCTAGATCCTCAACCTTCAACATCTTCTCACGATCCAAATTTAGAAAAAGAATCTGAAATTCCTTCCGATCTCCTTGATGATCTTACTGAGCTTGGTGCCCTAGATTTAAGCCCTCAACAAAATGTTGACTTCTATCCCTTAAGTCTTCCAGCTGAACCAGAACCTGTTCAACAACCAATAAGCATAAGAGCTCATGAGGTATCTCCTGACCTTTCAAACCCTCTTATTTCTCCTAATCCTAATGAATCTGAGATATCCAATCGAAGCGACGATTATCCTAACTTCTTAAAATCTTTTAACGATAAAAATAAAACCTTTAACACACAAATAACAGAACATAATGAATCCTTACTTAGGAGCCCATCCAAGACTATTCTTATTCCTATTTCTATCGACTTCGATGACTCTAATCCATATATTGAAGAGATAATAGCTAACTCAGAAGATAAAAACATTATAACCAACGGTGAACGCGAACTTCATTATTTTAAGAAATTCAATATTAAAGACAAAACATATTATCTCCTTTTCACCAAGGTATACTATTTCGATAATTGTACTTATCCTGATCTATTCAAAACCATTAAATCTGCTCGTGACGACATCATTCTTAACGGTAATATAAATGAATTAAGTATTTCTGATTTTAGAAATCCGTTTGAGCAGCATTCTTTTATTAAAATTTATGGCATATTAATGTATCTATTTGATAATTCAAACATTGTTGTTAATATTTATCATAATAATATTATTTATCCAGTCCCTACCGAAATTGCCAAAATTCTAAAAGAAAATCATGACATACCAATTGCTGGCCATTTAGGCTCCAATAGGATGACTAATAGAATAAAGGAAAGGTACTACTGGAAAAATATGCGCTCAGACATAGACGAATATATAAAAAATTGTAAACTCTGCCAAACAAATAAAGCTTTAAGAATGTCAAATAAATCCCCTATGCAAATCACTACTTCTTCCAGTCGTCCTTTCGAAAGAATAAGCCTTGACATAGTAGGTCCTTTGCCTGAAGCAGGACTCCAGAAACTAAAATTTATACTCACCCTTCAAGACGACTTGACAAAATTCTCCATTGCGTATCCCATTTCGAATGCTACTGCCGAAGAGTCTTGTGAGTGTTTAGTTCACTTTATTTCTTTGTTTGGAATTCCGAAGTCTATACTTACAGATCAAGGAACTAATTTCACAGCCGAAGTCTTCAAAATGACATGCCAATTTCTGAAGATTAAGCAAATATGGTCCTCACCTTATCATCCTCAAACTCAAGGAGCCTTAGAAAGAAGTCATTCCACCCTCAAAGAATATTTGAAATCCTACGTCAATGAGAATCAATCCAACTGGCATAAATTTGTATATACCGCCATGCTAACTTATAATTCTTCCGTACATACTACAACAAAATTCTCTCCGTATGAACTTATTTTCGGTCATAAACCCTATCTTCCTGACTCAATCTTTGATCTGCGCTCCGACATCACTTATCCAGACTATTTGAAAATGCTACAACATCGCCTGAGAATATCGCAACAAAAAGCATTAGAAAATATAAATATTTCAAAAGAAAGGTCCAAAACGTATTACGATAGACATTCCCGTGTAGTCAAATATAAAGTCGGTGAATACGTTTACCTGAAAAATCATCTACGGCTTCGTAAGGCGCTCTCTCCGATCTGGAAGGGTCCTTACAAAATAGTTAAGGTTCACGGCAATAATACATTGTCACTCCTCATTAACCGCCGACACGTAAAACATCATTATGATCAAATCAAACCGGCATATGATATCAACGAATAAATCATACATTTTTTATTTTTCTTTAACATATATACTCTTTTTAATTTTATGTTATTTTATTCTTTTACATATTTAACTTTGATTAGAATTTACAGCCATATAATTATTATTTAATTGTTATTGCAGAATGGTCGTGGCGTATAGCGCCCTAGCTACTGCTTACGACAACAAATACATCAATTTCATCACCAGAAGCCCTGGTATACTTTTTGATCCTGTCGGAACAGTGAAAGTTGTTAATGATATGTTCCATGTTGTTATTCCTTTAGATATATTACCTTTTAAACACCACGTTGAAGATATTCAACACATTTTTAATTCAATCCGAATTCAATGTCGAGATAGCGAAGAAATAGACTATACTCAATGTCAAAATATGTTGCAACCCTTAGAATCTCTATATAACGATATTTCCCATGACTATAAGTCGATTTCTCACTTTATTTCCGATAGTCCTAATAAGAGGTCCGCATGGTTTTCTGGTATTGGTACTATATTTAAACATATTTTTGGCACACTGGATGAAAATGATGCACAGGCTTATAATAACGCGATTCAAGTTTTATATAACAATGACAAAACTCTAGCTGAATCAATTAAAAAGAACATTATTATTTCCCAAAGTGCCATTTACAACATGAACAATTCATTATTTGAAATTAACATGAACCAAGATAAAATTAATAGTGTTATAGATGAAATATCTGGTAATCTGAATAACATGACTAGAATGATTGAAACTGATAGTTTCAAAATTAAACTTAATTACGTCATAAACGTTTTACAATCACATCTTCTGACCCTTTCTTTCAAGACAGAAGATATCCTCAATTCAATCCTATTTGCTAAAAATAACATTTTACACCCTTCCATTTTATCCCCTAAACAATTGTATTATGATATTGTTAGTAATTTAAAGTTAATCCCAAAATATAGGGACTTTCCTATTAATTTAGAATTAAGTAACATACATATTTTAATGAATATGTCTAATCTAGTTTGTTATTATTTAGATAATAAGTTAATATTTGTTGTTAAAATACCCCTGGTAAATGCCCAGAGTTTTGATTTATATAATACTGTCCCTTTGCCTACTCCGCATAAATCCAATAATCCAAACTCATATGTAATGATTTTACCTTTCAAACAATACCTTCTGTTAAATAGAGATAAGACGTCTTATAGTTATTTAAAAGATTTAAACCTCTGTAAGATTATTGTGCCTAAAATGTATCTTTGTGAAATTATAGATATTTATAATATACCTAGTAATCCATCATGTGAAATAGATATTATTACCAAAGCTCTTTCGAATATACCAGATATATGTGAACATAAGTTTATATATGGAGAAATAAACATATGGCATAAGCTAAATAACAATAAATTTATATTTGTCCAAACACAGCAATCTAAACTCTCTATTGAATGTAATAATAGTATTGTATCTGAAACAATTATATCCGGTACAGGTGTACTAAGTATCCCTGAAAACTGTATAGCCTATTTTAAGAATTTTAAATTTATTTCAAAAGAGAATCCCAAATTATATGTTCCAATTATATTATCCGACTTTAACATTGTAAATGATAGTTGTTGTAATTTAACATATTTTAATAAACTACAATATAAAGTTCCTAACTTAAAAATTAACAATATCAATCTAGATCAACTAAAGTATTTTAAAACTAAGTCAGATGCCATTGTTAATGATGTTAATCTAATAGATCCACAAACCATTTTTTATCACCCGAGCTTCCCCATTATTTCTATAATTTCTTTTATTTCAATTTTTGGCTTATCAATTGTATTGATATATTTTAAATATTTTAAATCAAATAAAAATGTAAAGACTGACGATAATAATTTAGATCAAATCGAGATATCCGAAAGCCAACCTCGAATAAGAATTAATTGACTTTTTGTAATTATAAAACTTACTTCTAAAAAGGGTAAGTTTTCTCTTAAACGGGGGGCTGTTATATATTTAATATGTTCATAGAAAACCTGACGATATGTTAAGTTAGCATTCTGCTAACTTAGGTTAGTCTAAACATCCTCCTGAACCTTTTATAAATGTATGAGACTAAATTCAGTTCAGCTCGGGATTCCATCCATGTAACATCTCTATTTCCTTTTAATTAAAAGTGTAATACTATTTCTACTTTATAAAAGTGTAATTCTTTCTAGTTTAATAAATTAATCTTTTTTTTAAAAAGTGTTTCTATAAACCCCGTATAACAGCGCGTACTGCCAGTCTTCAGAGACAATAGTTTCGATATTAAATGAGCTTGAGGGTAGGTCGCGGCAGGTAGAAACGCCGAGCGTGTCGAATATCGCAGCTTCTACCTTGCAGGGTACCGAGAGAATCGTTGAGGCCAGCGAATCCTTACGGACCGTTAATTCTCAAAGCTTTTATATTTCAAATTCGTGATGTCGCCATCGACACGCATGAAAACCGGGAGTCGCTTCGAGAAGTCAGAAGACAAAGGACGGCCGAACGTCTTGCTCAAAATCAAGCGGAACAAGATAGGAGAGTTAATGAAGGTCGCCGCCCTCCACGAACCTACAAGGAAGGCGACTTAGTATTCGTAATCAAGTACTCTCAGTCGCAGGGAAAACTTGATCCTGGCATGCGCGGACCATACCGCGTCACCCAGGTGCTGGAGAATGGCCGTTACCAGCTTCAACTCCTCGCTGGAGCGTACGGCAAGATGACGTACGGCGCGGCGCAGTTCCTTGTGCCCTGGAGAGGAGAGTGGACCCCGGAGACGTGCGCATCACGTGCTATATCTGTGTAGTACGCTAAATAGTGAAGCCTCTGCTAACAGATTGAGACAGGTATGCTGAATAGTGGAGCCTATGCCTGATTGTGTGTCCAATGGTATGCTTAATAGTGGAGCCTATGCCATATTTTTGTGTTCAATGGTACGCTTAATAGTGGAGCCTATGCCATATTTTTGTGTTCAATGATATGCTTAATAGTGGAGCCTATGCCATATTTTTGTGTTCAATGGTACGCTTAATAGTGGAGCCTATGCCATATTTTTGTGTTCAATGATATGCTTAATAGTGGAGCCTATGCCATATTTTTGTGTTCAATGATATGCTTAATAGTGGAGCCTATGCCATATTTTTGTGTTCAATGGTATGCTTAATAATGGAGCCTATGCCTTATACTTCGAATATCAGTTCTCTAGTAAAATGACTTATAGCTGTACGGTCAAACCAACAAAGTTATGACCCTCATTATTTTCATATTTTCTTGTAATAATTCTAATGCAATAAGATTTGTTTGTACATACAAGTTCAAAGCATTTTTGTACCTTACTGGCTTAACTTCTTTACTATGACCCTATCCTACTTGATGCATACCTGCTGAATTGTTAATTTCAGAAATAGAAAGCTTTAAAGTAATAAGAACTATACTTTTGTGCGCATAATAAGACATTCTGTTGATTTACACGAAACTTGGACTCTGACGAGGTATTGGAATGAAGTTTGACGGAACAGGCTGATCCACCACAACAAACTGACGAGGACCTGGAGTTGGAAGATACCAATTTGCGAGACCGAGTTGGTGCATCATTACCAACTATCGAAGAATTGATGCCTGATCATTCCACGGACGGTCATCTGACCGCCCCACCCAGTTCACCATCAAGACCTGACGAGGACGTCAGGATGTCAGGAGAGGCCGTGTTAGAGATGGTGGTCGAGGCTGACGTTCATCAGTGACGTCACGCCTCCCCTCTATAAATACCGTCGCCCGGCGCTGGCGCGCTCTTGCTGCGATTTGGATCTCGTGCGGAAGGGACGTGCTGCTCGCTCGTTGGCTTAGATCATTTATTTTTTGCTGTATTTTTCCTTTTAATAAAATAGTTCGTTACTTTTAGTTTTTTTTTTAATATTTCCACTTCTGATTTCTAACAATTATTTATAAAATTACTGAATACCTAAAATAAAATATTAGCACTTAAATGGCTGAAATCGTATCGGATCGCTGTAAGGAAATTCCGTGTACATCCTGCGAGAGTGATAATTAACACCGAAGCACCAATGCTCGTTCGCCAGCTCAAATTTTGATAACAAAACCAATTTATTTTAAACAACTCTGTGTAAAGGCAGGTGAGCTAACTGTTCTGTTAAGATTAACACTTTTATACAATTAAAGGACAGAAATGCATCAAAGGGTTTAATGTTAGTTTTAATTAAGTTAAAATTTTGCCATCATTCTGCTACTATTGTTAATGTGAAAATCTGTAAAGCATAAATCTTTTGGTTATTAACGTTTAAAATATTGGGTGGATTTTAATCTATACTAATATATAAAGCTGAAGAGTTTGTTTTTTGTTTGTTTGTTTGTTTGAAAGCGCTAATCTCAGAAACTACAAGTGGGATTTGAAAAATTCTTTTTGCATTTGATAGTCCAACTCTTATAGGAAGGTTATAGGCTATATTTTATCCCGAAATTCCCACGAAAACAAAAGTTACGCGGGTAAAACCGCGCGCGGTGGCTAGTAAATAAATAATAATCAAATCCCCAGACAATCACACCAACTACATGGCCCCAAAGTAAGCATAGCTCGTGTATGGGATACCATGTAGCGAACTAGGGGGGCTAACCTTGAATAAAAATACATAAATAGATAAACACCCAGACACGGAACATTGTTTTTTCTTGTACCGTGCGGGAATCGAACCCACAACCACTGGCGTCTGAGGCAGACAGGTTTACCCCATCGCCAAAGTGGCCGTCAACTTAACTAAAACTTTCTTCACATTTAAAAGCTTTAATACAAACTGCGTTAAAAATTTCTTTTTATCATATTCTTAACACTATCTCCATTAACACTAGAGGCCAAGAGTCTTATTGTGGGATAATAATGGTTTATAATCAGAACTACGACAAGCGAGCGGGTAAGGTTTTACACTGATATTGTTAAGGAGCTGTGTGATACTAGGATTACACTGGGTTTTTAATTATGTTTTACAAAAGCTCTCTATGTTTCGTTAACATAATTTCACCATATCTATGAGCCTTGAAAAAAATTATTAAATTTTAACTCGACGTTTCGGTGTCTTTGCACGTGGTCTTCTCTTAACTTGGTCATGTGCTCCGACATTAACGGTATGATCTCTTTGAGCTGATAATGATGCGCAAAGTTGCCGGAAAACGAAAAGAGGGGGGCAGTTAAAAGTCGTGGTTGCGTAACATAACAAAGTGGACCGGGATAACTAAAGCGGCTGAACTGTTCCGTCGTTCCAGGAAGGACTGTACCATGCTGATCGCTACACCTTCACTAGTTGGAGAGGCACCCTACGAAGAAGAACGTGTTCACAAGCGACTGAGATGTCAAACGTCAGGTTGACAGGTGAAAAAACTTGAGACAATTCTTCAATCACTTATTTCATACTTTTGTGCGTGTTGGAACGTAATATTATATTAAATCCGTGATATGAACTGTAAACCTTACAGGACTATAAGTAATAGAAAACCACCCGGAGCCACTCTTCGGTGGCTGGAATATTGTCGAAATGAACGTAGAGGGTGTGTAGCGTGAAATTATCTTCGCACCCTTATATTTCTCCCCTCTTTTTAATTAATATGTTGTCTGTTAAATTTAAGTAATCGCTAATAATCCCAAATTTAAAAAAAACCTACGTTCTTGTGGTTTCACCGTGTTGTTACCGTAAAATTAAATATAACATTATAAGTAGGTAATCTTACGTTCGCCCTTGATGTCAAATTTTTTATCTCTCATACACCTGATAACTTACGCCCAGCTCATTTGCTCAATGTAAATCTAAATATTTTAGGTGATCCGTTTAATAAAATAGCACTAGTGCTTAATAAAGAAATAATGAATCACTCTAATAAATATGGGTATACTAAAATCCAAAAGTCAAAATTTCTAGGCAAAGTATAAGACTATAATTTAAAATTGACAATTTTAATTGGACATACACGTAGATAATTAAGTATTACTTTAATTTTCATTTGCTTGCAGAAAAGACTTGGACCTCAATTCTGTAATTACCACAAGTCCCTTATCTTAAATTTGCAAAATGTTAACATGTGACATTTTGTCAGTATTCTGCCGACACAAGGTCACTAGGAAAACCATCTTCGAACAACATGGACGTCACCGTACATAATTTTAACAGTTACAGAATCGCGCCCCAGAACTGCTTGCCAGACCTAGACTGTCTGCGAATTATAAGGATTCTCTTAACAAAATTACGCAAAATTATATTTTAGTACTAGGAGTAGTCTTCCAATACAACTAGTACAGGCTTTCTCCAAGTAGCCCTATAAAACCGCTCCTTCACAAAACAACATGGTCACGACGATGCTTGCATCTTGTTTAATCAACATAATTTTGTACTTTCAAAAATATTAAAATGTAGCGTTCACTGATTGTTTTCGCCACAGTGATGCACTAAAGTATTGAAATAAAATTTTACCACTTACAAGTATATTGCAATCCAAATTCACCTGTAAAACAGAACGTAGGCATATAGTAAATAATTAAATTTGCAAACCACTTTGCGCAGTTTCATTTATTCATTATTATTCCTTTCAAACAATTATCCGTAAGCAGGATATCGGATGCTGAGATATAGCTTCAGGCGGTGTTATAATACATTAAAAAAAATATTTATCTGGTTATTACTTCATAAAGGACTTTGCCTTTGCTTCATACATTGTCCGCCCTGATAGCATGAACAGTGGAAATATACTTTTTGTATTCTATATTATTGTTAATTTCATTCCACGTATCGGTTTAGAAACTGACAATTTGCTACATCTTATTATCACTCTAAAAATTCCAGAATTCCAAAGGACCGAAATAATTGAATACAATATGTGTGATAGCAATATGTAAGTATATAATAATGAAGACTACTAACCTTTTTGTCCGGTCAACTGTCCGGCCCCTCCGCGGTCGCGCTAGCTTGTCGTCCGAGGTCGCGCGGCGGCGATTGCAAAATATAACAAACAAAGCTGGGACCTTTATTAAAAAGCTTGTATCTTCTTAACCAATTTAGCAAATCTAAAAAGAAAAATACTATAGAAAAGCCAATTTAATAGGGAATCTAATTATATAGAAACAAAATAACTAAGCTAAGAATTAGTATTTAAAATAAATAAATATTTATCAGTAAAACTAGAAATACTCCAAAAAATTTGTTAAATTTCAGATTTTAACGCCTACAACTTTGAATATTTTTAAATAATGTTAAAAGTTTTGCATACGTTAGTGTAGATAATTTAATTAGCTTTCCATTGATACCAAAATTGATATTAAAGAACGTCATGTACTGCAAATAATCAGCTAATTGAATACCCCGTCGTTTCGAAATTTTGTCGAGACTCAAATACCGCCGATTTGGCCTGCTAAAACCTGGCTACTCACGGAATTTGAAATAAAAAAAAATCGATTATTTTGTTTATTTTTTATTAACTAACTGATATGATTAAGTAAAATGCATTATTTTCAATTTTCTTAAATTGAAATAATTAAAATTAAATATTTACATTGTTAAAAAATAAAAATATTGTTATTTTTTTATAATGACTTTATTGCATTATTTACAATTTTCTTAAATGAAATTAAATTTAAATTAAATATTTACAATGTGAGAATAAAAATATTGTTATTTTGTTATAAAAAAATAATTGAATTACTTACAAATTAATTTAAATAAATATTAACATACACATTATATTACATTAATAATCAACATGACATTAGAAAAAAGATGTCTTGGCCAAAAGATGTCTTTTATTTATTTATTTCAATGAACAGAACAGATCACATCCGTCTTGCGAGCTATGTACTCTTCAGCTTTGCATTGGGCATTCTTGGTGACTTTGGTTCTCCTGCTTATCTCTTCGGCGACGCTCGATGAAAGGTTGTGTCTGATTTCGTAGCGTCATTTTCTTGGTCGTTGTCATCTCAGTCACGCCACGAGTCAAAAAGCGTGGCGTTAGAGTGAGGTCTATCTGTCATGTCACATAATAAACTTACTCTTGACTTTTCCCATTTCATCAGCTCCAGATCTGAGTGAAATAAATAAATTTATATATTTTTTTATTTTTTAAAGGGGCATTACATAATTTATGTCACTAATAGTATAATTGATTTAAAAAAATAACCAACACATAGTTCAACGAAAAAATTTATTAATTTAACTACTTGGTTCACGAGAAGCCACATTTATTTGTCTCATATTACAAAATGGCCGAACATAGTTGGTTGAATTGTGTGAAACATTTTAATATATTTAAAAAATCTAAATGTATTTCCTCCAACAAATGTAAAGACTGGCTTATTTATTAAATATATGATCTAAAAAACCAACATTACACTAAAAATATCCTTTTATCGAGATAAGTATCAACGGTTTTTTAAATACTATTTTGGGTTAGCTTCGATAAATTTTCGGAAGACTTTTTTGTTAAAAAAAATTGATTAATCTAACAATAAATGACTGAAATATGAAAACATTTATGTTATAGATCATTTTGATGTATAAAACACAGAAATTAAATACTTACGACATATTTAAATTCAACAAAAACTGAAGCACTTCTCAAATGACGCTTCTCAACAAATTTGACAATACCAGAACGTCACTTACGTTCTAAACTAGAGCTCAGATTAATTTCGTACCGGCACGTTCGTTCGTTAATTAAAAAATAAGCATATAGTAACGGACGGGCGGGAAAATTTTATTGGTAGCTATAGCTACCACGGACGTATCAGGCTATTTTTTTTTTGGTAGCTATAGCTACCACGGACAGTTGACCGGTTGTAATGCAGAACTTCACAATGGTAGAACTTCACAATTGGTAATTGGAATAACAGAATTATTCGAAAACCTTGTGTGTATTTGGGTGGATTTCGAATTGAGCAATGATTGACTGACTGATGAAGTGACGAACTAAATAACAAAAGTCATCTAATTGAATCAGTAAACCAGACTGTATTGATATTATATTCGATAGAAGAGGGAAAGATATCAATTTGTTATTGTAGTACATACATAATCGCTTAATTAATACCTAATTAACATTGTTATGCTAATTGAAAAAACCTGACTGTAAAGATTTATTTTTTACAAAATGTTGGTGAGAAATCTTAAAATGAAAGACCTATAATCGATGCAATTAAAGAAGGCAAAAATAGAAGTTCAACCCTAATGACAGTTTTGTGATAACAGCAACATCGTTTCAACAAGAGTTAATTTTTAGAGTTTCCATACAATAGTTTTAAAATATCCTTTTTGGATGGCAAATTATAGAATAATTATATAATATAGAAACTCGTAACCAACTCAATAAAATATATAAATAATTATTACTATTAACTATCTAGATTGCCTTGAGCCAGAGCGAATTTGAAAAGCTGTATTGATTGAATCAGGGGTTAATTTTGATCAAATCCATAACAACTACTATATCAATGTTAGCTTGCCTATATCACGACTCCAAAGCACTAGGTAATACCAACGTTTTACCTAAAATTAAAACGTAAATTAAATCACTTACCTTAATTTGAAGCCTAATAATACTTGAGAGATACCATCGTTCTGTCCTTTTTTCGCACGTTCTTTCCTTCATATACCTACTCTATTGCCTTCTCTTTCTTTACCCCACCACCACACAGGTAGCAGCTATGCTGAATGCGTTAGGATTTTGACTAATTGAAGTCGTTGTGTAACCAGGCAGAATTAAAAAATATTAGGCTTCAAATTAAGGTAAGTGATTTAATTTACGTTTTAATTTTAGGTAAAACGTTGGTATTAAATAACTTGACCGTTAATTTGAAGCCTAATAATACTTGAGAGACGTGTTTGATATCGCCTGGTGTGGTGGTGACGTCAATGTGAATACGAATAAAAGTTATTAAGCCTAAAATAAATTGACTTGTGGTATTGTTTTACAATGCCAGGGAGATGTACATAAAAATAACCTATTATAGCATTTTCAGTAACGTAATATCAATTACCTTTCAAATACACAGGAATAAGCAACAGTTGCTAACAAAAACTACAATTAAGTAGCTTAAATTAAATAGAAATATAAAATATATTTCATCCACTGCATTAAATTGACTTGTAACTGAATTTTGATTTTTTGACATTCTTACTTATTTACAATAAAATCGTTCAAATGTATTTTCAGAACGCCAGTTATCTCTAGTCAGGATTTCATCCAACGGACCATTTTCCACCCAACTTTTTGACGCCACAGCGGAACGGAAGCTGTCGGCTGAGGCATTGATACCAGTGTGGCGTCCTGACGACGGGACCCACACCAGCAACATTTTTTTTTTTTTTTTTCTTTTATATACATATAAACTAATATAACCCGACTAGGTTGCGAGAGGCTAGTATAGGTTTCCCACGTATAGTTTATAAATACATTATCACACTTACTTTTGATTATTATGTCTTTTCCAATTAAAATGAACTTATTTACCCAATAGACTGGGTCCAAGCATCTATTTTTTTATATT
Source organism: Stenoptilia bipunctidactyla (assembly GCA_944452665.1). Lineage (NCBI taxonomy): Eukaryota > Metazoa > Arthropoda > Insecta > Lepidoptera > Pterophoridae > Stenoptilia > Stenoptilia bipunctidactyla. The sequence goes on along the minus strand of OX101737.1, from coordinate 12,854,631 downwards.
TCAAAAGGATTTTCTGTATTAGGATTTTAGCAGGACAAAAAGTAAAAATATAACATTATCAATATTCCAGATCGATGATTTGGTGCATTTTTGTCGCGACCAGTGCAATAGATTATAGGATTCGCTTGACAAGAGGATGTCCTCTCAGCCGTTCAGTTCGTTCCGGGCTACAAAGCGTGGAGACGACGACGGCTTTATTATTAAGAGAGTTTTTATATGCAGGTCTGCCAGAAATTGAGCTTAATCTGAGCCAGTTGGTTCGTTTACAGACACTTGCTGGACCACGGACCACGGACCACACTTGACCACGCTGGTTTATAATTATTTATTGTAGAAGCTCACCAACTCTTCATGAGCAACCATTTTTGTTATTCTGACCATTTTGTCGGTTTAAGCTATTGCATAGCTTCTATCGCGGGCCTGCTGCAGGCCGGCCGCCCGGTCAGTACGTCCTAGCTCTGTATGACGTGTCGTAGCCGGTGCTGGTGTCGGTGGAGCCAGCAGCGTGGCTCAGGGCGCGGTGCTGCTGCAGGCCGGCCGCCCAGTCAGTACGTCCTAGCTTTGTATGACGTGTCGCAGCCGGTGCTGGTGTCAGTGTACGCCAGCAGCGTGGCTCAGGGCGCGGTGCTGCTGCAAGCCGGCCGCCCGATCAGTACGTCCTAGCTCTGTATGACGTGTCGTAGCCGGTGCTGGTGTCGGTGAAGCCAGCAGCGTGGCTCAGGGCGCCGTGCTGCTGCAGGCCGGCCGCCCAGTCAGTACGTCCTTGCTCTGTATGACGTGTCGCAGCCGGTGCTGGTGTCAGTGTACGCCAGCAGCGTGGCTCAGGGCGCGGTGCTGCTGCAGGCCGGCCGCCCGATCAGTACGTCCTAGCTCTGTATGACGTGTCGTAGCCGGTGCTGGTGTCGGTGGACGCCAGCAGCGTGGCTCAGGGCGCGGTGCTGCTGCAGGCCAGCCGCCCGGTCAGTACGTCTTAGCTCTGTATGACGTGACGCAGCAGAACACCTTATTTTGTTGCAATAGCTTTACCGCGGCAGTCTTCGAGTGTCACACGTCTATTTTTTTTTTTTAATGTAAGCCACCCTTGTATTAGAAGTTCACGCCTTATAGTTAAATCACGGTATTTTTGCCCACACATGAATATCGACTTTGGTTCTAGGTCGAAAACTTGGATACCTTGTCAACGTGTAAAGATACAACGACATACAAAGAGTGAGCAGGCACTATTTACACAACATTCAGTGGAAAGATTCGCACATGTGCACATGCTCCCAGTCCTATATAATCGGCCCATTGTTGCCTACATTGAGTGATGGCTACAAATACTGTGTTACAATAATAGACTGCTGTACACGATGGCCGGAAGCAACATCTGTGCAAGACATTCGGGTCTATACGACTATCAGGCGAACTGTCGAAAAAAAAAAAAAAAAATGAAAATACGCTACGAGCAACGGAATACGATTAGATTAACCAGCTACGCGCCATGAAAGAACTGAAACCAACATTAGCTCCGCACGCAACCAAGCGCAGTATTTTTGGACACTCGGACTTGTCATCGTGCGATCACGTTTTCATAAGATGCGACGCAGTGAAGACACCACTCGCACCGGCACATGAAGGCCCGTTTCCTATACAGAAATGAAACAGAAAAGTTCTCCCGATAAAGTTACCGACTCGAGAAACTACTATAGCTATCGATCGATAGACTGAAACCAGCGTATATCATCGCCTCACTACTGCCGCATGACGACGTCCTAGCCCCGACCGCAATACCTCGCAGCATACGACACTACAAACTATTCGAAGTGACGAGGCGTCAAACCACCAATAGGCTTCGCTTGAGGGGGAGCACTGTAGCTACCCTAGCAACTAGCAACTAGCTGCTGCTAATTAATTAAGCTGTATCAATTTAATAAATAATTCTCTTTCTAATCTCCAGCCCTGATAGTTTAATTTCATTATCAATTGAGAAGCAGCTAAATACACCATAGCGCGTATTCCGTGCTCTCGAAATTTCTGGGCAACCCAATTGCATACAAGCAAAGTCCCCTAGTGCAAAGCTGAGCCCGAAGGGCAGCCAACTCCTCCGTACACGGTATCGTATAGTAAACAGCATGTTATTAAACTCTCCACAAAACAATTAGAAAACAGTTCAAAACCGACCTGAAAATTTTAAAACTTGTTGAGTAAATAAAGGGAATCACATCCACTACATCATACACTGCAGCGAATTGCATCACAAATCTGTGGCAGCGGATATCATTTTGCAAGCAAGAGGAACATTGATTATCAATTTCACTTAATATCTTTAAATTCTCATAAGCCAATAATAATTTGAAATGTATTACTTCGTCATAACCTGGATAGAACAACTACTTTAGTACTTATATTAATCTATGAGAACAACCAATCACGGATTGATAATTGATCAACTTAACTACAGACTAAGAAGATTATGTTCATAAATTGCCAGCATTCAAAATAACATCAATCACAAATCATACATTGCAGCCACTGGAGCTGTCAATTATTTTCGTTCATAAATTAATATATACGTAATCTCGGCTCGATTTATTGTCTACTCTGCTGTTGGTTGCAAGAAATTACCCCTTTCTTTCCACCGGTTGTGAAAGTTTTTCATGGAAAATACTCGAAGAGTCAGTATCGTTTGGATTTTTCTCTCCTATCTAGGTGGAATGAGGGAGAGCCTTAACGTCCTTGTGAAGATGCTTTAGATTTACGACCATGTGGTCAGTATCGCCTGGATTTACCTCTCCTATCCTGGTGGGATGAGGGAAAACCTTTATGTAGTTGTGCAGATTCGTTACATTTACGACCGTGTGGTCAGTATAGTCTGGATTTACCTCACCTATCCTGGTGGGATGAGGGAGAACCTTTACGTACTTGTGCAGATTCGTTAGATTTACGACCGTGTGGTCAGTATCATCTGGATTTACCTCTCCTATCCTGGTGGGATGAGGGAGAACCTTTACGTACATGTGCAGATGCGTTAGATTTACGACCGTTTGGTCAGTAAAGTCTGGATTTACCTCTCCTATCCCGGTGGGATGAGGAAGAACCTTTACGTAGTTGTGCAAATTCGTTAGATTTTCGACCGTGCGGTCAGTATCGTCTGGATTTTCCTGTCCTATCCCAGTGGGATGAGGGAGAGCCTTTAAGTCCTTGTGAAGATTCGTTAAATTTACGACCGTGTGCCTGCTTACTTCCACGACCTCGAAAGGGCTTTCTAACATTATAATAAGTGATGGCATGAGGAAGGAGTTTTACTTAACATGACCTTATTTAAAGGATCCTTGACAGAAGCTAAAATAACCTAATATTTGTCCAATCAGGATTGTCAAAGCTTTGTATAACTTTAAGAATTTCAGAATAATTATGAGGTGTTTTTAAAACTACAGATGTGGCTGTAGGTTTTGTGAATCCCAGATCGTTCAGATTGTGTTCGTCGATTATAGGATCATCATTATAAGATGTCTAACCGAACAAGATTAAGATAAGATTCTTTAAAAATGCTACATCTTAGATTAACTGTCCTATTATGCCGTAATTATGATTCCGCTTTCGATTCTGACTTTGAGAACTACTCAACGACTCAAATTCGTCGTCCTTGAGATAGTTTGTACATATGAAGTACTAGTACTACATTGTTTTGATCACTTATTTTTAAACCACGATGCAAATAATAAATTTCGCTTACCAAAGGAAACTAAAAGGTAGATAAAAAAAAAATCTAAAACGAACGTTAACAACGTTAAACTTATTTTGGAGCAGGTATAACATTTTATAAAAATTGAATTATAAATTATAACACGTTGCATTATAAATAACAATAGCCGTGCGAAATTTATCAAAGAAAACACATAGGCAAGTAAAATAATTAAGATAAAATGAACTCACCAATGTCCGCTTTAATCCGAAACAAGTTTTAGAAAGATAAATATGTACCTTCAGTAAACACTGTGTCTTCTCTGATATAGACAAGTTGTCACATAGAACACATATACTCAAGAGAAGAAGTACAACTTCATACATTAAAAGTTAAGACAAGACGCCATCTGAAAACGGTCCACATAGCTAATATGGCGGGAATTTCAAACAGCTCAAACGACTTCGAGATTTCAACTTGCTCAGGGTCTGAATAAAAATAAGCAAATAGTTACAAACTTGTTAGGTGAAATACCATATGTATCAGTTCTGTAAGGTTTGCTTATTTTTATTGCGACTGGCTAAATATAAGGCTATGATGAACAATAAGTAAAACAATAAATAAGTTTTTGATACTTTTATTTTGTTTAAAGTAATACAACAAAAGGTGTGGATAAATTGACACTCTTTCTTAAAAATACAAATTCACACTGACGCGAGTTTCTTCAAGCAATCAGGGCGAGTAAAGTCGATTAAATCATAAGAAAACTTAAAACACAAACATAATTTAAAAATATCGCAAAACCGCAATCGCGAAAAAATATTTTCATATTGTGAAGTACACGTTAATTTTTGACTTTTTTTTTTTGTGTGTGTTGCTAGGTATATTCAAATAACATCGATTCGCTAATTCATTCGATTGTGTAATACGGTCCCTTTAAATATTTATTAAATTATTTAAAAATTATGAACAAGTCATGAAAAAGTTTTCGTTTAATGTTATTTCTAATAAAAGCGAAGATTTCTTGAAGAAAAATATGAATAAGTGTAAACTCAAAAAAATACTGCGATGTATTCGAACAATCGATTGAATATTTTTTTTCATAGGCTACACTGGTATCATTCTTGCTCTTTTCCTCTTATTGTGTTCTGTCTTCTTCACTCTGTCGCCAGTATGTAGTCTGCACCATCTCTATACATTGTCGACGCCCCCTGAGTTGTCAGGACAAGAACAACGACGTCAATGAGTCAAAATCCTAACGCATTCAGCATAGCTGCTACCTGTGTGGTGGTGGGGTAAAGAAAGAGAAGGCAATAGAGTAGGTATATGAAGGAAAGAACGTGCGAAAAAAGGACAGAACGATGGTATCTCTCAAGTATTATTAGGCTTCAAATTAACGGTCAAGTTATTTAATGCAGGACTTTTGTGCGATGGTGCACCGCCCTCCCTCCCTCAAAAAGCAAGCAGTGCAACGAAAACAACAGTTTTGTATTTAAATCCTTTTATTAATTGACTTGACCGTCATTCGAAGCTTATTTAATTGAGATAGGCCCTACGTTTCCCGCCTTATATTTGCCTCTCTTTCTACCCTTGTACTGTGTCTCTTTCTGTGACGTCATCAATCCACCACCTGGTAGTGGGAGCGTTCAGAATTTGGCGCTCACTAGTTTCAAATTCATTGGCGTCGTTTTTCCCGCCGAGTGAACACATATCTTAGCGTAACTAGTAATTTCAGAAATAATACAACAGTGGATAAATCTTGTTCGCAAAAAGTAAAAAAATAAGTCGCAGTAAAAGAGCATTTTTGCAAACTATATGTCCTTTTTTAATTTTCAAAGGTATAGTTTGAAGATACTACACGTAAGTAAATAAGTCTTAAGTATTTTTTGCGAGATAAAATCGATAATTTTATTTCGTAAACTATAACGGATATTTCCGTTCGAAAATATTACTCATAAGTTTTATAAGTGATAGTTGTATATTTTTCTACCCTATTTAAAGTTTATATATTGCGATAATTAATTGTTTTAAAAAATTCAAGGTTCAAATGGAAAATAATGAGCATGTAAAGGAAAGCGAGAAGCATTCTCCTCGGAGAAAGCGTTCTCACAGTAGTTCCAGTTCTAGTTCTACGGATAGCACGTCCACATCTTCTAACTCAAAATCCTCTTATGTTGGACGTTCAAATCGTCGAAAGAAGAGGACGAGCAAACACAAAAGAGGATCATCTCGAAAGGTTAGCCAACTAAGTAAAGAAGTGAAAGCATTACGTGAACAATTGAACAGTGTTAATAATAAATCCGTATATACGGGTATGGATTCTAACTTAAATATAGATAATAATTCGTGTGATATTATGTCGATTTTTTCTGGTATTAGTGATGGATTATACGAAAGTTTAGAAGGAAACGAAACTCATGTAAATGCTTTTAGATTTGAAATCGAAACTAAATTAAAGGAACCATTGATTCCTAAGTCAGACGATATTGACCTAAAATATTTATGTGACATGCAACATTTTAATAAAAGCAATTGGAATGACGTACGCTACTCTGATACGCAAAAAAACTACGTGGCGTCTCCCGGTTTTACTGACTTAGAAGTCAACGAAGAAATTAAAGAGTATGAGGCCTCGCGGCACTTAGCTCATTGTGATAAGGCTTTTGCTGCCCTTACTATGTGCGTTCTTAAACAAAAACTGTCACTCCAAGACAATATACGTGAATTATTGCAATGGGCTAAGGAACCGAATAATATTAATTACGAATCACTTTGTAGTAAGGTAAATGAACTGTTCAATTCAGGCGATTTCCATAAAAAATCATCTGACTTATTTCAATTAGTTTGTGGCCATCGGGCTGAGTTCATACAAATGAGACGAGAAAGTATTCTAAAATATACTAAAGATCCTGTGATTAAAACATCACTATCTAAAATTCCTCCAACTTGTATTAACCTGTTCGACGCAGAGCGTTTTAGTTCTGCCATTGATAAGGCTGGGGGAGTAAGGAAATGTTTTTGGCCTTCACGAAAGACCAATGCTAAACAGCCTACTCTACAGACTGATGCAAGAAGATGGAATGGGCCCTCGAGGAGTCCATATCAGCGTCAAATACCATCACAAGGTTCAAACTTTCACAGTGGTGCTCAGGCACCACACACTATTACTTCTCGTACACAATATTATAATAATGCTCCTCAGGGTGCATGTCATCATAATTATCACGAGCAAGGTCAACGTCAGACGCATGCTTATCAACAGAATTTCGTGGCCAGCCACCAAAATACGTATCCAAACCACAACAACAGTATAAATCAGGACGAAAACAGTCACCGCCACGTTATAAAAACCAAGATCTTAAAAAACGTAAGTATTGACTCACCGGCATTCAAAGCAGGCCGATTGCTTCAATTTCAAGAAAATTGGGAATCGCTAGGAGCCCCAAAAACCCTACTTCAAATAATATCAGGGTACCGGTTACCATTTCACAGCAAACCACCTTTAGTAACCCCGAACCTATTAAATTCAAATCTGTCGACTCCAGAGTCACCAGAAATGACTGCTGTCATCAAAGAGCTCAAAGATCAGGGTGTTCTTGTGAAAGCCAAACTATCTCCAAGCTTTGTGTGTCCCATGTTTCTTGTTCCCAAAAACGACGGTTCTGTACGACCCATTTTCAATTTAAAGGCCCTAAATTATTATGTAATGATACAGAAATTTCGTTTACTCAACGTGCACCGGGTACCAGATTTTATGCAAACAAAAGATTGGCTCTGCAAAATAGACCTGTCTCATGCATACTTCCATCTAAGCATTGCCCAGAGCCACCGAAGGTTTCTTCGGATCACATATCAAGGCGAATTACTGGAATTGACATGTCTACCATTTGGCCTAAGTTCAGCTCCCAAGGATTTTGCCAGCCTAACCAATTGGGTGGCACAAATACTGAGAGAAAAAGGTGTACGTTTAATTGTTTACCTGGACGATTATCTGCTGGCGCATCAAGACATTCATATTCTTCGCCAACATGTGCAGCTTACCATAGACACGCTAAAATCATTAGGATGGATAATCAATCAAAAAAAAAATCATTCCTAAAGCCAATAACAAATCTTACTTACTTGGGAATTCAGTGGAATCCCTGGCTAAATCAAATGAGTCTCCCAGAAGAGAAAACACAAAAAGTACTACTCAAAATTGCAGATCTGACTCAAAAGAGGTTAATTCATCTCAAAGAGCTGCAGAGCTTAGTAGGATTCCTGAATTTCGCCAGTTTTTGTGTCCCAATAGGCAGATTACATTACCGAAACTTACTGAACTTGTTAAATTTGATGCTCAAAAATCAACTGAATGTTCATCCGCTGACATTTCAAGCCAAATGCGATCTGATATGGTGGTCAGAGAATTGCCGGTTGCCATCACCCATATTCCGACCTCCGCCGACTCATTTCATAGCAACGGACGCGTCGGATCTAGCGTGGGGTGCTGTGTTGGACAACCAAGCATTGTCGGGAACTTGGTCGAAAGAAGAACAGAATCTGCACAGCAATCAAAAAGAGATGTTGGCAGTGCTAAAAGTATTGCAAGGTCATTGTCGGCTCCTGAGCAATACTACGACTTTAGTGCAGTGCGACAATCAAACCGTGATAGCCTATTTAAGTCACGAAGGGGGGACGAAGTCCGGAGCCCTAATGAGCATTCTGTATCAGATTTTCCAGGTTTTGGACGAGTATCAAATATATCTGAAGGTATTTCACCTTCCCGGAAGGTACAATATTCACGCAGACCATCTGTCGAGGTTCAAAATGACTCCGGAGTGGCACCTTTTACCACAATGCACGAACATAATATTCTCAAAGATGGGAGTGCCTCAAATAGATCTGTTTGCGTCAGAACGAGCACACGTAGTTCTGAACTATGTATCTCTGGATATAAAAGACCAACAATAGTCTTTACCACGACGCTTTCTCCCAGGATTGGACTTACAATCTGGCATGGGTATTTCCTCCGCCTTTCCTAGTTCCAAGAGTGTTGTCTCATCTGAATCGAGCGAAAGGACATTATCTGCTAATAGTTCCCCGATGGGAACGAGTATATTGGCGGGCGGACCTGAAATCTCGAGCTGTAGCTCCACCTTTTACACTTCAAAATCTACACAAATACCTGATCGACACTTCGACAGGAGAAATACCTCCGAAAGTTCAGGAGTTGACTCTAGAAGTGTGGAAGTGTGGGGGTGGACAGAAAATGTAAATAATTGGACTAGTAACCAATTGCATTTACTAGAAGGCTCTTGGCGTTCATCAACCAAGAAAACTTACAATTCAGCTTGGAATAAGTGGGTAGTATGGGCTCGAAATAATAGTATAGATCCAAGTAATCCAACGGCTTCAGATGTAGCCCGATTTTTAGCTGATTTATATTTAATACATAATTTATCGTACAATTCAATACTTCTACATAAATCTGTTGTTTCGACTCTGTGCAACTCTGATTTATCAGGCCAAATAAGTTCAAACATTTTAGTGAAACAAATACTCAAATCTATCGCACTTAAAAAACCCGTTCTTTCAAAACCTCCTATATGGGATATTAGCACTTCAGCTCTTCATTTAGAAAAAAGTCATGTTAATTTTAATAATCCATTTGAAGTACAGCGACACACAGCAGTTTTATTACTTTTATGTTCAGGTCGTCGTATACATGACATGACCCTGCTTAAAATTGATTCTGATCACTTTCAAGAAATAGATCATGATATTATATTATGGCCAGCCTTTGGATCTAAAACTGATACTTCGGATTATAGGCAATCAGGTTGGAGACTTAGCCAGAATGCTGGTAATGAAAAATTAGATCCGGTCTTCTGGATTAAAAGAACAATAAATTTACTTCAATCTCGTCGTACATCAAGTCATACCAGTAATCTTTTTATAACATTTAGAGGCGACGCTAAACCCGCCTCTAGGAATATTATAGCAGGTTGGGTAAGGACGGCTCTGAAAGAAGCTAATATTTCGGCGACTCCCGGTTGTATTCGTTCTGCAGTTGCATCTAAAAACTGGGTCGACAATTACCCCGTACAAGATATACTTGCGAGAGGTAATTGGCGATCTAATAATACATTTTGTAAATATTACCGTCGTGAAGTTAAACAATCACAAGCTTCTTCCAGTGTAACAGCCCTTTTTAAACCAGTTGTATAAAATTGTTGATTTATTTGATTAACATTTATCAGTATATTTAATAAGTGATTTTATTAAACATTTGTCAATCACATTGGCGTCTTTTATTATTTATTTTCCACCACCAGGCGATAACAGACATGTCTCAATTAAATAAGCTTCGAATGACGGTCAAGTCAATTAATAGCAGCGTTTTACCTTACAATAAAACGCTTATTAATTTACCTACCTCATTCGAAGCTTATAGATAAATTTCTGCCTGGTTTAATTTCGACTCAATGAATTTGAAACTAGTGAGCGCCAAATTCTGAACGCTCCCACTACCAGGTGGTGGATTGATGACGTCACAGAAAGAGACACAGTACAAGGGTAGAAAGAGAGGCAAATATAAGGCGGGAAACGTAGGGCCTATCTCAATTAAATAAGCTTCGAATGAGGTAGGTAAATTAATAAGCGTTTTATTGTAAGGTAAAACGCTGCTATTAATTGATAATAAAATTTAAAAAAATAAAAGCACACTCGGAACACCACTATCCGCACCATAAGTCACCATCTCTTTAGTTTCACTAAATTATATAAACAAAATCTTTAGCTTTATTTTATTAGTAAAGATAACAGGACGATCTTCGTACATATTTATTCTGTACATAATTGGGTATTAATACAAATAAAGGCCATTTTAAATGATATATACATGCGGCCTTATCGCTCATTTGTGACATATTCCAGGAAACCTATAATGTAAGGTAATGGTCATATTTCACATTCATAATAATTCAAATTCAAAAAGTCCTAAAATTAAAAGAGGCTTTATCTCAATTTTCAATAAAATATTTAAACGGGTTTAAGTAAGATTAATCCAACGAAAAATTCAAAGCTCCAAAATAATTCTACCTCTACTCTTTAAATGTCGAATTAGATTTAATCCTTTTCGACTAAAATTACATAGGGTATTGGATGCCATTTGGCAAAATGTGACCCGATTTCGTGTAAATAAAATAACTGTTCTAAAGAAAATTGAATTCGAGAAAAAATCCAATGAATCCTTTAATCAAAAATTCTCTATAACGCTTCTTTTCTTTTTCGTCTGTCTGCTTGAGGGTTATTCTCAAATGGACGCTCAAATAGGCAAGATTTTATTTGATAAATAGGGTTTATAACCGAATTGTATGGTGTTTTATTTATTTTATCTCCTTACTATCGTTCGTTGCTAAGATTACTTTTATTTGAACTTAGTGAGATATTTATTTTCTTTTGACTTTTTGGGACGTGATAAAAGTTGTCATAAAAACGAAGGTGTTTGAAGATCACCCACGAGAAACCTATAAATATTCAGTGAGAAATTTATTTCAAATTTTCTATTTATCTGTTTAGGGATATAAATGTAAGTTCAAACATAAATTATATTAAATATAAATCTTATGTCATAGTGTTATAAATGACATGTAGAATATAGACCCTCATTTTATACCTCCCCTCATTTATCTATACATATAATAAAATGGTAGGAAAGTCAAAACTGTACATTGAATATTTTTTTAAAAGAATACTTGGGGTATGATCTACAATCGAAACAGAAACAAAAAATATAGTTTTTAGAATTTTTGTCTGTTTGTCTTTCCGGGATAAACTCAAAAAGTACTGCATGGATTTACTTCAAATTTGGCATGAAGATAGTTAAGAAGTCGGGTCAACATATAGGCTACATATTATCACGCTAGCAGTGTTATAATCGTAGGTGCGTTTGGTGCTGCATAGCGTTCACGCAGACGACGTCGCGGGCAGCAGCTAGTAGGGTATAAATGAACAAATACAGAAATGAAGAAGAGCAATTTCTTCCAAACAACCATGAGTAATAAAATATGTTCAAAAGCGCAATAACAGAAAAACTGGTTAGTCTTGGAAATAAAACAGTGCTCGTTTATTACCAATTAAAAATGTTACAACTGAGAAGCTTACCAGAATTTTTATTTGTTTTATCGTATGTACTTTTACTAACATTTGGGTGCTTTCGCTTCACAACAGGGTTCTATTTTGAATATAGTTCCAAGGCAAATTGAAATTCGAATGAAAACTAAACTGACTTTGAGTAAGTAAATTAGGTAGTGTGTTTAAGAGTTAAAATAGTTTTTCAAGAGTTCTGTATAAAGTTATTGTGATCTTCTTTAAACATTATTTTATTTTTACACATTTTAAAATAATAGGTAGGTATGTTTCAGACGATATGCAGAATGTTAAACTGTTCGATTTAAATATCAATGAGATTTTTTATTCTAATTTCAATTTCATTCGGACCCCAATGTCAGTGTTCTCTAGAACGGCCTATATGTACGTTATAATTATGCAAGGCACTGCACATCGACTCAGTTCCATTATAGGTCCTGCACTTACAAGTACCTAAGTTTTCATAAATGGTGGATATCCATACTAAAAAGAATAAAATACTAAATTGACGACTGCTGGTGTAGTGGTAACAAACATTGCCTTCAGGTCCAGGTTTCAAACCCAAATACAATTTATAATACTGCTCCTGAGTTATGCTGAACTTAAAAGGAAAGAAAAACGTACTAGCTTCCTCTCTTCTCGGGCATTCTGTAAAAGTCAGTTAAGGAACAAAGGTTTTATTAAAGGTTATAATTATATATATATATATAATTTTTTTTTTATTGTAAGGATAGGACGTTTGTCTTCCATGCCACCTGATGGAAAGTGCGCATGAAGACTATGGTGTGACACGTCCATCCACGAGAAACCTATTCACTCGACGCTTAAAAGTTCCAGGACTGTAGTGGTCAGGAAAAACAGACGCAAGCAGATTGTTCCACACCTTGGCAATCCGTACCAAAAAGGAACTATCGAAGCGTTTTGTTCGACTTCTTGGTAAATCCACTATATAGGGATGGAAGTACTGTCTGCGTCTGGTAGTCCGGTGGTAAAAAGGGGTGGGTTCAATTTGGTCACAAAGAGCACTCGCACACTCACCAAAATGTAGCCGATAAAATACTGTCAAACAAGCAACCTTACGACGATGCTCCAGCGTCTGCAATTTTTTATTTGTAAGTTTGTTGTTATTTATGAGTTTACGGGCTCTTCGGTCAACAGAGTCTAGCGCTTCGAGCTGATATTTGGCAAAACCATCCCAAAGGTGACTACAGTTCTCCATGCATGACCTCACTTCGGCTGTGTATAAGTTGAGCAGCCGTTCAGGGCTGAAGTACCGCCGGACCTTCGAGATGATACCCAATTTTTTTGAAGCCGTTTTTGCCATAGACACAATTTGTTGACCGAAGTTTAATTTGGACGTTATAGTGACGCCCAAAAGCCCTAGTTGGTCGGTGATGGAAACAGATACATTCTGGAAAGTGGGCGTAAAAGTAAAGGTGCTCTTTTTTGCGGAGAATAGACACGCTTGTGTTTTGGAGGCGTTGAATTTGACCAGGTTAGATTCGCCCCAATCGGACACATTCCGCAAGGTCGAATCAACGCGCTCAATTATAGAGTTTCTCAAAACCTGAATTTCATGGGCGCTCGTTCGCGCATTGGATATATATCTTTCAACAACAGTGCTGTCATCAGCATATCCAATAATGCCTGGTGTTAGGAGGTCATTAATGTGCAGCAAGAATAAAGTTGCAGAGAGAACAGATCCCTGAGGTACCCCGGCATTAATTGCCATTAGGTTAGAGGAGTAGCCGTCTAAGACTACTCGAATCGACCGTTCCCTCAGAAAATCAGATATCCAGTAGCAGAGCCCGGTCGGTGTGCCATATTAAGGATTATATTAAGAAATGTATGTTCCAAATTTCAGCTCTCTACGCCCAGTGGTTACGTCTGTACGTTGTCTGTCAGTCACTCTGTCAGTAATGGAACAGTTTTATACAGGGTGACTGGTACCAAACCCGCCATAGCAAATTAGCATATAGAGGAGGTCATTTGCTAATTATTGGACCTTACTTTCCCTAACTAAAGTTTTATACTTTAGGAGATATGTCAATTTTTATACATTATTGAGATTTTTCCAAAATTTGACCTTAAAGCATTCGTAACTTTATTTTTCGTCATTAGTTTAGAGTTTTTTTATTATTTCTTGGTAGTCATTAACATTTGTGAATAAAATACGTCGGAACTTCCCTCAAACTAGGGTTAAAAAATAAGACGCTTATGCTTTTAAAAAAAATCAATAAAGAAAAATTACTTTGCGATCAAATTCAACCGGAAATAATAAAAAAACTACGGCGTTTTAATAATTTATTCTACTCTAAATTAGTTCTCTAGTTCGTCACCTTACCAACGGTACTAAATTTGCAACGGAAAGTTTGATTCGCTAAACATCGGTAGGATTTTCAGGTCAACCAGTCATTTTGATCAAAAATAGTGAAGGTCCCAACGACAGGATAAAGCTAATTTAGCAAAGTAGTTTTTGCAAATTTATGAGTAGGTATTAGATAATAGAAATTGAGTGCTTAGTGTACTTAATTTTTTTTTTACTTTTACCATGTAAAGCAAGAAATCAGGAAAAGATATCGAGCATCAAAAGAAAAATTTAAATAGAGTTGAAACTAAAAATTCTGCTCGAATTGCTGCCCGCAATTTCTGATACATGCCCGATATCTTTTCCTAATTTCTGTGGTAGTAAGACTGAGCCTAATTTCTTCTTTCATAACAGAAAACGCATTATTAATTTTTTGAATTAACTCATCTTTTGTAGTTACTTCTTCATTGTAGACCAACTCTTTTCATTTGCAATGACAGTTTCAATGACTTTTAGACGTCAAATGAAAAAGATGAGGTCGGACCCATCTCTATGACATTTAAGTTGTTGTCATATATGCTTTTCCTTTCCGTTTCGTGTGCTTTCACAAATAGTTGAGTAGACACAGGTATAAATAAATAAGACATTTCGTTTTAAAATGCCGGGATACACAAGGGAAGAATACGCCGACATGCTGCTGGCGTATGGTGCTGCACACAGTAACGCCCGCAAAGCGCGGCGAATTTACCAGGAGCGATATCCAAATAGACGCTTACCTGACCGTGACACATTTCCTACCACATATCGTCGGTTTAGAGAAACGGGTAACTTGAACGTCAGGGTACCCCAAGCAGCTGTGCGACAATTACCTGTTGAAATTGATCAGCAGATTTTGGCAGCTTTTGAAGAAGATCCCACGACTAGCACCAGAGTGGTAGCTGCCGCTTTGGGCGTCAGCCAGTGGAAAGTCTGGTCAGTGATGCATGGGGACCATCAACACCCGTATCATTACACGCCAGTTCAAGGTAATTTTGAGTTTATTTATGTACCTACTTACACTAAAGCGACCAGTGTTATCTTTAGAATTAAAGAAATTATTAATATTACGACGAGCTTCGATGTAACATAATCCAAATCAAATTTTGTCTTTAGAATAACATTTACGTAAATAATTAACAAATGGAGTGTTGGCAGGGCTTGAAAATGGCGACTACGAAAGGAGGTTGAATTTCTGTCGCCTCGTTCTTCACCCCGATGTCGACGACCCAACATTTCTGGAGCGTATCCTTTGGACCGACGAGTCACAGTTCACCCGAGAAGGCATCATCAATTTCCACAATCTGCACCACTGGTCCCATGATAACCCCCATAAAAAGAGGGTTACATCGGTCCAGCGGAAATTTTCTGTTAATGTGTGGGCCTGCGTTATTGGTCGTAATATCTTTGGACCCTATTTCCTACCAGACATTTTAAATGGGGGAAATTATTTAGAATTTTTAAGGGACGTCTTGCCTGATCTGCTGTTGGATGGAATAACCGACGACACGCCCATTGTGTTTCAACACGATGGGTGCCCGGCGCATTTCAGGCTGGACGTCCGAGAACTTTTAAATAGTTCATTCCCCGATTCATGGATCGGTAGAGGTGGGCCAATTGAATGGCCAGCTCGGTCGCCAGACTTGACACCTCTCGATTTCTACGTTTGGGGCCGGGCCAAAGAGTTGGTCTACAATGAAGAAGTAACCACAAAAGATGAGTTAATTCAAAAAATTAATAATGCATTTTCTGTTATGAAACAAGAAATTAGACTCAGTCTTACCACCACGGAAATTAGGAAAAGATATCGGGCATGTATCAGAAATCGCGGGCAGCAATTCGAGCAGAATTTTTAGTTTTAACTCTATTTAAATTTTTCTTTTGATGCTCGATATCTTTTCCTGATTTCTTGCTTTACATGGTAAAAGTAAAAAAAAAAATTAAGTACACTAAGCACTCAATTTCTATTATCTAATACCTACTCATAAATTTGCAAAAACTACTTTGCTAAATTAGCTTTATCCTGTCGTTGGGACCTTCACTATTTTTGATCAAAATGACTGGTTGACCTGAAAATCCTACCGATGTTTAGCGAATCAAACTTTCCGTTGCAAATTTAGTACCGTTGGTAAGGTGACAAACTAGAGAACTAATTTAGAGTAGAATAAATTATTAAAACGCCGTAGTTTTTTTATTATTTCCGGTTGAATTTGATCGCAAAGTAATTTTTCTTTATTGATTTTTTTTAAAAGCATAAGCGTCTTATTTTTTAACCCTAGTTTGAGGGAAGTTCCGACGTATTTTATTCACAAATGTTAATGACTACCAAGAAATAATAAAAAAACTCTAAACTAATGACGAAAAATAAAGTTACGAATGCTTTAAGGTCAAATTTTGGAAAAATCTCAATAATGTATAAAAATTGACATATCTCCTAAAGTATAAAACTTTAGTTAGGGAAAGTAAGGTCCAATAATTAGCAAATGACCTCCTCTATATGCTAATTTGCTATGGCGGGTTTGGTACCAGTCACCCTGTATAATTTTAAGATATTAAGATTATTTTATTTCACTAGACAAGCCTGTAAACTGTAAACTTAACCCTTTTTTGTAATTATGTTATTAGTATTGATGAAAAACAAATGAGATTGACGAATGTTTGTTCTAAGTTATTGTGATTTCCATTCGGAAGGTGTTTGACTTTATTTGTTGTTACAACTCTACTAATTGTTATCGTTGGATAACCAGAATTGTCGATAACAGTTAGAGGTTTTAACGTGCCTCACTACAACTCACTATAAATCTGCAAATCTTATAAAGTCTTCACTCGCCTCTGGCTGCCTGAACGAGGAAAACTCAAAACTACTGAATCTATTGCCCTAAGGTTAGAAGAGAATGATTCAGAGGACGGCTTCCAATGTGTAATAAGTATATTTTAGAGCAATTTGGCTGTAATTGAAATATGTCGGTGATTACCCAAGATGTTGAAAATAATGTAGTGAACATTTATTTTAATATAGCATTTTTCAAGATCGATTTTGGCTTGGCACGGTTATTTTTTTAAAAACCCCCGTTTGACTTCAATCTCGAATGATAATAAGTGAAGATGAGGTTTACGATAATACGAATATGAGGTTTGAATACCTTTTTTTATCGAAGATGATAAAAAAACGCATTCAAACAAACCAATTCTTCAGCTTTATTAAATTATAGTTAAGCTTACATCGTTCTACACTGAATAAAAAGATAAAACCGTTAAACTTCGTTCAAAAAACTTGAAAAATTGAGGTTATGTACTTATGTTGGCTATTCTTTAAGAAGGTGTTATGTTCAAGAACGTATACGAAATAATCAACGAATGCAGAGCATTAAAAAACCGACTTCACGTCAAAACTTTGGCCGACTTATAATGTCGTCCACTTAAAAATTCTCCGAAACCATACATATTGTTTCAATAATTTGAAATTCTTAATGAAGTACTTAACCGAGTTCGATTAAATTTATATGGGACCAACTATGAAGTACCCTCTATCATATGAAACAATATTTTTGAAAATAAATTCATAATTGTCTGAAATACCGCGTAAAAACATACAGTCGAATTGAGACCTCCTCCTTTTTTGGAAGTCGGTTGAAAATACGAACCAATAAATAAAGATAAACCTCCATAAATAGATAAGCTTCCAGTTTGAAACAACCATATAAAAATCATTTTATAATGAATGCTCATATTTCCCCTAACCATCTGCAATCCAGATAATTCAAAGCAGAGGTAAAAACTTAACCGATACATAAATCAAACATGCATTCAAAAGGTGTACGAAGCTTCTTGAAATTTTAACGGAACGATTCAAATAATAATCTAAAGCAAACAGTTTGAATCTCACACGGGATGCCGCTTACGGAAATCCTTGGTTCGACTGATTTGTCAAAGAGAGCGTACGTGATCATCGGTTGAGGAAGATATGGGATGAAATGTTACCGTAAACTTTTAGTTTCTAGTTTTATATTTATTTTAGTGATGAAATATATGGTATGAAAGTATGTCTAATGATTATTTATCTGAACTTCATAGTTGGTCAACTGTGACTAAGTATGTTTATTTGAAGGTAGATGTAGCTGCAATTAATATAGATAATATTTAAAAATTTATAAGAGCTGGCAAATAAACTTTCGCTGCCACTGCTTGTCTTTATATCAAAAGGATTTAACTAAACTAATTGAGCGCACTCAGAGGGTATCCAAAGCGACAAAAAATATATATATAAAAAAAGGTATACACACCAAAACACTATAATTAACAACTTCGACAAGACTTAATTTCGACAGAGCTGCTAAAGTCGCAATGTTTCGGTAGATGCCGATATTTAAAAATTTAAGTTCAGTTTTTTTCACAAAATTGCCTGACTCTGCAGCCAGGGTTAATAATTTATGAAATATAATACATTACATACCTGTTAATTTATGATTATAAATTAAGTTATAAATGTACGTAGGTTTGCACATTTTTCAAATTCATATTTTCAAGCTCGACTTCCTGAACAAAAAAAAACGACTTCCTGGTCGGTTTTAATACTCCTGATTTCTTGACCTTTTTAAAATTCGATCCAACTGAATTTATGATGCTTTTAAATTGCATTATTAAAGATGAATATAATAATATCTACTCCTACAATTCGCGATAGTTGCAAGATCAACTCTTGATGATTTGACAGACTTTGTGTAACATTGCAAAACTGTCTTAATTTATTTTAATTTAAGATTACTTATCCACTGAATCAGCAATCTTTAGTTTCCAAGAGCCGTTCTGGAACCTCATTGAAATTCATGAAGCAATTGTTAGCTTAAGACCACGTCAGCGAATTTCTGACCAACCCTATCCTTGTTCTATAAAAAATGTCATGGTAAAATTACATTTCTTGTGACCCAAAAAGATTAATTAATTCAGCGTAATTTTAATTAAAAATTATGCAGATTTTAAAATTTATAATTTGGTCTTGCAAGGCTTATTTAGGCATAATTATTAAATATATCCTTTTTGTCCATTAAAAAATAACGCTAGGGTTGTCAAAGGCTAGGCGGTCTGATTACGACCAGTTAAAGCAGTATCTTGTTGAACGTTTCGTGTCGACTTAATTCTAGAAAATGAGAAAGAGGCTTCCGATGCTATATTGATATGCGATATTTTAACTAATACAAAAATAATTACAAATTCCCACTTTGTCATAAAAGTTTGTAAGGTTTGTGACTGAGTTGAAAATAGATAGAAAATATCAAGGAATAACATCTTTACTGATATAAAAAAAAAACTGAATAGTTTATTTGTTTTTCTGCGCTAATGGGCATTGTTTACTTTTTTTAACCTAAATAAAAAACTCGTAAATCTTCTCTGATTCGAATAAAAATCTTATCAGGACTATTTGTCGAATCATTCAAACAAGTCGGAACAAAACATTTTCTGAACGCCATGATAAAATTTTAATTGTTAATTAAACTTAGATCAATCGCAGGGAAAAATAAAGAAGCTGAGTTTGTTACGTTGAGGTTACGTTAAAATATAAACAAACAAAACAACCACCATAGAGCTATAGAGTTTAGTTTGACTTTTTTTAAACAGCTTTAAGGCATAACACTTGATCGGTTTGATGCCTTTGATGACGTCATCAAGGTTAAATAAAGGTCAAATGTATTTTGTTAAAAATCTCTTAAGCCCCAATATTTTTAAACGTTTTAAATCGACTAAATTAATCAGAAACCTTATTCCTCGAAACGGTTTTGCGTATGAAATAAATTTAAAAAAATGAACAATGCCCATTGCAGAAACTATTTTGATATTGTTTTAAAGTGGTAGTGAGGTAGTGTGCTGTAGGTAGAAAATGCTCTCACTAATTGTAGGTAAGTCATACCTTGAAAAAGTTTAACAAAAAACAGAATTCTAGTCCTTATTCATATTCTAGGAATACTAAACAATTACCGGTATCAAATTCATTTATGAGGGCTTACTATGAGAAGATATTTCAATAGAATTGAATTTATAAAAACGACGATGGAGATTGCTGAAAGAAAGAAAATACTGAGTTCTTCAAAAAGTAGATAAAAAGAGAACCTTAAAGTAATAAAATAAGCGCCATATTTAAAATTTTAAATATGATATCTTGGAAATAGTATAAATAATATCGAATATTTGAAAAGCATGTTTTTGTTTAATTTACTCCAAATAGGTATATATTATACGGGCTTTTTAAGGCTATCCTATCCTCGAAGCAATCGTTTTTCTGAAATTCAATTTCCATAAAATATATGGTGGTTGGCATTTAAGCTAGAAATCATTAATTATATGTACGTACTGTTATACGGGGTTTATAGAAACACTTTTTAAAAAAAGATTAATTTATTAAACTAAAAAGAATTACACTTTTATAAAGTAGAAATAGTATTACACTTTAATTAAAAGGAAATAGAGATGTTACATGGATGGAATCCCGAGCTGAACTGAATTTAGTCTCATACATTTATAAAAGGTTCAGGAGGATGTTTAGACTAACCTAAGTTAGCAGAATGCTAACTTAACATATCGTCAGGTTTTCTATGAACATATTAAATATATAACAGCCCCCCGTTTAAGAGAAAACTTACCCTTTTTAAAAGTAAGTTTTATAATTACAAAAAAGTCAATTAATTCTTATTCGAGGTTGGCTTTCGGATATCTCGATTTGATCTAAATTATTATCGTCAGACTTTACATTTTTATTTGATTTAAAATATTTAGAATATATCAATACAATTGATAAGCCAAAAATTGAAATAAAAGAAATTATAGAAATAATGGGGAAGCTCGGGTGATACAAAATGGTTTGTGGATCTATTAGATTAACATCATTAGCAATGGCATCTGACTTAGTTTTAAAATACTTCAGTTGATCTAGATTGATATTGTTAATTTTTAAGTTAGGAACTTTATATTGTAGTTAAATATATTGTATTAAAATTTGTTAAATTACAACAACTATCATTTACAATGTTAAAGTCGGATAATATAATTGGAACATATAATTTGGGATTCCCTTTTGAAATAAACTTAAAATTCTTAAAATAGGCTATACAGTTTTCAGGGATACTTAGTACACCTGTACCGGATATAATTGTTTCAGATACAATACTATTATTACATTCAATAGAGAGTTTAGATTGCTGTGTTTGGACAAATATAAATTTATTGTTATTTAGCTTATGCCATATGTTTATTTCTCCATATATAAACTTATGTTCACATATATCTGGTATATTCGAAAGAGCTTTGGTAATAATATCTATTTCACATGATGGATTACTAGGTATATTATAAATATCTATAATTTCACAAAGATACATTTTGGGCACAATAATCTTACAGAGGTTTAAATCTTTTAAATAACTATAAGACGTCTTATCTCTATTTAACAGAAGGTATTGTTTGAAAGGTAAAATCATTACATATGAGTTTGGATTATTGGATTTATGCGGAGTAGGCAAAGGGACAGTATTATATAAATCAAAACTCTGGGCATTTACCAGGGGTATTTTAACAACAAATATTAACTTATTATCTAAATAATAACAAACTAGATTAGACATATTCATTAAAATATGTATGTTACTTAATTCTAAATTAATAGGAAAGTCCCTATATTTTGGGATTAACTTTAAATTACTAACAATATCATAATACAATTGTTTAGGGGATAAAATGGAAGGGTGTAAAATGTTATTTTTAGCAAATAGGATTGAATTGAGGATATCTTCTGTCTTGAAAGAAAGGGTCAGAAGATGTGATTGTAAAACGTTTATGACGTAATTAAGTTTAATTTTGAAACTATCAGTTTCAATCATTCTAGTCATGTTATTCAGATTACCAGATATTTCATCTATAACACTATTAATTTTATCTTGGTTCATGTTAATTTCAAATAATGAATTGTTCATGTTGTAAATGGCACTTTGGGATATAATAATGTTCTTTTTAATTGATTCAGCTAGAGTTTTGTCATTGTTATATAAAACTTGAATCGCGTTATTATAAGCCTGTGCATCATTTTCATCCAGTGTGCCAAAAATATGTTTGAATATAGTACCAATACCAGAAAACCATGCGTACCTCTTATTAGGACTATCGGAAACAAAGTGAGAAATCGACTTATAGTCATGGGAAATATCGTTATATAGAGATTCTAAGGGTTGCAACATATTTTGACATTGAGTGTAGTCTATTTCTTCGCTATCTCGACATTGGATTCGGATTGAATTAAAAATGTGTTGAATATCTTCAACGTGGTGTTTAAAAGGTAATATATCTAAAGGAATAACAACATGGAATATATCATTAACAACTTTCACTGTTCCGACAGGATCAAAAAGTATACCAGGGCTTCTGGTGATGAAATTGATGTATTTGTTGTCGTAAGCAGTAGCTAGGGCGCTATACGCCACGACCATTCTGCAATAACAATTAAATAATAATTATATGGCTGTAAATTCTAATCAAAGTTAAATATGTATAAGAATAAAATAACGTAAAATTATAAAGAGTATATTATGTTAAAGAAAAATAAAAAATGTATGATTTATTCCTTGATATCATATGCCGGTTTGATTTGATCATAATGATGTTTTACGTGTTGGCGGTTAATGAGGAGTGACAATGTATTATTGCCGTGAACCTTAACTATTTTGTAAGGACCCTTCCAGATCGGAGAGAGCGCCTTACGAAGCCGTAGATGATTTTTCAGGTAAACGTATTCACCGACTTTATATTTGACTACACGGGAATGTCTGTCGTAATACGTTTTGGACCTTTCTTTTGAAATATTTATATTTTCTAATGCTTTTTGTTGCGATATTCTCAGGCGATGTTGTAGCATTTTCAAATAGTCTGGATAAGTGATGTCGGAGCGCAGATCAAAGATTGAGTCAGGAAGATAGGGTTTATGACCGAAAATAAGTTCATACGGAGAGAATTTTGTTGTAGTATGTACGGAAGAATTATAAGTTAGCATTGCGGTATATACAAATTTATGCCAGTTGGATTGATTCTCATTGACGTAGGATTTCAAATATTCTTTGAGGGTGGAATGACTTCTTTCTAAGGCTCCTTGAGTTTGAGGATGATAAGGTGAGGACCATATTTGTTTAATCTTCAGAAATTGGCATGTCATTTTGAAGACTTCGGCTGTGAAATTAGTTCCTTGGTCTGTAAGTATAGACTTCGGAATTCCAAACAAAGAAATAAAGTGAACTAAACACTCACAAGACTCTTCGGCAGTAGCATTCGAAATGGGATACGCAATGGAGAATTTTGTCAAGTCGTCTTGAAGGGTGAGTATAAATTTTAGTTTCTGGAGTCCTGCTTCAGGCAAAGGACCGACTATGTCAAGGCTTATTCTTTCGAAAGGACGACTGGAAGAAGTAGTGATTTGCATAGGGGATTTATTTGACATTCTTAAAGCTTTATTTGTTTGGCAGAGTTTACAATTTTTTATATATTCGTCTATGTCTGAGCGCATATTTTTCCAGTAGTACCTTTCCTTTATTCTATTAGTCATCCTATTGGAGCCTAAATGGCCAGCAATTGGTATGTCATGATTTTCTTTTAGAATTTTGGCAATTTCGGTAGGAACTGGATAAATAATATTATTATGATAAATATTAACAACAATGTTTGAATTATCAAATAGATACATTAATATGCCATAAATTTTAATAAAAGAATGCTGCTCAAACGGATTTCTAAAATCAGAAATACTTAATTCGTTTATATTACCGTTAAGAATGATGTCGTCACGAGCAGATTTAATGGTTTTGAATAGATCAGGATAAGTACAATTATCGAAATAGTATACCTTGGTGAAAAGGAGATAATATGTTTTGTCTTTAATATTGAATTTCTTAAAATAATGAAGTTCGCGTTCACCGTTGGTAATAATGTTTTTATCTTCTGAGTTAGCTATTATCTCTTCAATATATGGATTGGAGTCATCGAAGTCGATAGAAATAGGAATAAGAATAGTCTTGGATGGGCTCCTAAGTAAGGATTCATTATGTTCTGTTATTTGTGTGTTAAAGGTTTTATTTTTATCGTTAAAAGATTTTAAAAAGTTAGGATAATCGTCGCTTCGATTGGATATCTCAGATTCATTAGGATTAGGAGGATTAGGAGAAATAAGAGGGTTTGAAAGGTCAGGAGATACCTCATGAGCTCTTATGCTTATTGGTTGTTGAACAGGTTCTGGTTCAGCTGGAAGACTTAAGGGATAGAAGTCAACATTTTGTTGAGGGCTTAAATCTAGGGCACCAAGCTCAGTAAGATCATCAAGGAGATCGGAAGGAATTTCAGATTCTTTTTCTAAATTTGGATCGTGAGAAGATGTTGAAGGTTGAGGATCTAGGTTATTTTCTATGATTGGATTAACA
Organism: Stenoptilia bipunctidactyla; assembly: GCA_944452665.1. Lineage (NCBI taxonomy): Eukaryota > Metazoa > Arthropoda > Insecta > Lepidoptera > Pterophoridae > Stenoptilia > Stenoptilia bipunctidactyla. Next base: position 12,830,045 of record OX101737.1, on the reverse strand, counting down.
GGATATCGGGATAAGGAATCGGCGTTACTATTTATCTTTCCTTTTTTATATTCAACTTCATAGTCAAATTCCTCTAGTTTTAATCTCCATCTGACAAGTTTGGAGCCGGGATCTTTACAATTAAATAGCCACTTTAAAGGTCTGTGGTCTGTTATGATTTTGAAACGGCGGCCATAGAGGTATGGTCTGAATATCTTAGTTCCAAAGATAATTGCGAGGCATTCTTTTTCAGTTACACTGTAGTTGGATTCCGCTTTATTTAGTGTTCGCGATGCATATGCGATTGGACGATCATTATTGATAGGGCCTTGGGACAGAATAGCTGATATGGCAAAATTAGACGCATCACAGGTAAGGACAAAAGGTTTAGAGAAGTCTGGATAAGCTAATACAGGTGCGGTAGTAAGTGTTGTTTTAAGTTTTTCAAAGGCGAGCTGTTGTTCGTGCTGCCAGAGAAAGGGGACATCCTTTTTTAGAAGGTTAGTAAGGGGTTTAGCAGTCTTTGAAAAGTCAGGGATAAATCTTCGGTAATAGGATACTAGGCCAAGAAAGGATTTAATATCCTTAGGATTTTTAGGGGTAGGAAATTCTTTAACGGCTTTAATCTTGTCTGGGTTAGGTTTGACACCTTGATCTGTAATAATGTGGCCAAGATATGAGACTTCCTTACGGAGGAACTCACACTTGTCCGGTTGAAGTTTTAAATTATAATCTATCGAAGATATTGGATAGGTTTTTAATGTGCTTGTCAAGGTCAAAAGAATAGATGACGATGTCGTCAAGATAGACAAAGCACTGGATGCCTTGAAGGCCAGAAAGGGCGGAATTCATAATTCTCTGGAAAGTTGCAGGAGCGTTTTTTAGTCCGAAGGGCATACGAGTAAATTCGAAATGTCCTTGCGGTACGGAAAATGCGGTTTTCGGTGCATCCTGCGGTGACATTTGGACCTGATGAAAACCGGACGCCAAATCGAGTGTAGTAAAATATTTACACTTCCCAAGTTGATCCAGTATTTCTGTTATGTTTGGTATTGGGTAAGAGTCTCCTATAGTTATGTCGTTGAGCTTACGGTAATCTATTACTATTCTCCATTTGCGCTGACCGGAGGAATCAATTTTCTTAGGTACAACCCATATAGGGGATGACCAAGGGGATGTAGAAGATTTGATTATACCCTCGTCAAGGATCTTGTTTATTTGGGATTGCACTTCAGATTTGTGCACGTCGGGAAATCTATAGGATTTAGTAGTTATTGGAATAGATGAGGTTGTAGTAATGTCATGTTGAAGTATGTCAGTAGAACTTAATTTGTCAGTTGGCAAATGGAAAATGTCGGAGTAAGAAGAGCAAAGTTCAGACAAAGCATTTACTTCTTCATTATTTAAATGTGAAACTCTTTAAAGTTTAAGGACTTCTTCAGTCCTGTTCATGGCATTAGATTCGTTGTTATATGATGATGTATAAAATATAGTATGTTCGTGATTATTATCTAGAGGTAGGATGTTAAGTTTTAAATTTGAATTTACACATAATGGGGTTTCGGATACATTTATGACAGAAATATTTATTCTAGAATTTGATTTCACTTTAACAACACAGTTTGCTATCAGGAGTGAATCTATAGGGTTCTGATCAAGGATAAGTCCTTCTTGGACTTCTGGGTTGAAAACAGAACATTCAATTATTGTTTCTGTTCGCGGAGGAATCGTGTAAACTGGTTCATTATTTTAAATTGAGCTTAAGATCATTTATAATAAGAGTATTTTCAAGATAATCAATTTTACAATTAAGGATTGAAAGGAAATCGTTGCCTAATATACCATCATAAGGAAAATCTAAATCAGGAACTAAATGAAACTTATGTTTTAAAGAATTAAATTCAAAATCAATACAACCTAATGATTGCATAGGTTGACTTGAATTACCTAAACCACTGAAAGAAACTATTTCTTTTGAAATATTGGGTAGATTCATTAAGGATTTTTCTTTTATCAAGCTAATAGACGCTCCACTATCGACGAGGAGACTTATTGGTTTGGTAGACAATGAAGTATGTACTTCAATAAAAGGTAAAAAGTTTTTTAATGGGTTAGTGGTTATATTATAAGTTTTTAATATTTTATTTTGGGAATTAGAATCAGGGTTCAATCTTTCATTTTGGGGCTGATTACCCTGTCGCATAGATTGACTGGATTTAGGAATATGCAATCCTTCATTTTGGGGCTGGTTACCCTGTCGCATGGATTGACTGGATTTAGTAATATGCAATCCTTCATTTTGGGGCTGGTTACCCTGTCGCATGGATTAACTGGATTTAGTAATATGCAATCCTTCATTTTGGGGCTGGTTACCCTGTCGCATGGATTGACTGGCTTTAATAGAGCTAGGATTTGAATTAGGAATAGAATGACGAAATTGCGTAATACCGACTTCACCGATTACATTTCCCGCGCGGTATTTGACGGGTCGGTTTGTTCGTTTAAACATTCTGATTCATTAGGAATATCGGATTCTGCAAAAACTACGGTATTTACAGGTTTGTTTGACCACTGGCGATTATTAGAATTATTAAAAGGTTGGCGTGTTTGAAATTGTGGCATTCCATACCTTTTATTATTATATTCCCTTTTTGAGCAATTGTTGATACTGTGACCTTGGGATTTACAATACCTACAAAATAAAGGAAAGGTAGAAGAAGCATGAGGTATTGCTTGGTTTTGTGGTCTATTAAAGTTATTAGCACCATGTTGGGTTAAACTTTTATTAAATTGAAATTGACGCTGAGGTGCACGCTGAGGTATTGAATGCATATTATTGGAATTACTGAATGAAGATGAAGTACGCCTAAGAGTAGCTTGCAAAATTTTCTCTTCTGATGTTGCGAAATTTATTGCGTCGTTAAGGGTTTCCGGATCGCGACATCTGACTACAGTCGATAGCTTAGGATTTAATCCTATAACAAAAGTATGCAAGGCCAAATCTTGCATGGCTGCAACACGGCCTGCCAATTCAGCCTTTTTCTTGGTTGGGATAGATATATTAATTTCCGTTAATAGTTTCGATAAGCAAGATTCTATTCTCAAAGCAAATTGGTTAACTGTTTCATTATTAAATTGTCTACAATCTTGGAGGTCAGAGAGTAGAGCGGCATAGTGCTTTTTATCTCCAAATTGTGACTTCAAAAAGTCTTCTAATTGTAACCAAGTTTCAAATTCTTTTATGGAGCATGCACTTTCGGCACGACCTTCGAGTTGGCTTACTATATATTTTAATAAAATGTCTTGTTGTTGAGGAGAAGCTAAGTTCATGGCATTACGACAGTTATTTATGTAGGCATTTAATTTTTCTCTATCGCCATCGAATTTATTTATGAATTTAATTAGAATATTAAGATCCATTTCTTTGGCCTCTTTAGTCGAAATTTTAATTGAAATAAATTTAAATTAATAAGATTGAAAGTTAATTTGGTATGTAAATATGATTTTGCAGAGTATGTAAACTTTTCCTATAAGAACACAATAAAAAAAAATAAAAAGTAAAAACACAATAAAAACAATCAAACAATTAAACAAATCAGGATAAGAAAATATAAAAGATAAAATCTGTAAAAACATAAAACAAGAAAATAAAAATAAACATGTAAAATCAAAAGTCACGAAGCAAACTTATAGTTATGGCTAATTTAATACTAAGAAGTTATCGTGATTAGTATTCAGCGGTTGTTTAGACTAAGTCTTATCAATAAGTTATGGATAAACTGTTCACTGTTCTTACACTTTGAAACTCACTGCTGGGTTCTAAAAATAGATTTTAACTGTTCTCGGTTGAAATTGATCGTGGAATAGTTTGTAAAAGAGTTCTTTCGAAAATTATAAAAAGATAAATCTTGACTTACAGGAAAACAGGATGCATTATAGATATAAATTAGGATGTAGAAAGGATGCCTTCAACTGGTCGGTACTGGATAGCCAGGATTCCCGTAGGACACGCAGAAAGCGCTGTTGCCTGGTACCGCTTACGGTACAGTGGACCGATGGGCTGGATGCTGCAGGAAGTCTGCACAGATAGGGCAAACTCGCAACCTGGGTTACGGCTGGAGAGACTACTGCTTTCAGCCGGAGTATCAGCTGGGGTTCTGGATTATAATTGTTCACACTTTGTAACACTTTGCGCACATTCACATTCACTTGCACTGATTTAAGGATTATAACCTGGGACCTTTACTGATCCCACCGCTGCCACCAAATGTTATACGGGGTTTATAGAAACACTTTTTAAAAAAAGATTAATTTATTAAACTAAAAAGAATTACACTTTTATAAAGTAGAAATAGTATTACACTTTAATTAAAAGGAAATAGAGATGTTACATGGATGGAATCCCGAGCTGAACTGAATTTAGTCTCATACATTTATAAAAGGTTCAGGAGGATGTTTAGACTAACCTAAGTTAGCAGAATGCTAACTTAACATATCGTCAGGTTTTCTATGAACATATTAAATATATAACAGTACGGTCTGCAACAGAATTATGTATACCACCCAGTCTGCATGCATACATACTCGTAAGTTGCAGACTATAGGTACCTGTTACAATTACAACCCGTTTTGTAGGAAAAAAAGCGTTTTTCTTTCACGCTGGACTGGGTGCAAAGAAAAACATAGAATGTGCCAGCTGTTTCTCTTCCCGGGCATACTGTAAGTCAGTTAAGGTACAGAGGTTTTATTCATTTTTTTGTGGGCGATAGGGTCAGCCTATTTTTACCCTTTCACTGCAATAGTCTCCCTCTATCTTTATAATGCCTCTAAATTTGTCAAACATTATATCAGATGGTTTTATAGTCAAGGTTTTCTGCCTACCCCATAAGGCATAAGGGATACAGGCGTGAAGTTATGTATGTATTCTAGTTTTGACCAGTTATTTCTAGATATTTCTAGTTATGAAAAAGGCATTTAGTAAAAACTAGTTTTAACTAGGGAAAATGGGTTCCATCTAAAAACTAGTTTTAACTGTAACATACCTATTGAGATAATTAACTTATTAAGAAAATATTTAAAAAGTTCAGCAATTATCTTTGGTTTACCCTTTCTGGTTTGATAACACTAATGACGTCAGCGTATAATGTTCTTCTATTAAATAATTAATCTAATATTAATTAAGAATGACCACATTTAAATATTTCCATGGTATCGTCACAAAAAATTAAAAAACCGACATCACGTCATAACTTTGTTTGAATTATTAAATAAATAAATAAATGTAAACATTCTCCAAATACATACACATTTTTCCAAAAAAATTAAATTATCCATGAAGTACTCAATCGATTTCGATGAAATTTATATGGGACCAACTGTGAAGTATCTTCTATCATATGGAATAAGAATTTTCAAAATCGATTCATAAGTGTCCGAAATATCGTGTAACAAAGACACAAAAAGAAAACATACACACGAATTGAGAACTTCCTCCTTTTTTGGAAGTCGGTTGAAAATATAAAGGTTAATTCTTAAAGATAAAATAAAGGATCAAAAATATTGGTAATAAGTAATTACATTACATGAAATATATTTATTTATTCTTCATTGTACACATGGAGTAAGAAACAATTCGAATAACTAAGAATAATAAAAAAATAATAATAAAAATAAAAATGTTTATTAATTTCAGAAAAGCATAAATTACAAATATTGGCTTAAATATACAAGGAAGGATAGAACATTAGTGCCTGAACTAGGATAATCCTGTTTTTCAGGCTGAGAATATTATAAGTACAGTGCACAATAGGCGGCCTTATCGTCTAAAGACGATCTCTGCCAGGCAGCCTTGTGGCAATATAGTGTTAACGTTATTATTAAAATTTATTTTTGGACAACCTTTGTATCAACGATTTTTAGGATGAACAGAATATGTTTGTTAGTCTTTCACACAATAAATATTAATTATCGGAGTGAAGTGGAATTTGGAAAACAAGTGGAACCTAGTATACCGGATCTAAAGATCGCCAGATAACCTATCAAATAGGACCTTTTAGAACAATATAATTTATCCATCAATAATGACTGACGATAGAAACAGTTAAGATGTTTGTTATGTTTTTTTTTTTTTATAAGTGACTAAACCCGCGTTTGACCTCAATCTCACCTGATGGTAAGTGACGATGAGGTCGAAGATGAAAGCACACGGGTTTAGGAAGGAACTGGCTCTTTATACAATATTGCCGGAACATATTACCGCCGGAGCGGTAACATTTGGCGGCAGACTTTATATAAAGGGTGGTCGCTAGCCAGGCGGACCCAGAAGGGATCCTACCACCAAGTTTACAACGCCGTTAAAAATATCGATAATGGAAATAAATCGCTTAAAGATAAAAGAAGATATTCGTCAAATTGCACAATATTTTTTTTAATAAACGTGTGTAAAAAAGCTTATTTGTTAGAGTTTGTCAGTAAGACACTTTTTTAGTCTTTTTTTCGATGATGCCTTAACTATAGGTATTATAAGCCGAAATTTTTCCAATGTTTTTTGTCGAACCAATTCTTTGTTTTCTCTAACTTTCTACAAGAAAGTTTCTATTTAGTCAATAAACTTAGTAGGTGTCCTAAAAGTTTCCTAGAAGTTTGGAAACATCTTTAAGGTCTTCGATTTGACTAATAAACAGAGCGTTGGAAAAATGTTGTGTGTCCAAACTTTATATACTCGGTAACTATTTTGTGGAATTGTTACGGTAATGATTTTTACGTACTTTATTTTTTGTTTCTCAAAAGAAGATGCTGCCATTGCTTGGATATCATCTTAAGATTACTTTTTTAGCAGTATTTTATTCACTTCCAACATACCAACCAGATTTTAGTAGTAGAACTGGTAGTACTGTTCGTCAAATGCCAACTTATACAAACCAACGAATGCAGAGCATTAAAAATCCGACTTTGGCTGCGTTATAATGTCATCCACATGAACATTCTCCGAACCCATACATATTTTTTCAATGATGTACTCAACCGATTTTGATGAAATTTAAATGGGACCGACTATGAAGTATCTCCAATCGTATGAAACAATAATTTTCAAAATCAATTCATAATTTACCGAAATATCCTGTAACAAAGACACAAAAAAAAAACATACAGACGAATTGAGAACCTCCTCCTTGTTTGGAAGTCGGTTGAAAAGGAGGCAAACAAGGCTGTGGGTTACCCGTGGGAATTTCGGGGATTCCTTCCATAATACGAAAAGACACTTTTTTTTTTATATAAGTGACTAAACCCGCGTTTGACCTCAATCTCACCTGATGGTAAGTGACGATGAGGTCGAAGATGAAAGCACACGGGTTTAGGAAGGAACTGGCTCTTTATACAATATTGCTGGAACACATTACCGCCGGAGCGGTAACATTTGGCGGCAGACTTTATATAAAGGGTGGTCGCTAGCCAGGCGGACCCAGAAAGGATCCTACCACCAAGCAAATTGAGGAACTTATTGAGGAACCTTTTTATCAAGTATCACATCCGTGCACTCAAGGGATGGGATTTTTTCATACAAACTAAAACATCATATATTTCCCGTTCCCGTGGAAATTTCGGGAATTCCTTTCATAACACAACCAGACACATATTGAAAAACCTTTACACCAAGTTTAACATCGGTGCACTCAAGGAATAAGATTTTTTATACAAATTAAAAAGTCCTATATTTCCCGTTCCCGTGGGAATTTCGGGAATTCCTTCCTTATTGCACCCCTACATCCCCTAAAAAATGTATGTTTCAAAATTTCAGCTCTCTACGCCCAGTAGTTACGGCTGTACGTTGTCTGTCAGTCACTCAGTCACTCAGTACCTCAGTCACTCAGTCAGTAACGGAACAGTTTTATATATTTTGATTGATTAGTAAATTAGAAAATATGTTAAGAATGGGTTGCCTAAAAAAATCCTGGACAGACTATTTTTAAAAGCCTTTATTAAGCCTCACCTGTCCGTTGTCTGTAATCAAATCTTACAAGTTAAATTTGATCCACTTCCAGGTTTCCGATTGAGCTAAAATTTGGCATGCATGTATAAAATGATAATAGATAGATGGGGTTGCGTCGTTTAATTATGGACATCCTATGGCCACCTTCCGCCTTCATCATCAGATCAGATAAAAATAAATAAATAAATATTTCTGACACTCACACAACATTATCTAGCCCAAATTAAGTTTCTTAAAGAACTTGTGTTATGGACACTAGATAACTGATACACTTAAAAAATATATAAACACACATTGAATAAATACATATTTTTTATTAGAATAAACTTAAATAAACATATTAACATCCAAGACTTGACGACATATATCTGTGTTGATCACACAAATATCCGCCGCCACCGGGATTCGAACCCAGGACCTCTGGCATAGAAGGCAATGTGTGTTACCGCTACACCAGCCGGTATGATAGATATATGTCATAATAATATTGCATTGTCATGCAATTTATACATGCATGCCAAATTTTAGCTCAATCGGAAAACTGGAAGTGAATTAAATTTATTTTGTAAGATTTGATAACAGACAACGGACAGGTGAAGCTTAATAAAGACTTTTAAAAATAGTCTGTCCAGGACTTTTTTACGCAACCCATTCTTAACATATTTTCTAATATACTAATATTGTTATAAAACTCAAACTCAAACTCAAAACATTTATTCGGAAAACTACAACAGCACAACACAACAGAATTGATAAAAACATAAGCCAAACTGTGAAAAAAATAGAATAATAAAATACAAAAACAAAACAAATAATAAACATGAAACAAGCAAAACAATTACCCACATAGTAACTTTACCACATACAATAAAGCATAAAAAAGACAGAAAATTAAAAAGACAGGCAAAATAACGAAAAAAAATTACGGAGTGAAAGCAACAATATAACAAATAAATAACAGATAAGAAATAAAAACAAGAGGAAAACACATAACAATAAAAAATAAAAATAACATTACTTTGACAATTACACTAAAACAGCTAAAACAGGTTTCATTGTATTATCAGCCCGGTGAAGATCTTTTCAAATTCGGATCTCCTACTATAACGACTTCAACCGACACGGCGTCCATCGACGCCATCGGTCGATCTTCGATGGACGAAGGAAACCCTTACACAGACTTATAATAACAAAAAATGTTTACTTTGGGGCCACACAGTTTGTTGTCAGTTGGTGTATTTTTTAAATAAGTAGTCAAAGTTTTGTTTGAGTCTAATAACTTTCAGCTAACTAAACGTGTCTTTACTTAAATTTGTAATGTGAACAGAAAACACAGGTCCTCCCTTGGAAAAAAAAATGCTATAAAATAATTTAAAAAATGCTGTTTTTAGTTTTCCTTATTGGATTCCACAGGTTCATTTACATTCAGCAAAAAGATAAAGGAGCAATAAAAATATTGTGTATGTAATTAAGTTTTTATCAAGCGCAATTGTAAGGTTAGGCACCCTGATTTGAGATAAATAAAATTGTTCTTTGTTTTATTGACCTGACGATAATTTCATGATACCTAATATCATGCATGACATTAGTCACAAACATATGTTTTTTTATTTTTGTACCTTAACTTAAAACTTTTTTGTTTGTTTTTTCTTTGACGTCCTTACTTATAAATACACTTATGCCTAGGTACCTAGCTATTATGAACTTAAAGTTATTGTGAACTTTTTACTCGACTGAAGCACGCAAAGGAGGTATGTATGTCTGTTTCTTTTTCCCTGATTTCTACTAAACAGATGGATGGATTTGAACGAACGAGGTATCAAAAGATTTGTATCAACTGCGCAAGTAATATAAGCTATATGAAATTTCAAGATGGCGCTTGTAAGGTGGGATTTAGAGGGGGATAACAACAAATGATTTCCGGTGAATAATATGGTTATCAATATGAAATATTATTTTTATCCAACTATCAAGTTGTCTATATAACAAAACGTCTAATCTGGAAATCGACAGTTTTTCATTGTGTACACTTATGAACATATTTAGTAAAAGTCGTATAATTTTTTTTTATTCAAAATAATTTTAAAAGCTAGTAGAATAGTAACAAAGAAAACATTTTATTTTCAAACATATTTCTAAAAATTACGCACCTAATATTCTTTGGACAGGGCCAATGTTTTTAAAAAAATCTAATGATTTTACTTTTTGACCTTCAAAGTTATGCAGTTCTCTTTTATTTTTGGCGTTAAACATTACTTGGATTTTTTTCCACTCTTTTTCTTCAAAAAAAATTTCTTCTATACCGATTCTTGTTTTGACGAATAGCAGAAGGGCTGGCTTTGGTTTTATATTTGTATTCAGTCGTCTGTGCCATCCTTCGAGTGCACGTACTAATATCTGCTAATGAGTGTCTTTCAAAGTAATATAAAAAATATTCATCACTCACTATTCAATAAATAAATAAATCTTTATTTTTCTCTTCAAAACATTCAAAATTAAAAAATGTTCAAAGAATTAAAACAATAATACAAAGGAAAAAGTAGTCAAATGTGAAGGCTCGGACCTGAACTAGGCAGAGCATTTTCTTCAGGTTACCAGCATCTTGAGGTTTTATTTCCTAATGCCTAGATGTATATTTAATTGTAGTTGCGAACAAAGAGACAAAGTGTACAGCTATAAAAGTAAAGTAGTAAAACAATATCATAGTATTAAGAAACAGATTTACAACAATCTTACATAGAGAATAGGAAGTGGTGGTGTCATATGTGATTGTGAAAGTGGTGTTAGATATATTATTTGGTTTAATAGATAACTTATATAATAGAGGTGATAAGGATTTCGGTGCATGTGTAAGAATGTTGTAGGAGAAATTTCGTTAATTTAATCTTACATGGATGTTTGTTAAGGGAGTAAATATTTATGGTTTTATTTATACGATTGTAAAGATGCGGACCTGGGAAGCAAGTAAATCTATGGCTAAAACTGGTATAAAATTTGTGGCTGGGAATAATGAACTTGTTTCTTTTTGTACACAATTCAGCATTCATTCACTCTCACTATTGGTGGCATTGTCAACAATGCTGGTCCAACCTTTTCTGATAATGCTGAGAAGATATCAGAGGTAAATTTGATCATACTCTGAAGATTTTTCGGCACTCTCTGTTTCAGTAAAACTCAACGTTGAACATTTTTTTCCAAACAGCCTTATTAAGATGATGACCAGTAATTTAAACCTAAGTGTTCAGTAAAGCTTTTTTTTATTTATTTTTGTGATTAAGTGTCCAGGCATTTTGAAAAATTGACGATTTCCTAAGTAGATGTTTTTTATAAAAAAAGTAATTACACAAACTAAAAAACCCAACTGCTGAATACAGTAAGTTTCAACTTAAAAGTACAAAACAAGCAATGTTTCAGAGTTTTCAAATAATATTTGTAAAAAAACTTGTAGCTGCAGGCGGGGACAAGCTAACGCAGAAAGTATTGAACTGTATATTTTGTAACTCTTTGCTAGTTATAATGCTGACAAACATGCCTGACTTTATTAAAATTTCATATTTGTACTTGAAGCTTGTCTCCGCCTGCCGCAACAAGTTTTTTCACAAATATTATTTAAAAGCTCTTCTAGTAATATTGCTTGTTTTGAAGTTTTTATTTGAAACACACTATATTCAGCAGTCGGGTCTTTTAGTTTTTGTGATTACTTTTTTAAAACATACTAATGATGGGATGTTTGTCCTCCAAGCTAACTGATGGAAAGTGAACGTGAACACTATGGTGGAACACGACTATCCCAGAGAATTCAATTCAATTCAATAGTTTATTGCATTCCACAATGGTAAATTTGATCTAAATTATTTGGTAGTACATACATTATAGACCCTGTTGGGCATAGCAAATTGAAAGAGGAGAGAGGAGGAAATTCTATTTCGTTTTTAAAGTTCAAGCATTTTGTGTATTGAGAAACCTATTCACTCGACACGCTTCGGCATAATATGGCATCTTGAAATTCTAGACAGTCATATCATGAACTGCAGTGCTAGCACAGATTTTTATCGACTCGTATGTTTACGACTTCGTATAGTATGGAGACGGTTTGTTAGCAATAATTGTAATCTATCCATTATCGCACGGCCAGCTTAAATAAATGTGTGCCTTTTTAATTTTGAATATTTGTAAACATGTTGTACCTACTCTTAAATAATTGTTAAATAAAAATTATTTTTTGTTTTTATTCAAAGTTGTAACGTCTCCTTAAGCTGTTGCAGAATATTAGCATTTTGCTTTTTAAGCAAATATAGACGCTGAGCTATGGCTTTTTGCGCTGCTATAACACACACTGACCTGACCTAGATTTAGTGTTTATTATGATTGTAATGTTTTATTTAATAAGTGTGTGATTTAAGTATCAATAAACGTTTCATCTATCATCTAAATTAAAATGTTACTACAACCCATCTAAAACTTGCAACCGACTCCATACTATACGAACATTCGTAAACATACGAGTCGACAAAGTTCTGTGCTCGCTCTGCTGGCTCGCATAGTATGTCAAATGACAGGTATAAGGTGTAGACATGTACTTCTTATCAAATCTCAATCACTGAACTAAGATTAAAAACAGATCGCTTACTAGCGATAAGGCCGCTGATTGTGTTTTCTTTTTTCAATGTTCTTTATTTTCTATTTTGTGTGTGTACAATGAAGAGCAAATAAATAAATAAAAACACTTCAACGTATGAGTGTTATCATTAGAACCAAAGTCTAGATTTCTAATTATATGAAAATTTGCATGTTATTTAAAAATGCAGTAGGTACTATAAATGCTTTTATTTTGTATTTTTTAATAAGATTTTTGATTCGATGCATGCAAATATGTTTTTAAGAAGCCAGATGTAATAAATCCCCAATAATACTAAGACATAAAATTTATAGCTCTACAAGTTTTTTGTGGATTTACGTAACACGGTTAATTATTAAAAGCTATTACAATTATTGTAAAAATATTTTTATTCAATTGAAAATTACAAACTTTACATTATTAATTTCATGGTAACAAAATTTTATATAAAATAAAAGTAGGTAGGTACACAAAAACCTCGTAAAAACTAATAAACTGTATTTACTGGTAAATAAATGTCTATAAAAGTCTATGTCAAAGGGTACGGATTTTCCTAAATTAGCATAATATTTTAGTAGGGGTTTTTAATTAGGAATCTAAAATCTATATATTCAAAATAAAATATAGGTACCGATAGTAAAATAATCGCCTTCCTATTATTATTATTGCCTGAAACTTACTGAATACTTAACTGAACCAATAAATAATTCTCATATCAATCAATCAACCTTTGAACATAGAATGACGGACGTTATCACACATTGAACTAAAATGAAACAGATATATATCGCTATCTCTTTTATAAGCAGGAATTCCATTTTCAGATTCGGGTACAGTCGCTTGTTACGATGAACAACGATGTGCATACATTAATTTGAATTGGCAATGTCAACCTTATCGCGCGGAATTTAGAATTCATTTTTCGTTCTTTATCAGTTGTTGTAGAATGTAAAAGTGATTATCACTCGTTTGCGGCGCATGCCTGCTTTCTTTGACCGCCAGTACGCATGCGCTTACAGTGTCAATCGGATGACGCGAGGCAGACTATCACTTCATAACCTCATTTTTGTGAAATAAACATTTTAATACAATAAAATGGCTTCTTATAGTTCGTTGGAAAAATTAGCCATTGTGGTATTGGTGATAGTGTTAATTTATTTTATTAAGAAGATTTTGTGCACGGTGTATACTTTCGCTGTAGGACCAGCAGTCAATAAAGTTGATTTTAAATCGAAAGGAAAATGGGCATGTAAGTATTTTTTTCGTATTTTCTTGAAATTTGTTTTTATAGATACCTATTGAATTTGACAGTGTATGTTACAAATATGAATTCGGATGCTGACGGATTGAATAACATTTCTCTGGCTTCCTTTTTGTTAAATAGGTCAGTGCTTAGAAACTAGCCGGTTGGCTATAATAAGTTGTTTATGCAGTACTTAACTAAGCACAGGAAATTTGTACATATGACATTAGGTGCGGAATGTAGAATATAGATCACATTTGGTATTGTAATGATAATGCCTGCAATTAAGCCAGAATAAATAAGTTTGTCGTGATGCGTATGCCATTTATTTGTTAAGCTATGTATTTATATTACTTGTTTACTATAATAGTCCGCAGTGGAGAGAAATGAAATGGTTTAGTGCTTGCTTGCGTGGTAGTGGGTTCGATTCCTAGGTGGGAATTAAATGGGATACTTTTTTATTTCTCTATAGGATTGGTTTTTGCTTGGTGGTAGGATCCCTTCTGGGTCCGCCTGGCTAGCGACCACCCTTTATATAAAGTCTGCCGCCAAATGTTACCGCTCCGGCGGTAATGTGTTCCGGCAATATTGTATAAAGAGCCAGTTCCTTCCTAAACCCGTGTGCTTTCATCTTCGACCTCTTCGTCACTTACCATCAGGTGAGATTGAGGTCAAACGCGGGTTTAGTCAATTATAAAAAAAAAAAAATAGGTACATAGTTTCTTCATTAGAACAGTCTTTAAGGTTATTTTTCTATAACAGAGTTGATGTGCAAGTCTAGGTTATTAAATTTTTACTTTTATAAATTCTATTAGTTTAGATTCGCGTGTAGGTATAATAAAAAAAAAAACCTCTAGATCAGTACAACAGTATGTAGTCACGATAACACATGCGTAAAAGCGGTTCAATTTTATAACGTAAAAAATTAAACACTAACTGGTTAGACGTAGGCACCTATCGGTTGATTTGAGTTTTCAATATCTAAATGATAGATGCTTTTTGACCGTACGAATAATTGACTCTCAAGCGATTTTTATTACTGCTAAACGTATAAAATTCGCGAACTTAAGATCCGCTTGGAGCTGAGTGCGTTTCACCTAAGGGCCGTATTTAAACAGGCTGTTTGGTATAGGGTCCGACAAACTATGTGATACATCTATTTTAGCTCGGATGGTTTTATTCTCTGATGCATCTTTATTTTACCTTAAGTAAAATAAGGTACAATCACATCTAACTAACTGATCTAGAACTCATAAAGTGAAAAAATCAATATACATTTTACAGCAAAGTTCAACTTTGACAATGATTTTAAAAAACCGCAAACTAATGCCAAACGCCCTGTATCCCGCTCTCAACTCTAAAACTGACCTTAAGTACCTAAGTGTATTCCATACATACAGCGGAACTTAAGAGCGGACTCAGAGATGAAAGTGTTTTATTAATACGCATCTAAGTCGTCTCTGTCAGTCATGTTTGTAAACACATCAATGTATTAGGTATTTCATTGAAATCACTTTACTCTACATACGCTGCGGAGTCCATTTGACTCAGTGAGATGGACAACGATATAGCAAATAATAGATTGATGGTGAGGTACCTATACAGGGTTACTGGTGACAAATGTTAGATACTGAAGGAGAGCTTTCTGTACTCAATTCTGATCATAATTATGTAATAAAAATAGGTACTTAATTTTTCACATGAATATCCTATAAATAAATATTACTATTACGCGGCACGTGACCTGGCACGCGGATCGCTGCCAACGCTAGCGTAACCATGCGTTGCGTACTCAATTCTTTAACTTTCGCTTAAGTTTACTCAGTAAATGATTAATAATTTTTTTTATAATATTTTTTCTCTTCATGTATGATCTCAAACTATCACGTCCTTGAATTTAAAAAGTGACCCACCAGTCACTCTGTTTTTTTTTTTTTTTTGTTTTTCCGCCAAGAAAAGTCGTTTGGCACCCACTAAAACCAGCTTTAACCAGTAAAGCTAGCTTTAGCGGGAGGAGGATGAATCCTATTACGGACGAATGGGCATTCTATATGCTGTTAACCATAAGTGGCTAATGGCAAATAGAATGCCCAGACAGTGTGGAGACTCTCTCAGATAGGCTGAGCATACCCACTAAACATCCCCCTTTTGACTCACCTTGATTAAGGTCCTTAGTCATCGTCGGAACGACAGCCAATTGGAGCGAGAGGCTGCGTAGTGAGTGGCATCCAGACGGCTGCCACCAAAAGGAACTGAAAGTGAGAAAAACAAAGCTAAGATTAGCAGAAATGACAAAGCTGAAACTAAGATATTATCTAGAGTGATCAGACTCACTCAGAGATAGGAATGCTGGAAAGAAGGACTACGTTTAGAAACGTTGAGCTTGCTGGAGTTTCCTTATAAGGGGAGCGAACTTGGTTAAGACCGGAAGAGCACCGTTGAAACCCTCTGGGCTGGCGTCGAGAGCGGCGCCGAAAGCCAGGATCTCGTCGATGGGAGCGAGCTGGATCCAGAACGCCATGCGGTCTTGAGACCCTTTTGCGTTCTGGCACTGGGAAGCCGATTTGGCGGCCGGTTGCGATTGAGTCGCAACCCGGCTGCGCTGACCTGAAACGATAGGAGTAAAGGCCTTGGGGACCTTTGAACTGACTGGAGGAGCGTCCGAGCTAGGCTGCGGTCGCTCTCTCCAGTTCTCGATGGGCTTCACGGTAGCCCTGGCAGCACGCGGTGCCTTGGAGCAGCCGCGAAAGTTTGCTGTGTGGCCTGACTGGCCGCACAAGACGCAGGACGGAGCGGTGGGCGATTCGGGAGTGCGAGAGCACTCCTTAGTCCCATGCGGTTCTAGGCACTTGACGCACCTAGGGGAAGCAAAACAGTTTGCCGCCGCATGACCATACAATTGGCAGCGGTGGCACTGACCTGGGAAACCACGCTTGTGTGGAGCTTCGACTCGGATGTTGGAGAGACCGCACACGGTGAGCTTACCTCTGAAAATGGACTGCCCTTGCGGGCTCTTCGCTAGGATTACTAGCGCAAGTGGGAACTGCTTGCCTCGGCGGCTGTGCATTTTGTGCACAGATTCGACGGGGAAGCCTTGAGAAGACAAGTCCTCTTGGATTTGCTCGTTCGAGAGCTCGAACGGCACGTTCCTGAGGACGGCACGAATCTTACGCTCCTCAGGGAGGGCGTAAGTGTGGTACTCGAGCTTCTTGTCAGCAAGAAGCCGAGTGAAATTCCTGAAATCAGAAATTGAGCAGACAACGACCTTAATAGAGTCACCCACATTGGATGCCTTACTATACTGGATCTTCGGAGTGTGCGTTCCGCAGAGAGCTGAGACCTCGGTCCAGCGGCTCTTGTCCCGTAGAAAGACGGGGGGCGGAGACTTGACTTTCGGCGGAGCCGAATCTGATTGCGACGCAGGCTGTGACGCCGGGATCGCTGAAACGAAAGGCGCAGGAGCAGACGCCGGTGCGACTTTTTGCGGAGTAGGAACAGCGGCTGGAGCAGCTGAAACGGATGGAGATAAAGTCGAAGAAGCATCTTGCTTCTTCTTCTTTGACTTGGATTTCTTGCGAACCTCGGTGAACGGAGCAGGAGATTCTGGAGTAGGAGCGGAGTCAGATTCACTACCCGGCGGGGTAGTTTTGCGTTTGCACGCAGAAGAGTCTACCAGCATACTACCGGCTTGCTCAGAAGGGTCTGGCGATGCCGGAGAGTCGGTCGGGAAGCTCGGAGGAATTGGAGCTGAAACGGAGGACATACTATTGACTTTTTCTGCCAAGGTTTGGACCACAGTTAATTACTGTTCGAAACGAATCCCCATAGTGTTTTGGATATTAAACAATTGTGAGAATTGTTCTTGAAGGGATGGGGACGCTGAAGGCTTGGAGGGATCCATCGGAACCAGCAAATGGAGTGGGCTGTAAGAAGAACTGTCCTAGACTAGGACCTGAGTGCCGTTGGACGGCGACACGGCTGCACAATCTGCGCTGAAAAAGAAAACGACCTAGTACGGACCTATTGCCGGTGAACGGCGGACGATCAGGCTTCGTTGGCACGGTTACGTATCCACCTGACCAGCGATGCTTCGGCCGGCAGCAGTCGGGTCCGCCCTGAAAAGGGCAGATGAATTAGCCCCGACACCACACAGCCTCCACAAGAGAAAACTTTCCGAAAGAGCTTAACTTGGCACCTGACCCGCACGAGTGCGGGGGAGGGAACAAGGGCAGCGCAATACGAACACTCGGGAGCGGCCGCAGACACGACCGTTCGGGAGCGAACGCAAACGGGAAGTGTTTTGCAGTCACTCTGTATTTTGGTGGCAGATTTTATATGAAATGTGGACCTCAAGAGGTCCTATCTAATAGGGATCAGCCGCCTATTACAAGCTTATTCAGGTACGGTCGGGCTATTCCAAACCAACTCTGCTCGGCTAAAAATATTCTGTATTATTACTTATCTAAAGGACGATTTTCATGTGACTCCTAAAATATGTCGATAGTTCAAAAGACTGCCATTTTTATGAAATGAGCCATTACCCAGCAATACCTTCGGGAATTTCTGCTTGGTGGTAGGATCCCTTCTGGGTCCGCCTGGCTAGCGACCACCCTTTATATAAAGTCTGCCGCCAAATGTTACCGCTCCGGCGGTAATGTGTTCCGGCAATATTGTATAAAGAGCCAGTTCCTTCCTAAACCCGTGTGCTTTCATCTTCGACCTCATCGTCACTTACCATCAGGTGAGATTGAGGTCAAACGCGGGTTTAGTCACTTATAAAAAAAAAATTATGTAGACGTGTTTCAGTGCCTAGTAATAGTTAAGTGGCAATTATCTTCCAGTCTCATAGGTACTTGAGATGAGATGCTGGAGGGTAAATATGTTTCTACTTAATATGTCTAGTAAGATATTATCTGAACAAAACTAGTACTTGATAACTTAGCAGCAATTTAACACTGGCTCATTGAAATGTTGATCTTGCAATAGCTCCTTGAAGGTAGCATTGAACGAAACGTTCAGTAATGCATAGAAACAATAAACAAAATGAAAAATAAAAAGTAAATTAGCAGAAAAATAAATTCTAACGAAATTTATGGCGTTAAATTTTAGTTGACATTTTGACTCCATGTTTTCTTGTTCTACCAGAAACTTGTCACTCTTTAAAATGTACACACATCAACGTGATCTAGGGATAACCTTAATAACTACAATTCTATTAACTTTTTGCTAAGACACCTACACATTGAAATAAACTTTGTTTAATAGTCTATCTAATCTGATAATAAACTTTTAGATAAAGTTAAATTTAAAAAAAAAAACTTAAAAGAAGAGGAAAAACTCAAACAAGATTTCAATCTTAACTTTATTTTTGAAACATAAAAACCTAAACAAAACAACTATTTTTTTATAAAATTTGTTGAAAATTCAAAATTATTATCCGTGGATCAACCTAAGATTCTCCTGACACATCTGCAGCGGTTCTGCATACGCAAAAAAGGGTGTCAATATCCTGTTGTGGAATACTGTCCCAAGTCCTACAAAGATGGAAGAAAAGCTGGTTTTCATGCACAATATGCATGCTCTTCTCTGAAGTATATCCCTGGCATGCTCAACAGGATTTAAGTCAGGAAATCGTTCAGGCCAGTCTAAAGCTTGGATATCATGCTGTTGTAACCAATTTGTAACGATGCGCGCCGTATGTGGACGGGCATTGTCGTGCATTAGCTGGAAATTTTGTCCCATTTGCTGTCTGTGGGGCAAGATTATAGGCTCTAGCACCTCATCTTGGTTATTATTAGAGCAGTATCCAAACTAGGTCCGTTCTACCTCCGAGACGAATTCCTGCCCAAACCTTTAATTGTGCCACCTTGATAAGCATCAACTTGTTGTAGGTGCTGCAGTCGATTCCAACGTCCAGGTTCTTTCCAAAAGCATACTCTTCGCGATTCATGATGAAATCCCAACCTGGATTCATCAGTGAAAAGCAAAAGTGACCATTGAGTATGGTTCCAGTTTTCATGTGCAAAAGCCCATTGTAATCTTCTTCCTCGATTTCCTCTCCTTAGCGCTGGTACCCGAAGTGACCTACAGGCACGTAGGTTGACTTCATGCAGTCGTTTCCTCAAAGTTTGACCGCTTACCAGCAAACCATACTCTCTCTGTAGTCTTTGAACCAATTGCATCGCCGTTGTATTTAGTTGATTTCGTGCAGCAGTTACTATGAATCGGTCCTGTACATGTGTTGTAATGCGTTGAGGTCCTCGGTGCCGTTCCACCACTTGCCCCGTGACACGATAACGTGACCAAAGCCTGGATATAACGCTCCGACTGGTCCTTATGGCTTCAGAAACCGCAATTTGGGTAGCGCCAGCTTGAATCTTGCCTACTGCTCTTAATATTTCGTTCCTGGTCAATTATCTACGTGGCGTGATTAAATGAACATCGGAGATGCGTTTGACAAAGATTTATTGAAATTAATGGAGTTTTAATCAAGTTAGAAGTTTGTGAAGATTTACTTCTCTGGAAGAAATTCAATGAATGCGATTTTCATCTTAAAACAAAACCTTTTATATACAAATTTGAATTTCAATAATCAACGAATGCAGAGCATTAAAAAAACCGACTTCACGTCAACACTTTGGCCGACTAATAATGTCATCCACGTTGTCTGAAATATCGTGTAACAAAGACACAAAAAAAAACAAACAGACGAATTGAGAACCTCCTCCTTTTTTGAAAGTCGGTTGAAAAGGAACTTAATAATGATTTTATAATCTCTCATCAATAGTTTTTTTGCTAGGCCAGTGCTTTTTACGTTATTTAAAAATGGTTTTATACATATGTCCTTAGAATATGTTGTTGTGTGTATGTAACTCATTATAGTTCGATAAAAAAAATTGAGTTTAATATAAATGCAAAATAATAAACAAACTTTTAAGGTAATAAACTACCTACTTACTGATATATGAATTATTTCCTATCTAAAACCGCTTTATCTTTTACACTTTTTGATATATTATGTGAGCAGAACACGGACATTTAAAAGTTAAATATCTAGCACTGTTCGGAAAAATTTAAATAAACACTTACGATATGGCTTGTTATTCCCGGTAATTTTCCGTACTTGTTATTATGACAATCCCACGGGCGGGACCCGATTGTTTACGTGTTGTCGCGTGTTTTTGATGGTAAGCTATTGGGCCCACTCGTTAGAATATCGTTTTTTCAATAGGCCCTCATTATAAAGTTTAGAAATAAGAACCAACCTTAGGTTTTTCTTGATAAATATGAGAAATTTGCAATTTCATAAAATAAAATAAAATAAAAAAAAATCCCCAGACAATCACACCAACTACATGGCCCCAAAGTAAGCATAGCTAGTGTTATGGGATACCATGTAGCGAACTAGGGGGGAACCTAGAATATAAATAAATAAATAGATAGAAAAACACCCAGACAAGAAACATTTTTTTTTTCTTGTTCCGTGCAGGAATCGAACCCGCAACCACTGGCGTCTGAGGCAGATAGGTTTACCCCATCGCCAAAGTGGTCGTCAAATCAATACTTAATTCTCTCGAATTAAGGATTTCAGTTTCATTGTTTACCGTACCTAATTAGCTACACTAGTTCACATTTACGGTCACTTGCTCTACTTTATTTGCCTTACCATACCTAATGTTTTGTATCCTATAATAGAAAATTTAATATAGAAAGTATAGAAGTTTTAATATTGAAATATAAACTTTCTTTAAAATTAAAATTAAGATTTTTCAATCACATTTTATTACGTAAGATGTGTTTACGAGTGACTGAAGTAAATATCAGGGTTGTCAGCTAGACATTTTAACTCTAAAAACTTAAGACAACAAAAACAATTGATTGAAATCTGACGCGGTAATATATATCAATCCTAAATTAGACTTTATGCCATCATTAACAGTTTTGCACGATATTATACGAATTTGTCCTGATTTTTTAGGAACCCCTTTTGTAATATTGAATCATACTGTGAATTTAATCCAATATTGTTATTATTCCACCCGAAGACGGTTACAGGGAAGAGCGTTTCAACAAAAGAAATATAATACTCTTCAGCTTTAAATAATTGAATATCGATACTAACTAAATAGCAAAATAATTGTGATTTTGGGAAATCTTCAATACGCTGACAAAGACAAACTTTGTAATACTCGTAAGCTTACCAAGCACATTCGGCGTTCATCGAACAAGCCGCAATAATGCATTTCTACCCATTTCAAATGTCAATAGTGTTAAATTGTATGCACCTATATCGACCTCAGCACTAATATAGACCATGTTTAATTTATGCCTGCGGTAATAGTTAGCGGACCACGGTGGCTATGATCGTGTTTGACATCTGCTCGATTGCTCGTTACATAGCCATATGTAAATATGCTCTTTAGCACCTAAATTATATGGGAAATTAATATTGAACTGATATTCCCGATTAATTTTTGTGATATTTTAAATTGTTAGATGAACGGCTGGTGTAGTTAAAATACATACATTGCTTTCTATGCCAGAGTTCTCGGGTTCGGATCCCGGTGGCTGTGGATAATTGTGTGATGAACACAGATATTCAAGTTATGGATGTTTGGTTATTAAAAAAATATTAAGCCAATATGTTACTTGATTAAGTCGACCTAGATCCGTCTTTTCTTACTTATTTTACTTTGAAATATTCTACCCCAAATTAAAACCGTTTTCGAGATAATCGACTTTCAAATTATTTTATAAAAGTTACCGATTTTTTGCCATTAAATGTCATATTTTAAAATTGGTGGGCTTTTTTATCATTATTTTTTATTTCTTACATGTAGATCAAAATGCTCTATGATCTTAGTAACCAAAATTTTACGTGAGATTACTAAATACCTAGTTCTGAGCGATTGAAAGTTGAAATAATCAAAAAATTCTTACTGTTACTTTTCTTTTGAGAATATTTAAATAAGTTATTATCGAAGCTGTTCGGCAGAAGTGCATCTACATTTTGTCACTTTTTTATAAAAAAGAAATATAAGTCGGTTATCTCGAAAAAGCTTAGGTTTGGGTTAGGGTGTTTCATAGTAAAATAAGTTAGAAATGACGGGTACTACACACCCTTAACGGATCTAGATCGACTTAACCAGTAACCCTATATAATACTATAGTTTATTATTCGTTAGCTAGTATCCATAACACAAGTTCTTCAAGAATCTTAATTTGGAAGACAGATAATGTTGTGTGAATGTCAGAAATATTTATTTACTAACAATTTTGAAAGTAAGCAATATGCAGGTTGAAACTGTAAAATGTAAAATGAATGTTGGTTGCCGATGACCTTCGCTGTTTAAAAAGGCGTGTCTTTTTGGACAGGGTCGTGTTAAAATCTTTACTGGTAGAATCAAGAGGGAATGCTTGTTTATTTGTCTCAAAAACTACCGGTATCGACGGCTGGTTGCCACTGCTTCCAAAAATTTGAATTGAACCTGGTCGGATTTGAAAAAAAAAAACGCAGTACATTTGCATATTTAATCATGAAATACTATGTGGTTAAACGTTACACGAGAAAATGCTATTGTTTTATATAACTAGCGTTTCTTATGGCTTCACTCGTGTTTATTTTCATTCCATTGGAATATCGGGATGAGTACACCCAATAAATTACTATTGGTAGCGCTGGATGCGAAAATTTTACTTCTCTCATCTTCAGGTGGTTATTCCGTAGGAATTTCTTAAGAAAATATTATCAAACTGTTCATTGCAAAAGAAAGGATCAAATCAGATTTAAGTAGTAGTTTCAGTTTAATTTTTAAGCTGAATTATACTATAATATGTACTTTTACATAATAAATCGTAAAAACTGGATAAATTAAGTCTTTTTGTTAGTGTTTAAATCAGTTGTTTAAAATATGCATAAGAAATCAGGGTTATTGCGTACATTTACATTTTTTGCAATTATATACCAGTTTGATTACATTATCAAGGTTATTTCAAAATTCGTTGTTTGCCTTCTACTTTTAAAATACGGGAAGATTTTGATCTAAATTTCCGGATTGTTTTTATTATGAATAAAATCATGTTTATAGTTTATCGCAGACATTATTACAACCAGACTCATTGTAAGCAAAACTTGTTATATGGGAACCGGATATTTTGAATTTTGATAGGATCATATTTTCATCATCACTCCGTGTAATGAGCCCGCTGCAGGAGTATAAGTCTCTGCTCTAAACGGCTGACGAGGAGATTTAGGCCGTAACCCACCAAGCAAGCCCAGTACTGGTTGATATACCCTAACGACTATTGTATACAAGTATACAGCACCCGGAACCAATGGCTTCACGTGCCCTCCGAAGCATCCGTGCGTGGTCGCGTCGCGTCGTGAGAAATAAATGATAAGCGGTCACCCAACATTTGTCCGACCGCGCCGTACGTCGTTTAACCTGCGTTATCGTATGATATGCACAGTAACCACGGCGCCAAAACCACTTCGATTACGATAGTACATACCTACTTGATAGAAAAAGAACAATTAAATCGCTTTTTTTAGGTGTATTAAAAACAAATAAAAAAGAATCTGCATTATTTATAGTCATTCCTTGCGCCAGACACACCAGCCATAAAGACCCAAAGTAAGCTTTGATATAGGTTTGTGTTAGGAAGACGACACATCAAAACAACGGGGGGTATCTTAGTTTAAACTAGTTTGAAAAAGTTAATTTATTAAACTGGCTTTGCTGGTACTTGAACACTGCAGCCGAACAATCGAAAAAGACACCACTAAGGCTGACAAATAATAAAATACCGATCTATTTCGCGATTAAAATAGACGATCCGTTGCAAAAGCAGCTTTACAAAGCGCAAACACTGAAGAAACTTCAAAAATACTTAGAAAATAAAAATGAAAAAGTAAGAAACTTTCAACATAATAGTTAACATTTGCACAGACGGACCTTTTATTCCTTCTAAAGCATTTTTTTACTCCCCAAAGTGCAGAGCAATAACAAAGACGTTTGAGGCATTTTACCTGGACGAAACTTCAAAATGAAGGAATGCACTTTGAGAACAAACTTTAACCGAGGTTTCGTTACGCTTTCTATTTAACCTGCTATGTTATTTGCCACATGGGAGTGTTTTAAACTTATTAACTCGAGTCTCTGAAGTTAAGTTTTAGTTAAATAACTACTACATTTCGACTAAATGCGAGGAAAAAGTTTGAGAATTTTATTAAAATAGCAGTGTTTTTTTTATTTTGTTAAAAGTATGTATAAAAAGGAAAAATATCCGCATTTTAGCAAGGTGGGTAACCTTTTAGTTTAAAGGTCGAGCACCCTTCACTTTAAGTGGCTTTGTTCAATTGAGCGTTTTATTTTCGGAAATGAACTCAACAATTCAACATGATATGGCGGTCATCAGGTGTAGATGCATTCAATACCCACTTTTGCTTACCTCTAGGCCTTATTGCGATGGCGCGAAGATTCGATCTATGTCAAAAATTCGCGAAAATTTTGCTCTACCCCGAATTCTTTGCACTAGGACGTAAACACTACTGACTATCTTTCCTACATATTAGAAAGGATACTAGGTGCGAAGAACACAGATATAAGCCGCCTTGTCATGAATATTTCTGATGTCAATGAAGGCTTGATCAGCAAAAAGGTATGTTTAGTGGGTAAACTCAGTTCCTGAGGAGTCCCCACACTGTCAGGGTACAGCCATCGCAGCACAGTTGTATGGCTGCTAACCTTCGGGCTAACAGATACACCTTACGTAACGCATTCATCCTATTTTCGAGCTTGCTCTACTAAGTGTCAAATCTTTCCTTGGGGTATTTTTTTTTGTAGGTATGTATATTTAATTTAATTTCTAATATTTATATGCTGCATGCTCGTTTAATTTATTTATCTGCTATCCACACAGTAGCCGTACGATTGAGATAGTGTGGTGTGGATATGCGAAATAAAATTAAACGTTTTGAGGTTAAAACTCCGAGCATCAAATAATAATACATACATACATACATAACGTCACGCCTGTATCCCTTATGGGGTATGCAGAACACCAGAGGCTATTAAACCATCTGATGTCACATTTGACAAAATTTTGAGGTATTATAAAGATGGAGAAAGACTATTGTAGTAACAGGGAGTCACGGGACTTTCTGAAAATAGGGAAATGCCGTACTTAATAACCAAACTTAGAAGTCAGTAAGATGATATGAGTATGGTGTTTGTTTAGCCTAAAGCAAGATATTATGCCTCATTGTTTATGCATTATTTGATATTATTTTACAACTTTTGATAAAACAAATCGTTATTATACGTACGAATCCCAAGTTAATCGTTTCATATCAGGTTAAGCAAGTTTCGGCCCGGACGGTGCAAGGATCAGTGACCGCCCATTATCGATTTATAAATGCGCCTTCCGTACTTTAGAAGGGTCTTTTTAGACATTGTTTTAATGTTG
Organism: Stenoptilia bipunctidactyla; assembly: GCA_944452665.1. Lineage (NCBI taxonomy): Eukaryota > Metazoa > Arthropoda > Insecta > Lepidoptera > Pterophoridae > Stenoptilia > Stenoptilia bipunctidactyla. The sequence continues at coordinate 12,803,747 of OX101737.1, read as the reverse complement.
CACAAATGTTTACTTTACGCAAAAATTTATCCATGCATCAGAAATGGGATTGTTTATGTATCGAATTATGTCTATAAGTCTCAAAGATCCCTAGTCATGCAAGCTGTTGGCTCATTAAGTAAGGTTCTGCTGATCTGATGATAATGGAAAAATATTGACTTCCATACTGGACTGGGAGCAAAGGAAAAACATGGAATGTGCCAGCTGCTTCTCTTCCCGAGCATACCGTAAAATTCAGTTAGGGGACAGAGGTTTCATCGAAGGTTTTTTTTTGTGGGCGATAAGCTGACCCCTTGTTACTGCAATGGTCTCTCTCCGCCATTATGTTGCCTCTAAATTTGTCAAACGTGAAAATATATTGACTTTCATGCTGGACTGGGAAAGGAAAAACATAGAATGTGCCAGATGCTTCTCTTCCCGAGCATACTGTAAAAGTCAGTTAAGAGACAGAGGTTTTATCGAAGGTTTTTTTTAGTGGGCGATAAGCTGACCCCTTGTCACTGCAATGGTCTCTCTCCACAACTATATTGCCTCTAAATTTATCAAACGTGAAAATATATTGACTTCCATGCTGGACTGGGAGCAAAGGAAAAACATAGAATGTGCCAGATGCTTCTCTTCCCGAGCATACTGTAAAAGTCAGTTAAGAGACAGAGGTTTTATCGGACGTTTTTTTAAGTGAGCGATGGGCTGACCCCCCCGTCACTGCCATAGTCTCTCTCCACCATTATAATGCCTCTAAATTTTTCCAACGTGACATCAGATGGTTTTATTACCTCTGGTGCTCTGCCTACTGTGAAGTTATGTATGTATGTATTGAATTAGATCTAGTTGCAAGGTTTGTAATGAAAATCTAAAACATGTAACTTTTAATTTAATATGCAGAAATATTACACGAGGCTTAATGTTACTTCACTTATAAGCCAAGGTTCAGAGAGCATCAAGAGCTTTGCTTTGAAAGGGCCGTAATAGTCGCCCAAAATTTTATTATCATTCTCATTTGACTTAAGCACGGAATTTCAGAAATTTCATTATCTTACAAGTAATTTGTTTTGAAATGTTGAATTACGGCGCTTATTCTGACGGCTTAACGACTATCTCCCTTAATTATAGGTGCAATTAAAATTTTGCCCCTGACAAGAAGCGCACCAGTACTTATTAAAAAAATCACCTTCGTGAATGTAAGAATTTAGTATGAAGTGGGAATTTAGAATTTGTTGAATTATTTTAAAGGATAGTTATTGTTTGCTGTGACTTAACTCGCCTTTGATCTTCATAGTCAAGAGAATATGGGTTTGGGAAGGATGTGGCTCTTTATGAAATATGACCGAAACACAACACTGCCGATGCGATTATATTTGGCAGTATATCTTATACGAAGGGCGGTAACTATACAGGCATCCCTTCAACGGGACCTACGACCATGCGAGGGTCGCTGGTATTAGAAGCCTTTTACCACTCGCTTCTTCTAGACTGATCTACGAGGCTAGTTATAAGCTAATTAATTTTGATATTAATCTGCCATGGCACTAATGAACGTGCAGGTAACGGCAAAATAATGGAAATACTTGGATTAATAATTTAAAGAGATGAATAAGTTCTGTTTTGGCGATAGCTTACGAACAAAACATACAAGTGAATTTGATCTCTTAATGGTATGAAATTATAGTGAATGAATAATAATGATTAAAGAAATCATAGTTTTATTTGCTACTAATTCTGTTGAATACTTAAGTGTAGGTTATACGGTAGGTTTTAGGTTATACCTTACGGATTATAAAGATTTTTACATGAATTCGATAGAAATATTACAGATAAATGAACGGGGCCAAATTCAGAGCACCCCGTTGCAACTACTCTAAAGTTATTTGACAAATTGTTAGCGATGATATCCCAGACAATTACCTACGGGATTGTTCTTCAAAGACAGGTTCAGCTCAAAGTTATAATTGGTCCTCGTTTATGTCTGTCTCACAAGACTGAAGGCTAAAAAGGTAAGCCTGGAAACTTTACATGATTAAACGTGTGAAAGCTTGAGATGATTATTATTCGGTAAATTAAAGCAACTTCACTTGATTGTGAATTATATGTAAGGTCGATTCTAAAAGTGGAGGCATAGTGGTACCATCGCGGTCGTTGCCGCCTGATCACTTAAGAAAAATGTCGCATAAAACTTAATGGTGGTCAGGCGGAAGTATTTTCGATAGTACGTTGCAACAAGGGTTATTATTTCCTTCTATGTCAGTTTAATGAGCACCTTATTATAAGCGTTTAAAGTTCAAATCGGTAACTCGTTATTTAATACCGACCTCTCTGTCTAAGAATTTTGTTTCGAACCTAGAGTAAACTATGCCTCCATTTTTGACTCCGACTATACACGTGTAAAAGTCCTTTTTTTGTTTTATTAACAAGTCTATTTATACAAAAACACAATGTCTTATGTAAATCTTTGAATGAAGCGTACTAATATAATATCGATAAAACTTCACTTGGTAAGTTCCTTTAATCATATATTATATAAATAGATATGTGAGTTCCATTGTCCATAGTTAAGATTAATAAAGTACAGTTAAGATGGACACAAAAATAATATAGGGTGATAAATTTTCAATAATGAAGGAGAGCACTCTGTACTCGATTCTGATCATAATTATGTAATAAAAGTAGGTACTTAATTATTCACCAGAAATCCCTATGAATAAATAAAGAGACCTTACTACAATTTTCCCGACGCGCTGCCTCAGTCAACACGCACACAGCAGTGTTCCCGCCACACGCAAACCACCACCCGCTAAATATTTATTGTATTACGCTAATGTAAGCATGCGTTGCGTAATGAAATCTTTAACTTTCGGAGAAGTTTACTCAGTAAATAATTAATATTTATTTTTTAATTATTTTTTTCTTAAACTAGGTATCACGTCCTGGAATTTTGAAAGTGACCCACCAGTCACCCTGTATACAGTAAAGCTGCTTGTGATCTAATCCCAATATCGAAGATGTAGTTTATGTAGGAACTTATTGCACTTATTGAAACTTAACGAACTGTCGTATGGGTTCGGGACTCGAGTTTTTAGAAATATTTTTAACCTAGTTCGCCCTAATCTCCGCATTATTCCTGAATGGATACCTTCAAAGTATTGTAGGCAAAACGCTTAAATTAAAACAGTAAAGAAGCCTTTTCTTTCTTTATTTTTAAAATAATTTATTTCTAGACTTTAACATACCGAAAAACATAGTATGAAATACAAAATTAAACGATAAAACAATATTTTATTAATAATATCGTTACTAAAAATGAAACTTAGGCTAGCAACATAGTCGGCGATCGTCAATTTGACCTAATTAAAATGTGACTTTGTATTTCGTCAAATTCCCTAATTAACAAAATTTAAATTGACAAACGAGGTCAAGAATAACAATGGAACTAAATAGTATGTAAAACAGCTGAGGTTAAATATGTCAACCTGCACACATTTTACTTAAATATTAGCTCATCACTTTTTTAAATTTGGAACATTAAAATCAGCAACGTAACCGTTATATTATGTTAACACGTATATTTGTTCTTAATTTAAACATCGAGAAACAGGTTCTGTGATGCTTAAAGACTTTCACTGTCGATGAATATGAATGAAAATTCTGTTTTATGGCTCTCATCCTAGAGCTTAATTTATTTTTAGCAACGATCTATGGCTATACAGTCTGACGGATATTTTTCTTAGTGAAAGTAACTTGTTGTGCAGACTTTGGAGAGACAATGAGTGACGAGAACCTATATATTAAAATAAATACAATAAGTATTAAGTTATAGTTTATCAACCGGATTTTACTCAAAATTTACTGTCGGAGGTGAACGACTAGTTTCGAACTCTTATAGAGTCCTTCATCAGGGGTGCACTCACCCCTGTCGGACACCTCCGACAATAAATCGTGAGTAAAAGCCGCATAGATAAAATAGATAAAAATAGATAAATATTTCTGACACTCACACAACATTATCTAGCCCAAATTAAGTTTCTTAAAGAACTTGTGTTATGGATACTAGATAACTGATATACTTAAGAAATATATACACATACATATTGAATAAATACATAATTTTTATTAGAATAAAATTAAATAAACATATAAACATCCATGACTTGACGACTAATATCTGTGTTCATCACACAAATATCCGCCGCCGCCGGGATTCGAACCCAGGACCTCTGGCATAGAAGGCAATGTATGTTACCGCTACACCAGCCGGTCGTCGAATGATAAACTATAGTTAATATGACTCACAAAAAACTTAAAAAAAGAAGTATTAAGTTGTTGAGTATAAATTGATATGTTGTGAATATGCAAAAGATCGGCTTATAATACAACAGCCCAACCTCCGCCGTAGAGTCAGTTCCCTCCTTAAGCCATGTGCTAAGGAGGGAACTGACTCTACGTCTATCTTGATACACATCTTCACTGAACATCAAGTGAGATTGAAGTCAAATGCAAGTTTAGTTCCAGTAAAAAATGTATGAAAATTAAACTTCAAATACCTAATAACCATTTATGTGACTACGGTGTAGTAATCCTTTTTGCACATAATATAGTCCTTAACACGACCTACGTAAGTCTCATAAAGACTTCAGTTAATTTCAGGTTTAGTTTCACAGATGAATGGGTTCTAACAAACAAATTATTCAGGAAAAATGAATACAATATATTATATACCACCTTTTTAGCTTGCCTGTATAGTAATAGATAAAATATCTGTAATCTGCAAATCTCAACACTCAACACAAATCATAGAGATTTAAGATGCGTTTCTGTACAGTTTAAGTTGTTTATTTTCTGTTTCAAATACCTACTTTTAAAATAAAATACTACTATTATTAATTTGAAATCATAACCTTTCACTTTCACTGTACTAAACTGCACACATGGGATTTACTATAACATCATACTTGCGGCGTTGATGAAACCCATTTCCGCGATGTCATCAAATGCGTTGTAAAAAAAGAACATTATGTGACAGTTTAATCTGCTTTAATAAAAAGAATAACTATAAAATTCGCTATGTAAGGTACTTGAAGGTAAACGAAAACGTTATTGCGAGCATAAAATTTGTTGCTCGATGTTTTTTTTGGCACACTCTATCTGTACACTATACAAATAAAATTAATGTACAAGGTTGAAACAATGTTATTATACATACATAACTTCATGCCTGTGTCCCTTATGGGGTAGGCAAAACGCCAGAGGCTATAAAACCAGCTGATGTCCCTCTTGACAAATTTGGAGGTATAATAATGATGGAGAAAGACTATTGCCGTGACAGGGGTTCAGCATGTTTTTATATTTGTTGCTCAATGATGAAACACCAATAGTATGTATGGGTGCACCGAGCTCTGAATTCAGATTTCGCCAGTTCTGGAACGATGCAGTAAATTCAATGTCCCTCTCGTAGACAACTAGTAGAAAACGATCTGTGCATGTAATGGTGCGTACAGATTGCTGTAATGGAACTTGTAATAATAATATATTTATTTATTTTGGCATCTTGGCCCAATTGTTAGTATTACAATCTTAAAAACTAGGTAAGTACAAAATTTCATATCAAAAAGTCCTAATAGATAATATACAGTCAATAAATTTAAATTACAGTCTATATAGGTCTACAAAGGTCTAATAAATTTTAATATTAAATTAATATTAAACACTGAATTATAAGTTACACAAAGTTAAGATACAATACTTAAAAATTAAAATTAATCACTATAGTCATTTAAAGTAAATAAATAATACCAGTCGAATTAAGTGTGATGGCGATAAAGTTGAAGCTAATGTAGTCATTAATTATAAACGTGAGCTACATAAGTAATCATTATTTCAAATATATTATCATTTTGTCAGTAAAATGTAATAATAAATTTTGTGTCAAAAGCATTATTCATGAAAGTCAAAATTATAGGTCGATTTAAAAAAATAATAGTAAAAGGTCATATTTGTAAATTTTAAATGTCAAGAAGAACTATACATAAAATATTAAATAGTAACATTCTGCGCACTACACGTCCAAATACGCAACGTGCGCAAAATATTACATGACAAGTTGCATTACTATAGCAATATGTACGCACCATTAGATTTATTCCTTATACCTACGGTATTCTTTAAATGCTGCCCCTACTAGCTTTCAGCCACGTAACTAACTAAAGCAATTTTTCTATTCTTTACTGTAATGTGATCTGTTTTTATTTATTTATCGGTTTTAATTCGCACCGTAAATAATAATTCAAAATATGAAGCACTATGTTGCCTAAAGGTATATTATCTAGAACATCTTATTTCATCAAGAAACTTTCAACAGTCGAGCGAAGAGAAGTTTTTTCTTTCATTGTTTGTTAGAGAACTTGGTCCACGAAGCTGACCATCTAGCCCTCATCGTTAAATTCAAATTACTTACAAACTATCACTTTAAATAGAACAAAACTAGCTCATATTATTGTCTGTCACTATCCGAATAAAATTGTACATCATATTCATTGATTTATTTTGTTACTTCCGGATACAATCCACCATTACAATTTATATTTCAAAACTGGATTTAGTGTGAGCAAATTTCATAAAAAGAAAGACAAGGTGTCATGCCAGTAACATATTAAAAACTTCGATACAATATATTATAAGTATTTCAGACGACTGGCTGGTGTAGCGGTAACATACATTGCCTTCTATGCCAGAGGTCCTGGGTTCGAATCCCGGCGGCGGCGGATATTTGTGTGATGAACACAGATAGGTATTAGTCGTCAAGTCATGGATGTTTATCGTGTATCGTAAAGAAAATGAGTGTTAAATTCCAAAAAAGTGAAGTGTGTGACGATTGTCAAAATACTGATGAATTTGAGAATCCACAACTAAGTTTTGATCCCAATCTTTCGTCAGCCGAGAGTGTTTTGCAAGAAGTGAATAAGAAATTGGAGATAATTTACAACATGGAAAAGAAATTGAATGAAGCCGTAGATGCAATAGATTTTTACTCGGAACAATATCAGCAGCTGGTAGAATTTAAACAAAAGACTGAGAAAAAATTAACGGATTTAGAGCAAAAAAATGTGTATCTCGAAAAATGTAATAAAGCGCTTGAGGAAAGAGTAGAAGTGTTAGAGCAAAGAGAGAAGGATAAGAATGTGGAAATCTATGGACTAGAACAACAAAAAAATGAGAATATTACTAACTTAGTAAAAATAATGTCCGAAAAGCTCAATTTGAATCCAAATAACATTCAAGATGCAAAGAGGGTAGGCAGAGAAAAAGCGGACGGTAAACCGCAACCCGTCATTGTTACCCTGTCTTCCAAGATGGCCCGTGATCAGTGGATATTGGCGCGGAAATCTAAACTAACAAACTCTGTGGTTCAAAATACAGAAAGCGATAAAATTATATATATATTAATGAAGATCTGCCACAGTTTAAGCGTCAACTTTTTTGGGAGACTAAACAGCATCTCAAATCCATATTTAAATACATATGGATTCAAAATTCAAATATATTAATTAAAAAAAACGATACTGAGAAACAAATCTATAAGATCCGAAATAGCAGTGACATTCAGAAGTACATTGGCAACATTGCAAAGTAAACAATTATGCTGCGAATACACACTAGGTGATAAATATTATTTTCAAAATTCGATTCCTTTATAGACATACCAAATGATTTTGAATTTCAAAGATATCGAAATACATGTGAATGGAACAACCAAAATACAGCTCATTTAACTAAAAGTAATATTATGTATCTCAACATTAGATCTCTCAGAAAATATTTTAACGAGTTACTAGTTCAGATTAAACAGATAAACTACAAAATGGACATCATAATACTTTCTGAAATAAACATAAAACATCATAAACTTTACTTATACAACATTCCTGGATACACAATGTTTGCTACCACGAGAGAAACGACCAGGGGAGGAGGAATCTTGCTATATACAAAAGAGAACATAAAAATAATATCATCGACTGTAATCAATATTAAAACCGCTGAAATAATTTATGCTAAAGTACAAATTAACTGTGAATGCATTAACCTGATATGTCTATACAATCCACCCATAAAAAATAAAAAAGTTTTTGTTGAAGAGCTAGACTTAATTTTGAAGGAAACAATACCAAGTAAAGAGAATGTCATTATAATAGGAGACACGAACATTGATTTACTAGATAATAAAACAAGTTCAACTATCTCATATTACAAAACCACCTTGTGTGAACGGGGCTTATACAATACTATACCAACTGAAGAGGTTACGCGGGAAGCTATAGTAGGCGGCCGACTGCAACGCTCGTGCATAGATCACGTATGGGTGCGAAGAAGACAGAATGATTCAACTGCGTCTGCATTCATAATAGACAACTACCTGTCAGATCATCACATCGTAGGAATTTCATTAGACACGGGATTAGGTGATATCAAACGCTCGGTTTGTGATAATTTAAACAATAAGAAACAGGTGATAAGTGATAAGCTAGTTAAAAAAAGGTTAATTGAGTATAATTGGTCGAATTTATTACAAATTAATTGTCCCTTATTGTTGTATGACAAGTTAGTTAGTGTTTTTAGTGAAATTTATAAAGACTGTACAATTACAATTAAACTGAAAGAAAAAAGAATCACACAGCCCTGGATTGATTGTACATTAATTAAGATGATAGAAAAAAGGGATACGTTATTTCGAAATTGTAAAGCTGCGCCAAAAAATATGAATAAAAGACTGGAATATACGAAATATAGAAATAAGGTTAATAAATTAATAAATATTGCGAAAAACAGGTACAGGCAAAATCAAATAAAAAATTGTAATGGTGATTTCCGAAAGGTGTGGTCTTACATCAACTCCTGGTTAGGTAAAAATGTCAATAATTTAGATAGTACAATAAAAAAATATTTAGGGAAACAAGACACTTTATTCAAAGTTTGTACAAAGTTTGCCGAGACATTTAGTAAGGAAATTCAGAGTATAAAGCACACATGTAATGTTAAGTTTTTAGATAGACAGCAATATATTAAACAGTGCGAAATGTCATTCAGATATCAGCCTGTAAGTGCAAGAATAGTAGAAAATATAATTAATAAACTGCATCAAAAAAAAGCTCCCGGTTTAGATTTAATTAGAGTACAAGATATAAAATATATTAAAAAACAGATTAGTCCTATTCTGGCAAACTTAGTGAATATGTGTATAAAGCAAGGAAAATATCCTACCTTATTAAAGAAAGCAATTATTCGTCCCATATATAAGAATGGCTCACACACAGTGTACAGCAATTATCGCCCCATCGCAAGATTATCTGTTATCAATAAAATAGTTGAAAAAGTTATAGTTGGACAAATAAGTAAGTTTCTGGAGCGTTATAACATATTATCTGAAAGTCAGCACGGGTTTAGACAAAATTGAAGTACAATTACTGCACTTACAAAATTTACAGATAGTATCAATGAGAGCCTCAATAGTGGTAAACAAGTTATGGCACTATTTATCGACTATAAAAAAGCCTTTGACACATTAAATCATGACGTCCTACTGCAGGCAATGGACGAGTGCGGTATTAGAGGTCCAACAAATATTTTTTTCAAACAGTACCTACGAGAAAGAACCATACGTACTCTAGTAGATGGTGTCAGTGGAGAGGAGTGCAGTGTCAACTTAGGTGTACCGACTGGGTCTGTGTTTGGACCAGTAGGTTACATCATGCATGTAAATAGTGTTGCTAATGTTATACTTTCCTGCCAAATGTACATGTATGCAGATGACATGTGTCTAATATGTGCCTCAAAAAACATTAATGAAATTAGAAGTAAAATTCAACAAGACTTTGAAAATGTAACCAAATGGGCTCATGATAATGGAATCATTATTAATATAGCAAAAACAAAGTGTCTGCATTTATACTCTCCTTATAATCAAGCTGCAAAAGTTATTCAATACACTGACATCGGTATACTGGGTCATAGTTATGATTGTTTACATAAAAGTAAGTTAAACTGTAATTGTGAAAGAATTGCTTTTGTAGACTCCTTTAAGTATCTAGGTCTAACCGTGGAACGTCATTTCAGTTGGAAAATTCAAATAAATGAAATTTGTACTAAGTTATCTGTTTTGTTAGGAAAGTTTTACCATCTCCAGTATGTACTAGACAAAAAAACCCTGTATATTGTATATTATGCATTAGTAGATTCACTTATAAATTATGGAGTAAGTGTTTATGGCAGGACTTTTAGTACATATACACAAAATATAAAAAACTTACAAATGAGAATATTAAAGTTTCTGGTTAGTAAAAATAAAAAAGAAAGTTGTCAGAAAGATTACAATAAGCTTTTCCCTATGTGTAAAGTATTACCAATTGAATATAAGACTCAATATATGTTAGCTATTGAACAATATCCTAGTCATGAATACAAATTTAAACAAACTAATAGGTATAATACAAAAAATATGAGGGATGGCAAACTAATGCAACCAACTGCTAAAAACTATTATGGAGAGAGATGTACTGCATATTTAGTTCCTAAAATATATAATCAAATTGATATTCTTAGAAATAAATATAAAGAAAAAAAGAGCAAAGCTATAATTAAAAATAACTTAAAGAAATATTTTTTGCAAAAACTACCATAATAAACTAAGCCTTTAAAAATATATATTGTTAAGTACTATAAAAATAAATATATATATTTATGTTATTATCATATTATATAACAGTATTATCAAGTTTATAAAATGTTTAAAAGCATTGATTATCTTATAACTTTGTTTGGTAAAACCTAATAAAATAACAATACTTATCAGACTGTGTAAAATTTATGTAGTTGACATTAAGATGTATGTTACATACAAGTGATACAATTTGAAATTGAGTGCTTGTTCGCCAACAAACTACTTTGTAGTTTGGCGACATTTTGTGTTCTGTAACTACCTGTATATATTGATATGAAATAAAATAAATAATAAAAAAAAATTATACGTTTATTTAAGTTTATTCTAATAAAAAATATGTATTTATTCAATATGTACGTTTATATATTTCTTAAGTATATCAGTTATCTAGTACCCATAACACAAGTTCTTTAAGAAACTTAATTTGGGCTAGATAATGATGTGTAAGTGTCAGAAATATTTATTTATTTATTATTTATTTGTCTTGTTTGAAAAAACATAATAAAGCTATGAATGTTACATTTCATTGTTCTTATTTGATAGCTATGAATACAACTACAGAGGCTTCTTTTCATCTCATTTTCTAGTACAAAGTATTACATACTACACGATACGCTTTTGAGTAAGCAGGAAGCACAAATGCATTGTAATTCCTGCTTACAATCTCAAATGGGTGTCTACTAACGAACCATAGTCGGTTACGTCTAAAATAGCTCCCGAGGTACTCGTATCACTTGCGAATTATGCAGATTTGGGGCTGAGCTCCTACGTTGATACGACAAACACCAGTAGATAACATGCATCTCTCTTGAAAACACAAAAGAGCGGTGTTCAGTTTTAGTTGTAACCTGTACCCGTCTAAATTGTTGACTTGAGTTTATCTTAGCCGGAGGCAGGTTAGGATTAAGGCTAACGTTAACGGTTAGACGGGAGTAAATGATCGCTGCTATTGAAAATTATATTTCAATATTACGTACGCAGTTATGAGATTACGTCTGGTTTATGGTGTGTCATTAGAATTGTTAAGTATATGTGTTAAATTAGAGAATAGGTACGTGCTTATTTGTTATTAGGGATAACCCAGTTTTTAATGTTTCGTTTATTGAAATTTGAAGTGCAGTTTTGCAAGTTTTTATTAAAGGCCCGATATTAAAATGGAACTTGCTGTACAGGCAATTATTAAAATACCGGTTTTAGCTAAGAAATATGGTAATTTATAAACTACTGTTGCGCATTACAAAAAGTTAATTTTGTGGATCGCATAACTTGGATCTTTCAAAGTGCTCCGGTGATATATTAAATCCCTCGTCACTCAGGGGTAAGACTTAGGGCTCTGCAGAAGGTTCGTTAAAAATGGTTGTGATGATGCATTTTATAATAAAGATACCTATTATAGTTGTAGTAATTTACTCTAATTGGGTGCAGTTTGGCTTAAGTTGATGCTCTCTTTGGAGATGAAATATTTTTTAATAAATATTTCACGTTGTTGAAACAAGCCGTGATAACTTGGCTAACTATGTAGGTATTCTGATTTTTATTAGATTACCGTAAACACCAAAAATTACCTAAAGGCTGATGCAAACGGTTTTATTTCGTTAGTCACAATTAACCCGTTCCCTTTTGTAAGATATTTATATAATTTTTCTTTCGCTTTGTTTCAGTAATCACCGGCAGCACAGATGGTATTGGAAAGCAATATGCGTTGCAGGTAAATAAATATGCAATTATATTATTACGTAAGCTATTTTAAAAATAATTATTATTTGTAATCTTTGTCGAAGCACGCTAGTCGCACTATAGTGGCCGAATTACCGTTTTTATAAAACTTGCCTACGCACAACGCACGGTCCACTCCCGAAAAAGCGCGGAAAAAGCGACGAAATTCCCAAGAGACAGGCTACCGATTGACACACTCCCCACGCCCCTCGAAACAGTTGCATTCACGCAATAACCAAAACAAATGTAAACTTTGTTTTGAGACGCCTTGTAAGGAATCGAATTCTTTATTATATGTATTACTTATATGGGGTGAAGCTTATAAGTATACGGATAAAGATGACATAGTTATTTATTTTAGATATCTTTGTAAATCTGGGTAAAAGATTAAATAGAGAACTAACTTTTATTCAAATCTGAATATGTTTGTTTTCCCTTAACTAACTTAAATAAGTTATTTAGTGAAACCGTTTTCGACAACCCTACCCTGCCTCATATCTAATTCAGAGACACACTACGTTCGTTAATCGAACAGTGAAAGAGTACCCGAACCGTGTCAACCACACTCAAGTCTACAGGGCTGTCATCTAGGAGTTTTTGGGAACAAATATAGGAAAATCTGGATTTATTGAAAGCTATGAGGATTCAAAGTATTAGATTTTGGACTATTTGGTAAGGGATAACAGGGTTTTACGGTTAATTAGCGTCTGAAGCAGATAGTGCTATAAAAGTATAGTGACTGTCAAATAACACCATCTTTGAGTTTTAACTGCGCTAATCATGTGAAGGCTCCGCGGTTTGCTAGTATAACACTAAATACAAATACGGTTAATATTTATCGATATATGTATTATGTTCATCGTCATCATCACAACCCAATTTGATGATTCATTAAGTGAATAAAAATGAGTCAGGGTCCTGAGTGTCTCTCCTCGGTGACGATGGTTTACATTTTTTTTTTTTTTTTTATAATTGACTAAACCCGCGTTTGACCTCAATCTCACCTGATGGTAAGTGACGATGAGGTCGAAGGTGAAAGCACACGGGTTTAGGAAGGAACTGGCTCTTTATACAATATTGCCGGAACACATTACCGCCGGAGCGGTAACATTTGGCGGCAGACTTTATATAAAGGGTGGTCGCTAGCCAGGCGGACCCAGAAGGGATCCTACCACCAAGCAAAAAATGAACAATTTTCAAGGTACCGAAACAGTTTCTGACAACCCCTTACGACTACTGCACACAAATATACAGTAGTCGAAACCTATATGTTAATAAACAAGGTTTCGTTTGAGTGCACTATTCATATACATTTTCAGTGAATGAAATAACAAACATACCTTTGTTTAATCATATTGAATGCTTCACATAAATATTTCTCAATAAATTCATCAAACAATGCTTATCTGAATAATATTTAAGTGAAATAAAATCTTGTGGTATGGGTCGATGGTAGCTAGATTAATTAGCTATGAGAGGACATTTTCTATACGAAATACTTAGTTACAAATCGTTATTAGTAGTAACATTCCTATGTAAAAGTAGAAATGAAAAGACGTCGAATATTGAACAGCTTTTTAGCGACGACGTCTTGTAGCTAATTTCACTGTTTGAAGGCAAAACGAACAGTTTTTTTTTTTTCATATCGAAACGCGGCATAAATCTAGGTCGATGCGTTGTAAGACTTAAACAAATAGGTAAGAGGCCGTGTTGACTGAACTAACCGTCTGTAGTATCTAGTTATTCCGTATTACCAAGGTCCGTAATCGTCAAAGGGTCATCAACATCAATCAAAACGTGGTATGGGCATTGAAAAGTAGCACCTGACAATTTTTTATCGGTGACTAAACCTGCGTATGACCTCAATCTCACCTGATGGTAAGGAAATGAGGTTGAAGATGACAGCAGACGGGTTTAGTAGTAAACTGGCTCTTCATAAAATACATCACTGGAGGCAGAGTGGAGATATTTGGCGGCAGATTTTATTTGTATGGAGCTCACTAGCGAATCGTGATGTCCTACCAACAATGGGGACCACTCAGCGGTGCGAGCATAGAACTTTGTTGATTCGTACGTTTACGAATGTTCGTATAGTATGGAGTCTAAAGAAATATTTATTTAAGCTGGCCGTGCGGCAATGGATAGATTTCAATTATTGCTTACAAACGGTCTCCATACTATACGAACATTCGTAAACATACGAGTCGATAAAGTTCTGTGCTCGCACTGCGGATTAGGTCACGCTTAGAGAGGTTTGGAGTTATTTCGAAAAGACCCTACGTGGTATATTAACATGTACCGCTTAGTGGCATTTATATTTAACTATCTCGGCAAACAATAATCTTAAACATGGCACATAAAATCAGTAAATTAGCAAAACTCTTATTAACTGATAACACATAGCAGTTAAATGATAACCACGTGATTGTTATATGATTCTTATCACCTATAGATCGTTATGAAGGAATAAATTATTTATGTCAGCATGCGATCATAAGCTATATATTAATAAGTAGTTTTGCGCGGTATCCACCCGTTTATATATTTTTCAATAAATGTTCTATCAAAAAACAAAAAGAATACACAACAGAATGACGCAGAAATAAAATTTGTTTTAGCGCAGGCAGACGAGATACTTATTTAAGAGCCCACTGTCAGCAAATATAACTTCAAAACGCACTGCCCTTTTCCGCGCGCCCCTCACGCGCCCCTCACGCTACACTCGTCGTTAAACATTTAAGATTTGAATTTCGCGCCAATGGCGCCATCGCAGGTCAACAGCGTTCAATGCTAAGGAACAAGAAATCTACGGAGTCGCAACAACTGTTATTAAAAGTATTTTTATAATCTCTTAATATTGTTTAGTGAAAAAATGTTAAATATTTGAATGTCAGTGTTTCATTAATTATAAGTACCTAACGTGTTATATTTTTGTATTTTTTTAAATGTGATTAATTGCAGTTGTTGCTCCTTTATTAAATTTGATCGATTTTAATAATTTGTTATATTTACGTCTGATATTTATTTTGCATTCAATGGCATTACTTATACATAGTAACTATCATATTAAAGTTTGAACTTAATAATGTATAAAGGTATATATGTATTTTACAAAAGAAAAAAAACAATCTTTTACAATTCCGAAAAATCCAATCTTCGTTGTCGAACTGGTTGACTATGAAGAAATAAAACGTCATCAGTACTATTATTTACTTCAAATGGTTGATCGTTGATCGTCGACAAGGTAGGTGTGGAAACATTTACTATTGATGGGTCTCGAAAATTTTTTGTTGTAGGGTAGCGAGGATCCACCAATTCAGGCAACAAACACTCCATATAAAATGAGACAAGTTTGGGTTCCATTTCTGTCTTCCAAAACTGGTCGTCCTTTTCTAATACTTCAATTTTTAACTTATTGTCCCCATACCATATAGCTAAGAGACATTTAGTTTTCTTTGCAATATGCATTTGACCTTGGACTTGGTAGTACCAATCAGACCTTTTGTTTATTTTTACCTGGAATAAGAATCGAATCAAAATATTTGAAACTCAAAAATACTGTAAGCAAACATTTTTATAATAATTTATAAGTGTTTGCCTGTAAGTGTGTAGGTATGAATACCAAAATTTTCATGTCTATTTAAGAAGTGTATTTAAATATTTAAGCAATATCTGGAATGCTCAATATTTACCTAATGTAGATTAAAAAATATTGAAGAAAAAAACTATTTTATTGTAATAAAAAATCGAATTATAGATTCTAGGACAGGAGATTATGATAAGTCTTGTCGGATTTATAATTTGTATCCCTACAAGAAAGGAGAGTTTTGACGAACATGAATTTTTAGCATGAATTCAACCTTCCGTATGCATTGTACGTAGTAACTTTTATCAAAACTCAGTCATATTTACATCTAACGCAAATAATTGTATATTTTTTATAAAACTACAGATTCTTAAAATAAACAAAGAGTGAAAAATCAGCAAAAAATATTAATATTAATGATGACATACTTTGTATATACAGGGTGTCCAAAAACGACTCGTTTGGATGACACCGGAGATATATGGACCTTAGGACTATCCGATAACGAGAACACTATGTTTAGAAAAAGAGTGAAATTTCCTTATGTTCTTGAATTTAATTGAGTTTTTGGAAAGTAATTTTTGAAAAATTATTCTTCTAAAATGTCAAAAACGTAACTAAAGTTTTATTGAACACTGTCTAGAATAAAAACCCTTCTGATGTTCGGCAATAACCTGCACTGCTCCAAGCCCGTAATTAAAAAGGCAATAATGGTCAGCCACTGATTTTAACTGATCTAAAAAATTTTGTATCTTGATTATATAAGGTAAAAATACAAATATTATATTTGCCACTGTTTTGAAACGAGATTTCGGGAAGCAAATTATCGTTATCTATTGTATCCAAATGTGCGATCTCCTAAAAAACAACTTATTATATGAGAACACAAATATTTTACACTGACGATGATAGACTTTTACTATGAAGTGTGTGGCTTGACATATAGTAATAAAACTTTAGAGAAGCACTATAAACAGTTTTATCGATGAAAATACCACGTATGGATGTTCAAATCCAAAACCCTGCCAGTCTGCAGATACTTTTATTTTTACTTTAGCAAAATTCACCTTAATTTGTAAAACAATGATGGAATAGATTTGTCGACGTCAATCGAGCTAATGGAATATAGTTGGGATTACTAGATCAACGTCGACCAACCGTCGATCAGCTGGTTAGTGGAACGGTATCCGTCTATCAATTTAAATTACCATATCAGTTCTCGACTTCGATCGACTATAGATCGATTGGTCTGGTAACACCCTAAATAATAGAGATAACAAATTTTCGATTGCCATTTTTTGTAAATTTTGTTAGTAATTAAAATAATTGAAGATTTCATGGTATTCCATTCATTCAATTAACCAAGTATGCTAGAGAGATTTCATCCTTGCAATTGACCCTAACGATCGATGCAATAAAAATATTTTTACGGATTTTAGTCGGTTTGATTCTCAGGTGAGGCGAGCGAACTTTCGAAAATCTTTGAATGTGGCTTTATTAATAAAATTTGTTATCTCTATTATTTAGAGTACCTACTTTCAATCCAGGTGGAATAAAAAAAATCCACCCTGTATAACTAAAAGGCTATAAAATATTATTAAATGAAAGATTATTTTCGACTTAAGTTACTAAATAACACTAAATAAAATTTCTAAATAAATAATCTACAAGGTTAATTTTAACAATTTTTTTATAAAATTTTAATAAAATTAACCCTGTATAGTAATGACCACAATTATAAATATTAAAAAAAAAGTTTATTATTAACACTGCCAAATAGAGTAGGTACGTATATAATCTAAACTAAATCAAATCTACAGAGAAAAACTTGCTAAAACTAGAAAAACGAGCTAATATAAAAACTACAGAGAAAATCATTATGTCACATAATTCTTGTTCACTCATTGGAGCTGTGGTATTATTAGGCATTATGAAACTATTTGTAGGTACGTTTATTATCTTTCTGTAAAAATTAATTTCATATGAGAATATATTTTTCAAAAAATTAATTGTATCCTTACAAACCGGTACGGTGAATTAAAAAGAAAACAGTATTATTTAGTGATATCAGTAAAAGTATAAAATAAGTAAATAGATAACCTTTTAGCCGTAAGTAAATTAGTTAGTTCAGATGACGACTCCTCTGTTGCGAAGCTCAAACTGTGCCAAAGACTTTTTATTTCTGAAAAATATTGTTGATAAGGCAATCGAAACTGTTTTTTTCATATCGTAATATTGATACATAATATTTAAATACATTGAATTTCGTACTAGGCTAAATCGTCACGAATTGCATAAAAAACGGCGATGTATGTCTACATCGCATTTTTATATTTGCATCCTACTCACATCGCTTTCTTTTCGACAGAGGCAGAGGTCAGAATAATCTGGTAGCGATCGACAGTTTCATACAAATTCAAATGCCGTCCATTATAAGTAGACCTCCGTCAGTCAATACCTCATCTTGCATCGTAAATTTAGTTATCATGTTTTAAAATAAATAGTTTCAAAACCCACTATTGGTTTTTGAACCGATTAATAGACTAGCGCGCTATCCCTGCCGCTTAGATATAATGTTTTTATTTCAATTATAAATTTTTAGTATGTATTTTAATCTTTTATCGTAACGCAAGCTTAGCACTGCCGACGACAAAGTGATACGTGTTCCCCCTTCGACGAACCGAGCGGCACTGAGCTGTCGATCCCATGAACGATCAATATAAGGTCTTTTCCAGTGGACGTAAAGGTTAGAATTGCCTGATCTGTTTTAACACTTTTAACTCGGAACTAGAGGACGTAAGTCTCAAAACCTGTTTTTGCTTTTTGTAACGATTGTGTGCATTTTATTGAAAATATTTTCTTACAGCATTTTAATACGATATAATATCTTACACTCAGAAAAATTTCACGTCGTTTGCTCCGGCAGTTTAAGAGATATATCGAGAAATCTCTAAAAAACACCTCTTTTTCAAATAAAAAAAGTATCGAACAAAAATTAGAAAAAGTACAATTTGCTTAAAACAACCACAAGAAAAAGATATGAATAATCATTCCTCTAAATTTCGGAAACATCGAACTGCAGTACAATAAAGCAGATCACTTCAAAGTCATAAGATTCTTGAAAGCCGATTCTTAAGTTTGATTTGAGCTGATGCCGAATGATACTTAAACCGACATTATTACTCGTCTATCCACATTAAACCAATTCCATGAAAATTTTAAAGGTTATAATGGTCATGAAACATTCGCAGCTCGTCGATTCCATATCTTTCATACCATAAACAGTAGGCGACTCTTTGGAATATCCACTGAGCAAAGCCCGTTTTCATTCTTTGACTAACACCATGTACTCTAATTATCTAATTATTCATCAATTAGAAAACCAGATGTCAGATCCATAATTAGTGAAAGCCCCAGTAATCATGTCATCATCATTACTCTTTGTAATGAGCCCAGTGAATGGCATGAGTCTCTCCCCTGGGTGACGAGGAGGTATAGGCCATAATCCACCAAGCTGGCCCAGTGCTGGGTGGTGGATGCCAAAATTTTCAGGGCGTCGAAATGGCTTCTGATAGACCCTAACGACCACTGATACAAGTATACAGCACCCGGGACCGACTGCTTAACGTGCCATCCGAAGTCGTCGTGAGAAATGAATTGTCGGCGGTCACCCATCCAAGTACCGACTGCGCCGAACATTGCTTAACATGTGATATCGTATGATACACACATTAACAATGGCGCCACGACGACTTTCAGTAATCAGTAATCATGTATTGTGATGAAATCGGTAAAAATATGGGCCGTAAATTGTTCAACAACCAAGAGGATGTATTAAATTTTGTTTTAGTAGTCAAATGATAAAAGAGTGAAGGCTAACTAGTTACAATTACTTTAATTATATTTTTTGGTTTCAGCTTGCGTCCCGAGGATGTGATATTATTCTAGTCAGTAGAACAATGGAAAAGCTAAAGTCTGTTGCTGAAGAAATCGGTGAGTTCATTTATTTATTTAGTAACTAGCTGCTGCCCGCGACGTCGTCTGCGTGAACGCTATGCAGCACCAAACGCACCTACGATTATAACAC
This sequence comes from Stenoptilia bipunctidactyla, assembly GCA_944452665.1. Lineage (NCBI taxonomy): Eukaryota > Metazoa > Arthropoda > Insecta > Lepidoptera > Pterophoridae > Stenoptilia > Stenoptilia bipunctidactyla. The sequence goes on along the minus strand of OX101737.1, from coordinate 12,783,650 downwards.
TGCTAGCGTGATAATATGTAGCCTATATGTTGACCCGACTTCTTAACTATCTTCATGCCAAATTTGAAGTAAATCCATGCAGTACTTTTTGAGTTTATCCCGGAAAGACAAACAGACAAACAGACAAACAGACAAAAATTCTAAAAACTATATTTTTTGTTTCTGTTTCGATTGCAGATCATACCCCAAGTATTCTTTTAAAAAAATATTCAATGTACAGTTTTGACTTTCCTACCATTTTATTATATGTATAGATAACTGCTCATTTCAAAAATGTATTTTTGACCCTTTACTTTCTGACCTTAATCTCACCTTGTAGAGATTTGGTTTAGTAAATGGTTACATATTTTTGTCGTTGTGATGATTTTCCATGGCGACATATAACATACTTTATGTGGGCGGCAGATTTAATTTTAAGAGATGTCAAACACAAATAAATAAGCAGAGCTCACTTGGATTACCGACCAAGATGACTGATCCAGCTAAATGAGTATATTTCTTGGCTTTTCCCATTAAAATAACCAAAGTTGTCCGCGATGTAGTAAACAAAGAGCCAACAGAAAAGCGATACCGCTTGAACCCACTATATGCCTAATTCGTTTTATCTGCTGAAACCTAAACAATCTGTTTTTTTGACTACAATAGTATACACTTTATTACCTATTCACTGTCAGAATCTGGTAAGACCTAATAAGATACGAAATTAATAATCTAACTGTAATCGATGTCGTGAGTGAAATTTAGGCATCTATCAGGCTAACAGAAGTAGACTTCACTGGCATGCTACACACACTGGTTTCCAGGTGTGTGTTCATTGCATGTCTTGCTTCTTGCTTGAGGGAGGGAGGGCGGTGAACCTACGCATGAAAATCCTGCATCACTAGTGCAAGTACAAGTCGCGGAATTAGCAAAATAACTTTTTATAGTAGTTGTCAATCAAACAGTTGTTGTTAGTTTTGGCAATTGAGATTTTGGAATTTTCATTTTTGAAAATGAATAAAAAAATAAAAAAATTGATAGTTTCATAACCAATGTAGGAATTGCTGGCTTTCAGATTTTGATTACAATAAATAACAATAATTATTGTATTTTATTGTTTATTAGCCTGATTAATACTAGTTGCCTATCATTTTAATTATATACTTCTCATCAAAAAGTAGGACAGTAGGTACCAATATTGTTACTTTTTTACGATAATTTAAAAAAAATAATTAATCAAGTATCATGTTTGTTAAATCCATATGTGTCGTGCTATAGTCGGGGTTACCATGATGGAATTTTGTTAAGTTCGCCAGATATTTTCATTCTCTACTTTCATTAGCAAGACTATAGCTACTTTAGTAGAACATGTTCTTATGTCAATAATCGCGCGTAATTACCATAGACTTTTTATGTGCAAGAAATGCAAGGAAACATAAATAGCAAATATCTTTGTTAATAATTCGCCTCAATTGTATGTCATAATATTAAATTTTTCATAAGACACATGGGATTTTTGGTGTCTGAGTTTCTGTCCTTTCATTGATACATATATTTTCTCGATCGACAGCTTATTAATAAATTTAAAGATAAAAAATATATTTTTTTCTACAGAAAAAGAACACAAAGTGAACACTAAAGTGATCCAGGCTGACTTCTGTGCTGGAGAAGATATCTACGATCGCATTGCTAAGGAAGTTGAGAACCTGGAAATAGGTACTCTAGTCAACAACGTCGGCATGTCTTATGCCTACCCGGAATATTTCTTGGATATTCCTGACAGGTCAGTATTGTTATTGTTGAACCATTACAATCTGTCGTATTTTTCAGAGGAGTTTTCGCTCACATTTTATTATGGAAGTGTCCTAGTATTGTCTAGTCTATGTCAGTAAAAAAGGTTTATCTAAAAAAATATTTGTGCCTTCTTTACTATTTTCAACTGACTTCCAAAAAAGGAGAAGGTTCTCAATTCGTCTGTATGGTTTTTTTGTGTCTTTGTTACACATTATTTCGGACAGTTATGAATCGATTCTGTAAATTATTATTTCATATTATATAAGATACTTTATAATGGTCCTACATAAATTTCATCGAAATCGGTTGAGTGCTTCATTTAAAATTTTAAAGTTTTGAAAAGATCTGTATGGTTTCGGAGAATGTTTACGTTGGTGACATTCTCAACTCAGCCAAAGTTTTTACGTGAAGTCGGTTTTTTAATGCTCTGCATTCGTTGTTATCTAATATATAAAATTCTCGTGTCACAGTTTTCGTTGCCATACTCCTCCGAAACGGCTTGACCGATTTTGATGAAATTTTTTGTGCTTATCCGGTATCTATGAGAATCGGCCAACATCTATTTTTTTTTTATTTATATGGCAAAACAACTTTTGGCGGGTCAGCTAGTTGTGTTATAATCTTTAACCTATTTTGAGAGACGTATTTGAACAGTTTCATTTTTCAATTAGTTTTTAATTATTACGTAATGACGTCATTAGTGACATTAACTCTTTATGAGCATGTGTCAGTCAGTAAAAAAAATATTAATTGTGTCTGTGAGCTAAAGTCATGTTATGTCACTAAATGGATTGTACAAAAAAATATTGAAAAAATTGATTCAAATCAACATCTTAATCGGCTTTTTTCCCTTTGTTTCTTTTCCTTGTAGTTTGTATAGATAATCCAAAATCTCTCCCTGATTTTCACGCTCTTTTGCTGACGTTCAATATTAATGATGAGCTAACTTTATAATGTAAACAAAACAAGCATAGAATTATAGAGTTTCTTTTAAGTTTGATGTTTTTTAAACAGCTTTAAAGTCATAGTACCTCGTCGATTTGATGCTATCAAGGTTAAATAAAGGTCAAATGTACTTTTTTTAAATCTGTAAAACCCTTAAGTTTTTAAATGTTTTAAATCGACTAAATTGATCAGAAACCTTATTCCACGCAACGGTTTTTCATTTGGAGTAAATAAAAAAAATGAACAATGCCCATTGCGGGGTCATTCATATAAGTTGCCATTTTTAGACATGCTAATCCAGCGGTGAAAAAGTATCTGACGTTAGGTGGAAACAAAATATAGAGTCGCCATATAATAGTCAATAATATTTTAATAGCAGATTAAGACTGATGAGTAGGTCATAATGAGGAAAAAATAAATTATAATTTTTCCTTAATTAAAATTTCAAAATTCTTCTAAGTGATCAAAATTTAAGTTTGATCAGTAAATTATGACTACACAGCAAGTAATAAAAACATTTCCATCTAATTGTTCGTTTAAAATTTTAAAATTTAATTTTTGAAAGATTTTAATATTATGAATTTTTTTTCGTAATTCAGAGACTCTCATCATTCCTAATCTGCTATTAAAATATACTTGACTATTATAAGCGGACCCTGTATACCCACTACACCAACGCTAGTTTTTCATAGGTCCTCTATTTATTTATAACTAGCCGTTGCGCGGGGTTTTACCCGCGCAATTTCGATTCCCGCGGAAATTTCGGGATAAAAAACCTATGTGCTATTCCAGATTGTACTCTATTACGATGCCGAATTTCATTAAAATCCGTTGAGCTTGTTTGCCGTGATTGAGGAACAAACATCCATACATCCAAACATTCATTAGTAAGAAGTAAGATTAAAGCTTACTAAGTACAAGTGTATACAAACTTTGTATCTATTACCTATATTAATAACGTGTTTAATATTTTCGTTATATAGGTCTAACAATTAAATACTTTTCCTCAAATTATTTTTTATCTAAAGAATAGTTGGGCTGTCTAATAATTATAAACTTTCAAATTCATTTGATAGTTTCGTAAATTAGTGCATTTATTGTGTATGCATTTATCGTACTCTTCAACTTTATTATATTAATAAAGCTATTATTAAAGATTCAATATTCTCAAAATGTCGTACTTAGATAAATAAGAATTGAGTCTCTCACTAGAAAACAATTTATCGCTTCGATGTCAAGCGATCTCTTTCCAATAGGTGTCGCGATCATGACGTCACAGCTAATATATCCACACCGCACAGGTGAAACGACTATAGCACAGTGCATCTGGAATTGAATGTTTCGTACACTCGATGGCATTGTTATCTCTTCAAATTTTCAGTTTATTAAAACGATTTCTTAGCTTTTACGAAGCGGGTTGAAAATTACTTGTACGAATATTATGGTTTTGCGGATAAGTAGGATTCTCATGATGATTTTATAACGAAGCACCAAAATGTTTTATACGTTACTCACTTGAGATGTATTTTGTGTTTGAAATTTTAAAATTATATAGCTAGAATATTTTGAATGTAAGCTTAAGAATATATTGTACTGAATCTTCAAAAGCGCATTCTCGTTTCTTCTACAATTTCATGTAGGATGAAAGAAACCACTTAATATATTTTTGTACATCTCTAATTATAATAACAATTTTATGCAAACCACTGTTTCGCGTACTCCGAGATTATCAACATTCGTTGTCGGTTGTGATGACTATAAAGAACTATAGCATTAAATTTGTTGTACTGCGTACAAGCAGATTGCGTTAGTATATAGCAAAGGTATTCAAAAATCTCCCTGAATACGACTTTGTCCACAATTTGAGACCACATCGAAACAATTAAGGTGCAGCAAACTGTTTTGATAAAATTAAAACTGTTTGAGGAATACAACCGTGGCCAGTATGAGATTTTACATACATACATAACCTCACGCCTGTCTCCCCTTGGGATAGGCAGAGACAAGGGAACACCAATTGCTGCGATTCAGACATACTTCTTTCACTTCTTCCACGTTCATCAACCTTTTCATACATGATCGCCGGTTACGGGTACTTTTGACTAGGCCCTTTTTCAAAATGTCGCCAATTTGATCGGCGTATGTTCGCTTAGGCCGGGCCGAAGTTTATTGTTTTATGTATTTTTGATGTTTAAGAGACTTAAACATCAAAAAGTGTTTTATACGAAGCTATTTTTAAAACGAAAGACAATACTAAACTGTTTTGTTCATATTTATTAAACGACAATTATTGCGATTTATATCAACTAAATAAATGCAACAAACCTAAACCTGGTCCCGTGGGTCTAATTTTTGAGCATATTCTATCAAAGAGCGCGAAAAATTCCGTATTTTTTTGTAAGTTTTGGCTTTTATTTAGTAAAATATGTTTAAAAAGATCATTCAGTTGAATATGTTCGTATGTCTTTATAAGAGCTTTATTTTTACAGCTTTGCAAAAATGGTCAATGAATACAAAAAATTGATTTTCTAAATTTATTGCTATTAAGCTAAACTGAATTAAGACTGTACTGAATCATGTCGTAAAAATATTCATATGCGAATTCATCATCACAACACTTTTTATAATGAGCCCACTGCAGGGCTTTGTGTTTTGGCTCTCCCCTAGATGAGGAGGATATTTAGGCCGATAAAAAATAAAGGTCGGCGGTCACGTATCCTAATATCGACTGCGCCGTATATTGCTTAACCTACAATATCGATTGATTGATTGATAAAAACAAGAGTCACTGCACCACGACGACCTCTAAATCTAAATTACCTCTAGGTATTCTAAATCTGCTTGGCGGTAGTTCCCCCCAGAGTAAAGAGATCATCCTAAATTAAAATTTTGCACCTTATACCATTGATGTGTTCCACTTATATTTCCTAAAGAGCCAGTTCTACCTTAATTCGATTCCCTGAACTTTTATAGTCACTTAAATTCTAATTAAATCAACCTAATCTTATATAATTTTCCAAGGTGGAGGCCTGGAGTCCTAAGACACAGGGTATCCTAGATTAGGCTCCAGCCTCTGCAAAATTGTATTTGTGTGTATATTACTGTGCTATCTAAACTTGAGTTTTTGTAGAAGCAATAAAGATTTTCATTTTATTAATTTTTTAAACCTTTTGAACCTTACCATCGTGTGAGATTGCGTTCAAACGCGGCTTTTCAATATCAAAAAAATAGAAATATTTTCGTCAGTCCAATTCAAACTAGGTGTTTGCGGTCGTATGTACACGAATATACGAGTTTGAAAACGATCGCAGGTGTTCAGGTATTGCAGCCATATGAAATAAATGCTGGTGAATTGAAATATTATTCGAACTACCTTCATTTTATCGAGCGAGATTATTTGTGGAGCATCCGATCCGATGCGGGGATGCCGTTGAGTCGATATGTTTTAGTGTTGTACTAATCCGATTGGATATGTCGATAGTTGGATTAGAATTTTTGTTGTTTTTTTAAAGTATTTATTTATTTACATTTGCAATTGTTTTCCAACATAATTCAAGTTTATACTTGACTAGGGTTACATACGAGGGCGGGTCAATAAGTCCGTCTTTTGGAATAAAACACATTTTTTTTGATAAATAAATCATTTTATTTTTCAGCGTAGTCTTCCTTAAGCTCGATACACTTTGTCCAACGCTTCTCCAATTTTTGTATCCCTTCCAAAAAATATGATTTGTTGAGGTCCTCAAAATAGGCCTTGGTTTGCGAGATGACTTCATCATTGGAGTCAAATCTTTTTCCACCAAGCCATTTCTTTAGGTTTAGGAACAAGAAGGCGGATGAGGGAGCAATTCATAGTCTAATTCATAGATTTCTGCCATGGCAACTGCTTATGGGTGCACCCTTGCATTGTCTTGGTAGAAACGAACTTGGCCAAATGAGGTCGGTTTTTTTTCAAATCGTCATTAAATGGGTCCAATGAGTTGGCATAATATTCTGAATTGATTGTTCTTCCCTTTTGAAGGTAGTCGGATGTGGATTATCCCGCGTTCATCCCAAAAAACAGTCGCCATAACTTTATTGGCTGACAAACCCACCTAGGCCTTCTTTGGCGCCGATTCACCCTTAAAAACCCATTGTTTTGACTGTTGTTTGGTCTCTGGTGTGTTGTAATGGATCTATGTTTCATCCACGGTTAAAAACGGCGCAAAAACTCCTCCATATTAGATTAAACAACGCCAAACCTCCCTGTGAAGTTGTTACACGATTGCGTTTGTGGGCGACTGTGAGCAAACGCGGCACTCATCTTGCAGAAAGCTTTCTCATGCCCCAGTGTTCCTTCAAAATGGAAACCACTGAGCCATGCGAGATCCCTACGGCTTCCACAATCTCTCGAATTTTCAATCTTCGGTCGGTCAACACCATATTGTGAAGTTTTTCGATTGTTTCGGGTGTAGAGACTTTAACTGGGCATCCAGAACGTTCGGCATCTTCAGTGCTTGTACGGCCACAACGAAATTCAGTAAACCACTTTTTTACAATTGAAATCGATGGTGCAAAGTCCCCATTTTTTCACTTTTTTTTCATTTTTTCCTCAAATTACTGGGTAGTCTGATAAAGATAGCTGTCAAACACAAACTAACTGATGCAGCAAGTTCAAATTTTGACAGGACTCAACTGACAGATGCTTCTTGACAGGATTAGTGTTGCTTTTTTAGTAAAGAGGTCAGAAATTCAAAAGTCACGGACTTATTGACCCGCCCAGGTAGATAAAATCCTTGAAAGCAGTTTCAAAAGTTGTTGTGGTGATGAATTATGGCATTATTCAATGAAGAACCAATGCTTTTTTAAACCCTTGTGCTATTATTTTTGGCCTCAACTTCACTTATCATCAGGTGAGATTGAAGTCAACCGCGAATTAAGCCACCGATATAAAATATCACTAACATCTGGAAAAAGGTCTATATGTACTTTTTAAATCTTTATCGATATAATTTTAAGAACATCACTTCTTGCAACTGATACCTCTGTATTTTACCGTTTCCTTCCGGATTATATGGTGGATTTTTGATTTGAAGCGTTCTAGTCTATGAATTTTTCCTTAGTTTCCTGTGTAGTTTTGTCCTGTAAAAACCGAATGATTTTTAGGGAATGAATAAGTAATAGTCTGGCTAAATTGAATTGCTGTTTCCTGTTGAAAGGTTATCTTGATAGAGTTTCCGAGAGTTAATGAAATGTTCAGCTAGGAACTAAACAAGATTTTCCTAGTATTTTGGATGTAGCGAGCGGGTGGTCTTTGTTTTTCTTTTACTGTTCTGGAAGAATTAATGAATGCGCCTGCAATATTGAGTTCTAGGTGTTTTTTGATTCTGTTTATTGTACGTATAAAATTGACATTTTCTTTCATTGAGATATTATTGTTATGTCCCTGTAGAGAGGACATCCAATACAATTTTTTTCCGCCTCGAGTTTGGGCTTTCGGCCCTAACTCTCGAAAAATTCGTGAGTGCCGACCGCTTGTCACAACAATTAAATACGTTTGTGTTTTCTGTGGAATAGTTTTAAAATATGTCTTCATGTGTGCTGAGGCACTGTTTGAACAGTACACGAAATACAAATAAATCCCAAGGAGTCACTTTTTATGTGTTAGGACACCTAACGTATCTACTTAACAAGCAAGTTGTATTTAGGCATAAGGCACTATGGTTTTTAGATAAAAATATACTATAGCATAGAGTAAAAAAAAATACTAATTTTGGGCAGAAGGGACACTGCTAACTGATTTTGATTTTCGGTACAGCTTGATTGAGGATTTCGTAAGACAAGTTAAATGCTTAAAAAATATCTTAAATTTTTATTCCAAAATTGCTATGAAAATTTTCCAGCAAAATATGTAAACAAAAATGGTGAAAATCAATTTTTAGCAAATAAAATATGTGCTTTGAAATAAAAAAAGTTTGTAAAAAAAATATCAAATTCCAATTTATTTAATATGGCTATTTTTAATTCAATAGTTTTATATTATACCTTTTTTATTCCTCCGGTTTATCACAGAGAAGCCGATGTTTATTAAAATGAAGTCTTAAAGCCATATGTGTCGTAGTTTCAACCTTTACTTGTCTGGTTTATGACCAAAATTGTAAGCAGATATAGTCTGGCTAATGAAAGTAGAGACTGGAAAAACCTGGCAAATAAAAAAAATATGATCATGATAACCCTGACAATAGTAAGAAATACATGGATTAAACAAAGTTGATAGTTGATTATTTTTTTATAAAAGTTTCCTTTCAAAGGAATTATTCAAAGTGTTCCTGTCATTAAGACGCTAACTTTTTGCTGTTAAAAAGTTTGTATGTCAAGTAAAATAGGATTTTCTATCGATAATTTAATGAATTGCAATGAAAGGAGAAGATAATAATAATACTCTTTATTGCCAAATAAAATACAATTTTACAATTACTATAAATAATACAGATAATGACAATGAGGCGGCCTTATCGCTACAAGCGATTTCTACCAGGCAACCAACAAAAGGAATCCATTTAGAATAAAATTTACAAAAAGAAACAACATAAAAGAAAAATAAACAGAAATCTTTGGGCAGAGTATTTTGACGGTAAAACGTTAATCGTATACATTACATAATAGTATAAAATATAAATTAACAATATAATAAAAAATAAACTTAAATAAATATAAATTATATATACCTATATAATAAAATATATATACATATATATACACAAATACATATATATATCAATTTATATAAAAAAAAATAGATAATTGTTTAATGCAGGAAAAGTATTTCAATGCGTTAATGACGTAGTTGGCGTAAATAGAACTCTTTCAGATTGCGTTTGAACGAGTGGATAGTTTTAGCTGAAAGTATAGAAGGAGGTACAGAGTTCCACAAGCATGCTGCACGGACGGTAAATGACCTGTGAAATGCTTCCGAAGAGTGTTGTGGTGTGGATAGCAACAAGTTGTTACAAGACCGTAGGTTTCGGTCGTGACCTTCGTGTCGAAACCTAAAGCACCTCCTTAAGTACTCTGGTAGGCATGGGTTGAAGAGTGTTTTATAAAGGAGAGAAAGAACGTGTGTATTCCTGCGAAGGCGAATCGGAAGCCACTTGAGCTTATCGCGAAATTCTGAAATGTGGTCGTATTTTCGTAATGAAAATATGAACCGTATGCACAAATTTTGAAGGCGCTCAAGTTTATCAAGTTGCTCCTCGGACAAATCGAGATAGCTGACATCGGCATAATCCAGTATTGGGAGGAGAAGAGACTGTGCTAACGCAATTTTTGTTGGTATGATCGCACGATCAGATAAACTGGTCTGATCGTGCGATTTCTATGTTTGAGATGCTTTTTTACTATTTTAACTATGAACCTCCGACTTGGCTTACTTAAGTGAATTCAGTTATTTTTATCTTTTGTGACGCTCATATGGGGTAACTGACGACTCGGAAATCTAGACTAACTCTTTATTTAAGCATGTGTAGGGGCGTCTTTGGAAAAGCCGCATACTCTTCATTTATAAAATCTAAAAGGTAAGGCATGAAGGGTTTTATAGATATTATCATGTCGTTCCGTACAATCTAAGTTCAAATTTAGTTCACTTTTCAAACAACAGCAAGAGAAATATCGTGGTCCTAAAATAAGCCCATTCTAAGTGTTATTGGTACAATAACAGCCCTTGATCTACCAAGTCAGGCAGATGTTGAAAACACAAACAGTCAGGTAACTTCTTACAATCAATTTTAAATATATATCAAATCAAAACACGCACGAAAGGTCTATTAAGGCGGTAGCCATATTTTTTCATAATATATCATTAGTCTGATCGGCTCACAGATACCGTACAGTGATTGAAGGAAAACCATCGTGGCGTTAAATTCAAAATGGTAAAGGAAATACAAAGGATATGAATATTTGATGAAGGATCGGTTTAATGATTATACAGTTATAGAGAGCGTATAAATAATACAAAAAGCATGATCCGAGTATTTCATCTGCGCCCTTGTTCCAAATCTTCAAATTATTGCTATAAAAGTCTAATAAATTTGTCAAAGCGAAAAGTTAGCGTCTTAATGACAGGAACACTTAGTATAATTCCTTTGAAGGATTCAAAATGTACGTTTTTGATTTTGTTTTTGTTTTTTTTTTTTTCTTGAACTGTGCTGTTAAATGACAATTGTTATACCTCGTTGTATATAGCCAAAGAGTTGTAAAAGTTTTTCGAAAAAAGTGTACGCAATGTTAATCAGAACTTTTTTGGAGGAAATAGCTATATTATATAGTAAAGTTGCTTCGAAAAAAAAAAAAAATATTTTCTAAAACGTCCTGTAGCTTCTGTTTGAAATCACAGTGAAACAATTTTATTATAGTTTATTATTAATTTACTAAACCCCTATCTAAAAATGAAAAGACAATTGAAATCGGATTATTAGTATTTTAACAATCAATGTTTAAAGGAGTAGTACTGAATTTTCAAAAAAAAAAAGAAATTACCCCAAATATTTCAAGAACGGTACACTTTGGGATTACATGATTTGGGCTCAAATGATTGGAAATGACCTCTCCTAAGTCATCTAAAGATATTCCGGTCTAATTACCAATAACCCTGGATATAATATAAGAATACAATACTTATTTGAAGTCAATGTTATAATTGGCTTTATATATCACCAGCTATTTTGCGCGGTTTAACCCGCGCAATTTTCTAATCCCTCGTGAATTTCGGGATAAAAAGTAGCATATGTACTATTATATCACTATGCCAAATTTCATCCAAATCCGTTGAAGCGTTCTGCCGTGATTGAGGAACAAACGTCCATACATCCATCCAAACTTTCGAATTTATAATATTAGTAAAAAGTAATATATGAGAACATTCAAAGTCTGAAGCAATTAAAGTGAGGATTTGAAAACGTACATTCAAAATTCAAAATTCCAAAATTGCGTTAAACCTATCGACACTACGTAAACAGCAAACGATCTTTGAACTATTTAGCCTAATCTACCTAATACTTACTAGCGTAGTTTGCTCCGTGCAATACTTATAGAGTCTGGCTAACGAAAGTATACAATGGGGGTTTTTTCAAACTTTTTATACGGCAACTTATTCTGGTGTCACTGTAATAATAATTGAAAGGTTGTTGGTGGTTTTGGTAATTGAGATTTTGGATTTTTATATTTGAAAATGAATAAAAAAAATAAACAGTGACTCTGACGATTCCATCCATATAGAATTGCTTGATTTAGATTTTGATTACAATGAATGAAAATAATTATTGTATTTTATTGTTTTATTTTTAAGCCTGATTAATACTAGTTGCCTATCATTTTAGTCATCTACTTCTCATCCAAAAGTAGACCAATATTGTTTTTTATTTATTACGATAAGTTTATAAAAAAAAAAAACAAGTATCATGTTTGTTTAATCTAAATGTGTCCTACTATATAATAGTCGGGTTTACAACGATGGGATTGTTCGCTAGATTTTTTCATTATTTACTTTCATTAGCCAGACTATATAGTGTACAGCCAGCTGCATTAAGTGCGTTTCGGCCCAAATCAATACTAAAAAGTATCTTAAGTCTTCATAAACATAAAAACAGCCAAAGTGCTCAGATTGTTCAGGCCATGCACAGTCCTCAAATATACCGGAGCACAAACAATTCCAAAAACTTCGTTACGTTCCTCGCAACATTCAAACCACCATTAGTACTATAGCAACCAAAGTTTATTACACGCGTCATACGGTTCAATGATAAAGATCCTTATCAATATAATTTGAACAGTGAAAAAAAATGAAATCAGAAAACCCTTCAGATTATATTTACAATTTTTTTATCATTTAACCGTATAACGCTTGGAATAAAGGCTATTTCCTAGTTTGTTCCATACTTTTTGAGTCTTTGGTTCCTAAAATACTAATTTAATGGTTTGGTTGTTACGATCCCAGTGGCGCAGCGCAGTGGTTTGCATGTAACGAACTATTTGGCATTTGTATGCTGCGGTATGTTTAAGGATGGTGGATAGCATGAACGCTTTGTCTGTGTGTATGTGTTTGAATACTTAAGATACTTTTTAGTATTTGAGGATTTTGACTGATACCCACTTAATGCAGCTGACTGTGCTATTCTTGTCAAAGACAAATTGAAAGCAACAGTCATTAGTTATACAATTTACCGTCCGTAGCGACTTCCTCTGGAATTAATATAATCACTGTTCCTAACATTAGCTTAATGGGATCTTCTGTTTAATGAGCCCTCTATTGTAAAGGAGCTTGCTTGCTCATATCGTCAATCCTTTGTCTCATTAGAATGTGAACATTTCTGAAATAACTATTATGAGTGCCCTGGAATGAAAGGAATTTGAACCGCTTTTGTTCTAGACGTTTGTTAGATATGGCAAATTACTCGGTAAACATACGATTATATTGCACTTGTATTCCCTGTAGAACTTCACGGAAAAGCCAGAATGTATATAGAATATACCTGAATTTGTTATTAAAATGTTACAAGTTAATATAAAATGTTTCAACCTTTTATATTAACTATATAATAGTTAGTATAAATGTAGGTATATTTTGTGATAGCATTTTATGAGTTCGCTTATTGCAATTTATTGCGTTGATAGCGTCGGAATAAAAGTGCCTAGGAACAGTCTTAGATTATTAGTATTCTACTCTTAAAAATATATATATTGGTGAAATACTAAGCAAGGATAATGTAGTCTGAATAATGTAGTTTGAATTATTAAGTCTAATTATTATTTTTTGTTGGTTTATTCGTGCTATTTCTGTAGTAAAACCTTGTTTTGTAGTATTACCTCTACGGTTTTTATAATCAAATTTAAAAAATATTATTCTGTCTTCTAACTATCATCTGTCGTCCCATGACTTTTCAATAAACAAATATGTATATTAAAAGAAAAATTAAAAAGTCGTTTCCTTTATGCCACCACTATACGTTATCAGCACGAATATATAAAATCTGTAACTAGAAGAGAAAGGGAAATGAAAATTCTGTGAATAAGTGTTAAGATTTTTTTTAAGTTTTTTCGTTGTTATAAGCACTATGGCTAGTGGTGATAGTAGCAAATCATCTTCCTCGAGCCTTCCCTCGGGTATACGCCTGAGCGGGCGTGAAGGCTACTGTACGTGGAAATTCAAGATGCGAAACTACTTGGTACATGAGGACTTATGGGAGGCAATAGACGGTTATCCTGTGGGAGATACCACTCCACCTTTAAGTAAAACACGTAACGATCGTAAGGCGTTGGCGAAGATTTGCTTAACATTAGAAGGTCCTGCAATCACCTATGTCCGGAGCGCAACTTCAGCAAAAGAAGCATGGGATGAACTGAAAAATGCTTACGAAGACCGCGGAATGGGACGGAGATTAGCCCTAGAACGAAAACTATATAAAATGAATCTTGTAGACTACACTGATATGGAATCTTATATAAATGCTGTGTTGAGTACAGTGAAAGACCTGGATGATATTGGTAAGAAAATAGAAGATGCTTCTGTAGCTGCTATCCTGTTGGGCGGACTTACAGCTAAGTACGAGCCAATGATAATGAGTCTAGAGACGAGCAACATTACCATAACTGCTGATCAGGTAAAAACTAAACTGCTTAGTGAAGTATTTCGGAATGATCCAGAACAGGTTGCTTTTAGAGCTGGTGATAATGCAGTACCAATGAATAAAAAGAAGACTAAGAAAGTGGTGTGTTTCGAATGCAAGGAGCCAGGACATAAGAGACCAGACTGTCCACGACGTAAAAGAAACGAAAAGGCCAAGGCAGCGAGTGCTAATGTTACTGCTTTGACGGTACTATCGGACTCTGACAAAAAGGACGTATGGTTCATAGACTCCGGGGCTACGACTCACCTGACGTCTAGGTTGGACTGGATTACAGATCTAAAGACTGTTGATTGTGGTAAGGTTACTGTTGCTAATGGTCAGGAGATTCAATGTGTAGGTATTGGTGATGTAAATATTAGTACTAAAGCCAATGTTGTTAATAATATTAATAATGTAATGTATGTACCGAAGCTGAATACGAACTTGATTTCCGTTAAAAAGGCTGTAGAAAAAGGATTTACTGTATTGTTTGATAGCAGTGGTTGTAACTTTTTCAACGCAGATACTTTCTCTTATAAAGGTGATTCTATTTTACATGGCTCTTCATACAGAGGTCTGTACACTCTTGATTGTACTATCAATAATCCTCGTATTGATGCTTTTGATGTGCAATATGACTCTTGTTCTAGATTCCTGTTATGGCATAGGAGACTCGGTCATTTGTGCCGCATTGGTATGAACCATTTGAAAAATATGAATGTTGGTATTGAATATACCACGGTAGATAAGGGAAGCTGTATTGCCTGCGTGGAGGGTAAGCAAGCCCGTAAGCCTTTTAAGAAGTTGGCTTACGATAAGGGTACGAAGATGTTGGAGCTGGTACACTCCGACCTGTGTGGACCGATGTCTGTTCCATCTTTTCAAGGTAATAAATATGTATTACTATTTATTGATGACTATTCGCGGATGATATTTCCATATTTTATCTCGTCTAAGACAGAAGTGATGGAAAAGTTCTGCTCCTTTCAGTCACTAGTAGAGAGGCAGACCGGTGCGCAGATAAAAACACTAAGGACTGATAATGGTACCGAGTATGTAAATAAAAGTTTTCTTGATCACTTGAATGCAAAAGGCATAGTCCATCAGACGACTGTCCCCTACAGCCCTCAACAAAATGGAGTTGCAGAGCGTACTAATCGTTCCATAGTGGAAAAGGCGCGGTCGATGTTGGCCGAGAGCTCTCTACCCAGAGCTTATTGGGAAGATGCTTTTGCAGTGGCAGTCTACCTTAAGAATAGGAGTCCTCATAGAGCGTTGGGCTGTGGTACACCCCATGAGCGGTGGTTCCATAGAAAGCCTGATCTGAAACATCTGAAGGTGTTTGGATGTAGAGCACTTGTAAATATTCCTTCCTGTCATAGAAGTAAGTTAGATAGTAAGGCGAATGAACATATTTTTGTAGGGTACTCCGATGACCCTAACGCATATTTTCTTCGAGATGCTGTAAATCCAAGACGGAAAGTTAAGTCTAGGGACGTTGTGTTTTATGAAGATTGCTTCACAGGTTTGAAGACCAATAAATCTTCGGAAGCTGAATGTCCGGCAGCTCCTATAGTACTTATAGGTGGTAATAGACAGCAGCGGGAAATCAGTGAAGAGGCACAACAGCAGGAAGTTTCGGTAACTGTCCCTGAATGTCTAGATACAACTGCGGCTGAAGAGGTTGTCCAATCTGAAGTGATGACTGAAGAAGAAGCAGTCGACTGTGAAGATGTGGAAGTAGAGCTGCCGTTAGTCGATGAAGGGCGGAGATATCCCTCAAGAAGTAGGAAACCTCCAGATTATTTTTCGTATAGTACTCTCGTTAATGATGAGTTATGTAATGATCCGACAAGTTATCGTGAAGCTGTCACTGCTGAAGACAGAGATAACTGGATATTGGCGATGAATGATGAGTATAATTCTTTACTTAAAAAGAACACGTGGACTATAGTAAACAAACCAACTCATAAGTCCTGTATTCCTTGCAAATGGGTTTACAAACTAAAGCGAGATGCCGATGGTAACGTAATAAAATACAAAGCTCGCTTAGTAGCAAAGGGCTTTCGTCAGAAAGAAGGTGTTGATTACTACGAGACGTTTTCACCGGTTGTACGCAACGCATCCTTACGAACTCTGTTAGCTATTGCAGTGCAGGGAAACTACAAAGTTCGCCATATGGACGTGGATACAGCTTTTCTAAATGGTGACTTAATGGAGGAAGTTTACATGCTACAACCTGAAGGTTTTGTTAAAACGGGGGAAGAAAATAAAGTGTTTAAGCTAAATCGGTCGTTATATGGCCTAAAGCAGGCGCCAAGGGCTTGGAATATAAAATTAAAACAAACCTTGTCGAAAATCGGTTTTATACAAACTCCCTCAGAACCTTGCGTTTTTACAAAAGTATTGCCTAATAAAGACCTTTTGGTCTTGGCTGTCTATGTCGACGATCTCATCTTATTATACAAGGATGACGTGACATTTGTCAATTTCAAAAGACAACTTGAAAACTATTTTTCTTTGAAAGATTTAGGTATTGTTAGTTTCTTTACCGGAATAAACATACAATGTAGTGAAAGTGAAATAAAACTGACTCAAAAAACTTATATACAATCTTTATTGAATAAGTTTAATATGCAAGATTGTAAGATGGCTCGTACACCTCTTGCTCAAATAAAGCTCGAATCTAGTACCAGTGAGTCTTCTTACCCTTATCAGGCTCTTATAGGCTGCCTTATGTTCTTAGCAGTGAACACAAGACCTGATATTGCCTACACGGTAAGCTACCTCAGTCAATTTAATACCAAGTTTGACCAAACGCATTGGAATGTCGCTAAACGCTGTCTGCAATATCTGAGTGCAACTAAAGACGTTGGCATTACTTACAGGAAAGTGAATGATGGTCAGTTACAAGGATACTCGGATGCAGATTGGGCAAATTGTCCAGTGGATCGGCGGTCATATACAGGTTTTTACTTTGAATTTGGCGGTGGTCCCGTTTCATGGGAATCACGAAAGCAGCCGACTGTCGCATTGTCTTCGGCGGAGGCAGAATATATGGCTTTAGCTTCGGCCACAAAAGAAGCATGTTTTCTGAAAAGATTTATCGCGGAAGTAACGAATAAGTCTCCGGATGTTATAATTTACTCCGATAGTCAGAGTGCACAGAAACTGGCAAGCAACCCAGTCCATCATAATAGGACAAAACATATTGATGTTAAGTTTCACTTTATAAGAGACAAAGTAAATGAAAAGGTCATAGAACTTAAGTATTTGCCCACAGATAAGTTACCGGCTGATGTCTTAACTAAAGCACTAGGTCCTGTCAAACATTCTAGATGCTTGAAGTATATGGGTATAACTTAGTTTCCTATCGTTATTTACTTTGTAATAACTTTAATTTATATGTTCACGTTTAATATTTTATTTTGATTAAGGGCGGATGTAGTAAAACCTTGTTTTGTAGTATTACCTCTACGGTTTTTATAATCAAATTTAAAAAATATTATTCTGTCTTCTAACTATCATCTGTCGTCCCATGACTTTTCAATAAACAAATATGTATATTAAAAGAAAAATTAAAAAGTCGTTTCCTTTATGCCACCACTATAATTTCCTAAATGTAAGTTGAGGTACAAGTTTTAGAAATACCAAAGGTGAAACCACTTATAATTTGAATTTGAGTAACGCAGTTTCAGTCCTAAGTCAATATAGTTTTCAGCCTTATCATTAGATTGAGAAAAAAAGGAATTAATCATCTATTTTCTTTCACAGGGATCAGGTTGTATCATCTCACATCAAAGCCAACATAGTTTCGCTAACTCGAGTCACGGCCATCGTATTGCCAGGAATGGTAAAACGTGGTAAAGGAGTTATAATCAACCTTGGTTCAGCCTCTTCCGTGATTCCAAGCCCACTGCTTACTGTTTACGCTGCTACAAAGGTGAGTTTTTTTTTTATTAGATTTATTATCAGCCTGTATTTTTTGACCTTGTATATAAACCCTGAAGAAGAAATTTAAAGCAATGCTTTACACTTAGGTTAACATCTAAAATGAAAAATTGAAAATAATATATTAGTCATTTGATATAATTGATATTTGTTGTCCAATCTCGTAAATTCCAATCCCATGGGAATGTTAGGAGATAAAGTAAAAATCTTAACTACAGTGAAATTTTAGCTCAATTGGTCATATCTTAAATCTGTTAATAATATAAGGAGATTAAACTAAAATGATTATTTGATATACTAATAATTTGTTTCAGGCCTTTGTCGAAAAATTCTCAGAAGGTCTAGAGATGGAATACGGTAAAAAAGGAATCACTGTACAATGTGTCTTACCTGGATTTGTCTGCTCTAACATGTCTGGTATTCGACGAAGCACGCTTCTAGCACCTTCCGCCAAAGACTTCGTCCAATCTGCCATCAAATCGGTTGGCACATCGACCAAAACGACTGGCTACTTCCCTCATGCTGTATTTGTTAATGTCCTTAACTCGATGTATGCAGTCAGCAGTAGTTTGGCAGTTTGGATCGTGACCAGATCAATGGAGAATTCACGTGGGCGATTCCTCAAAAAGTACAAAAAACAATAAATTATTCTCTACTTCTTCTTTGCACTTCTGTAGATGCATGATTTCTTTCAACCAGGGTGAAAGGTGTCAGAGTAGTTTGAGCACTGTTAATAACATCATGTAATATAATTAGTTTAAAGTGCAATATAATGGCTTATTGTCGTATGTGATTCATATTTTCTATTAATTGGTAATACTCTATAAGTGAAGCTATTGTTATCAAAATTAAAAAAAAAAACATAAGCCAAATATTTTTTTGTTGTATATAAGAGTTAATGCAATTTTAGTTTAATTTACTAAGTAGGACAATTTCGTTTATATGTCTACTGTAAGAATGATAAATGTGCTAAAGTGGGATAATTTGTTGTACCTACGTGTTTTGGTTTGAATAAATTTAGCTTCATTAATTATTTATTCGTTTTCATTAACGCTGGTGATGGATGCTATTGAAACGAGACTAATGGAGTAGGAATTGTAAATATTAAATATTTGTGTCGTTTTGCTAATTTCAGGTAGAGTTAAAGGTAAACTAAAGATAAATTAATTTTTGCCCTCACGTTTCCATGCTACTACTAATTCAGGTCCTGAACTCTGACTAGGAAATTTTGTGGAATACACATTTCAAAATATCTTATAACTTATTTAAATTTGGGAAAATTCAGGAACTTGGTTTTAGAAATTGATTCTTACTTTGATTATTCCTTCTTTTTAAATCTGTAGTGACTCTGACTTTGCATCAAAGTCCAAATTTCCACATAGTTACCTAAACAGCAAAGCTTTGATTTACTCCAGAGTCGCCAAACTTAGGTGAGCCAGTAATCTACTAGATCGAGCCAGAACAATGTATATTCCCTCCATCATTAGGTAAATATTTTTAATACTGTACTTATTGCAAGGAAATCTCTATTAATTTTTGAGTCAAGTCTCGAAAATTTTAAAATGCTTAGGGTATATATTTGAGATTTCAGTCGAATAGTAAAAACGGTAAATTTAAGCCTAAAAACTTGATATATTAAACTGTTTACGTTCGAGTTGTTGTGAAACCGTTCACCACTCTAACCATCAAAAGCAGAATAACATAACCCACACAACAAGCAACATGTGATAAGCCGGAACCAAAATCATCGTGAAGGTGAAAGGAGCGCATATGAACTTCTCTTGCAAGGAGCGTAAATCACGTGTATGATTAATTTACAGTAGTTTTTAACTATTTCTGGTTAGGAAATTTCATAAAACGGCCTTTAGTTGTGTATAGTCTCTTTCCACGGCGAGTAGGTTACTTGTTTAACTCTGGTACACTAGCCAGGCTCTCAGCCTGACCAATTTGGTAAGAAAATTTATCTGGCGTGGATCGTCTGGTCTGGATCGTTTATCGGATACGTATCTTTTCGTTGTTTATCTGTGTTCTCTACCAACAGTTTTTTTAAGCTTACTTTGATTCTACATATTTGGTGGGTCAATTTTGATAATTGATAATGTTCAATATGCAGTTAAGCTGTTTTGTTAAGATTAAGATTTTTACTTAAAAAAACCGTTTATTCCTGTGACGTGAATAAAGTTACCAAGTTTTTGAGATTCATTACCTAATAGAAAAGTAATCCAATTAAATAGAATTTATAGATGAAAATTGTTCCAATATTTTCCAAAGAAGCGTCTCTAAATACCGTATAAGTTTCTAAACTCCTTTTGTACCTGTTAGAAGATTAAAAAAGAATATGTTACAAAAAGATGTTTTTTTTTGTTTTAAAATAGTTGAACTTGCTTTTGGCTTCAATCTCATCTGACGCCAAGTGACGAAAGTCATACGAGTTCAAAGGTGAATGTAACATTTTTGTGCAGAACGCCACCACTGTGCCTTATAACAAGAAGAAAAAATAGGAATGCAGTGGTAAATTTATGAAAACTTAACATTCCAGTCATTATTATTATAAAACCATTTGAAATAAAAATCGAATCAAAATGGTGCTGAATCATTCAGAAATTTAAATAA
Source organism: Stenoptilia bipunctidactyla (assembly GCA_944452665.1). Classification (NCBI taxonomy): domain Eukaryota; kingdom Metazoa; phylum Arthropoda; class Insecta; order Lepidoptera; family Pterophoridae; genus Stenoptilia; species Stenoptilia bipunctidactyla. The sequence continues at coordinate 12,762,729 of OX101737.1, read as the reverse complement.
ATTATCATTTTGCGTTAAGTTGTGTTGTCGCTTAAACCAAGTGAATTATTAAATATTGAGGTTTGTTTGTATTCGTAATTAAAGCTGCGTTGTACTTTAATCTCATGTGATTGTTAAGTGTTTTGTAGACAACTGTTTCTTTTTTAACAAGGCATATGTTTTTAGAATTTATATCATAGATAATTGCTAGCCTGCTGCGTCAAAACTTTCTTAGCCAACCTAGGGTTTTAAAAAACGCGATGGAATTCGAAAATATTGATTTTAACGGTACCAACACCATATTAAATGTATCACTATCATCATCAGAATGGGGAAGTTTGAAACTAAAAGACATACGAAGATCTATTCTTAGAAATCATGTCATCGGTTTTAGTAACAAGAAAAACATTCACACATTTAAAAAAATCTTGCTTGGGAATCGAACACAGAACTTTTCAATAATAAAACTAGCTCTATTTATATTGAGATATAGATCGTGTTGTTGTTAAGCAGCGAATTTTAATTTGGTAAATTAAATTGATGGTAGGTAAATGAAGATGAGGTCGAAGTGCACGAACTAGAAAAAAACTGGCTTGGCTTAAAATAAAACAATACCAGAATACATCACTGCCTGAATTTTTGGCAGCAGAGTTTTTTTTGAACGGTAGATAATTGCCAGGTGGACTTTGGTAGGGTTTTACCACCAAACTGGTTGATCACACTTAAAGTTGTAAAAAACTCGTTAGCTACATACCGTTAATTAACCAAATTTATGGTCAACTACCGATAAAATGCAGTTATTAACGGTTAAATATATGACAGTGACAACGAAAAGGATAACGTTTTTCTTTCTTTTCTTGTTAACCGACATCAAAAAATGAGGTTATCAATTCCACTCGTATTTATGTAATATTTTCAGAATTACCGAGTTTTCGTTTATGTTAGTCTATACTAACGTCTGAACAAATGTGCCAAATTTCAATAGTGTATGTATGTTTTTATGTTTGTGTTCCCATATCTCCGGAACTACACGTCCGATTTGAGTAATTCTTTTTTTTGTACTAGGTATCGTTTAACTTAAGGTATAATATAAGTTTCATCAAAATCGGTTCAATAGTTTTTTAGGTAGGGAATTTCAACCGACTTTTTTTGCCAGTCGAAGCTGGCATCATCGCGCTACTTGTGATTCACATTTCAATCAGTTAGCGACATCTTGCGGTGGTGTTTAACCGTAACAAGCATAAAATGCGGTTAATTAACCGTTAATACGAAAAATGCATATTTAACCGCGTGGTTAAAATCGTTAATAACCACCTTCACAAAATTGGAACTCAAAGCTTAGTTCTTATTTTGTGAAGCGTCTTAGCGTCTAAACATAGCCCTACTGCCCCTGGAAGAGTGTGACTCACTAAGGTTTGAGTTCCAATTTTGTATGTATATCTGATTGACTTCCAGTTGTAGTAACATAGTATTACTGTAAATATAATAAACTTAATTAATAACCTATCTAATAATACACTTTCTACTTAGATCTTGTAAAATCATTGGTCTATGACACTGTTCTGTTTCCTAAATTGCTTATTCACCATTTGCATTGCACCATGCCTCGTGATCGTAATTGTGTATAATAATGTTGATGCTTTTGGTATCACTTATTTATTTTTACTAGCAACTATTTTCTCTATAGTAAAGTCATTGTTCATTCCAGTATTTATCATAAGCACTTACTTACCTACAAGTAAGTCATCAGTTAAATATGACTATGACAAATGATATGTGTAATAACGTGGTAAACTCCCATTGGGGAGTGATCTATAGCACAATTGTGGACTTTCCATTTATTGGACTTAAATATTACATGATAGTAAGTCAGAACTAGTATAAGCGTCAATTATTTTACTCTTAAAGCTTTAAAGTATTTAAGGTAAGTTCAAAAAGTAGATGGAAAACTATTAATATATGATAATTAAACCACTTTGTCCCCTTTTTAAGTTAGTCTACAAATCGGTGCAAAATTTTGAACTTTAGCCCAGTCAAATTAAACCAAAAAAGGACAAACAGGGGAAATAATTCACATAGCTTTAAAAATTGGCACCCGTATACCATGTGTATTTCAGATTAACATACTAAAAGTCCTCTAGGGTGGGGGGTGTATTGGTGTAGCGTCTTTTCATTCTATACAACGCCAGAACGCAGCCATAGGAAACTGCTCGCGTATATATTGTAATGCTGCTTTTAAATCTGATATTACAATGCATACACAAATTTTGCGTACTGATCGTGTATAGTTTGTATCCTGGATGCTCACGTCTTCGTTCCCGACTATACTACACCACTTACACTTGACAAGAGTGTTAAAAGTTAAGTTTCTTTTTGATTCAGTAATATATGGAATTATATTTAAACTTTAGGAGACGGTACGGTTAGGAACGACGACGAGCGCAGCGAGGAAGAGCATGTTAGGTTGCATATAGTTATATACGTGCGTGAGCCGAGCGAGCGAAGCGAGCGGTGCCGCGGCAGCGGCCGGCAAAGCGCCATAAACCTGGTCAGCTATCCGACATGCTTATCAGAAAATAATAAGATAACTACTTACCAGGAGTACTATGCTGTAATACAAAATTACTAATAGGTTAGCTTAGGTTAGGATTGGGTTAGGATGGGTACTGGCGCTGTACATTATGGAACAACATATAAGTACTTCTACGTTACTATAAAGTATACGCGAATATTTGCGTACTGCTCTTGTATGGATTGCAAGAACTTAACAAAAAAGTTATTTCCAATATATACGCGAGCAGTTTCTTATGGCTGCGTTCTAGCCCTGTACAGAATGGAAAGACGCATTGGTGTAGGGGGAGAAGAAGGAAGCCCTTTTTAAGGTTTTTGCTCATATCTCGAAACTCTGTACAAGTAGCGTAAATATTGCGTCTAACAAAAGATTGAACAAAAAATTTCCTATTGATTTGTTCATTTTCATTTTTACTCTACAACCAATATCTAGGATCTAGAAGGTGTTGAATTTACGATGAAGGTATTTCTTATTTCCTCTCTGCAAGTTTTTGCTCATGATCACCGTACTACGAGCCCTCCTCCTACCTAGGCCGCCTTCGTCAGGGAAGTACGGGACTGTGGAAGCAAATAATGGTCGGCATACGACTTGCGTACGACCCTGTATCGCCCTTCGTATTGAAATAAATAATCTTTTCAACACACTTGCTCGTAAAGTGAGCGTTATTCTATTGAGTTTAGAACTATAAACTGGGCTATAAGTCACGCGTGCATTAATATATTATACCCTAGTGCATAATATAATGAATCCTACAAAGTTGAATTGTACCTTTGTGCAAATAACATGCGAGAAAACAGAGCATATTTTATTGGTCCGGGTTATACACTAAATATTTTCAGAAACAACAAAGAGGTTTTATACCACTTCAAATCCATATACATTTTTAAATGTTTGCGCCTTATATTAGTAAAATAAATTTGTATATTAAACAAATGATTCACAATTTACAATCATTTGTCATAAAATATTAAAATATTTGCATTTACCACTCCAAATTAAACATTTTCACTTAAAATAGGCTGTATATGCTATACAGACATTGACACATTTGACGGAAAAAAAACCTACGCGCATGCGCGAGGTTCGGCGCCATTTTTCAATCACAATTCACAGCTTTGTTATCAAGTGTGTTTGTTATTTTATGATCACGTATGTCTGTCTTTTACTCACAAGTGTGTTGAAAAACGTCGTATGTAACTCGTGAGCGTTGCTAATTACAGTCTCGGCTCATTATTAAGCCCTCGCCTGCGGCTCGGGCTCAAATCACAGCCTCGACTGAATTAGCAACTTCGCTCACTTGTTACATAATATACTATTGTTAACCAGTTTGCTGTGTATTATTATGCCTAACGTTACAATCTTGAAAATATATGCAAATAGTGTAATAATTGCCTATAACAAATGTTTCTACATAAAATTAACTACTGATTTGGTGATACAACGTTTTACCCTACGAATACTACTTTAGAAGCTACAGGCTGTTTAAGTTGACCAAGAGACAAAAAAGGATAAAATTATTTAAAGTTTGATTAGAGACAGAAACAAACATATCACATCACATCACTTTATGCCTTCTACATCGACATCCTCATCTTCACTTCAAGAGATCTGCAGGTACTCCGTTTTTATATGAATCTAAGCTTCCTCTATTTCAGGTGGCATTTTGTTCCCCAGGCACTCTTATATTGAACTACTCGTAGCTTTTTTAATTTTGCTGATGTTTTTTTAGAAGTAAAAAAGGCGAGATCACTCTTTGACTTCTGGACTTTACAAAAAGGAAGTATCTGCCTCTGAAGCACTAAGGTGGGTAGTGCGTGCAAGTTATATTGTCAACAACATGATTCCTCCTTATTCTGCAACAGAGGAGAGAAACATGGGGGTTGGTTCAAGATGCACTACCCACGTGGGACTAGTACCTCAGTCAGGCCGTGCCCGAATACTTACGAAAATCGCGCGCTTTGTAAAATAATCACCATTTAACTTCCAAAGTATAAGTCGTTATCACCAAATTTTATGCAGACTTTTTTCTCAGAAGCAAGCATTATGATATTTGTACAGATTTTCGATACATGAGAAAACACGTGAAAATAGGGACCTTTCAACACACCCTCAGCACACCCCTCACCCTCGAGGACCTTTAGTATGTAAATCTGATTCCGCAATGTATAACTGTGCGTTACGTCATACAATCACTACGTCCTAGATTTAACTAAATTGACTGGGTTACATTATAAAAATTTTAATCAGACTGCACTTTAATAATAGTATTATTTCCTTTTACTTAGTTGTTGTTGTAATATACTAATATTCAGAGGTACCCAATTAAATGTAAGCTTTTAACACTCCTAGGGATTTAAGATTTAAGATCACTGCAAATCTTGGCGATGAAACAAGATTATGTGAGAGATGAATACCAACCCTACCACAATAAAATTTTTGTTTTCTTTTTTTAATACAACAGTTATTTACTTATATAACAGTACCAGTGTTAGTCAAAAACCGAGTCAGAAATCACAATTTAAGTAGTTGATTTTTTTTTTTATCGATAGCAACATAAAGTATAAATTTGTATGTGCTTGACTACACTATTGTAAGATCAACTTTAAAAGTGCAGGCATAGTGGCATATTGCAATAAGTGCCAATGCTGCGTCCCGCGTTCGAACGCGCGTTTCATACAAAACTGCAACGACCGTACCGTACGCGCGTTCGATACGGACGTTCAGAATGCGCTAAGCGCCGCGTATGATACGCACGTACGGTACGGAAAATGTTATGGAAGTTTGTATGTTTGAATCTCTCTTAGGTGTTATATAAATCTATGGGTAGGTGTGGCTATTTGAAGATACGGACGTACGATACGCGCGATCGAACGCGTAACGCAGCGTTGGCACTTAAGGTTATCATTTTCTGCTAGACCATTGACACACAATTCCATTTAAGATGTCTTTCAGTGTAATGAGCATCTAATCACAAGCGTTTACAATTCAAATCTGCAAATCATTTTGTTATAGTGACCTCTTTGTCTAAGAATTTTGTTTCGTGCCTCCATTTTTAACTTCGACTATACATAACAATAATATAGATTGCAATTTTTTGTACATATGGAAAATTTGATTTAAAATTTAACTTCATTGTGTATAAACAGCTTATAAGCCAAATAAAAATCAGTCTTAGTTGAGCTGTGATTTATGATATTTTACAAAATTATTTTCAGAAAAGGAAAACTGGATGCATAATTTTCAAGACTCTACAAAACCAACTTAATCACGTTAATTTTTAAAAACAATCCAACAAGAGGCTTTTTGGTAAGAAGAAGGTGCTAGAGGTGTTTAAACTATCACTTTTACGGTCAACTATACATACCATATAAAGAGAGAGGTCCTGTATTCAGAATAAGAGAGAAAGAGATGACTGTCACAGCTGCGGACAACAAAAGTACAAAATTGTGTATAAGAAATAAGTACAAAATTATTACGAAGAAACTAAAGTATTATGAAAAAGCTATGAAAAGCTGGAGCTGACATGTCAAGATCTAAGTGAAGTCTTGGAGTTGCGGCAGAATATCATTGTTATAATCTAAAATATGTCTTAAGGTTCTCTATTAATAAATTGTTTTTATCTTATTTCCACTAATTTACTTATACAGGCTGTTCCAGTTGATTAACCATAACTCTAGGGTATTAATGTGACTATGTAATAGAATCAAACAACATGAGAATTTTTTTTTTGTTTTTATTTTTCATACAAAATAATTCAATAAAGTCAAACCGTCTTATGTAAAACACCTTTAGCGAAGTTTGACAACGTGCCATTTTCTATCCCTTTTTTCACCGCTATACACAGGTACAGTTCGCAACGTTTTGCGTTGTACATTGTATGCAACTTCCTCAACATTTCAAATATTTTGTTGTTTATTGTATGGCTTCAGTGACACGCAGTCTATTGAATGAATGTTAGAGAGATTTTACAATGGTGATAATTTATGAACTCATTATACTCTCTTTTGAACCACATATTCTTTTGCAAAATGTTTTTTTTTAGTAAGGAACAAAACCTTTAAGTTATGGGATATCAAAAAGATGTATATCAGTATAGATTTCATTCGTGTCACCACCACCGTAGCCATAATATTTTAGGCAGACTTTATGTAAAGGGTTGTTTATGTGAAAGTTGCAAAACAGGCGGAACTAATAGGGGACATACTTCCAAGCGTATCCAATAGTTTACTTTGACGACCCCATTTGGATAATTGGGAGTAAGAAGGACTATTGGTAGCTTTTTAATGGGAATAACGCGAGAAAAAAACGTTGATACGGGGGGATGCAAACGACGTGGGCGGAGGTCAATTACATCGACACATAAATAGACTTTATACTCTGTTCAAGAGGCTACTATCTCCACCTGCTGAACTGGCATGGAAAAGAGTTGACTTTTCAATGGTTCCAATATCGAGCCAGTGTACGGATAAGCCTGAATTTGCCTTCACCTAGACAGAAAAAGCTAAATTCTCGATGGTTATGGTACGTTAAGTCAGCTGAAAAGTATGTTGACAATAATTTAATCAAAGTCAAACTTATTATTGGCAATTTGGCAATAACAATAAATACCAGTAAAGTAAAATGTGATGTATCTCTATTATAAAGATTTCTAAAAATGGATAGTCCTAAAGAAAAACAGTCAATAGGTAACACAATCGACCAATGGCTTTTTGATATTTTGATTCTCACTCTAAGAGACTAACTCATCTGAGTATTTCTTTCAATGAGTAGAAACTTTGCATCCAAGATCCTGAAGAACTACGAATGGGAGCGGAGTTATGCATAAATGCAACGAAGTTTGATACGTTACAAATTCTTATAATAGCCTTCGCTTTTATTAGCCTTGTGTTTGTTATGAGTTGGATGTGGAAACAGTTTCAAAGCACGGATCAGATTTAAAGCATCATAAAATGGCTTCAACCACAATCGTTCCTGATTTGGACTTTTATGTCAGATACTTCGCTTCAATCATTATGTTGGTCGTAATTATTTATTTATTGCGACTCATGAGGAAAAATGAGAAAGTTGAGATTTCACAATATCGGAGTAAATCTTCTGATTTTATTGTTTCTTACTAATTAATTACTTTATAGCTTGTAAAAAGACAATTCTTGTTATCAGAAAATGGTGAACGTGTATTCAGGACTGAATGAAACACCAAAAAATTGCAAAATTTATTAAGTAGCAAAACACAGTAAAGCATGGTCTAAAATTTTTGTCTTTTTTTGCGGTCCTCATTTTTTATTTCAACATTAAACCAGCAAAGTTGCATAAAAAAACGTTCCTCAGAATGAAGCAATGACATTTTTGTGGAAGAACCAGCATTGGCCCCTAACTATTACAATTCCCATTTTTGAATGGATTTAAGCTTTACTAAGAAGCCTAGCATAAAACTTTGTTACGTTTTCTAAACCTCTTTGATCTCAGTCTCACCTGATGGATGGATGGGTCTGGAGAAAAGACATCCGTTGATTTAAGAACCGAATAGGTATAATATATCACGCAAGAGTCACGTGGACTCGTGTATTCTCAAACTTTGCTAAGGCTCTACCTTAAGAAATTTTTTTAACGGTTTTCTATACAGAAATAACAGTGAATCTATGTCTGGGGTATAATCAGAGCTTAAAATTAGCTTTCAGAATAAACTTCCGAGATGAGCCGCGCATCGCAACAGGTTTCAGTAGAATTATTTTTATCTGAATGAGGGAGGCGCATGGTGCTGATAAAGATGATTATCATACATGCACAAAATATACCATTAATTGACTACAAAAAACTAGGTCATATTATGTAGTCAAATTGAACGGTATCTCAATGAAATTGATTTTTTTTTACTTATCTTAAAAAATTATAAAATTGAAATGTCTGTAAATTCAACTTATCAGCTCTTCACTCAACGCATATGAAAGTATAAGCAGAGTAAATTTATCGAAAAACCTGTTTTAAAAAAAAAACTGTCTGCCTGTTGTTGTTCTCTTGGCCTTAGCCGTAGGCAGACAGTTTTTGTTTGCTACTCTGAAAGCGGGAAGTTCCCTCACCGATAGCTTATCAATGGGTTACTTAAGTTTATTTAAAAAATTGAATATCACAAGGAATTTCAAAGCCTCTATACGCGGGGGCGAAACCACGGCATTCAGCTAGTCATCTTCTAAAGTGACCTATATCAACCTAAAAAAGGATGTTATTTACACTAACCGCGACAAATAGTTAAACAGGAACAGAGCTTCATAATATTTAAATTATCATTGTCAGTCTGTTAAATATAAACACAAATACTTGAAACCTATGTTTTGCACTCAATAGTTAAATATATGAAATTTGGATAATTAACCGCACATTGTTTTTGACCGCATGTGATTGTTATACCACATACAGTATGAATTTTGTAAACAACATTTGTGCAGTCAACCCTATTGTGCTTTTATAATTATTTTGGAAGCCCTATTGTATTTATTAGCAAGTTTGTGGACACTGCTTTTGAAATAGTAAAACTATTATTTTGATTTAAATTTTTAATGCACCAGAAGTTAACTCGGCTGAAACATGAACGTTGAATGTTTTAGTAGCGAGAGATCATAGTGAATTTGATATCGCTTTTCTTATCTAATCTTGAGCGTAGAAGATACGCTGTTACGTTGAAATAAATAGGTAAGTACCTATGTTATTTTGGGTGCGAGGATAGTTTATTGTATGAGTAAGAACACTTAAGTGCTATGAAAGAAAAATCTTCAACGAATATGTGAAAATCACTCTTAAAAAAACATAACTACACGCGTTATGGCGTTAGGCAGAACACTAGAGGTAAAAAGACCGTCTGATGGCAGGTTTGACAAATTCGGAGGCATTACAACTATGTAGAGAGGCTATTTATATGGCCGACAAAAACGCCAAAAAAAGCTCTGTCCCTTGACTGACTTCTACAGTACGCCCAGAAAAAGAAGCAGCTGGTACATTATATGTTCTTCTTTCGTTCCCAGTCCAGCATGGATGGAAGCAACTCCACCATATCTGTCACAAGTGATACAGAAGGCAGCAGATCAAATTTTTTACTTAATGTCCAGGGCATAGAGTTCAGATTTAATTACAATTTTTTTATAGATTTGTAACGCTTGATCTGCTTCCTTCTGTACATATGTGTACTGTGCGATTGACCATCTTAAGGTACTTTTATGAAAAAATAAGTTTTCATTGAAATAACTTAAATACCTTTTAGAAATTCTTAAACCCATTTAAATTTACAACCAATTTAAAGTTCAAATATGTATACAGGGTGACTGATGACAAATATTAGACACTGAAGGAAAGCACTCTGTACTCGGTTCTGATCATAATTATGTTATAAAAGTTGGTACTCAATTTTTCACCAGAATCCACACTAATATTATAAATGCGAAAGTAACTCTGTCTTTCTGTCTGTCTGTCTGTCTGTCTGTTACCTTTTCACGCCTAAACCACCCAACCGATTTTGCTGAAATTTGGTATGTCGGTAGTTCGCACTCATGAGAAGGACATAGGTATATTATTTTTTGGAAATTCAACCCCTAAAAGGGTTAAAATTGGTGGCAAAGTTTGAATGAGAAAAATATTTTTATGCACATTTTTGCATGAAACTTTGAATTAATGTGATGAAACACGTATTTCAGGGTTTTTCTAAATTCACCCCCATTGGGGGTTAAAGGGGATGGCTAACTTTGTTTGGGAAATTTAATTCTATTGAAATATTTTGCGTGACACTGAAATAATGCTCTGCAATGCAAATTATGAGATACATATCTAAGCGTTTTTTGAAAATCAACCCCTATGGGGGTTAACGGGGGTGGCACAATTTGCGTAGGAAAAATATTTAACAGTAATTTTTACCATGCATCTCTTAGAGCGTCCGAAACTATAGAACAAGCTCAGGTCCGGCAAATCTTAGATGCGGAGCGTCACGCATCTTATAGAGCCACCGAGACCTTAGAACAAACTCAGTCTCGGTAAATTTTAGATACGGAGCGTCACGCATCTCTTAGAGCCACCGAGACCTTAGAGCAAACTCAGACCCGGCAACTTTTAGATGCCGAGCGTCACAGATCTCTTATGGTCGTATTACAGAATAGTACTCATGTATTGATACTAGTTTTGAAACTAGTATCAACGACTTTCTTTATTACAAAACGTTGCCTAATACAAGATTCAATGATCAGATATCACTTGAGTACTAAATGATTTGAACTTTGTTCACGCTTATTATAGAACTTTACTTATGCATATGCCAATGATTGAAACTAGTTTCACAACTGTATTCACTTGAGTGTGCTTTCTACCATACTTGAGCGTACTTCAAATTAAGTTTGTGTTGTTGTGAACTGTGGCTTAGAGAAAAACTAGATAGGTACGCGATTCGTGCCTTGTTTAATAGTGATCTGTATTAACTACAATGGATCCTTTCAGTGATATTGACCATTACGATAATATTTTTATACACGAAGTGCGTATTCCACGACAATTATTACGAGATGTACAGGATCCCTTCGCCATGGACGAGCTAAACTTTAAAAAAAGATATAGGTTTACACAATCTACAGTAAAAGATGTGATTTTACCCATGATTTATAATGAATTATATAAATCTGATCAGCGAGGGTGCCCCATTGCGCCTGAACTTCAAATTCTCGTGTGCTTAAGATTTTATGCCACAGCATCATTTCAAGTAAGTTTAGGGCATTATTACATGTTGGTAAATTTTTGATAAGATACCAATTGTTGTATGATTTTAATAAAAAAAATGTTAGTATATAATGTTATAATTTCAGATTGTGTGTGGAGACTTACTGAATTTATCACAACCTGTTGTGTCAATAATAATTGCAAAAGTATCTAATTTATTGGCCCGATTATGTCACCGCTTTATAAAATTTCCTCAGAATATGCAAAATGTCTGGACTCAATTTAATAATTTAGGGCAAATTGGTACCTGGCCAGGATTGCCTAATATTGATGGGGCTGTAGATTGTGTGCATGTTAAAATTGTACACACCCCAGGAGTCCAACACCATGAAGCCTATAGAAACAGAAAATCATATTTCTCTATTAATGTTCAAGTAAGTTGCTTAAAACCTTTAAGTGCATAAAAAAGAATTAAACTTTACATTATAGTTGAACACATGTTAATAATATATTCTTTTTTAGGCCATTGCTGGTCCTACTGGGCAATTTATGGACATTGTGGCTCGATGGGCAGGCAGCACACATGATAGCAGAATATTCCAGATGTCATCTATAAATATGAAATATAGAGAAGGCCAGCACTCTGGATATTTAGTTGGGGATAGTGGGTATCCATCTTTAAGATACCTGCTAACACCAAAAAATTCTCCACAGAATCCTGCTGAGGAGCGCTACAATAAAGCACAAATAAAAACCAGGAATGTGGTGGAGAGAATGTTTGGGATGTGGAAAAGGCGTTTCCCGTGTCTCACTAGAGGAATGGGCAATAAATTAACCACAGTGGCTAATATTATTGTGGCATGTGCCGTTCTGTACAATATTGCAATGAACATTAATGAGGATACACCAGACGAGGACATTGAAAGTGAAACTGTTGAAGTAGACACACCAAATGTTTTTAATGGAACCAACGAAGGGTTTGCTGTAAGATCAGCATTAATTAATAGATTATACTCATAAATATGTTTTAATTAGCTATTTGTCATTAAAATTTATCATAAATTTCAATTTGTTTATCATTGACAGACATGACTAATATCCCAACAAAAATAATATGTGTAATGATCTAATTGGAAAGGGAATAAAAAAAAACATTTCAACAAAATGTTAAGTAAACTAACAATTGTTTATTCCACACCTGGGTGTGTATAACTATGTTTATGTTTGTTATTAGTATATCTAGTTACAGTCCAGTTTTTACACTTGCCCTAAGGTAAACAACCTTACAAAATCAAATCATGTGTTTCAATGATGGGATATTAAAGTGTTTCAGTGTTAAACAATGTATTGTGGAATATTTAATTTTAATTAAATAATTTAACTTTGAAATTTTGTTTACCAAAACGGACAAGTATTAAAAATCGGACTGTACATGATAACCACAACATAAGCTCTACTCAGGGTTATGCAGTAAAACAAAATAAATAAGGCTTTTACCTCTGTAGTCACATTTATTTATTAAGAAATATAAAATTTTATACAGAGTTATTGTATAAAAACACCAATAACCCTGTATAAAAACAATTTTTGTAACTGTTAATATTGAAAATAAAACTTTTTTAAAAACCACTATACACTTACAACTAAAATATTTACAATTAAATTAACAAATAATCTTATGAAGATTCAACAAAGTGATTTTAGATTTTACACAATCAACAGCATTAAATAAATAAATAAAACAAAAAAAAACACTACAAAATGTTGATGAAAACTAAAAAGTTATTATTTAAATAAATACTTAACATGTATTAAAAACATAACTAAAATAATATGGAAATTGCAAATCAATATAAAATTAACTATGTTTAATTATCTAATACAATCAACAAAGACACATCTATAATGTAATAAAGAAGTAATCATTTATAATTTAATCAACAATAAAATCAACAACATAGAAAAATTAACAATATGAAAATAAACCAAGCAAAGAAAACTAAATATAAAAAAGGATGTTAAAAGAAACTTGTCAAAGGTACCATGCATTTAGAACTAGAAAATTGAAGTACCTATTTAATCTATATTTAAATCTTTTTCAGGTTTTCTAATTCTAGCTTAGCTATGGTGGCACGAGCTAAGGCTTCTTCCTTTCTTCCCTGCATTACTTCAAGCTCAAGAGAATGGAGCTCATTGGCTCGCTCCTCCCTATTTTTAAATTCCTGCCGCAGAATCCACAATCTTAAGCGCTTCTCAGTATTAATATTTTCAGGACCCAGCTGCTGCTGTCCTGAAGTTGGTTGAGTATTCTCAAGTACAAATGGTGACTCTGTGGCTATTATGGGCTGTGTGTTGTGTGATGTAGATGGTGTAAGGATTAACGGTGATGGTGGTGTTGTGTAAACTGAATGAGATGTGGATAGTGCAGGTTGAGAACATGTTGTAGGTTCAATGAAGTGTTGGGCTTGAAGCAAGGCAGGAGAATCAGAATCAGTAACCATAGATACCTCCACAAGTAAACCCTCTGATAGCTCTACAATCTCCGGGTCTATTTCAACGTTAGGGCATGCAGCGCCGCCACCAGTGGCCATTCGATGCTGCCTTTCTGCTGTGAGGCAGTCGCGCTGCCTTGTTTTCATGTTGAGCCACAAGCGACGAAGCTGCTCTCCTGTTGCCTATAATTATGTTATCTGGTTTATTTGTCATTCCAATATTATGAAAAAGAAATAGGTAAAGCATATTTTATAATTTTACTTACTGACTCGGAGATTATAGAAGTAGCGTTATAAATTTGGGCGATATTTTTCTACGCATCCTTCTTTAATTTTGCGTTCGTCGCATCAGTTTTTTTATTCTCAATCACATTTTTAAAGTCTTTCAAAATTTCTTTGAGTAATTGTTTTTCATTATGGGTAAAATTACGCTTTTTCGACATCTTGGCTAATAAATATTAGTATCAGAGCCCGAAACGTTTTCACTTATGAAATAAATAACTTCAATACCTTTGATTCAATACAATAACACAATTTTGTTGTTTGTTTTTTTTTCGTCGCAAGCAGTGTTGCAGATTGATAAAGTGTTTTTCGCCAAATCATATAAAGATATTTATCACATGTTGTTATCTTATACAGCTATGGAGTTATTATAAAATGAGAAATTAGTAGTAAATTATGTTTGAATTATATAATGGTGCCTTTGATGGCTTTGAAAAGTTTGAACTTGCTTTTCGTAAATAAAAACTATATTGGAATTCATAATTTTAAGTGCTTTTACTTATAGTAGTTGGTAACATTACATTTAGCTTTTACGTTTCGTTTTATTTTTGAGTGATAAATACAAATATATTTTCATAGTAAAAAGAAGCGACAGTTATAATTTAACCGTACTGCTTCTATCGAAAAACAGATAAATAATTCAAAACATTGACGATTTTGTCATATATCATATAGAATTTAACGCAATTTATAAGACATTGTAATCTAAACGTTGCGTATAACGTAACAGATCATTAGTTTTTGTTATTAAATGTAATGGGAAACAAATCTTTTTCAAAGAAAACCCAGTATCAACTGAGTCAGATATTTGAAACTAGTTTCAGGTAATCTGGTTTTGATAATTGTTTTGTAATAAGACTAAACCTCAAGTCAAGAATCAGCTGGTGAACAACGCTTACGTGAAACGAGTATTAAGTCTCGTTCTGTAATACGAGCATTAGAGCCACTGAGACTTTAGAGCAGACTCAGGCCCAGCAATTTTCAGATGCTAACCGTCACGCGTCATGCATAACTGCAGAGACTCACGAAGAGTCACAAAGGCGGCGAGACATTAATGCTGAGCAGAAAGAAGACGCGCGCTTACGCGTAGCACGTGGGAGGCGTTTCACGATGACGCGTTTGATTATGATCCACTGATTGACTACGTCAACCACCGATTAGTTATAATTGGGAAAATGGATGAAAAATGTAGATATTGCAGCAACAGAAGTATTATGGGAGGGATGGTTGTGCTTTTGGGTGGTGATTTCAGACAGATTCTACCCGTGATAACTAGAGGTACACCGGCAGATGAAATAAACGCATGTTTGAAGGCCTCTACGCTATGGGCGCATGTGCAAAAATTTAGTCTGACTACAAATATGAGAGTACAACTGCACAACGATTCACAGTCGGGGCTGTATGCGGCCACTCTCCTGAAAATTAGTGAAGATCGTATGGCCACAGACACTAACGGTATGATCACACTAAATCACGTATTCTGTAATATTTTTGGCAGCACTGACGATCTAAAAAACAACGTATATCCTGATCTGCGGACTAATATGGGAGACCAAGAATGGTTGTGTGAAAGGGAAATTTTAGCACCAACGAAAGAAATTGTTGGACATATTAATGAAAATATTATGTCAGAAGTGGAAGGTGACGTCGTGGAATATCTCTCTGTAGATAATGTAATGGATACAGAACACCTAACATCATACCCTGTCGAGTTTCTTAAATCTCTAGAATTATCAGGCGTGCCTTCCCATAACCTGAGGTTGAAAGTTGGTGACCCCGTTCTATTAATGCGTAATCTTGATGCACCTCGAATATGCAACGGCACTCGATTGCAAATTACGCACTTGGAAAAAAACATCATTAAAGGAACATATGTGACTGGAACGGCAAAAGGAGAAAATGTTCTGATTCCACGTATTCCCATTACTCCAACAGACTTGCCGTTTCCAGTGCAGTTCCCTTTAAAACCCGCCTTTGCAATGACTATAAATAAATGTCAAGGGCAGACACTGAAGGTAGCAGGTGTGCACTTAGAGAAAAACTGCTTTTCCCATGGGCAATTGTATGTGGCGTGCTCCCGTGTAACAAGCCCCCAAAACCTGTACATATTGTCAAAAGACGGTAAAACAAAAAACGTAGTCTATAGAAACGTATTGTAATAAAATATCGCGTCTATAAACATATATTCCTACAATAGACATGTCCTTAGTAAAAAATGACGCGGATGAAGTCGCGGGTAACAGCTAGTTTCCTATAAATAAATAAAGTGACATTACTATACGTTTCTCGACGCGCCGCCTCAGTCAACACGCACACAGTATTGTTCCCGCCAAGAATCTATTGTATATCGCTTATGTATAAATGCCTTGCGTAATGAATTCCTTAACTTTCGGTTAAGTTTACTCAGTAAATAATGAATAAGTACATATTTTTTATTTTATTGTTTCTGTTCATGTATGATCTCAATCTGTCACGTATTTTTCAAACGTAAAATCCTACTGTTATCAATGTTAAGATATAAATAAAATACAAAATAGATCTACGTCAGCATTATGCCGAACAAATCCAAAATACTAAATAACTTCGATGGCATAATTGCCAGGATCCGTTAGCTTAGTTGGTTAGAGCACCCGCCCGACAGACATGGTTTGAATCCTGTTCGAGGGCGATTTCATTAAGTCTTTTCATATCTTTTAAATATGTTATAGTCCTTTATACATACAAAACTTCACGCCTGTATCCCTTAAGGGGAAGGCAGAACACCAGAGGCTAATATAACCATCTGATGACACGTTTGACAAATTTGAAGACAAAATATTGGTGGAGACAGAGTATTGCAGTGACAGGGGGTTAGCTTATCGTTCACAAAAAGAACTTTGAATAAAACCTCTGTCCCTTAACTTTTATAGTATGCCCGGGAAGAGAAGCAGCTGGTTCATTCTCTTCCAGTCCAGCTTGGAAGAAAGTCCTCCACTACGCAAGCTGGTATAGCATCATAATTTACCAAATTAATATACTATACTTGTTTAGAAATTACAATGGATAGAACGTAGGTATCTATTTTATGTGCTACCTAAAACTATTCCATTACTCAGTACCAACACCATCATACAAAAAAGGGAACATGAAAAGCCGAATTTTCAGAACTAGAATAAAAGTTTCTCCCGCAGCAAAAACAAGCAGAGATGCAATCAAAATTGGATTTTAATATTAATTAGATACTGCACAAACTTGTTCTCTGCTTTTTTCGTAGTTAAAACATTTCAGTTTCCCAAGGGTAAGAGTGGTTATTTCGAACTTTTCACTTTTTAAACCGTTTTAAGTCTCTAACTTTGTTTAGTATCGAGAATTAAGCGGTAATCAAAATAGATTTTCGTTTTTGCTGTTGTTTGAAAATATAAACTTACAAAAAAACTAATTAATTAATAAACTTGAATTAAATCAATATAACTAAACTAATTATTTAACGAATCAAAGGCTGTTGCATCAAATTATGTGATTTGTTTTGTAACACGTAATGTAACCGTTCGATATAGTTATTGTTTATTTTCAGTATTATTTTGATTCGTGACAATATATTACATTGACCTAACATGACTTAGGAGGGAATCCTGGACAAATGCCTACAGAACGTATCGTACGCCCCTCCTACTCATCGCGTCGTGCAGTGAATCTCAATTTCTATCTCAATCCTCAATCCTATGACAAACAAAATATAGATTAGAGTTTGTGTTAATGTTCGATTACTTCCCAACAGCGCCACCTAGGCTGTCAAATAAACTTTTCATAAAAAGACAATTAATTCAATATTAATAACACATATCCAACAAAATTAACACATATCCAACAAAATTAAAATTCAATTTAAAAAAAGAAACAATTCTAAAAATAAAGCAAATAAATCAGACATGCAACATAATCTCACCGGAAGGTTTATAGTCTATAGGAATTGTGCACACTGAAGTTTTAATCCGAACAATAACGCCGGAAACATCGTTACAATCTCAGGATTGAATATCCGGTCTAAACAAATGAAAAGTCGTACTATTAAAAAGAAAAAAAAAATGCAAGCTTCGTTCCAGTTTTCGAATATGTAAAATTGAAATTGTATATTTGATTTTCAAAGCATAGTTGTTGTAACTTAGAATCAGAACTTTTTATGGCAATAATTAAAAAACTTGATCTGCCTACGTCATTTAATTTATTCTTTGACTTTTAGACGACCTCTTCGTTACCCAGAAGAGAGACTTATAGCCATGTAGTGGGCTCATAACAAAGAGTTGTGATGATGATGAGGCGACACAAACGTCAGAAAAGGTACTGACATTCCTTTGTATATTTATTTAGTGTCCTAAATGCGGGTTGAATTATACAGGCTGACTTGTGACAAATTTTACATACTGAGGGAGAGCACTCAGTACTCGATTTTGATCATAATTATGTTATAAAAGTAGGTACTAAATTTTTCACTAGAAAGAATTCCCTATAAATAAATACTACACGTCACCTGGCATGGGGCACGCTGCCAACGCTAGCGTCACCATGCGTTGCGTAATCAATTCTTTAAGTTGCGGTTAAGTTTTCTCACTAAATAATTAGTATTTATTTTTTATTATATTTTTTCTTTTCATGTATGACCTCAAACTATCACGTCCTTGAATTTCAAAAGTGACCCACCAGTTACTAGTAGTGCCTAAATATGTGAAATTACTCAACCCATGTTTTATCCAACGTTGAATCCTTTGAATGCTTTTAAATAAAAGTTTTGAGGAGAATAGTTTGAAATTGAACTGTTTCAGTATTAAAAATTTTGTGAATCTGCATAATTTTTATTGTTTCATAGTGAGTTTCGAAACTATGAATTCACCATAGGAGTCACATCGATGGTTATAGAAAACATTTTACTACGTATCCCTAAAAAGAGATAAGGGCAAATAAATTTTGTTTTTGTAATAATATGAACTTGTAATAATATGATATCCTTTATTGAGACAATAGGATATAGGAAGAAATTAAATTTGTTTCTTATTTACTATAATAAAGCTGAGGATTTCGTTTCTTTTAACTATTTTGCAACAAAAGGTCGGAATTTATTTCGTACAGCATATTGCTCTAAGGGAAAGTATACATATTTGTACGTTTATTTTACGTCTATAAGCGAGCTGAAACAAACATTCAGCAAGTAGTAAAGTGCTGGCCCAGTGCTGGTTGGTGGATGTCAGAATTTCAGGGTGCCGAAATGGCTTCTGAAAAACCCTAACGATTACTCTATATAAGTATACAGCACCCGGGACCAACTGCTTAAAATGCCCTCCAAAGCACGGAAGTCGTCGTGAGAAATGATCGGCGGTCACCCATTCTAACATCGGCCGCGCCGAACGCGCTTAACCTGCGATATCCTTTGATATGCACAGTAACCACGGCATTAAAATACATCAATTGATATGAACTTACATCTCATTATTCTTACGACGATAGGTATATCTTTCGTAGGTATACGCTGTATCAAGTTATTTTATTTCTATACAAAAATTACTACATAATTAATTACAAACCAGAACGTAAACTTTATTTATATCTGAATCTCTATGCAGCAACCATTTCATCACATTCATCGACTCACAATAGTCATTGTTTTACAGATTATCAAAGACTATATTTCAGTGCTTTTCAATTATGTCGTCCAAGTTCTTTAGTTGGCTTTACTATTGAAATTTTTCGTAGTTTTCGTTCATTCTGGTAGAGTTTTTACAGTAATTTATGTAAGTGTAAGTTTTATGTAAGTTAAACAGATTAGTTTTGTAACAGTTGGTAAGTTTATTGTTTTATGAGTTCGTTTAACTTATAAATCTTCGATAGCTTGATGAAACGAATCAGTGGTACATCATCTTACCCTATTCCGGACAATTATCCCTAAAAAAAGAAAATAAAACGAATTTCAGGCTCAAAATTAACTCTTCTAATTACACGATGCTGAGATTTTGTTATATAAAGCACCCCATGGTTAACTTCCATAATACAATGTCATCGAAGCATAATTTAGGCCTACATACTTGTTGCCGTAGCTGTATAAGTTTGGGTAAAAAAACAAGCATGCTGTAAAAGTAGAAGAACTAGCTTGAAAACGAAGAAAGCTATATTGATTATAAGAAGCATTTCACTGGAGTTAATAAAAAAAAAATCAATTAATGTTTTATTTAAGAACTGCTTAATGAGTCAATTTCTTGGTATTTATTCAAGAATAAGGTTTCTTTGCTTACATCCTTTCTCATAATCATGACTTATTAATTTATCCCTTCGATAATTGCTGAGCACAAAAATCTACATCGACCAAAATTCTCTTTATTATAAAAAGAAAGGTCACCTCTTGGATTACCAAACGAAGTTCTCTTACTTTAGGAAGCTGTGCATTCTATAGTTCTGTAGAATAAGGGTTAAACGGAGCATAGTCTACTGTCACACAAAGCAAGCGGCTATGCAAGATGTAGGCTACGTGTACCTAAATGATGAAAGCGTGAAATTGTTGTCGGATCTTGAAAACGATTTTCGCACATACAATACAAAGTTTAGGTTTATATGGAAGCAAATTCATGTAACACGAGAAAAAATAAAAGTGAAATGAAATATGAACAATACCTAAGCGTACCAAAAAACGAAATTCATCGAACTAATCAACAAATAGAAACGAAAAAATATTCAGTCTCTTTCATATTCAACTTTTCCACGTCCATCCTTTGAATGCAAAAAAAAACTTTCTCAAAAGACAACAATGTGCTACGAATATCCAACAATAGGGTACTGATTCTAATTGGTCTGTATTGTCGTAGGAACGCTGTATGACTACCAATATATGTCGATTCGATTCCAAATTATTTACATACATTAATATGCAAAACCAACTCCGGGCTACGGGGTCACAATTGTATGTTCTAAAGAATCTTGAGTTCAGCGGTTTTGTGGGTCGATTCGGTTTTTGCATAATTTTAGCGCTGTTCGAACAATAATGTGGATTCAGCTTTATTTGTTAATAAAAAAGGTCTGGCATTGTATATTGGAATTTTGATCAAATATATTTCTTAGTATCATTCAATAATATTTGTATTTAAAATTAGCAAAGATTTACGTGTAGTTGGTGACGCAAGATCTTGTATCTTGTAATTTATAAATATACTTACAGTTAACATTTATCATAGTCAGACGTGTTTCAGCTAGCTCCCTGTCCCGATATTTCATGGCGACCTTGATAGGTACGGTCAAAGTCAAAAATGGAGGCATAATTTACGCTAAGTTCGAACCAAACTTCTTAGATAAAGAAGCGTGTGTGAGTAAGTGCAGGAAATAATAACCCTTGTTGCAATTTACCATCATGCCTCCACTTTGAATTTGACCATACTTACATCCATCTTAGTAAAAAGGGATTGAGTAATTTCGGTCCAATCCCTCAACAACGTTGGATGTGGTACCAAATTAACAGTTTTAGGGTACACTTCATTTCATGTTATGAAGGCTTAGTCAATATCTAACGCGAACATTGTGTTTTGATACATTTTCCAAACTAAGAAAGTTTAAAATTCTTAGCATCATAAACTGTAAACAAAAGCTTGTTTTTCTAATCTTTACCTTGATTCCCTCTCTCCTACCCCTTGCCCGCTCTTGCGGTCCTAACAAAGCAATTTGTAATCAGTCCTTGCCACAGAACAGTAATAAATACACAGAACTCTATACGATAGAAATTCAGCATTGTACGTCCCAAGTACCGTATTATAGAGATAACATGGGCACAGCTCCCTACAGTGCGTCTACCCGTAAGACAAGTACAATAATATTGTATTATCGCATCTCGGCCTACTAGATCGCGGTCAAT
The DNA here is from genome assembly GCA_944452665.1 of Stenoptilia bipunctidactyla. NCBI lineage: Eukaryota > Metazoa > Arthropoda > Insecta > Lepidoptera > Pterophoridae > Stenoptilia > Stenoptilia bipunctidactyla. Next base: position 12,740,852 of record OX101737.1, on the reverse strand, counting down.
TAGTATATAAGTGTAATATATTCTTGTCCTAACGTGTCGGGATTGTACCTTTCCTCTGAGTAGCCATACGTTAGTTTGCACAATATTACATTGCTGCAAGTCTTGCAAGTTACTCTCCCGATATAATATATTCCACACTCTTTTGTCGACTATGCTTATCATACAAATCGGGAGACATTTAATTTGACTTTAGGTGATACAAGTATAAATAGTTATTCTAAAAAAATTGTTACAACCTTAAACAACGTTGGATGTGGTACCAAATGAACAGTTTTAGGGTACACTTCATTTCATGTTATGAAGGCTTAGTCAATATCTAACGCGAACATTGTGTTTTGATACATTTTCCAAACTAAGAAAGTTTAAAATTCTTGGCGTTGGCGTATTTCTTCCGTCACTGTCATGAACTCAGCCTTCAAAAACTTAACGTACATTGGCGCACGGTATTGTCAATTGGCGCGATTGATGACAAGCTAATGTAAAAATTTTATATCATGTCATATCATGAAAGAACCGTAATAGGCCTGCTGCTCCTTGCTCGCACGTTGTTTACGCTCCTTGCTTTTGTGTTACTATCGGCTTGTTTTGCGACTTACTGACCCCTGCTTGTTTTAATTGACTTCGATATTGCTTACGTACATGTGACTACCGGACTTCTACTAGGACACGATTTTAGCAAGCGCTCTTGGTGAATGTTGACTGGTGAATACTGTAATGGCAGATAACCGCTGTGTATTATGCCTGCGCTCATGCGTAATACGTACAAGACGGCATGTTTTGGGAGCAGATATTCCACAAAGTCGACCTCAGTTTGCAGAATATGTGCGACAAAATGCCTTGATCGAGGTATGGACTGATTTATATATCTTTACATTCTACATGAAAAGCATCTGTGTTTTTTATTTGTCTTTACTGTCACACACACTTTTATTGTGAAACACACAGATAGAAACACATTTTACATTTACATAGCGAATAGTTTTAGTAACGAAAGAAAACACTAAGTATCCCTTTACGCAAGCCTATTATCAATCAATAATATTACCGTTATTACGACCGTTTGGCTCAGTGGATAGTGGCCCTGTCTACGGAGCGAAATAGAAGCGGGTTCAAGTCCCGCCAGGGGCAGATGTTTGTGTAATGAACAGAAACATTTGTGCTCGGGTCATGGATGTCATTTATATATTTATCTATGTATCTCTATACGTTATCTAGTATCCATAGTGCAAGCTTTGCTTTACACACCAATTACCTAGTCCACACTTTGGATTAGGTGATTGATATGTGATAAGTAACTGCACATTCTAAGTTTTTCTATCACTCCCAGCCAAGTATGAAAGCAAGTTATAATATAGTTTTTTTATAATATCAAGGGTCGGCAACTTAGCATAGGCGAATCTGACAAACGAGCGCCGGATCCGCCTATGCTAAGTTGCCGACCCTTGACTTCAGATGGAGTTGCCTATGTAACCTGTAATTTTACTGGCCTATCCTTTCCTTTATCCGGAACACGTCAACGATCCGTGATCTTAACTATAGAAACGCTACTACGACTTTTTTATAATGAATTATTTGTCATTAACTATTCTCACAATAACACATCTCTTAACAGGTTGTATATAATAATACACAAAATGTATGTCATCGTTGCTGGCAAAGGATTAACGCAGCTCTTGCAGCAATGCAAAATGCAGAAAAAAACGTTCAAGAACCTGCGTTGGAAAATGTGGAACCTGCAGTGGCGGTCGTAGAACCTGCGGTGGAGAACGTTTTTGTTGAACAAATGTTTTATTCTCCAGAGTTAATTAGGGCACCAAACACAGCAAATCATTGTATATTTAACGATTGTCACAACATAGAACGAAAAAGAATACCCACGGCAATTAAAATATATGTTCTACGTACGCAGAATTTGTACATTCCAAATAGTGCAAGAGTCTGTCAAGAGCATTTGGAAGCTAACATTTGGGATTCATTACTTGATCACTGTAGCGTGTCGCATGATTTTTGCGTTGGCTTTTTCACAGATATGACAAATATGTTAATATCGGCTCTAAATCAAGGAACTAGGATCGTATTCGAATTGTTGGCATAGCTAAGTGAAAATGACATGGCTTTTTGGACTGGACTCACTACTCAACAATTCGATTTGCTTTTACAAGGAACTCCTTCCCTGACACCAGCAACTAACCGTCCTCGTACTGTGATTGGCATATATTTATCGAAACTGCGTACAGGTGAGTCTAATGAAAGACTATCAAGCCTATTTAATATGTCACGCAGAACCCTGGAAAGGAAACTGGCTTTAGCCAGACAACATTTAACGGCCGATTTTGTATCTACTCATTTAGGCATGGATAATATTTCTAGACAGAATATGTTGGATAGGAATTTGTTTTTACCAAGGAGTATTTTTGGTAATGACAACAATACAAAAGCCATAGTCATCTGCGATGGAACATACATCTACATTGAAAAAAGTAGCAACTTTCTTTTTCAAAGGTTAACATACAGTCATCACAAGTTTCAAAACTTGTTAAAACCCTTTTTAATTGTTTGCAGTGACGGTTACATAATTGATGTCCTTGGTCCATACCCCGCAACAACCAGTGATGCAACTATTATTACCAACTTGTGTGAAGACGAGACTAATGCTTTTCATGTGTTTTTTGAACCAAATGATGTGTTCATTTTGGATAGAGGCTTCCGAGACTGTATTATGGACCTCGAATCGCTAGAATATGAAACACATTTTCCTCTAACGAAGGATAGGAATGAAAGCCAATTAACGACTGAGCAGGCTAATAAATCTAGATTAGTCACTATCATTCGTTGGGTGGTAGAAGTTGTTAATGGCAAGTTTAAGAACAGATTCAAATTGTTACGCCAAGATTATTTTAATAGAGCATTGCCTCACATGTTTATTGATTTTAAAATTGCAGCTGCTCTTATTAATGCATTTTATAGAGTAGCTACTGATAATAGGCTTGCCCATGATATTTTAAGCGTAATAAACATAAAAATAAACTCTCCAAACCTTTTATATGATTATGTAACTTTAAAAAATCTTAACAGACAACGAGTTGCGTTTGAAACAATGGAAGCAAACCTTCCCCAGTTGCAAGACTTTCCTGTATTAACCATCGATGATTTGATTCTTATTTCCCTTGGCTCATATCAGCTTAAGCTTGCACGATCGTATGCTAGCGAACATTTGCGTGAAAACGGTCTCTATACGATAGAAATATATCGGCAGAGTAACTTGCAAGACTTGCAGCAATGTAATATTGTGCAAACTAACGTATGGCTACTCAGAGGAAAGGTACAATCCCGACACGTTAGGACAAGAATATATTACACTTATATACTAATTGACCGCGATCTAGTAGGCCGAGATGCGATAATACAATATTATTGTACTTGTCTTACGGGTAGACGCACTGTAGGGAGCTGTGCCCATGTTATCTCTATAATATGGTACTTAGGACTGGGTAGACTGGAAGGATTTCATAGACCGGCACTTCATTTAGATGAGGTTATTGTTGATGGATAAAATATTTTTATGTAAGATAACGTCAATGTTAAATGAAGAGTTATTTTGTTTGCCTGTAGTATATTTTTTTAATTATTTTAACACTGATAATACGAATCTGTTAATAAATGTACAATATTACAATTGTTGTTTTTTTTTATTTAAAAAGATATACCCATTCGCTTCGCTGGAAATATGAACCCTAAAAATGATGTAATACATAGGTAATCCCGTAATCGTATCATAACATTGCAAATCTAATTATTTCTTGATTATTAACTTGATATTTTTTATTAAAATAAATGTAATAAGGTTCGATTTCAAACACCATGTTCGCGCTCAATTTCGGCTTGGTGCAATAATATAGTAATATTTAACTCTTTAAATGTTTGATTTAGCATAGGTTGTAACACTGTTGGTATATTGGACCAGGTTCCATACATTTTTGCCCATGGTTATTTCTTTACATCGCGCTATTAATATCGCTACTAACTACTAATATATGCAGATGTCCGCAACAACAGGTAGGGTTAGAGGTTGCGGCGTTCCAACCCTTTTCTTAGAATTAGGATCACGCAGTTCCCAATTACGTTTGACTCCGTTGACCACAATTCCAATTTTCGTAGAACGACCCCTTTGCTAATTTTTAAACTGTAGGCGCTTAAAGCATTATTTTCGTCTTAATTTTAAATCTTATACAGAGTGTCCCATAAGTTAACAATATCCTGAAAGCAGCTATCGGAAAAATAAAAATAAAGTTTTGGCCGTGTGATTATGAAATTATAGGTATTTCAAAAAAAAATCAACACCCTGTGACGTTTATTTCAGCCTGGTTCCTACAAATAGGAAATTTTGCTCGGTTTTATTTCTGAAATATAGGCCTGAGTTATGCTTATATCAATTAAAGCCTTAAATTTTAAGTTATCTACCTTAGTTTAAAAGAAAAAGTGTCGTTTATTTAAACCAAAATTTACAGAAAAGATTTTGTTTAACTTTAACCTGTCGTACTGAAAAAAATTGTGGTTAGCTTTTTTGGCAAGTACTTTCAAAAGTTCGCTCAGAATTTCATAGTTAAATAAAATATAATCCCCAGACAATCACACTAACTACATGGCCCCAAAGTAAGCATAGCGGATAAGGGATAAGGCATGTGATAAGGGATATCATGTAGTGAACCTAGAATATAAATACATAAATAGATAAACACCCAACACGGAACATTTTTTTTTCTTGTTCCGCGCGGGAATCGAGCCCGCAACCACGGGCGCCTGAGGCAGACAGGTTTACCCATCATATTGTCTTAAGTTTTCGCGATTCATACTATTAAATAAAACACTTTTTAATCGGATTTATCGCGTGTATTTACGTTTTAAATTTTAACTCGACGTTTCGGTGTCTTTGCAGACCCCATGGTCACGAGCGAATCTTGCGTGATTATGTTCCTTTGCCTACTCCTATAATTATTATAAGCTAATTAAAACTAAAAACGAAAAGATATGAGATTTATTGCACCAAATACTCATTTGATTTTAATAAGGCTATATTGAAAACACGAATAAAATTATTTTTAGAAGACACTCATACAAGAAAAAAAGTTATTTAGATTATATGATGAAAATTTGTGATTTTTTTGAAAATTATGAAATACAATCATATTTAATAAACTATAAGAGATAGGCTTGTAGTATTCAAAGTAATTTTGTTCAAAATAGGCCCACCTACCCCCATTTCAATTTGGCCAAGTGTGTACCGAACACCCTGTATAAACATATAATTGACAAAATAATCGCGTCACAAACATTTAAAAAAAAAAGAAAAAAATATTTAAAGTCGAATTCAGAACCTATAGTCCGTTGAAAGAGTTGAAACGTTTTTCTTTCTAATCAGCTGGTGGACAGCGATCATGAAGACTAGGGTTTAAGATGTATCCTTACGAGAAACTTATTCACTCGACATTCCAAAGAATAATCAACGAATGCTGAGCATTAAAAAAACCGACTTCACGTCAAAACTTCAGCTGAAGTAAAAGGTCGTCAATGTAAATATTCGCCATACTCATCCGTAATTTTTATTAAATTTAAACATTTTCTTGAAGTTCTCAATCGATTTCGATGAAATTTATATGAGTTAACCTCTGAAGTATCCTCTATCATATAAAACAAGAATATTTAAAATCAATTCATTATTGCCAAAAAAATCTTGTTACAAGGATACAAAAAAATACCATACACACTTATTGAGAACCTCCTTATTTTCGAAGTCGGTTAACTACTAATTATGTACACCAACTGAGGCGTAAGGTCGAAAATACATGACTGATCACGATGCCCTCGATTTCTGTGAATGAGCCTGAATGACATTTACCATCAGGTGGATCCAATGTTTATTGAGCAAATATAGATCAATGTGGTTTAAAAATGTCAATGCAGCTTCGTTTGTTGAATTCATTTTACTCTATTTTTATTAAGTGCCAACGCTGCGTTATCCTTTCAAGCGCGCGTACCTTACGTCCGTATCTTCAAATAGGCACACCTATCCATAGACTTATATAACACCTACTAAGAGAGATTCAAACATACAAACTTTTATAACATTTTCCGTACCGCACTTGCGTATGATCGCAGCGCTTGGCGCATTCCGAACGTCCGTGTCGAACGCGCGTAGGTATATAAAAATAAATATTTCTGACACTCACACAACATTATCTTAACTTGTGTTAATTTTAATAGTAGATTAGGTACGATGAGTGGGTAGGAATTTCGAAAAAAAAAATTTTTTTTCAATATTTTTTTTTAAATTAAAATTACAAAATTGTTCTCTGTGAGTAAAATTTATGATTAATCTAGATTTTATGACTATACCTACACAATTAGATGGACACGTTTTTATTACTTTTTGTGTAGTCATAAACTATAGATCAAACTTAAGTTCTTATCACTTAGAAGAATTTTGAAACTTTAATTTATGAAAAATATTTTTAAAAAATATTTTATTTTTCGTAATTATGACCCACTCATCAGTCTTAATCTGCTATTAAAATATTATTGACTATTATATGGCGACCCTATATAAATATACATATTGAATAAATACATATTTTTTATTAGAATAAACTTAAATAAACATATAAACATCCATGACTTGACGACTAATATCTGTGTTCATCACACAAATATCCGCCGCCGCCGGGATTCGAACCTAGGACCTCTGGCATAGAAGATAATGTATGTTACCGCTACACCAGCAGTTTTGTATGAAACGCGCGTTCGAACGCGTGACGCAGCGTTGGTACTAAGACAACATCGTGACTGAGTATATCATGTTTGACTAATTTTGTCTGGGAGATAAGTCAAAGTAATTATTATCAGTCAACGGGGTCTGTAATACTCTGAAAAATCACGTTGTGTTAAGGTACGCCATAAGATCCTCTCAAAAAAATATATTTTTAAATGTAACAGAATCGTGAAAACTAAAGAAACTACATACATACATACATAACGTCACGCCTGTATCCCTTATGGGGTAGGCAGAACACCAGAGGTTACAAGACCATCTGATGTCACGTTTGACAAATTTGGAGGTATTATAAAGATGGAAAGAGACTATTGTAGTGACAGGGGGTCAGCCTATCGTCCACAAAAACGCCTTTCAAACCTCTGTCCCTTAACTAACTTTTACAGTGTGCCCGGGAAGAGAAGCAGCTGGCACATTCTACGTTTTTCTTTCGCTCCCAGTCCAGCTTGGAAGAGTGCATGAAAGAAACTATTATCGAAAAAAGGTAAGTAGTTCAAGTATCTAAAAAAATTAAAGAACTAAGAATATTTTGAACGCCGCATCAAACAGAAACCAAATGAAGATTTACAAGCGGTAACAGATTAAATAATTTTTGATCCTCCTCTAAGACTAGAATTAAAAGTAAGAAAATATTTAAATGTCGTAAAAGTGCTTAAAGAGTTCCGCGGAGCGCATCATCAATCTTACGAAAAGGCTTTAATTAAATTTTCAACAACTTTCACAGACACTTATCTTAGGGCAGAGCGATAATTTTTAGAAAACTTTGTAGAATAATATGTTGGTTTCTAATCTATGGGATAATTATATGAGGAATTTGGAATCTGGAAAACTTTACGTAGTTTTGCAGTAAACAACAATACTCAATAAAAGTATAATGGCATCCAAATTCAAAACCAGAGTCAAAACAAAACAAAATGAGTTTGTAGGCCACAGTAACATTTATTAATAATTGTATATTTTTGAAATTTCATTTCAGCATGCTTCTATGCTGGACTGGGAGTGAAAGAAAAACATAGAATGTGTCAGCTGCTTCTCTTCCCGGGCATACTGTAAAAGTCAGTTAAGGGACCGAGGTGTTATGCGGAGGCTTTTTTGTGGGCGATAGGCTGACCCCCTGTCACTGCAATAGTCTCTCTCCACTATTATAATGCCTCCAAATTTGTCAAACGTGACATCAGATGGTTTTATTACCTCTGGTGTTCTGCCTACCCCATACGGGATACAGGCGTGAAGTTATGTATGTATGTAAATTAAATTTTAGCTTACAAATTTGACGTTTTATGGCTATTTTAATTATAAACAGTCTATTTTCTATCTTTCTGTAACGTCAATTTCCAAAAGTCAAACAAACCGTTTCAATAGTTCCATTTAACTACCAGGTCGTAAACATGTGGAGCAATGCCTGCGCCTTTTCAACTGACTCCAAAAAAAGAAGGAGGTCCTCCATTCGTCTCAATGTTTTTTTTATGTTTGTTACCTCATAACTTTTGACTGGGTTAGCCGATTTTGATGATTCTTGTTTCATATGATAGATGATAATTTTAGTCCCATACAAATTTCATCGAAATCGATTGAGTTCTTCATGATTTTTTTTTTCTAATATGTATGAATACGGAAATCTTTTATCTTGACGACCCTATACTTCAGCCAAAGTTTTGATGTGAAGTCGGTTATTCAATGCTCTGCATTCGTTGATTATTCCTGACCACTTTAGTCCAAGTTCGTTCAAGCGTCGAGTGAATAGGTTTCTTGTGGATGGACATATAACACCTTATCTTCATGATGAATGGAAGCAAAACGTCATATCCTTTTAATCTTTATCAAAATATATTGTATTAAATCATGTCATGAAAGATAAAACAACAGAGTTGGAGCAAGTAGTCACTTCAACATTCAGCACTTCAGACTACGGGAAGTGAAAGTCAAGACTCAAGAAGAAACTTTTACCTTCCAAAGCATAGAAGGTTTTTAAACTTTACTAAAGTACAGATTACCTTGGGGCACCGAATGTCGTAGTTTATTTGAAACAACGCAGCATTGAGACTGTTTTATTTTATATACAAAAAACATGATTTAAATATCATAGCTAAGGTAGAATCCTTACTCATTTGGATAACCATTTCGACTTAATGATGTGTCTCTTTGTATTTTTTTTATGTAATGAAGTTTTTGAGGACCCAGTTCCTAAGTCAACTTTTCTGAACATGTATGTTTGTATGTATTTTTCAGGGCCCACCTGCCTAGTAACCTTTATGTAAAATCTGTCGTCACCACCCCAATGGTGATGTTCAAATTCAAAAATTGAAAATTCTTTGTTAAAAATATAAATTGTTACAATAAGATTTAAAAATATTATACTAATACTAATTTATTGCAACAATACAGGAAGCGTAAACAGTGGATCCTACTCTAGGAAGAACCTGTCCCGTGGGCATCCATATATTATGTACAAAATAAAGTTAAGAGAAAAGTTCACCCATAAACATTAAAATAATCTTTAAAACCGCATTTTTTTTTCTCATTAGTGGAAACTGCTAATTGGCCTTCTGTCGTTATTTAGTTATAATTATGTAATATACCTAGCTTTAAGTTTTTCTAAAATGTGTAAATAAATAAAAATAAATAAAATAAATAAATTTCAAGTACCTGAATATTTTTTCAATATGTTTATTTTTATAATAATAATATTATTTGTTGACTTATTTACAGACTATACTATAATAGTCTGTAAATAATAATATTTCCTCTGTGGACTATACACTCAACTGACAGGATGATTGCGTTTGTGTGAACATGTGTGTGTGCGTGTCATAGTTAGTAGGTTTGAGATTTTTTGTCTTGCCTATTTTATTGTGGCTTTTTTGATGTCGCAGAGTTTAGCTATTCAGTTATAAACGAAAGGAAGCATGTGTGCTGGCGGTGTTGGAATACGATGTGAATGATGTATGCTGGCATTTATTATGAAGAGGCAATCCCTTCCTCAGGGGGTGTGCTGTCATCTTTTACCTCATCTTCTCTGCAATCGAAAAAAAAATATGTGAGATTGACGATTACCCAAAAAAATTCCAACTACAGCAAAAAAATCATTACTGTTACTACGTTTAACAGCTTCACACTCAAAACCAATTTAAAATCGAGTTATCGAAGTTTTACCAACGAATTTCTCTTACAACAAAGGAGTAGGTACTTATATTTAAAATGCCGATGTTATTTCCCTGACAAAAGCCTTAAATAATGCTTTCTCTTAATTTAAAAGTTTTTATTCTGGTCAGTTTATAAAAAAGTCCTTCCAATGGTTGAACATCCTTGAAACCTTCTTTGTGTTTGTCGTAAAAAAACTTATTACTCTATTTTACATGTTTTTAGTCTGTGGTTTTCCAGAGAAAAGAAGGAATTCAATAAAAAAGTTTGCTCAACTCAATAGTCCTCTCTTAAACTGGTTTTCCTGCATTATTTTATTATAAAGGACCTTTTTTAAACTTTTTCAATGTTTTTATTTAGTGTAATGAATTTCGTTGCGCAGTAGTTCGGTTGGAATAAAATGTCCTAAAATTATTTTTATACACTTAAAAATATAGGTATTAACCAACTAAGTTGAAATAACTCATTATAATATGCGCGGTGTTAATAATCATCATCCATACATAAGATACGTTGCACACCCGTATTCATGGTTGACGACATTAGGTGGTATTTCCCGAAGCCTGTGATTACAATGACTATTCAGCCCCTTCTATCTGCAACATAGCAAAGAAGTTTATCGGTGCCAATGCGGTTTGCAGTTTAAACTTATAATGAATTTGTACATACTCAGCAGTACTGTACAGTACTGCTAATACTAGGCGTAACTTTAATCCGAGTTTATTAATAAGAGTGATAAACTTTACAGAGTGATTAGTGCAGGGTGACTGGCACATGACCAGCCATAGGAGCAGAGCGTGTAGATGGTATCATCTACGCGCTCCGGCACGCCGCCGGATCTTACCTCTATTTGTTGCTCCCCAAACATCTACGAACTATGCTCGTAATGCCCCGATTTCCCGATTACCTCGAACTTATAATAAAATATTTTATGAAATAGATCTCTTTACCGAGTCCAAAAATAAAATTAAAAATAAAGCAAAAGACATACTAAAATCGACTTCCTGCCCTGAGCATGCATAATAAGTAGTAGTAAGTAAATTGATGAGTAATTTTATTATAATAGGTATGTTTATGTAATAAAACTATTCAATTATCTTTATATGTAATTATTTGTATGTATTATTGTAAAGAATATCTATTTATATGTATGACATTTTTTTATGTACCTATCTGTTTAACTTTTCATTTTATTTGCGCAAATATTTAAAAAAATCGCGTCTGTCCTTTATTATAATTAAAGGGAAACCTGTAATTCGCCTTCCTTAGATATACCTAAGTACTAGATTAAGAAATAATGTGTAATAACGCTGTTGGTTTCCTTAATAAAGTAAAATAAAATTAAAATTTACAAAAACCTGCCGATTTTTTTTAAATGTGTTGAAATTTTTGTGTTCAAGTTTTTTTTAACCCTTTTGTGATTTTTCAAGGGCAATATCTTATTAATGAGATTTTATTTCCGGCAAAAATCGATGTGCAAAGATTACGTTAAAGATCACGGGCAAGATTAAGTTATTCATTGACCATAATTTATAAAAAAATATGGATAAACAAAAAAGTTGTAAGAGTCCAAAGGCAAACTTTTGGGAAAATTTCAAAAAAGTACAAAATTATGCCTATCTCAAAAACTATAAGACTTGACCCATAGAATCATAGGCTTTAAATAATTGCAAAATCCCATCTACACGCTCTGCTCCTATGCCGGGTCATGGGTACGTACAAACCTAAGTTGGTCTTTGTTACACTTGTTTTGTTAAAAATTTATTGTATCTTATAATAATGCCTACAAATACGGATTTATTAATTCTACCCAGCCATACTAAGAAAATACCACATCTAAATTGTATTACGACAGAGCAATTCTCACAGATCGCACGACTCATTACAATAGACCTGATATCACACTTATTAACAAGACCAGAAAAACAGGATTCCTCATTGATATTACCGTTCCAAACACACACAATCTCCAGTCCTCAATAGCAGAAAAATTGACCAAATATATAGAGCTGAAATATGAAATAACTCGCCTTTGGCATCTTCAAAAAGTAACGATAGTCCCAATAGTCATCTCTACTACAGGCGTAATACCGAAACAACTACACCAATCCCTTGAAACTCTCAATTCAGCCCCAAACACTTACCATCTTATGCAGAAAGCTGCTATCGTTAACACGGGCCGGATAGTGAGAAAGTTTTTACAGACCGAACAGGAAAATACGTCACTAACCCAACACTATCGCTCTGTCACACTCAAGCCCTCCGAACTCTACCCTATCTGACATGCACTTGGCTTAGGCCCGTGTATGCCTTAAAAAAGTCACTTAAACTATTAGAAATGCATCCACTATCTTTCATACAGCTGCAAAAAGCAGTAATAATGAAAACTTGCCGACTTGTGCGAAAATTTCTTTCAATATAATTCAGTTATAAGCATCATGTCTTAGCCAAAAGCTCGCATAGATGTTCCATCTTTAACCCTTAGTCTTTTTGACTAAGGTGAATGTAAAGCATAAACACATAATAATAATAATAAAATCCCCAGACAATCACACCAACTACATGGGCCCAAAGTAAGCATAGCTTGTGTTATAGGATACCATATAGCGAACTAGGGGAGAACCTAGAATATAAATACATAAATAGATAAACACCCAGACACGGAACATTTTTTTTTCTGGTTCCGTGCGGGGATCGAACCCGCAACCACTGGCATCTGAGGCAGATAGGTTTACCCCAACGCCATAGTGGTCGTCAATAGTAATTATATAGTAATATATAATAGTATATTATGTAACAAGTGAGCTAAGTTGCTAATTACAGTCGAGGCTGTGATAATAATGAGCCGAGACTGTAATTAGCAACGCTCACGAGTTACATACGACGTTTTTCAACACACTTGTGAGTAAAAGACAAAGTAAAAGACAGACATACATGGTCATAAAATTTATTTGAAGCAGCTGTTGAAGGTACAGTTAATAAACTTATATTCTACATTATTATATGAAGTGCCAGCTCGTCCTTAGTGTATGTCGGCGACATAGACAAATCACTGGAATGATTTGGCATTAAATAATTAATGCTAGATGTCGACGGTTGTGGTTCAAGGCCAGGACAAAACTTCTTCTGCTTCGGCTCTAAGTAAATGCCGCCTGGACGCGCGCGCTCAGTGCGCCCCGAGCGCCGCGCCGCCGGTCAGTAGCCCTGTCCTATTACCAGGGACCGGAAAACCCCTTTATTTGATGAAGCCTATGGATAGGGTAACCCTATCAAAATCTTACCATATGGAAGTGTAACCCTATTGATATGGTAAGCCGAGATGAGAAATCATAAAAAATATAATAATAATAATAAGTTGCTTTTGATATGCCGAATAATAATAAACTATACTGGGACCGAACTATCCTCACTGACAAAACAATATCATGCAATAGACCAGACATCACCCTCCATGATAAAATCAACAACACTGTTTATCTTATTGATGTAGCTATACCTAATACTCGTACACAACCTCCAGACGACCCATACTGAAAAACTTAATAAATACATTGACCTGGCTATAGAAATTAAAAGGCAATGGCGTGCTCATTCCGTAACAACAATTCCGATCATACTCTCATCTACAGGCGTAATTCCCAAAACACTCCATCAGTCACTTAAACTATTAGAAATGCATCCACTATCTTTCATACAGCTGCAAAAAGCAGTAATAATGAAAACTTGCCGACTTGTGCGAAAATTTCTTTCAATATAATTCAGTTATAAGCATCATGACTTAGCCAAAAGCTCGCATAGATGTTCCATCTTTAACCCTTAGTCTTTTTGACTAAGGTGAATGTAAAGCATAAACACATAATAATAATAATAAAATCCCCAGACAATCACACCAACTACATGGGCCCAAAGTAAGCATAGCTTGTGTTATAGGATACCATATAGCGAACTAGGGGAGAACCTAGAATATAAATACATAAATAGATAAACACCCAGACACGGAACATTTTTTTTTCTGGTTCCGTGCGGGGATCGAACCCGCAACCACTGGCGTCTGAGGCAGATAGGTTTACCCCAACGCCATAGTGGTCGTCAATAGTAATTATATAGTAATATATAATAGTATATTATGTAACAAGTGAGCTAAGTTGCTAATTACAGTCGAGGCTGTGATAATAATGAGCCGAGACTGTAATTAGCAACGCTCACGAGTTACATACGACGTTTTTCAACACACTTGTGAGTAAAAGACAAAGTAAAAGACAGACATACATGGTCATAAAATTTATTTGAAGCAGCTGTTGAAGGTACAGTTAATAAACTTATATTCTACATTATTATTTGAAGTGCCAGCTCGTCCTTAGTGTATGTCGGCGACATAGACAAATCACTGGAATGATTTGGCATTAAATAATTAATGCTAGATGTCGACGGTTGTGGTTCAAGGCCAGGACAAAACTTCTTCTGCTTCGGCTCTAAGTAAATGCCGCCTGGACGCGCGTGCTCAGTGCGCCCCGAGCGCCGCGCCGGTCAGTAGCCCTGTCCCATTACCAGGGACCGGAAAACCCCTTTATTTGATGAAGCCTATGGATAGGGTAACCCTATCAAAATCTTACCATATGGAAGTGTAACCCTATTGATATGGTAAGCCTATCGACGTGGTAACACTTTGAATAAAGTTAACTACTATCGGATGCGCTTACCCTATGATAGGGTTAGCCTATTTCTATCTCTTTTCCGCGCATGCTGTTGAATTCGGTAGTATAATTCGAAGTCCGAGATTGAATAGATGGTGATATTTTTGATAATTTGATATTCTTAGAGATTAAATTTGCCTGCAGGTTTTAAAACCCTATTGAATCGGTAACCTTCAACAGGGTTTTCGATAGGCTTACTGCTTACATGAAGCTAACTCTATTGATATGGTAAGCCTTAAATTAGGGTAAGTCTTTGATACGGTTACCAAGTTGATAGGGTTTTTTAAAACAAGTCTATGAAAAACCCAATCAAAAACCTCTTTAAGGGTAAGCGGTTCCGGTCCCTGCCCATTACACGTACACACGCTATTGTTGCTTGGAGGCGCCGTGCAGCCGCTGCTGCTGCAGGCGCGCCGCCTGGAAGCGCGCGCTCAGATATTTAATGTATAACCCGGATCAATAAAATATGCTCTGTTTACTCGCATGTAATTTGCACTAAGGTACAATTCAACATTGTAGGATTCATTATATTATGCACTAGGGTATAATATATTATGCACACGTGACTTATAGCCCA
This sequence comes from Stenoptilia bipunctidactyla, assembly GCA_944452665.1. Taxonomy (NCBI): domain Eukaryota; kingdom Metazoa; phylum Arthropoda; class Insecta; order Lepidoptera; family Pterophoridae; genus Stenoptilia; species Stenoptilia bipunctidactyla. Next base: position 12,725,614 of record OX101737.1, on the reverse strand, counting down.
GTTTATAGTTCTAAATTCAATAGAACAAGGCTCACTTTACGAGCAAGTGTGTTGAAAATAAATAAATGTACCAGTCACCCTGTCACCGGTCACCTGCAACGATTAAAAAATTTCTGCGGAGTATTCTAATTTTAAATAAACACATTTTGCTACCGTATAAGCGATCAAAAACATAAAATTTAAGAACTGCTTACCCTGGACAACATGAAAGTTTAATTTTTTTGTTGATGTTATGTTAAAAATGTCTTAACTATCGGGAAAAAATCTTGGACGCATACTTTTTTAAAAAGATGATTTTCTATGCTAAAAATTTATTACTTAATCATTTTGTTCAAATTCTAATTCCATAACAAAATAGGTCCATGCTTATAACTAGAATTTGTTGTCCTATTAGAAGAATAGTTTGGTCATCATTTTGTCAAACACCCTGTATTTAATACCCAAAACAAACAACCGAAAAACAGTACCCTCATTCCAGACTCAGCCAAATAGGATTGGGTGGTTCCAGTAGTTGTAATTAATTTCGCATTTCAATTGTTAATTCCTTCATCTGGGCTTACAACTTGTGAATAAGGCCTGACATGTGCGGACATACTGCGGCTGAAGATGAGAAGTTTCAACTATGATTAAATGGATGTTAAATTCAAAAAGGATTTATTTTATGTTTTGGTTAATTTGTTAAATTAAGCCATTAAATGTTTTGTCAAAGAAAATATAAGAAAAAATATTATACGACAGTGTCTCTTCTCTCGTAAAAGTTGACACTGATGTAAGCCCCATAAGACATTTATATATTCTCTGTTTTTTGTGACCATCATTAAAAATCACTTAGATTAAAAAAAATCTTCAAATAATGCAGTCTTGTTATTTATGAACAAGAACTTTATAATATTACATTTTTATTTATGAGAACAAAGTCCAAACAGAAATCCCATTAAATCTTATATTTTTCTCTACGAAAATATTTCTTCATTATAAAAGTTATTAAATAGGAATAAGGTTAGATTTTTTTTTAAATTTGTTACGTACGCGATTCTTTTTCTATTACGTACGTAAAACGGTTAACTTATAATAAATTGGTTCTGCTTTGTAAAATTTCAAAGTTTTTAACAACCTATAATATTCAAAGGACCACAAAAAGGATTGTGTAGTCCCGCTGGTTTTAATTAATTTCTAGCTCCAATTGTTCATTCCTTTCTCTTGTTATAACAACTTGTGAATAGGCTTGACATGTGGTTGCATACGGTTTTAAAGAATAATTAAATTGGACTTAACCACCTTTTGCTTTCATGCGCTTTTTCATCAGTAGCTAAATTATAAGACAGTGCTTAAAAACTCGAAAAAAATACACGGGTCTAAAAAAGGTAAGAGTTGTTCGTGGCAAAATTAGTTAAATAGCAAAAAGTGAACATAGGTTTTCTTAAGAGACTGTGAAAAATAAAAACCGTAACAAGAGTGTCAACTAAAATTTGAAAACACTGGTATGTTGCTTGGTGATATAGTTCCCTACAAGTTGGTTGGTGTATATGGGTTTACGTAGTGTACATAATCGCTAACTACGCAAAGGGACATGTTTGGCGTTTCCTTGCGGGATCGAATCAGAAATGAGAAGATTCGGTGGTGAACCAAAGTCATTGACAAAAACATTCATCATCATCATCACAACTCTTTGTAATGAGCCCACTGCAGGGCATGAGTCTCTCCCCTGGGTGACTAGGAGGTATAGGCCATAATCCACCAAGCTGGCCCTGTGCAGGGTGGTGGATGTCAGAATTTTCAGGGCGCCAAAGTGGCTTCTGACAAACCCTAACGACTACTGTATACAAGTATACAGCACCTGGGACCGACTGCTTAACGTGCCCTCCGAAGCACTACGGAAGTCGTCGTGAGAAATGAATGGTCGGCGGTGACCATTGGAAAACATTGGGCAGAGCAAGTAGCTTGCATAATTGGTGGCAATTGGCGCAAAAGGGTTCTAGAGAGGCAACTACGTTCTGGTTGATGAAACGTAGGCAAGCTCTTCGCAAGGTTAACCGATGATCTAGGCACGGTCGCTGATAAACGTTAGATGTACAAGTAGTACGAGTAGTCAGTGGTGGACCAAGCGACAAGTAGAAACTTGGGGGACGCCCTAGACCAGCAGTACCTAGGCTTCCCTTGTCTAATGATAATCATGGTGCATATACTTAATACATACTTACATACATAACTTCACGCCGGTAGCCAGAACACCAGAGTCTATAAAACCATACATTAATGTACAGATATTTGTGTTAGTTATCAAGTAAGCAAAATTGTAATTACCTATTCATTGAACTATAAATAGTGTTATATAATGTAAATAAATCATTATTAATTATTAGGTTTTTCCCCGACGACAAAACTTTAATGATGTTACAATAATCTTACCTTGCTGGAATCAATGTTAAGAATAAGAGTCAAAGCTGCTGCGTCAGTTGGCGTGAAAGCAATCCGCTGACTTTTCTAGCTGTTTTTTTTATATAATCTACCTAGGGATTGCTTTGCGGAAAAACGGATCCGGTAATACGGCGGATCCGGCATCATTTAATGGTTACCGGATCCGGTACCAATATTACGATCCGGATCCGGTGCTAGCAGTTAGTGGGAAAATAATATAGCTGTTGCATGAGTAGGTACCTACTTTAAATGCGTTGTGGGTAGTGTTCATGCATGTACAAGTGTAGAAGCTGAAAGGGCCTTTTCGGCCGCAGGCTATATTTGCAGCTCTATTAGAAGTCGTTTAGCTGATGACACAATTAACAATATTTGTTTTCTACGATCTTATTTTCAAAATCAATATTGATTTTCTTTTAATACTTATATTTTTTTACAATTATTACTTAAAATAATTATTTATCGTAAGTTGATTAAACTAAAGAGTCCTTAACTCATTATTGTGATAATTTTTGCCATTCATTCGCTCGGCAGATTTATCAAATCATGATGGTATCTTTCATAATCATAAAAACCTATAAGACTTGTTTGTTAGCATTCTCAAATACTTTAATAATGATTTTGATCTCATTATAGTTAATTACGTAAGGTTAATTGTATCTATTAGATATTATAGTTACTTGATAATTAATATTGTTACTTATAAATTGATCTATCTGTGAAAGTGAAATCTAGAAAGACTGAGCTACTCGTTACGTCGTAAAATTATTACTAGTTACCTACACTACTAAATTTTAATTGTTTTCTTATTGTCTATTTGTCTTAACATTGGTTAGGAAATAAAGTCGATTTTATACATTTGTGATTTATTTTTCATAAACTACCCACATATAAGTGCAGTGACACTTGATTAACTCACTTATTTTTTACTAAAAAGCGAAAATCATCTTGATTTAATCAATCCGGTCGGATCCGGCCGGATTGGTGGGAATCCGGTCGTATCCGGCCAGACTGAAAATGACGCCGGATTGCAATCCCTAAATCTAACATTTGTGTCACATCAATTTCTAGCAATAAATAAATATTTCTGACACTTACACAACATTATCTAGCCCAAATTAAGTATCTTAAAGAACTTGTGTTATGGATAACTGATATACTTAGGAAATATAAAAACATACATATTGAATAAATACATATTTTTATTAGAATAAACTTAAATAAGCATATAAACATCCATGACTTGACGACTAATACCTGTGTGTTCATCACACAAATATCCGCCGCCGCCGGGATTCGAACCCAGGACCTGTGGCATAGAAGGCAATGTATGTTACCTCTACACCAGCCGGTCGTCATAAATTGAATGTTCCATAAAATAGTGAAGAACTTAACGTAACCCAATTAAACTTTTAAGTTTTGACAGTTTTCCAATGACACACATAAATTAATCAAGATAATGGCTTTCCAGATCGCAAAGTTGAATAGTTCTGTTAATGAGAGATGCTTAAGAGGAACTTTACTTTTTATTTTTACTTCACTGCATTTTTGTATACACCTTTATAACGGCGGTACAATGAAGATGTTAATAATCGACATTGATATCGTGCTGGCTAAAAAAGTAACAGAGGTCAAAAGGTCACGAAAATCTGATTTTCACAATAAAATAATTTCTGTCGTTTTACTCAACAGTGTGTCTGATATGAAAATGAGTGGTCGGTTATTTGAGTTTAATTTGAAAGCTTGGTGTTGCCTGTTCTCGTATTTATATTAAATAGGGGCCAATTGGGTTCAAACCTGTGTTATGTGCGACGATATTTCCGCTCCGAAACGGTTGTTTAAAATTTTTGGGACAATGTGGTGTAAATATGCATGTCTTTTGTTTCAGCTATCTGTTTGAAATTTGTTAAATGATAATCTTAGAATTTTAAAAATGCTTTTGTTATATTGAAAGTAATTTATGTTTTCTTTTACAAATATTAGTTTACATTTTAAAAAGATATATAATAGAAATGTGACCCACTTATGATAAGAAAGTCAAATTCAGCTTACATGGACGAGCGTTTTGAATTTCCACAATAAAATATTAATATACTACAATCTTAAGTAGTGCCTTTCTAGTGATTTTATGAAGTCTACTAGAAAGTTTTTACTCATAACTTGTATTTAAGGTTCAAAATTCTTTTTTTTTTACATTTTTTTACAAAACAATACATTAATCCAAACATAGATTTCATCGATAATTCCTCAAGACCTATTCGACGATACACATTTACTAGAACTATGTCAAAACGCCTTTCAAATTCAGATGGCGATACGACAGAAATAATCCATTTTACCAACCTGCCTCCATCGCATTTCGTACGAACGTTGAATACGAGATCATCATATTTGCCTGTAAAGTTATTTTAGACGTGTGTTAATATTGTACTAGCCTATTTTTCCACTTCCCACAACACATAAAAAGCTACTCCATACTAATGCAACAGTAATGCGTCCCTCCTTAGAAGGTTATTCCGTATGGAGACGTAAAATTCTTTGCCTTTACTATTTAACTAAAGAAATTACTTAAGATATCAACTGCAACGATAGAAACAACTAAAAAACAAACTCCCATAACTTTGAGGTTTTGTTCCTTACTAAAAAATAATACTTTTTGCCACAGAATATGTGGTTCCAAAGTGCATACTTTCCAAGATATCATCAATCTTAATATAATGAGTTCATTAATTAGCACCTTTGTAAAATCCCCTTGTGTCACTGAAGCCATACAATAAACAACAAAAACATTTTAAACATTGAGGAACGTTGCATACAATGTATAACGCAAAAACGTTGCGAACTTTTGCCATAGAAATTGCCACGTTGTCATACTTTGCTCAAAGGTATTTTGCATAAGAAGTTTTGACTTAATTTAATTATTTTGTATGAAAAATTAAAACATAAAAATATTGAAAAATTATTCACATGTTATTGGATTCTATTACATGGTCCCATTAATACCCTAGAGTTATGGAAAATCAAAAGAAACATATTGTTCCGAAAAAAAAATGTTCCGGGTGTGGGTGTTTATCTATATTATGTGTATTTATATTCTAGGTTCCCCCTAGTTAACTACATGGTATCCTATAACACAAGCTATGCTTACTTTAGGGCCATGTAGTTGGTGTGATTGTCTGGGGATTTTATTTATTTATTTATTATTATTATTTATTATAAATTAATTTCCTGAAAATTAATCTCCAATGATGTGGCACCAAAGAAAGATAAAAGCTTGGAATGTGAAGACCAAACAGTGAAACTTTTTTTTTTTATAAATTATGGATGGGACGTTTGTCTTCCATGCCACCTGATGTTAAGTGAACATTAAGACTAAGGTGGTACACGTCCATCCACGAGAAACCTATTCACTCGACGCTTAAAAGTACTAGGACTATACTGGTCAGGGAAAATAGACACAGGCAGTTCATTCCAAACCTTGGCGACCCGTATCAGAAAGGAACTGTCAAAGCGCTTAGTTCGACTTTTTGGAATATCTACCACATACGGATGGAAGTTCTGTCTGCGTCTAGTAGTCCGATGGTAAAAGGGTGAGGGTTCAATTTGTTCAAACAGAGCACTGGCGCACTCACCAAAATGTATCCTGTACACGGTTAAGTACACGGTTAAACACGCAACCTTACGACGATGCTCTAAGGTCTGCAGTTTTTTGGTTGTAAGGTCGACGTCGTTAATTAGTTTACGGGCTCTTCTGTCAACGGAGTCCAGCGCTTCTAGTTGATATTTGGCAGAACCATCCCAAAGATGACTGCAGTACTCCATGCATGATCGCACTTGAGCTGTGTATAAGTTAAGAAGCTGTGCAGGGCCGAAGTTCGCCGTACCTTCGAGATGATTCCCAACTTTTTCGAAGCTACTTGAGCCATGGACACAATTTGTAAACTGGATGTTACAGTTACGTTTAAAAGCCCTAGATGGTCAGCGACGGGGACAGATACATTTTGGAAAGTGGGCGTAAATGTGAAGGTGCTCTTTTTTGCAGAGAATAGACACGCTTGAGTTTTGGACGCGTTGAATTTGACAAAATTCGACTCACCCCAATCGGATATCCTAGTATACACCAGGACCCGAGCCTGTTTATTTCTTAAGCTAGTCATGGGAAATACTAAATAAAAAAATATTTAATTTAAATATATTTATAATATTTTTAATATTTTTATAATACTAAATTTTTTAAATACCCAGTATTTCAAACAACGCTAGTGAAGTGTTTGCACCTAGCTTCCAATCACCCTGTATATTCCTTTTTTAATGCAGACTTAATCTATAGTCCTTGTTAGAATAAGCCCAATTCAGTGACAGCTACCCTTTTCTCTAGCACAGGTATATTTTCGACGTTAAAACTGCCTGCATCGGCGTGGGCTTATTAAATTTTCACACCGTCTGCAATCTGACACGCGACTGAGATGTCTTGGCGTTTACAAAATTGTTTTTTAAATATAAATCCCAACCTTGTTTTGACTTTAGGCGAATATGACAGAATTCTGAAAGATTATCGGTGTTTCGATGCTGTACGAGATCAAAGAAACATCACGCTGCTTTAGTAATGAGCGAATTCTTAAGAAAACATAATTACCTGTACCCAGAATTTTAATCTTCAATCCCCATTTTCGATCCAAAACTAATGTTAATATTATAAAGTAATCTGGTTGATTGATACTGCACGGCATGTAGACTACCAGCTGGTGTAGTGTTAACATGTATTACATGCCAGAGGTACTGACTTTTAATCACAATGGCGAAAATTGTGAATATTTATATATGTAGGTATAGATATTAGCCGTCAATTCATGGATATTTATTGTTTTTTTAAGTTTGTTTTCTAATAAAATATATTCAGTACTATATATTTAGCGCGGTTTTACCCGCGCCATTTCAAATCCCGCGGGAATATCGAGATAAAAAGTAGACATTTTGCTATTCCAGACTGTAAACTGTTACTACGCCAAATTTCATCCAAATCCATTATGGCGTTTTGACGTGATAGAGGAACAAACATCCAGACGTGCATACATCCATCCTTCAAACTTTCACATTTATAATATACAAAATGTTTGTTTGCTTTTATTCGATAGATGTCGCTGTACGTCGATTAAATCGCGCAAGAAGATTTATAAATTACTCAGCTATATTTACTTTATAAACTACCTATATCAGTTCTCACTTTCACAATTCAAAACTTAGTAGCATGTATATGTTTATACATAATTCTTCTATTATATTATAACACAATTTCTTTAAGAAACCTCATAATGTGGTGTGAATGTAAGAAATATGTAATAATTTATTTCATACATACTTGGTATTTTGATGTAAGATTGAGAATTAAGATAACATATTAAAATCCACTATTTCTGCTTGCAAAAAAAGATTTTATCAAGATTTTAGATAAAGCTCATATCAAAGTATACTTTGATATACAATGTGCTTTATATTGAGTAGGTATATAATAAATGCGTTAGTAATAACGTGTAATCAATGTTTAATATTCTATATATACTTTACATTTTTACAATTCCTTAGTACCTTTCAAATGCGCAGGCTTTTCGATATCAAACAAAGTTCTACCGTCAACGTTTGAAACAGTTAGAGTTATTTGACTTTTCACCCTTCCTCTCTTATTTTATGCCCTTAGGGACCCTCCATTTGCTTCGGCCAACGAAAATGAAATTTTAAAGAGCTCTATTATAATACACTCGTAACAAAGAGAACAATTCTTTGAATTTGCTAAGTAAATTGTCAAGAAAATTAGATCGTTTATATTTTGTTCAGGGAATTTAGAAATTTTTCGATGAAAATTAAAGCGTGGAAATTAAAATAATCAAAACTGTGAACTTGGCAGTTCTTTTATTAGTTAGTTAAGTTCAGGGATTTATTTTAATCTTTGCGAATTTAGGGATTAATGTTTATGTTTCAGTATCCTTTAAAATTTAATTTTCACTTACGAAAATTTTTATTTTTTGTTTTTTGAAATATATATCGTAGTCAAGTGAAAGTTTTACTACGACTCCGAGAGTTCCGGGGGATTCCTGGAAATACGCAAACAATAAGTTGTATTGCTATAAATGACATGTTTGATGAATTTTTCTTCTTCTATTTAATGTCTAAAAACTAAATAATCGTGGCAATATCTTTGGATTTTGTTGAAATTTCGGCGTGTTTAGGTAGGTACCCTTAGTCCGAAAAGACAAAACAACAAAATGTCGAGTTAAAACGTATCGTGTTAAATATACTGTCATACGTGATAATATCGGGTAACAAAGGTTTTGAATGAATTGTAGACACTTTTGAAATTATTGTAATCAAGAACCTCAATTAAGAAACAACGAATCCTTATGTACAAGCTGTGCAAACATAGGTACACTCCTGAATCCCAGTGATATTTCAACATCCGTATACCATAATTCAATACACCAGATACACTACTACTGAATCCTATGACAATATAAATCAGGAGCTGCGAAACCACTCGTGCATCGGGGCCATTCATCTTCAGAAATCGCCAATGGACCTTGACGAGCGCTCATACATCACGGCTACAACTAATGGATAGTTTTACACAAAGCACTCTACATCTTCGTACCTTACAGTTCGTTGAATTTAATGATTTTTTGGTTGTTTTTTAATTGAGCTAGAGTTGTATAAAATATTTTTGCTTGAAAGTCTGGTAACTAATAGACCCCTGTTTGCACATTGCTTCAATAACCTTGCTGACATTGCTTGTGAGTGTCCTACAATTACATTAACAGATAAAATAAAATATCTCGGTGTGATTATTGATGAAACTCTTTCCTTCAGATATCACATTGAAGCTCTTAGTAATAGAATCCGTAAACTGATTTTCGTTTTTAAGAAAATCAGGTCAGCTGCGGTTTCAAAACTTATTATGCTATTTTCCATCGCCCTGTGTCAATCTGTGATAACATATTGTATTACGATCTGGGGCGGAGCTCCTAAAACCTCTCTACTTATTGTAGAAAGAGCTCAAAGAGCAATTCTTAAGGTAGCTTCTTTTAGGCCATACCTCTACCCTACTAACCTTTTATATAAATCATGCAATGTACTAACAGTCCGACAATTATTTATAACAAACACAGTACTTAAACAGCACACAGTACTTTAATACAGCACCAGTTCTACTAACAAAAGACGCAAGGATATTGTATGCACAAATCGCACGCGGGTAAAATACACTTTGACTACACGATTTTATAAATTCCTAGGGCCATTATTTTGTAACAAAATAAACATAAGAAATTGTAAAAAGGCTTTAAAAACAGTCCTCCAGGAATTGTCGTAAGATGAAACCGAGATGCTACTGACTGTTATAAGTTAAATTTTTAAAAACAGTCCTCCAGGAATTGTCGTAAGATGAAACCGAGATGCTACTGACTGTTATAAGTTAAATTTTGATGTTTAATTAGGTTTAATAAATGAAATAATTATGTAAGTAAATCTCTTAGATTTAAAATTGTCACAATTTCCTATTTTATTTTTATTTCTTAAGAATAGGTTAAAAAGATTGTAGGTACTATGTTTGTATTTAAGATCCATATTTTATTTTATAGAAGTTATATTTAATTTTAATGATTTTTATGTTATTTTAGCACGCTCCAGCCTGAAAAACAGGATTATCCTAGTTCAGGCACCAATGTTCTATCCTTACTTGTATATTTAAGCCAATATTTGTAATTTATAAAAAAATAAATAAAAAATAAAATCCCCAGACAATCACACCAACTACATGGCCCCAAAGTAAGCATAGCTTGTGTTATGGGATACCATGTAGCGAACTAGGGGGGAACCTAGAATATAAATACATAAATAGATAAACACCCAGACACGGAACATTTTTTTTTTTCTTATTCCGTGCGTGAATCGAACCCGCAACCACTGGCGTCTAAAGCAGATAGGTTTACCTCTTCGCCAAAGTGGTCGTCAATTTATGCTTTTCTGAAATTAATAAACATTTTTATTTATTTTATTTATAATTTATTATTTTTACTCGTTATAAACAAGTTATAAATGATTAAATAACTTGTAATACAACAAGTTTTGGTAATGTTTTCATATTTATTTTTACATATTTTTTTATGAATTGTTAGATGTCCTATATTCTACTTGAATATAAGTACCTAATGGTGAAAGTTTGTATGAATGCTTCTTATTTTTCACGCAAAAATGGGTTGACAGATTTGGATAAAATTTGGTTCAGATATAGATTGTTGTTTTTAATATCAATATACAACGTGTAAAATAATGAAGAGATAATACTTAAGGGGATTGAATGTTTAGTGATGTAGTATATAAGTAGCAGTAACATAAATTTGTTATCCTTACGGTTCGGCCGAAAAACAAGTTCAAAGTTTAGATCAAAATATCTAAGTGTCAACCCTAAAAATAGCTATTAGCTTTTGATGAAATCTATTCGATAACAGGTGGTGTACAAATAAAGTGATGGGTAACTAAAACAGATACTAAAAAGTTCACCCTGTGCGGGAAAGCTCATAAGGTCCCTGTTTGCGGCACATGTCTTGTTTTAGGTTATTAGGTTGAGTAGTGTTGTCAAAATATTTTTTTGTAAAATAATTAAATAAATTTGTATGAAAGTCTATACTAGCACTAATCTTGCTGATTCTTTTAATGTATATTCTACGTATGGTATAGAAGCTAACCCTTAAGTTTTATCTCTCCATTTTGTTACACGTTGTATAGGATAGCTTTGATGCCGATTTTCCCGCGAAATTAGGAATTGCGTGTGAAACAGCTAGAGTCTGGCTAAAGAAAGTAGATAATGGGGGTTTTTGCAAACTTTTTATATGGCAACTTATTCTGGTGTCACTGTTGTCAATCGAACGGTTGTTGGTAATTGAGATTTTGGAATTTTCAAATATGAAAATGAATAAAAAAAAATCGATAGTTTCATAACCGATGTAGAAAACAGCGATACCAATGACTCGGACAATTCATTCTAAATAGAATTGCTGATTACAATGGTTACAATGAATAACAATAAGAATTGTATTTTATTGTTTTATATTTAATCCTGATTAACACTAGTTGCTTATCATTTTAATTATATACTTCTCATCAAAAAGTAGGAAAGTACCAATATTGTTATTTTTACGATATTTTTATAAAAAAAAATAGTCAAGTAGGTGTTTGTTTAATCCATATAGTGCAAATAAATGATATTTTTCTTTCTTTCTTTCTTTCTTTCTACCCAATCACGACAGAACGACTCAACGGAATTGAATGAAATTTGGCATAGTGATAGTAATAAATAAATAATAAATATTTCTGACATTCACACAACATTATCTAGCCCAAATTAAGTTTCTTTAAGAACTTGGGTTATGGATACTAGATAACTGATATACTTAAGAAATATATAAACATACATATTGAATAAATACATATTTTTTATTAGAATAAACTTAAATAAACAAACTAACATCCATGACTTGACGACTAATATCTGTGTTCATCACACAAATATCCGCAGCCGCCGGGATTCGAACCCAGGACTTCTGACATAGAAGGCAATGTATGTAACCGCTACACGGTCGTCAATATACATATAATAGTGTACAGTCTGGAATAGTACATAGGCTATCTTCCATCCAAATATTCCTACGGGATTCGAAATTACGTGGGAGAATCCGCGCAAAACTGCTAGTATTTTGATAAAATATGGCCTCAACCTTTTTAGAAGAGCGCAAAATTTATCGAATTCGATAGATAGATTTTGAGCTAGCATATTAACTAACCTTTCATACATATTAATTTGCGTACTCATAGAAATTTAAAAACACAAGTTAAGTAATTAACTCAATATGCCATGAAGGAGAGACTGCAGCCTTGTTTTGTACCGTATACATACATATCTCTCTTCACAGCAGTGCTGTCATCAGCATAACCAATAATGTCTGGTCTGAGGTTAGCAGAATATATGTGCAGCAAGTGAAATTTACGTAGCGTTTGTAAGCATAGCAATCTGTAATATAATAATAGCAAGTATTAAAATCAATTTTTTTTTTCACTGATAGTAAGGTGTATTCATGAGTGTTTTAAAACTTTTTTAAATTTTGGTAAACTAGCTGTTACACGTGGTTTTGGATACAAAGTAGTCTATGTGATATTCCAGACTGAACACTATCATTACGCTAAATTACTTCCAAACTTGTTGTGCCGTTCTGCCGTAATTGAGGAACGAATATAGATCCAACATTTCACATTTAAAATATTAGTAAGATATTTAAAAATTTCCAAATACATGGAATTAAAAAATATGTAACAAACAATAAAAAGGCGCTTTACAAAAATTCTGCAAAAAGTCTACTATGTATCCAAATTTAGTTTCCGAGCCAAAAATATGATTTTCATATTTAAAGTAATTTTAAATTGAGAAACAGTTTTCATGTGTTCTATGAAAGCAAATATTTAAACAAACATAAAAATATCATGAAAATAAAACGACAAAAACTCAGCACCAGCCTTACAAAATTGTATTTAACAGTTTTAAAATTAAACATTGCCCAACAAGCAAAAACGTCATATAAGTCCTGACCTGTATGACATTAAGATGGATAGCAGTCTTATTATAGTAATGAGATGACTGCTAGGTCGTATAGACATCTTTACTTTAACTTTTTAGTCATGCGACGAATATGTCATAATAAACTGGTCATAGCAACGTTGGCAAGACTAAACTATACAACGTTCCATTAAAGTTTTAGCAAAAAGGTCTGTACGACAACGCAATAGTCATACTAACGTTACAGTCCATTAAACGTTTTCAAGTGACCAAATGAGGTGTTTGGAAAACTTTTATATGATGTTTATATAATGTAGCAGTTCCATACAAGTTTTACAGTGACGTTTATAAAACGGCGTCTATTTTGTTTTACAGCAATCAATTTGAGACACTTAAATGACTTGGTTGTTTATTTACGACTCAAATATAACATTCATATTACGTGATGTCAATTTAACGTAATGCCCTGACTTTAATCAAACTTTTAGTCACATTTGAGTCAAGTTATGGCTTTAAAACGTCTTGGCCGCCATATTTATGGGACGTTTGATCAAATTTAATACGTAAAATGGAAGCAAAAAATCGTGGAGAAAACTTAATCGTAGTGGAGCTTTCAAAAGGAAAGTAAATCGAAATTTCCTTTTATTAAAAAGTGCAACACCAATAACCGTGGAAATAGTCACAAATGTTGAAGGAGAAAAGTGAACAACACATGAACAACAAGAAGGTTCAGTATCAATATTTATTTTATTTACTGCAAAAAATTTGTGTTTGATTTTATGAATTCAATTTTTATCACTAAATATTGAAATTATTTATGTATTTATATAAAAGTTAATTTCATTTTTATTACAGTTGACGTTGATAAAAGTGTTCCTAGTAGGTCCGATGTGTTAACGTATGGTAAGCTTTTTCGTAACGTATTACGTTTAAAGTATATTCATGTGAGTTTCTCGATATTTTTTAAGTTATATAATACAATAATGATTAAAAATTATATATTTGTTTTTCAGATAACTATACAAGTGATCATTCAGAGCTGTCAAGCACAAGAGAATCAATAATTGAATCTTCTGATACAGACGACGACAAAGACAATACGTTTTGGGAGGATTTGAAAAAAAAGGGCTCTTGAATTTAACATTTCTCATCATACCCTCAAAAGTTTAAGCGGAATCGTTAACAAAAGACTACATAACATTGTTCCTAACGATCCTATAACTCTTCTCAGAATAAATGAAATTTTTTTTTTTTCAGTAGGCTTTTTTTTTTTTATAAGTTACTAAACCCGCGTTTGACCTCAATCTCACCTGATGGTAAGTGACGATGAGGTCGAAGATGAAAGCACACGGGTTTAGGAAGGAACTGGCTCTTTATACAATATTGCCGGAACACATTACCGCCGGAGCGGTAACATTTGGCGGCAGACTTTATATAAAGGGTGGTCGCTAGCCAGTCGGACCCAGAAGGGATCCTACCACCAAGCGATGGCAATGGTAAATAATACCACAAGGCAATGGTAAATACTGGCATAATGGCTTATCTTTGCATCTACAAAAAATATTAGAACACATTGATGACGTTCCAAATATAGTTTCATTAGTATTTAACCTAGATGGTCTCCCTCCTATACCTATACTTTGTCAAACTTATGAAAAAAGACATCTTTCACCAATTGTTGTTGGTATTTATGAAAGAACAGGCGAACCAAGCGACCTGGAAGCTTACTTAACACATCTTGTGACGGAGTTGAAGGATCTTCTTCAAAATCCTATGGAAATTAAAACAAACAAAGGGCTTCAAAAAATGTACATTTTTTAAATAAAAGCTTTTATTTGCGCTTTAAACCATGTTTCAGATAACAGTTACTTGAATATAGTTATTAAAATGTTTTGTAATCTGCACTGAACTTTTACTACGATGAGTTTTTACCTGAAATAAATTTAAAAATAAATTATTTTGGTGAATATTGGCAAAATCAAAAAAAGGATTTTTAATTGTTTAAGGAACCCTAATAGTCAGCGGCAATGGCGTAATGTATGGTCGTCAAATAACCTTAAAACGATATTTTTGTCTTAACTACGTCATAAAGAGATAAGTGTGTGACAAAAGCGACAGGTTTTTACACTTTTAGAAAAAACATATTTTATAAATAGAAAAAACATAATTTTGTTAATATAAATTTAATGTTTTAATCCAAAATTACGATGTGGCATGAAAATATGAATAGTATTTACCCCGGTATATTGTCATAAAACTTACATTCCCAATCGAACTAAACGTTATGAGAGATAACAAGATATGCATGTAAAATAATAATCACCTTTTATTTCCTATTTATTTGAAACAAAACTATAAACATGATTCGAATCACTGAAAAGAAAATTAAAAATCAGTCTTACAGGTATTGTTATTTGACTCAAATAAAACCACAATATAACGAAACGAGTCGTTGTAAAGTTTTGATGCGACTACTGCGCGATGACAGTGGTAATTTCTTAACGTTCACACGACTTTTGAATGACGATAAGTTCGTCATCTTGTGACTTTTGTATGACCATTTAACAACAATGTAGGTCGTATAAATGGGGCCCTTTTCGCGTTTAGCAAACGTTATTATAACGTTAGTGTGACCTAGCTTTTGCGAACTGTGCGCTGTAGATTACGTTTACTAAACTATTAAACGACGTCAAATTGTTAGTTGGGTGCACTCGTTATATTGAAAATGCTTTTAAAATTCATTTTTATTACTAGTCGCCATAGTGTGCAACGATATTTTCTGATATTTTCAAGTGTAGTTATAAAATTATACCTATTTGAAAATATGTATTGGGGTAAGATTTTTTGTTATGACAAAGTTAAGTCGGGAATTCTTTGAGAGCTGTCTCGAAAACAATAATATATTGGACGCAGCATAGTCGTGGTTTACATGGAAAGAGTAAGAGCTGGATGGTTTTAGAAAGCTCTGCAGGAACCACACGTGGACCATATAGCCTCCGTGCACTTCGTTGACCTCCTTGGTGAAACGAAGGGTTTACATATAGGACCAGGTTATCAAGACCAACAACTACCGGAAACACATTTAGAGAAACGGCACAGAAACTCCCACAGAAACGATAGTTATAGCACTTTTAAGTTGGTATAAAATGAACAATGAATATGCATAAAACAGCCAGCATTAGTCTAAGACAAGAAAATACTTAATTACCACTCTTCATTAATTTAATCCTTTATGTCCAAATACCTAAACTTCCCATTCACACCAAATCCTTTCCGAATCGGAACAGTTAGCAATTAAATTTCGTACCAATATCAAAATCATCGTCCACACCCACACAGATATAACCCGAAGCTTCACAATACGACTAAAGGATTCGCGAAACCAGATTAGCTAGTGTCCACCCACAGACATACATCTACATAGATGACGCAAGTGTCACGATCTGTATTATATTGAAACCAAGTGTGCCAACTTTTTAACACCTACTGTGATGTCACAGCTGAGACGACCGACATAAAACAGCCAGCATTAGTCTAAGACAAGAAAATACTTAATTACCACTCTTCATTAATTTAATCCTTTATTTCCAAATACCTAAACTTCCCATTCACACCAAATCCTTTCCGAATCGGAACAGTTAGCAATTAAATTTCGTACCAATATCAAAATCATCGTCCACACCCACACATATATAACCCGAAGCTTCACAATACGACTAAAGGATTCGCGAAACCAGATTAGCTAGTGTCCACCCACAGACATACATCTACATAGATGACGCAAGTGTCACGATTTGTATTATATTGAAACCAAGTGTGCTGACTTTTTAACACCTACTGTGATGTCACAGCTGAGAGGACCACTTTGGCGATGGGGCAAACCTCGCCAGTGGTTGCGGGTTCGATTCCCGCACGGAACAAGAAAAAAAAATGTTCCGTGTCTGGGTCTGGGTGTTTATCTATTTATGTATTTATATTCTAGGCTTCCCCCTAGTTCGCTACATGGTATCCCATGACTAAAGCTATGCCTACTATGGGGCCATGTAGTTGGTGTGAATGTCTGGGGATTTTATTTTTTACTATTTTATTTTATGTGATATAAAATACAAACCGATTCAAAGACACCGATGCCGTCTATGGTATCGATTATTAAGAACGATATATATATTGTGATATCGATTTTCTAATAGTTATACATACGCGCGACTGAATCTAGCAAGCATTTGCGTTATCTATGTAGATGTATGTCTGTGTGTCCACCCCTCGATTACTCTACGATTCGATTCCCAGTCTGTTACTGAGAACTTAACATGTGTCTTATCCTGTTAATCTAAACTGAACTGTAGTATTTCGCAATAGAGTCTGTTCTAGTATGGGGTTGTCTGACAGTACAAGATTTGATTTGTCTTCTCGGATTTATGTTGTTTCATTTTGATTTTGTGCGAGGCAGACGCTGACGGTCTGATTTGTTGTTTATTCACTTTGTATGTTAAACGCCAGATTGCTTTACGTTGGTTGTTATTGGATAGCTATAATAATTGATTTCGTTGATACTGGACATTTTTTTACACAGTTTTCAATTTAAGCAGCTTGTATTCTTCTTTGCGAGTCGACAAGCTTGTGCTATGGAAACTAGGTAATAAATATTATTTAAATACTAACACTTTTTTGATTAGTATTAGAGACAAATATCTGCAGATCATTCAAACTATTTGCTTGTTTTCTTAATTTCTCCGATGAGGTAAACAGAAAATACAGGGTGTCCCGCTTACCTTATATGATACCTTCACAAATGTATTCTAGTACCCATAAGGATTACAGATAAAATGTAAAATAAAAGGGACAATTCGAAATTTATATTTCAATGTTTTTCAATTTCTTGGGTTAGGGATCAAACAGTTCCTTGTCCTTCGAGAAATATTCTATGAAACGTATATTATTATTATTTTTCTGAAACTATTAAACATTTTATCGCACGACAGTGGAACAATAAGCTTGGAAGAAGAATGCAATAAACTTTTTAAACAATCTTTGTAAAGCTATTCTAAAACCTACGCCAAAAAGTTTAAATTCGTTTGCAGCCATTGTTAACATTACCACGACCACTTTTGCGATGGGGTAAATCTGTCTGCCTCAGACGCCAGTGGTTGCGGGTTCGATTCCCGCAGGGAACAAGAAAAATAAATGTTCCGTGTCTGAGTGTTTATCTATTTTTGCATTTATATTCTAGGTTTCCACCTAGCTCGCTGCATGGTATCCCATAACACAAGCTATGTTTTCTTTGGGGCCATGTACGAGTGTGCTTGTCAGGAGAATCTATTTATATTTATTTATTACTGTAAAATTTTATATTTAAGTCAAAAGTGCTGACGAATAACACTGAATTTGCCTGATGATAAGAAGCATACAGACTCATAACCAGCATTATTATAGATGGTAAGAATAGTATGAGTTACCGATACAAGGCTTGAGCTGAAAATTCTAATTCCTATAATTTAAATAGCTGATTCTTTCTTTCATTCACTAAAAAGCTATATTAGGTAAGTTAAGTAATAGGCTACATTTTTATATGAGTTTTACGCTACATTTTTCTTGTGTAACAAAACCAGAAAACATTAGCACGCCACGTATTTTTTTTAAAAGGCTAGTTCGTACTTTTTTAGTATCGTGTGAATTAAGATAGAAAATACAAAGGGCCGAAAAAAATAAAAAGTAAACGCACAATCAATTGTTTTAAGACAAAAGCAGGCTGTTCAAACTGTCGACCTTTGTCAAAACCCTTTATCATTATTTTATTTTGGTCCTGGCTTCTACAATAGGGAAATTTATGCCAAATTTAGAAGCGCTGTTTATTTTGTTCAAGATTATTTCATTTTGTCCACGGACCATTATAGTTTTTATAGTGAAAAAAACAAAATTCTCTGGAAAAGAAAAAGTTATGATCGACAAAATGTTTAAAATTAAAACGAGGTGAAACTCAAAAACTTCTATGTATTGATTGAGTCTCTTTCAATAAGGACGAGTCGATTTCAAAATGGAATAAAACAGGCAGTTTTTAGATAATAACGAAATAATTATTTTATTTCAAAGACCAATTCATGCCATTTTGTTTTGAATTTGACATAATTCAACGGCAATTCAATGACACGAATCCGAGTAGTCCAATTTTCAATGATTCTGCTGCATAAATCTTACTGAATCTGAGTGGTGGTCTAGGTTATGTTGAGTTTCAGGGTATCAGCTGATTAGGGCTTATTGGTGTACCCCTGTGGCTTCAAAACCCCCACATGAAAAGATCAAATCTATCAGATCGCCCGATCTTGGTGGCCAATTCATATGACCTCTATCTACGTGAAATAACCCTTAAATCTGCCCGTTCATAGTTGTCTGTCTGTTGAAAATTGGACATCTCAGATTATTTATTTATTTATTTATTCGTACACATTCCATTGTACAGGTGGGCTCAAGGCCACATGGCATTATCTACCAGCCAACCTTAGGGTTGTAGAAGGTTGGTGGGCAAAGTATATTTTTATATTAAACTAGCTTTATCCCGCAACTTCGTATGCGCTTAACTACCTTTCTCGTGAAAATTTCAGAAACTATACAACCAGACACCCACTGCAAAGAACCTTTATACCAAGTATCACACCCATGCACTCAAGGAATAAGTTTTTTTCACACAAACTAAAAATCATATATTTCCCATGCCCGTGGGAATTTTGGGAATTTTTTTCGTAACACAACCAGTCACTCTTTGAAGAACCTTCATGCCAAGTATCACATCCGTACACTCAAGGAATAAGATTTTTCATACAAAATAAAAAGTACCACCCCTTCCCGTGGGAATTTCGGAAATTCCTTTCATAATACAAACAGACACTTATTGAAAAACCTTTATATCAAGTATCACATCCGTACACTCAAGGGATGGGATTTTTTCATACAAACTAAAACATCATACATTTCCCGTTCCCGTGGGAATTTTGGGAATTCCTTTCATAACACAACCAGACACATATTGAAAAACCTTTACACCAAGTTTCACATCGGTGCACTCAAGGAATAAGATTTTTCATACAAACTAAAAAGTCCTATATTTCCCGTTCCCGTGGGAATTTCGGGAACTTTTTTCGTAACACAACCAGTCACTTTTTGAAGAACCTTCATGCCAAGTATCACATGCGTACACTCAAGGAATAAGATTATTCATACAAACAAAAAGTCCAACCCCTTCCCGTGGGAATTTCGGGAATTCCTTCCATAATACAAACAGACACTTATTGAGGAACCTTTATATCAAGTATCACATCCGTGCACTCAAGGGATGGGATTTTTTCATACAAACTAAAACATCAAATATTTCCCGTTCCGTGGGAATTTCGGGAATTCCTTTCATAACACAACCAGACACATATTGACAAACCTTTACACCAAGTTTCATATCGGTGCACTCTGAATAAGATTTTTCATACAAACTAAAAAGTCCTGTATTTCCCGTTCCCGTGGGAATTTCGGGAATTCCTTCCTTAGTGCACCCCTACATCCCCTAAAGAATGTATGTTCCAAATTTCAGCTCTCTACGCCTAGTAGTTACGGCTGTACGTTGTCTGTCAGTCACTCAGTCACTCAGTACCTCAGTACCTCAGTCACTCAGTCAGTAACGGAACAGTTTTATATATATTGATAAACTTAAGTTAAATATATAAATAAGTAAGTTTTAATATACATAAATAGAAAGCAAAGGGTCTAATAAGGTTATTAAAAATAAGTTATGTTTTTGAGTAAAGGAATAGGTATAATATAATCACAATTTTTGTAGGAAAAACCTTTTTTAACTCGTTTTTTAAAAGAAATCTTACTAGGTGATTTTTTGATTTGAAATCTAGATGGAGAGAATTCCAAAGATGCACCTCTCTCACAGCAAAGCAATGAGAGTAAGCTGTCGTTTTGTGTGCAGGAGTGCTGAGCACCAGGGATTGGAATAATCTCAGTGGTCTGTCATGAGTTTCGTAGAGGAATGAAAATTTTACTTTTTAAGTAATCAGGCTAATTGGGATCAAATAGCACGGAGTATAGAAGACAAAGTAAGCGAGTGTCTCTTCGTCCACGAATAGGAAGCCACTTTACGGACTGCCGGTCAGCAGTGATGTGGTCGAATTTACGATGGTTGAACACAAAGCTAATGCAGTTGTTCAGCAGACGATCAAGTCTATTTAGATATTCTTCATTAATATCTAGATAACATGAATCAGCGTAATTAATAATTGGTATACCTAACTAATGATTGCACTAACATAGTTTTTACTGAAACAGAGAGAAATTTTTTTAGATGGTTATGTGAATGTAGTGAAAAGTTTACCTTTCGACATACATTGGGAGTCCAGCAAAGATGTAAGTCAGTCAATAGGCCCAGGTCGTTGACTTCATAGGATGGATTAATAATTGATTTGTCGAGAATTACAGAAGGTAGAGCTGAAATGTCAGATTCGTGCCACTGTTCGAAGATGCGAAGGAAAGTATAATGATGTTATATTCGAAACAAAATTGCATAAATGAATCTTTCAAATAAAATAAAAATTTCCTTAATATAATAATAATAATAAAAACTCTATAAATAAACAATTTACAATGTATTTAGAGAATAAATCTTTAAGTATCGATGGCCTTATCGCTAAAAAGCGATCTCTTCCAGACAACCTTAGTGCAGAGGATTTTATATGCGTTTAAGGGTGTCATGTCATACAATACTATTTAGAACAAAATATGTATAAATTTTTATATATTTATAAAAAATAAAAAAAAGAAGAAGTATAAAAAATAAGATCTCATATCTAAAATATACATACACACATATTATCTTTACAGCTACATACACATACATATATTAAATATTTACAATACTTATAGACTCATGTACAAATACAATAAGAAAACATAGAATGTGCCAGCTGCTTCTCTTTCCGGGCATACTGTAGAAGTCAGTTAAGGGACAGAGGTTTTATTGGCGTTTGTGCGGGGATAGGCTGACTCCCTTTCACTGCATTAGTCTCTCACCATCATTATCAAATGTGAAATTATATGGTTTTACAGTCTTTGGTGTTCTGCCTACCCCATGAGGGATACAGGCGTGATTTTATGTATGTAGGTATGTAAGAAAAGATGTGTTTACTCACAGATTTAATATTAAAAGTATAAAATAAAAATAGTCATGGCAATACTTCAACTTTTGTGAAATAGTGCATCTTTACAAGTTTTATAAAAGTGGCTAAACGATGAATAAAAGGTGAATATATCACATACAGCCGGTTTTGTTCCATTTTGAAATCAACCCGTCCTTATTGAAAGACAAATCCTACTTAAAAAGGTTACTTAAATAAAACTTGATTTTCTAGCTCTTTAGAAAAGAAAGTAGTTATACTAATTATTTCTTTTTTCTGATGACCTACGCGGCGCAGTAGTGTAAGCCGTTAACTACTATACATATAGACAAATAATCTTCATTGTCACTGAACTTAAAAATAAACATTGTAACAATTTGAATAATGACAATTAGGGCGGCCTTATCACTTAAAACGATTTCATCCGGGCAAACCGTATTTAGATTTTAACTTTCCGCCGAAAGGCGAGTAGCTTTAAGTATACGAATTAATAATAAAATAAAATCCCCAGACAATCACACCAACTACATTGCCCCAAAGTAAGCAAAGCTTGTGTTATGGGATACCATGTAGCGAACCAGGGGGGAGCCTAGAATATAAATACATAAATAGATAAGCACCCAGACACGGAATTTATTTTTTCTTGTCCCGTGCTGGAATCGAACCCGTAACCACTGGCGTCTGAGGCAAACAGGTTTACCCCATCGCCAAAGTGGCCGTCATTTCATATAAAACTTATTTTTAGTAATAGCGAAGAAACCAGGTCACGCAGATAGGATAGTTTAGTGGGTCCCTAGAGTTCCCATATCATTTCATTTCTCGATTTCACCGACATTCAAAAAGTAGCATTTTGCAGAGAACCTAGAAAGAACCTAGAAAGGTATTCAGCTAGTTATGTATTGAGTGTAGGTTATCGAAATCCGTCCAAAATATCTAGTGAATTATTAGTGTGGTGATTTAATCAATTTTAACACAATATTTCGTAGGTCTTGTCGAGAACTAGTCGAGAACTTGGCTCATTATTTAATTACGAAGAAGTAAATATAATACCTACAGTTTTTATTGAAAGAACCTATTATCTTTTCAAATTTTTATTTCATTTGAATATGTAAAAAATACGTAGAAAATGAAAATCTTTATACATTTAAGTATAACTTTAATCAACACGCAGCATTTTGAAGGATCCCGGGACACCCATATATTGGTCATTGAATGCGTCTGATGGTCGCAGCGCTTCATTTGTTCTTGCTTTTGACATTTCTTTTAAGTAATCAATGAATGTTGCCGATGCCAAAGCTTCTTGTAGATCATCTGTAATAATTGATTTCACATTAAATACAATGAGATACTACAAAATTTCATTTGATTAAAATAGGATCACATATTGAGAATGATAAAAAGTTTTTAATTCATATTAGCATCTTAAGCTTTCGCATTTCATTATAATAAATGAAATGTTTCAATGTAAGTCGTACATGTGACATAAGATAAAAGTTCACACCGTAGATACACCGAAACGTCATGTAAAAATGTAAATTTTAATTATTCGATTAAAAATATTTGAAACTAGCTGATGCCCGCGACGTCGTCTGCGTGAACGCTATGCAGCACCAAACGCACCTACGATTATAACACTGCTAGCGTGATAATATGTAGCCTATATGTTGACCCGACTTCTTAACTATCTTCATGCCAAATTTGAAGTAAATCCATGCAGTACTTTTTGAGTTTATCCCGGAAAGACAAACAGACAAACAGCCAAACAGACAAAAATTCTAAAAACTATATTTTTTGTTTCTGTTTCGATTGTAGATCATACCCCAAGTATTCTTTTAAAAAAATATTCAATGTACAGTTTTGACTTTCCTACCATTTTATTATATGTATAGATTATTATGAATGTAGGAATTATATAACATTATTGGATAAAAGATTAAACATGGTTAATTTTGATAAGCGCATCACATTTTGCAGCCAGCCTCTCCACATTCTTCTACAACTTATTTAAATTAATAGCTTTATAATTAATTGTTTTCCCATGCAAAAAATATTTATAGCCTCGGTTTAGTGGCGTAGCTTTATTAACTCTGAGCATAGGTATTCCACGCACCTTGCGTGATAAAATATCGCTTCAAAAATAATAATAGGCACTTCTTACAAAATGTAAAGTTAGGAGAAAACGCTTTTTTTTTTATTTTTGTGTTATTTATCAATATTTGTAAAAAGTCGTAAAACGAATGTTGTTGAGATTGATGTAGGGGGGCCTGCAAGAGTTGATGCGCTAATTAAAATTAACCCTGTATAATCTTTTATCTAATAATGCCTTTAAATACTGACATTTAATACTGATTTCTTTATTTATTTTTTAGTGTTTTGGACAAAGAATGTGCCAGCTGCTTCTTTTCCCGGGCATACTGTAATAGTCAGTTAATGGACAGAGGTTTTATTAGCGTTTTTGTTGGCGATAGGCTGACCACCTGTCACTGCAATAGTCTTTCTCCATCATTATAATACCTTCAAATTTGTCAAACGTGACATCAAATTTATAATCTCTGGTGTTCTGCCTACCCCATAAGGGATACAGGCGTGAAGTTATGTATGTATGTATTTTTTAGTTGAACTTATTTCATGAAGCGTAAATATTTGAAACAAAAAATTTAATAATGCAATTTTTTGATTGAGTTTAATTTGATGCATTGAATAATAATGAAATATCATTTTTAAAATTACCATGAAGCTGCATCAAAGTTTTCTGCTTTCCTCCGTAGTCTTTTGGCATAATATCACGCGGAAACGAATCGTAGATTGTTTCAAAATTTTTGTGAACGTATATCCTTTCGCCTAGTTTTGCACTTAGAACTTGTTTAAATATGCTTACTACCGCGTCGATCATCTTCGATGAAGATATTATGTGTATCGATCTTAATCTATGTCCAAAGCCATCCTAAAAATAAACAAAGTGTTATTCATATTAGAGTACTTATTTTTAATAAATAATAATAATATTAAACTCCCCGAACAAACATACCAACTAAGTAGGCCCCAAACAAAGCAGAGCTTGTGATATGGGATACTATGTAGCGAACTAGGTGGGACCTAGAATACCTATAAATACATAACTAGATAAACGCCCAGACCCGAAACATTTTTTTCTTGTTTCGTGCGGGAATCGAACCCGCCACCCCTGACGTCTGAGGCAGATAGGTTTACCCCATCGCCAAAGTGGTCGCCAATTTGCTTGCAGTCTTAGCCATAAACTTGACCAATAAACGAAATGTAGGGGATAAATATGATGATAACAAATAGGTACATAAATTGTTTTCAACTATTGCTACATCTTTGACGTAAAAAAGTTATAACTTTAGAAAAATCCCCCAAAAGTAAGGATAAAAATAAAAAAATGGCGGTTTTGCTTATAATGAAGAGTTCTCAGAAAAAAATTAAAAGAATGGAGCGTTTGTAAATGACGTCGTAAACACGGCTTATGTCAAAGACAACTTTAATGAGCGAAGTCACATGTATTTTGTTAAATTTTTTCACAATTTATTATCACACTTATTATCTAACAATATGAGCGCCATTTCATGTGATAGTTTTTCCTAATTAAGTCTTAAAATAAACACTTTCTATTACGAAAACAATTTGGCCGAACAAGCTAAGCTTCATTCATTCTTTGTTGCCATAAAAAAAAACATCACTGTCTTTAAATTGTTGATGATCAATTATTTAATTATTTCCCGGTTCGAATTTCTTATTTCTTTTCAGAAAACGCATTACAATGAAACTTAATTTACAGATACAAATAGTTTTTACTTAGAGGTAGAAAAAACTGTTATATTTTAAACTAAACTTATATTTACAGATATTGCGCAGTTGTATTGGCGGTGCTTATAGAATAGAAACGTTTGCTTGTAAATAAGTCGTTTCGTGTAAATCGAATATTATTTGCATTTTAATACAAGAAGCTCGGTTTCTTTAAAAGTTATTTTAAAGGAGAATAAAAAGATAATCACAATTTGTACGCATTACATGTTCCGATTTATGTAGATCCAAAAACATCGGCTTTAAATTATCTTTGAATTTGGCACTACACACTATTGAGAGTATCTTTTCATGTTATAAAATCTTTGAGGCAACTAGGAAATCCTATTCATTGACGTGTAATATTGTTCGGAAAATCATGTATACTGGACAGTGCTACTTTTGTACAGAAGGCAGCACATCAAGCGTTACAAATCTGTCAAAAATATTGACTTGAATCTGAACTTTATTGCCTCAACATTAAGTTAAAATTGGTTGGGGAAATTTGACAGGTAATGTAACGCTTAATCTGTACTTCTGTACAATTAACGTAAGAAAAAATAGTAAGTTTAGAATTTCATTTAAAAATAAGTCATTATTATTTGTAACTCAGTTATATAACTACTTCAGATTTTAGGAATAAGTTTGTCGAATAAATAAATAAAATATTTTTTCATTTGTATGAGTGTTTTGTTTTTCACGGTTCTGGAAGTCCCAATAAACAAGCATTGGGTATGGATAAACGAATTTCGAAAATGAACTCTAAAATACTTACAAGAAGAATAGAAATCGCATTTCTGACATCAATAGGATTAAGTTTCGGCAAAAATTCCATTATGTTCAGATTGGAGAAATCAAAGATCATAACAAATCCAAGGGAATACTCGTGTGCTTTGAGATACTCGAATACCTGAAAATATGATAGTCTTTAATCACACTTCATCACTAGGAACACAATAAACAAATCCATTGATGTCGATTTTTATGCAAAATTTATATAGTTTTAAGCCTTTCATATGAACTCTTATGATGTGTATGGCACACGCGATTTACGGTTTTTTAATGCTTTGAATAAGACTCAAATTATATACACAACGAATTGCAATGCGTGTTAAATGCGTATAAGGCGCGTGATGGGCGCTAGGGGGGTGAGTGTGCTTGGAATGCGGCCTTACACTCTCTAAGTTAGGACTATGCTAAGAAAAACTGAGTTTTTGAGTTCGACATTAGAGATAATTAAAATTAGAGAGTGTAATAGCAAATTCGGCCCATTGTCCTAAGTTTTGAAGATTTCATTAAATAAAATAAAAGACATTATTAGCAAGACTTTATTTTCACGACCAATTCACCACGGGGTCTATAAATGAAGTTTTACGTTAAAATGTAAAATAATACAAAAATATGATTGATACCTTAATCACGTTTTTGTATAGTGGCAGCATTGTATGATACTTGAATCCTAGATTACGTGCAAAGTAAATTCTTTCGTGAGATTGTGTCAGCGTTGGCATAAACGCATGTGCTCTGAAAATAGATTTAAATTTAGAATCCTCATCATTGTCACAACCCTTTTTCGCTCAAATCTTCGATTGATTGTCCATAAATAGACAAAATATCAGCAAGGGGTATTTACTGGGTAAGAGTCTCCACACTGGCAGAGTATGCAGTCTCACTCCGACGTGTCACTATCTATTATGCGTGCAGGGCCCTGTCGTACTTCTGAGTATTCACCTCTACCCTTCTTACGGTTCCCTTAGGTGTGTCTCTGTGGGGTATCAAAAGATCCTTGGTGGAAAAAAACCCGTTTTGGGCCATCTCCCTTAGGTGCGGCTATACAGGCTATGAGTGGGGAAATGGCCGCGTGTACTGGGCCATTTCCTACGTGGGGGCGCACGGCTCAGGCTGAGCGCAATCCGACGGGGCTCGCGGGCAATGCCACTGGCGACACCGTGGGCCCCAATTATGGCGGGGGAGGTACATCTGGAGGTTTTTAGTGGGTCGGTTTGGCCTTCTGCCGGGTCATCCCCACATACCCCACCGTTCCCCCTTGGGCGGTCGGGGACGTGACAGCGCGTTTTCCGCCAGACGAAAAAAAATGTGCCGAAGAGGTTTATACTCTAGCCCACAAAACTTTAGTATAGTATTGGAGGAGAATGTCAAAATAGTCATAGCAGCTGAACAGATATAGACAAACTCTCAAGAGTACTGTTCGTTCGTATACAGTTTACATCTAGGACAGACAGCTTAGCAGACTTGAGTTATTACATGAGACATATTACAAATAATGCGGGACTTAAAAGTGTGACTTGGATGCCCTAACAGTATTTTTGAGAAACAACTGATACAATTATAATACCAACTTACATTTTGCCCTCATACGGTTCAATCTCTAATTTAGTATCACACTCATAAGTATCAAAATACTGAGGCAAAAGATTCTTGATTGTACACAGTTTGTCCAGTTTTCTTTTTGTCCTTTCAACAGATCCTTTGCAAGTAACTAGAGTTCTTTCCAAGTACTCCCTGGCTGTAAAAAAAATGTACAGAAAATGGTTAGCTTGCAATTGAAATGATGTCTTTTGGTATGTTGTAATAAGTGATTTATTCAAGTGGTTAATTCAAATGATTTATTCTTTTAAGAAGGAGAAATATCCCTTTTTATCCTTCATTTTAAAATTTGACACTCAATATTATTGCTGCGGCAATAATGCGTTCTAGTTATGTATAAAGATATTGTTCTTATTTAAGATTTCGCCTTTCATTTTCAACTGACTTCCAAAAAAGGAGGAGGTTCTCAATTCATCTGTATGTTTCTTTTTTTTGTGTCTTAGTTACACGATATTTCAGACAATTATGAATCGATTTTAAAAATTCTTAATTCATATGATAGAGGATACTTCATAGTTGGTCCCATATAAATTTCATCGAAAACAGTTGGGTACTTCATTGAAAATTAAAAATTTTTGAAACAATATGTATTATTTCGGAGAATGTTTACGTGGATGACACTATTAGTCGGCCAAAGTGTTGACGTGAAGTCGTTTTTTTAATGCTCTGCATTCGTTGATTATTGACCATTAAGCTCAGGTTTAAACACAATAAAGTGAATTTTAGAAACAGCACGGTTTGTAAGCTATGTTTTTCGTATTTAAATGTACTTCGGATAGGATTCAAACTACGACCCTTTAGTATTTTAACTTTAACCTGTACTACAAGGAGGCAAACATACCCTTTAAAACGCATGTACAAAGAACGTAACAGGGCCACTATGCCACTAATATATTTTTATACGTGCAAACAAAAATTACTAACAGTAAAGAAAATAAAAAAAAAATTTAGTTACTTACAAAAATCTTTTTTTACAAAATGTTGTTGTTTTTGCAACCACAAGTCCAGAATATCAAGCGATTGATCCAAGATTCCAGGTTTGTCTAGTCCAAACTCCTTTCTTACCACTTCTAATGTATCAGAATGAAATTTTAAAACTTCTGTGTCTTTTAATGTTTCCATGATTATTTGTTTTAATAAGAATACAACCGATGCCTATGAACTTTTATTGCAAATAGATGTAAGTAGGTGTCTATACAATAATTATGATAAAAAATTGCTCGTGTTAATCCTAAACACATTAACTTGAGAAAATGGGCCCTTCCTAACGTAGACAACAGTTGTTTGGACGAATATTTTTAGTTATTTAAACATAATTAACATGCAAAAATATTTGTAAGTGTCAAATTGATATTATTTTAGAGCAAAGTTATATTTTTTTGGTGCAAAGATGTTAAAAACTAGAAACATGTTCATAGAAAAGCACAACAGTTATGGGCCAAACAAGAAAATGCCTAGATTGTAGATCTACCAATGAACACTAGACACTTGTATTTTACCATACAATAGTGGTTTTATAAGAAAAAAAGATTTATGAAGGCAAGCAATACAAATCTATGCTATACTTAGTTCGATTACTTCTTTTATTCTACTATAATATAGCGATTGATTGCACTGTTATGCAATGATGTAAACAATAGACTATTATAATTGTGGACAATTAATATAGTCTTTTGTTTTCATCATTGTCATAACTTGGGACAATTTTTATAGGTTTCTTGAAAATCTCCTAATTATTTCGATGTTTCAAAATAATTAAAAATCAAAATTTCTAAAATTAACAATATTTCTATTCTATTCCTTCTAATTTAAATGCAGGATTTTTCATTGACATATAACAATTTTCATATTTTTTGTATTACATAAAGAAATTTGTTCAACGATGAATAATTATGATCATGTGTGACAGTCCTTAATCTTAAAGTATGGTCTGACTTAATTATCTAGGCTAGTGGTTCTCTACGGATTTACCTGCACAAGACTCAAGTCCAAAGTAATATTAAGTTTAAAGTATCGCAGACTTTGCACTAAATGTATAACGAAATAATAAATATTGCTCCACTCCCGTAGAACCGCTTCGGTATTCGCCTATCTTTATACAGGGTGACTGGCTCACTTTAAAAATTCGAGGACGTGATAGATTGAAATAGAATAGAAATAGAGTATATTATCTCAAAATACAAAAAAAAAAGTTTACAAACACAGAAAAATAATTATACACAATTTGAGATAATAGGCCATGCCTCAGCATAATGCTACAGGAAACAATTATTATTTCCAGTCGCGCTGGTTTTCAGGCACAGCCGTGCTACACTACTTTAATATTGTTAACATATTATCATTAAGTCCATTCGAAGACATCGATTATTGAAATCTGTATTCTTTATATGTACAATAAATAAAAAATAAAAAAAAATACAATATTAACAAGAAATTGAGATAATACACGAAGAGAAAAAAATAAATATAAATGGATATGTTTTCATTTCTTCGAATCTAGGGCTAAAATGTAGGCACAAGGGTATTAGGAAGAGAATATATGTACAAACAAAAAGCAATCTCTCAAGTTTTGGTAGACATTGTTTTAAAAAATCTCAAGATTTATTAAAAATAGCATACAAAGCTATTTCATTCCTCTTAATGTCAAGTGACAGCTTTGTAATACTAAATGAAAAGACAGATGACATGACAATGACAGCTCTGACAGTAACAAAACTATTAAAATGGCGTAATGTAAGGACGACCTTGTATGCCGGTTGCCATTTACATTATTAAACTTTAAAAAAAATTCTCGCCATAAATGAAGCTTATTGTAATTCTTCGATATTTTTATCGAAAACAGCGTAATTTTAGCCACACTTTGGTCAAGTGTTAATAAAAAAATTTATGGCCTTTATATTAATTTTTTACTGAGTAAACTTAACCGAAAGTTAAAGAATTGATTGCGCAACGTATGGTTACACTGGTAACTACTTACCACGTACGTACACACGGCGCTATCAACACAGAATAGGTAGGTACGATATACGACTTCAAGAACGGTCGACGAGCCGTGAAGCAGTCGTGAACTCTTTATTTATTTATAGAGAATTCTGGTAAAAATTAAAATCCTACTTTTATAACATAATTGTGATCAGAATCTAGTAGGTACCTATAGAGTGCTGTCCTTTAATATCTAAAAAAAGCAGTCACCCTGTATACAATATGGTTATGTTATATGAAGAGGCAGTTCCTTCTTAAGTCCATGTGCTTTCATCTTCAACCTGATCTTCACTTACCATCAGGTTTAGATTTGGTTCAAACCAGCTATTCTCAACCTTTCCGCATGACGACCACTTTGGCGATCGGGTAAACCTGTCTGCCTCAGATGCCAGTGTTTGCGGGCTAGATTAACGCACGGAACAAGAAAGAAACAATGTTCCGTGTCTGGGTGTTTATCTATTTATGTATTTATATTCTAGGTTCCTCCCTAGTTCGCTACATGGATCCCATAACAGAAGCTATGCTTACTTTGGGGCTTTGTAGTTGGTGTGATTGTCTGGGATTTTTTTTTATTTTTATTTATCATATTGGTAGGATTTAATGGTTATAAAAATGATAAACTTTAGTTAATCAAAATTTAATCAACAGTCAACGTCTTAAAGGATCCTGGTACTCCCATATATTGCTCGTTAAATGTATCTATTGGGCGCAGAGTTTCATTAGTTCTTGCTTGTGACATTTCTTTGAAAAATGCAATAGATTCTTCTGAAGATAGTACCTCCTCCAGATCGTCTGAAATTACAAAAAATCGTAAAGCTTATACCCAAACAAGCAAAGGTTGTGCGTCGTCATAAGCAAAAACTATTTTTGTAAAAGAAAGAAAAAATATATAAAGAAACAATATATTATAAAACCTGAATCACACGTATTTGACATATGTGTCCATAGTAAAAAGTAATTAATTTATTTATTTATACTTTATTGTACACAATTACAAAAGGAAATAAAAAGAGCTTATAAAATAAAAAAAACGTTAAAAAAGAAGACTTATAGAATAATAAGAACATAAAGATAGGCGCAATATAATAGGCGGTCTACATTTTAGAACTTTATTTTTTTTCTAATGTTAAAGTGAGAGGTAAATCATTTTAAATATTGGGTACTGCATAAGTAGTAATTTAGTTGAATAATAATAGTTACCATTTAATTCTTTCAAAGTTTTTTCTGATCCACCATAGTCTTTCGGCATCATTTCTCGAGGAAATGCTTCATAAATGGTTTCAAAGTTTTTGTGCACAAATATTCCTTTGCCAATTTTTGAACCCAGTAATTGAGTAAATACATTGTTTAACGTATCTACGAACTTTGATGTTGAAATTATATGTATCGATTCTAATTTGTGTCCAAATGCGTCCTGTAAAAAGAATATATCGTTTAAACCTTAACGAAGGATCATTTTGTTTTTTTACCGATAGCCAAGGTCAAAATTTAAAATTTACTTTATAAATAGTTTGGTACCGCGTTGGTGAGTATAAATCTAACCTCAATTTAAATCGGATTGGAAAACGTAGCCGGAAAGCGATCTTTGATCTGAGACTGTCACTATCCTAATCCTGCATGTGACATTGACGTTAAACAAGGGTTCAGTATCCTATACAAAAGTAAACATTTAACTGTGATACATTATTACATAAATTTAAATATAGAATCAAAATAATAAGATATAAAAATTCAAGAGGAGTTAAGAAACGAGAAAACAAGAGTAGCGTAAAAATAGTTTTAAGAGGATACTAACACCTTCGCCTGGTTTTAGCCGCAATACTTTTGATCCCGATCATATCATCATCATTTTGACGACCGGCTGTTGTAGTGGTAACATACATTGCGTTCTATGCCAGAGGTCCTGGGTTCGAATCCCGGCGGTGTTATGAACACAGATATTCGCCGTCAAGTCGTGGATGTTTATATGTTTATTTAAGTTTATTCTAATAAAAAATGTGTATTTATTCAATATGTATGTTTATATATTTCTTAGGTATATTAGTTATCTAGTATCCATAACACAAGTTCGTTAAGAAACTTAATTTGGGCTAGATAATGTTGTGTGAGTTTCTGAAATATTTATTATTTATTAGAACATTCTCGGCCCTTCCTTCATAAAACTGTTCCGTTACTGACTGAGTGACAGACAGACAACGTACAGCCGTAACTACTGGGCGTAGAGAGCTGAAATTTGGAACATACATTCTTTAGGGGATGTAGGGGTGCACTAAGGAAGGAATTCGCGAAATTCCCACTGGAACGGGATAATTGGACTTGTTAGTTTGCATGAAATATCTTATTCCTTGAGTGCACGGATATGATACTTGGCATAAAGGTTCTTCAAAAATGTCTGGTTGTGTTATGAAAGCAATTCCCGAAATTCCCACGGACACAAGAAATATATAATATTTTAGTTTGTATGAAAAAAATTTATTCCTTGAGTCCGCGGATGTGATACTTGGTATAAAGGTTCCTCAATAAGTGTCTTTTTGTATTATGTAAGGAATTCCCGAAATTCCTACGGGAAGGGTTTGGACTTTTTAGTTTGTATGAAAAATCTTATTCCTTGAGTGCATGGTTGTGATACTTGACATGAAGGTTCTTCAAAGAGTGACTGGTTGTGCTATGAAAGGAATTCCCGACATTCTCACAGGAACGGGGAATATACGATTTATAATTTGTATGAAAAAAAATCCATGAGTGCACAGATGTGATGCTTGTAATATAAAGGTTCCCCAGTGAGTAACTGTTAGTGTTGTGAAAGAAGTTCCCGCCATTCCCACGGGAACACGAAATATTGGACTTTTTAGTTTGTATGAACAATATTTTTTTCAGTGCATGGATGTAATACTTGATATAACGGTTCTTCAATGACTGGTTGTGTTAAATATAAACAATGTTTATGCGCGTACGAAGTTGCGGGCAAAAGCTAGTGTTAATATATTTCTTAAGTAGGTATTATCAGTTATCTAGTATCCATAGCACAAGTTCTTTAAGAAACTTAATTTGGGCTAGATAATGTTGTGTGAGTGTCAGAAATATTTATTTATTTATATTATCATAAACTATAAACATTATTCATACATAGGTAATCAAATATAAAAAGGTTACTTCAAAAATAACTGGTAATTTCAGAGACCGCTTTTGAAGCGCATAAATTCTTAAGCCTTTTTCTATATTAATATACATTTTTAAGTATATAGGGGGATGGCTATAAAAAAGCATATTTTTAAACTTGTTTTTTTTTCTGTTTAAACTGTTTATTACGTACAGTGGTGGAGTAAACTTTAACTCGTGTGCTAGTAGTACAAGCTAGTAGTGTATACTTACAAGAATAATTGTCATAATGTTTCTTAAGTCAATAGGGTTGAGAGCAGGTAAAAATTCAAATAAGTTCATTTCAGATATGTCTAAAATTATACTGAGACCCAGCGCGTAATCGTTTGCTCTCAAGTATTCAAAAACCTGTAAATAAATCACGATATAAGTTTTTTTTTTATAATAGACTAAGCCCGCGTTTGACCTCAACCTCACCTGATGTTAAGTGAAGATGAGGTCGAAGATGAAAGCGCACGGGCTTAGAAAGAAACTGCTTTAGTAAAATATTGCCGGAACACATCACCGGCAATTTTCATATGGTTGCTAGATAGTCGAGCCCTGACGGGATCCTACCACCAAGCAGGGTATCACTCGGATTATTCAACTTTTACGAGTTGCCGACCCTGCACTGGAGAATACAAGGTAACAAAAAAATGAATTTCTTGGGAAAAATGGCTATGATGGCGCAATAGTTAGCTCACAGGAAAAAAACTCTCTCGGGTCTTGACTAGACAAACATGGCATACATCCCTTAGTTAGTCCCTTATTTTTAGAATCATTATACGTATTGTCTATAACCATAAAGTGGCGTAAACTATGAAAAAGACTCGAATTGTTTATTATTTACATTTATTTAATAAATTGGATAATCATAAACTAAGATCTAGATAAATCGGGTTGAATTTTTTGTGTTGTGTGTGACTATGAACCAAGATGCATTGTGAAACGCAAGTGTTTATAAATACAGGGTGACTGTGGTTCACTTTCAAAATTCCAGGACATGATAGTTTAAGATCATACATGAAAAGAAAAAGATAATAAAAAAATAAATATCAATTATTTACTGAGTACTCTTCTCCGAAAGTTAAAGAATTCATTAAATAAAACACTTTTTAACCGGATTTATCGCGTATATTTACATTTTAAATTTTGACTCGACGTTTCGGTGTCTTTGCAGACCCCGTAGTCACGAGCGACTGAGGTGTCAAGCGTCGGATTGATGGATTGAAAAAGTTATACATCATCATCTCCATCTGTTTCTCAGTCTTCGAGCGTAGCGTTCTGGATTGACACAAAACGAGCTGACAGTTTCTTGAGTTTCAGGTCGTGCAGCTTGCTGGATGTTAGATTTAATATTTTTCAGGATAGGGTCCCATGTCAGTGATAGTTTCCAACCATCTTCTCTATTAAAATTAGGGTGATTTTTAATTTCAATCGCTTCTCTAATCATTCTAGGAATGTAATGCTTCTCTCTAGATAAAATTTTCACAGAGTCAAACCTTAAGTAGTGGTTGGGCTTGTCCATGGAATGCTCACAAACTGCAGACTTTGAAGCTCTGAGTGTTCTTTTACGCGGGTTGATACTTTTCTTTTGGTTTGACCGATGTAGGAAAGCCCACAGCCGCAGTTAATATTGTAAACACCTGGGTCTTGTAAAGGGATGCTGCATTTAAGTCAACATCTTCGCTCAGTTAAATGTTATTAAATTCGCTCAAGCCCAACCACTACTTAAGGTTTGACTCTGTGAAAATTTTATCTAGAGAGAAGCATTACATTCCTAGAATGATCAGAGAAGCAATTGAAATTAAAAAACACCCTAATTTCAATAGAGAAGATGGTTGGAAACTATCACCGACATGGGACCCTATCCTGAAAAATATTAAATCTAACATCCAGCAAGCTGCACGACCTGAAACTCAAGATACCGTCAGCTCGTTTTGTGTCAATCCAGAACGCTACGCTCGAAGACTGAGAAACAGATGGAGATGATGATGTATAACTTTTTCAATCCATCAATCCGACGCTTGACACCTCAGTCGCTCGAGACCACGGGGTCTACAAAGACACCGAAACGTCGAGTCAAAATTTAAAATGTAAATATACGCGATAAATCCGGTTAAAAAGTGTTTTATTTAATAGTATGAATCGCGAAAACTTAAGACAATATTAAAGAATTCATTACGCAACGCATGGTTATGTTACAAAATTATGATTAGAATCGAGTACAGAGTGTTCTCCTTCAGTATTGCAAATTTGTCACCAGTCACCCTGTTTCTGTCACCCCCTAGCCTCAAATTACCAGTTCAATTATCAAATAAACTGTTAAAAGTGGATGCGAAACTATAGATATTTTATTTTATATAAATTTTCAAATTTGATTAATTTACCTTGATCATATGTTTAAGCAATGGTTGCAATGTCTTAGATTTGAATCCTGTGTTCCTGGCAAAGAATATCCGCTCCTGATTTGGCGTCAAATTTGGTAGAACTGCATGTATTCTGGAATGCAAGTTGTGTTATTTTAACAATGTTTTACTAAAACAATAGAATACAAAGGTCATTTGCTTTTTAGTGATTGCTTTACCTGATCACTACAGTGCTGGTACATTTAAGTGTTAAGTGAATAGGTTTCTTATAGTGGGTCGCATACGTATCATCACTTTTGTCTCAATACTCATAAGGAAGTAAGTATCTTGAAAGTACTTAAACGCGCTTCAAACTCTAACCAAATTAATTTAAAAACTTTAAAAAATTTCGATTGGATATTTGGGATTCGAAAACATAAAAAGTTCAAAAATATTGTTTACGTATTAGAGTACTCTGAAGACAAAATAAATGTCCTGTTTTGCTTAACACAGAGTACGAACGTCTAGACAACGAAATGTCGGGTTAAAATGTAAAATATGACTAAAAGTGATAAATTTTGGTTAAACGTCTTTTGTTTAACACTGCGCGGGGTTACTCGCATAACTTTAGAAACCGAAGGAATATCTTGATCCAATAAGAGATCTCTTGAGATTTGGGCTATCAAATGCGAAATCGGTATTTTGAAATCTGACAAACCTGCTCTTTAAAAAGAACTATTACATCTTTATTATGTTAATACTACTACTAAAATGTACTGATGATTTCTTTCAACTTTGTGAAATGCTCCATGGATACCTGTCGCCCGGTGCGACAAGGTTATGTCTGGACTTTAACCTACTAAAACCCCAAAGTGTTTCATCATGCACCAAATGGCGGGAACACTTACGCAATCTTGGCAAAGCCGCGCCGGAGCTATCCCCTTGTTCCCCAAATTCCCTTAAGCAGGGGCGGCCGATACCCCCGTATCCACCGCCCAGGGACTTCACTATGGCCGGAAAGTGTCCGGGACAGGCGAAATCGCTTCGCGTTAGATCAACAGAACCTAACACCCTGCCGCCTTAACGTTAGACCACCAGCATTCGGACCCTTTGGCTTCACGTACGATCCCCACGAAAATGTACTGACTAGACCGAACGATCCTTATCCTATATGTTCAGGAGCAACTAAGCCATGATGACTTAATTTTTTTGGGTTTTAGGTTTTTGCCCATAAAATTCTTTGCAGCTTAATCTCTGTCCCTTAAAATATTACTAAAAAAGGTCATAGTATTGTCTT
Organism: Stenoptilia bipunctidactyla; assembly: GCA_944452665.1. NCBI lineage: Eukaryota > Metazoa > Arthropoda > Insecta > Lepidoptera > Pterophoridae > Stenoptilia > Stenoptilia bipunctidactyla. The sequence continues at coordinate 12,687,487 of OX101737.1, read as the reverse complement.
AAGTTTTCACGATTCATAATTTAAATAAAACTCACGAGCGACCACGGGGTCTGCAAAGACACCGAAACGTCGAGTTAAAATGTAAAATATAAATTATACGCGATTAATCCGGTTAAAAAGTAGTTTTATTTAAAAAAGGTTAGTTAAGACAGTTGTTCTTCCGTAAAGGATGAACGATTAGGCAGTGTGGACAGTCAACAATCAACCATTGCATCTCTTTTGATAAATAACACAGAATGAATATCTATTGTGCATTTCTTGAGCAACAAAATCACCGATAGTTAATCGTTTTCTCGCCGGTTGGGAAGACTGGCTTATAAGAATGGATACTTACAATCCGTCCTTATACGGTTCTATTTCTGATTTAACATCAAAAATGTCAAAATATTGTTGTAATAGACTTCTAGTTGTGCACATTTTATCTAAATTGGCTTTAGCATCTTCAACTGATCCTCTGGAACATATTAAAGTTCTTTCTAAATAACCACGTGCTGGAAAAGAAAAAGCTTTGTAAACAACATACATTTTTATCTCATTTTAACCCAGATCACCCGACCAGGTGTTATAACACTTAAATGTACCCTCAAATTTTGATTTTGAAAAGTGATTTTTGTCGTTGTTTTTCTGCGATTATATTATTAAGAGTTTATTTAGGTTGGATTACATGCAATCAAAATACAAAAAAAAGTTAATTTTAAACATGAATTATGTATGTACTTTTTATTATATATTTCTCACAAACATTTTATTTCCCACAGATGACTTCTTTACATATCAATGAATTCTGTAAGCACTCTCTTATTTTTAGTAGACTCTGATGTCGCCATTTTGGCGTATTGAATACGTAATATAATATCAGCTTAGACGATGACCGTCTTCGGCCACAAGACAGCAAACAACTGAGGGGTGACCTGCAGGTACGCATACACGCACATGTTCACCGTACGGAGCGACCGGAAGCAAATCGATTTTTGAATTTACTCTGATCTCCTGTGTAGGTCAAGAAAACTGCACAGGTCGGTTGGCATACACGCTCTGGACAACCTGCGCAGGCACCTCTCCAGTACACCGTAACGTGTATGGCCACCATTAGACAGACATAGCGAACGTTGACACAACCTTTTCAAGTGTTTTCACTATTTTGCTCCCGGAATTCGTAAAAACCTTGTAAATTTGACTTCCAGATTATTATATTATTATTACACTATATACATTATACAGGGTGGATTTCGACGAGAGACCTTTGCGGAAATATTGCATCGTTTAAGTGATACATGGTTGGTTTATAATGTTTAGAAACTTAAACGAAGTAAAAAAAAAATACAAAGTTCACTCATTTTTAACTGTGGTGATAACCCTATATTGCATCTGCACATCACGGCAAGATGGCTAGATTAAGGAATCGCCGTCGGGAAAGCTCGGGATATTACGTTTATTTCCGAGAGTTGTTGTCATCGTACTGGTGTAAGAATGACACATAAATGTCAAATAAAGCAAATAAAATGCAAAAATATGAATATCAGTTACTTTATTACAATTTTTACTTACGGTGTTCAAATGTTCCTCCGTGTCTTATAATACACGCTGCAGCCCGTGCCCGAGTATGTCGGTGCACATGCGATAATGTCTGATCTTCACGATTTGTCCTACGAAGAATGTCGTAGGCAGCAATCAACCTTTGTTTCATGTCGTCCGGTATTAAGTTTTTTGACGATAACCAAAATAAATTAAAAAAACAAGGACAGCCTATTGTATGAATTGCTGATCAACATTCGGAAATAATTTTATGAAGCGAGTTAACGAACTAAAACCTTTTTATAACTTTAGGGCGCGTTCACATAGAACGTCCCATTTAACAGGATCCTTTTTAAGTGATCCGTCGCTACTGGTGGTAATATTCACACAGCATTTACAGGACCGATTTTAACGGATCCGTCAGTACTGGAGGTAATATTCACACAGCATTTACAGGACCGATTTTAACAGATCCGTCGCTCGCTACTGGACTTTCGTTCTTCAGTGTATTGACTACTTTCTACGAGGATGGACGTTGTATATTTTTCAAACGCCTTGCTTGCCATGATCATGAGAGCAATGGACAGTAGACACGTGCACTACTCTAGGAATGAAACCGGCAAATGGCGGCTGTGTGCACCCCCATGCCAAGCCTGCTTATTTTGACGGATCGGTATTATTTACTGGATCCGGAATAATCTTCTATGTGAACTCGCTCATACAACTACATATGCTAATAACATTTACGTTTAAACGAACCGGACGTTCTATGTGTACGCGCCCTTAGTAAACGGAGACATTTTATTTATGACGAAAGAGGTTACTATCATCTTTGCTTATGACGATTGAGTACATTCGAGTGGTTGTCAAAGTCATTCCATGATGTGAATTATTTGTTGTGGTTAGAATTATCAACTAATAAGGAATTACATAACTACTCCACCAGAAAATTTAATAAATAGAATAGAGAAAATCACCTCTGCAAATGCACGCAGACATAAGAATGGATAAATGGCAACATATTAACGAAATATCCTAACTGACGTCTAAAGATTGTTTACAAGTAAGTTCAACCAAACCACCTGTGTAGGGTTGGCACAAAGTAGTTTTTGGTATGAATGTTTAAAAGGCTATAACTTGAAAACGGTAACATATATTTCCATAGTTTCTATGGGGGAAATATAGTGCTAAGGTTGAACTATCTGCCAGTTCCGCAAAGGTCCCTCGTCAAAATCCACCCTGTATAAACAATTAAATCATATTTGTTTGTGCATTACATGAATACCTATATGTTTTTTTATAAGAATATATGCATACCAAATGTATAAGGCACATGAACATGACTCCAGCAGAGATGAAAATGTTTTCTTGGTATTTCGATGTTAAGTGGATATAATATTGTGGTGCCCATATGACAATGTATTGGGAAAAGTCCTCAGATACGAATTTCTAATCGATATTTAAATTTTTATAACAGAAAAAAATGATAAAATTTCATAATATTTAATTTTCTCTATATCAACTTTAACCTTACCCCTAAGTTCTTTATATTAGTACATATGCTTACCAGGTGCTATAAAACCGCACCTTTTCCGGCTTTCCTAGACAACTCAGATTTTTTTAATGATTTTTCTCGAAACCTTAGAGTCGTAAGTAACAACATACTAAAATATTTTAAAGATCTATGAAGAAAAATAATTTCAGGGTTATCTGGGTTAATATGATGGTCTTTACAGCGCGTCCGTTCGAGTGCTCCCCTATGATATGACACTAGAGGTATTTTGTTCAATTTCCTGCTGATCTCTTTTTGAAAAAAAAAGTTTTCTAATATAGATCCAACTTTTAGTTTCCATGCCATAAAATTGTCCATCGTCAGAAAAAGCATAAAATATTGTATTACCTAATATGTTCATCATTTATAAAAATTATACGATTTAGTTATCTTTTTAGCATGTTTGATAACTCAAAGATTATTACAGTGATGGTAAAAATAATTTATTGATATGTAACGAAATAGACTATAAATTAATCTTAATTATTTTTGCATTACACTGTTTCAACAAAGATACTGACAAAATATTTAAATCAATAGATAAAATAAAGGTTGTTTTATTTTTGTAACACTTATCAATTTTATACCAAGAAATACGTAACGAACTATGTGTTATTAGTTTTTCGAGGCCTAATAATCCGTTAAGGGTTGGCTTAGTGACTAATCCGTGGATACATCTCTACGTTCCACAGCGTCGTCGTGTACGGCGCATTGCTGAGCGCTTCATATTTGCTCTTAAAATTATCTCCATCACGGTTCATTATAGAAAAGCATTGATTTGTACCGTACGGCACTGCGCCGCGCTGTCCCACGGCGTCTTCATTGCCGTGGCACGGCGCGGTGCCGAAAAGATGGAACCACGCCCAGCGACCACCTTTCCTATAAAGACTGTCACCAAATCTCTGCACCAGGCATGATGTATTCCGTCATACATTTTATTTATGAAAAGCCAGTTATTTTCTAAGCCCGTGTGCTTAGAAAAGAACTGGCTATCATCTGCGACCCCACCTTCACTTACCTTCACTGGGGCTTAAAGGGGGCTTAGTCTCTAATAAAAAAGATGCATTACTCACAGAAATCCTTTTTCAAAAAATGCTCTTGTTTCTGCTGCCATAACTCAAGAATATCGATAGATTGTTCCAAGATGCCAGGTTTATCCAAATTTGATTCTTTTCTTACTAATTCTAAAGTATTGGAATTATATTTTAATAATTTAGTATCTTCCAGAACTTCCATTTTTATAAATTATCCAACTATAAACTATAACTGCATGCAATCAATGATTAAAAGATTCTGATAAAAAAATTGAATATTCAAACGAAACTTTTATCTTTAACAAAGATAAGGAAATGGCAAGCTAAGGTCGTTGCACTATATGCATTATCTAAAAAACGTATGGTTGCAAAATTAATTAAACCCTTTTTTGTTTCTGATGTAAAATATATTTGTTCGTGTTATGTTATTTGGTTAAGTTCTGGACATATTGGTAATGTTTCTAAGTTATTCAATTGTAAATTGTAGATTTTTTTTACAAATTGCCCTTATTTACGTAATCTATTCGTTTCTGATTTCCATGCTATGGGCTAAATGCCACTGAAAAATGTTCAATTTTTTAGAGGATTAGGTAATATATCCCAAACTGATGTATTTATAATCGAGCAGAAAATGATTTATTCTCAAGGACAGATGTATCAGTGCGTGAAATTAGGCCAGATACATTTTGATGGTATCTTATGCTTTGAATGCTTTGAATCATCAATGTTTGTGGACCAAGCTTGGTGTACTCACGGAGGAAATGCTTTATGGGTGTACTGGTGATATCGTGGGTGATATTTGTGTGTTCGACACAGATATATGTCACGTCGTTATTATTTTTTTTTTAAAAAAAGTAATCATTTAATCAATATATATCTTTATAAATTTTTTATCTAGAATCCAAAGTCTTGAAGAAACTTAATTTTGGCTAGATAATGTTGTGTGAATGACAGAAATATTAATTTTAATATTGTCTTAAGTTTTCACGGTTCATAATTTAAATAAAACTACTTTTTAACCAGATTAATCGCGTAGGTATAATTTATATTTTACATTTTTACTCGACGTTCAGTGGATCGTGACCACGGGGTCTGCAAAGACACCGAAACGTCGAGTTAAAATGTAGAATATAAATTATACGCGATTAATCCGGTTTAAAAGTAGTTTTATTTAAATGAATTTTATTTTTAGGCTATTGAAATGAAAATGAGAACTTTTTATTCACTATAGGTATTCTTATAGACTTTCGAACGACAAACGCAGGATCAGGGCGGCGCGGGTCCGGACGACATGACGAATCCTGGGGGAGGCCTCCGTTCAGAAATGTGCGTCTCTCGGCTCGTGAAGATAATGATCGCCCATTATCCACCAATGTCTTGGGGTTGTCTACTACTAAGTCTTCGGCTTTAAAAAAACGAAATGAAAGTAGAAACCTAGATAGACCGAGAGGAAAAAAGCCGGCGGAAAAAAAACTCTCAGCAGTCTTTTGTAAACAGTGCTCATTATAGGTACAATTTGGCAGAAATACAGCTCAGCTATGACATAGCGATTAATGTTTAATGTTTGGAAATAACCTGTGGATACAATCAAACCCACGCTCTTTTATCATCTAAATAATCTTGTAGTCTATAGTAGTATTTTTTGCATAATTTTTATTTGATCGTTATTTTAAATTTAAAAAACGTTAGGTATTGACATTGGTGTCAATACGTATTTATAATAAATGATTTGGTGCTTTTAGCCAGCCTTAATTTGGGAAACGCTAACTTATGGTCGTTCCTTGTCCTTACAGAATAATTTTTATCATGATTATCCTTAATTGTTTTAAATTTATTACTATTCTTATAACTATTCATAATGTTTTCATAAATATATTGTGATGCAAGGGTCAAGATACCGAACTCTTTAAACTTTTCTCTTAGAGATTCTCTATTTTCAAGTTTATACATTCCATGAATAGCCCTTTTCTGCAGTTTAAATATTGTGTCAATATCTGTGGCATTACCCCAAAGTAGGATGCAGTTGGACATATGCTATGAAAATAACTAAAATAAACCAGCTTTACCGTATTAACATCAGTCAATGAGCGAATATTCTTTACCGCGAACGCTGCAGAACGCTGTATTTGGTGGGGTCAGTAAGGTTAGACTTAGAGAGCCTAGAAACGCATGGCATAAGTGTTCCTTGTCTAACATGTCCTGGTTGATGTTAATTTACGGACGAGTTCAATGACCCACCTACCAAATATTTAAAATAAAAGTAGAGAGAGAAATTCCTATACTATTTTGAGCTCAACTGACAGATTTGAAACAAGATGGTATAGGAATTTTTATTTTTACTTTTACTTCAACTGGTCGGTAATTTATTGAAACTGGCCGTTAGATGACCTACCACAAAAGCTAACATTCTACAACATAATATCTATTATCCTACTTACTATAATATCAATATTTTACGCGGAACTTATTGCTATCAAAAACGTATTTGTAAAATTACGCAATGTCTGCACTGGTGCCACGAAATTCGAAATATTGTGTATTATGTTTGTTACTTATTGTGAGATTCTTTGTATTTACGTATTTTCCTCAAATCTTGAAAGTTCTCTATGTTGACAACGTTATTGTCACACTACAAAATTATTGATGTGTTCGCCATTGTGTTGTACTGTTAGAGTATTCAGCTGCAATTTCCTAAGTTAGCTAAGAAACATAACCACCTCTTCAGTGATAAAGTTCACTAGATACTCTGTATTTGATTCTGATCATAATTATGTAATAAAAGTAGGTACTTAATTTTTCACTAGAATTACCTATAAATAAAAAAAGTTCTATTTCTATTTACTTTACTTACGCCTGAGTAAATCGCGGCACGTGACCTGTCACGCAGGTCACAGCAAATCCTAGTGTAACCATGCGTTGCGTAATTAATTCTTTAACTTTCGGTTAAGTCTACGCAGTAATTTTTTTTTCCTTTTTATGCATGTATGGTCTCAAACTATCACGTCCTCGAATTTCAAAAGTGACCCACCAGTCACCCTGTATAATCAACTTTGAAGCTACGACTATGGTGTGTCAGTTTGAGTTGTTTTTGGGTAATTATGCCATATCCATGTAATTTTATATTCCAACAGTTATAAAAATGGGGAAAGTAATATTTTACCAAAATTATAAATGTGAAAGATTGGATGGATTTTTGTTCCTCGATCGCGGCACAACGGCTGAACAGATTTTAATGAACTTTGGCATAGTGAGAGTGCACCTGCAGCCTGGAACAGCACATAGGTTAGAGTTCTTTTCATGAAAGAATTCCCGCGATTTGAGTGATAATATACCCTGTGTGTTTGACATAAGAGCAATGCGTGGGCCGGACATCTTTTATGAAAACGACTTTACTTTATTTCGATATTCGCACAGGACATTACTTCCATGCTAGACTGGGAGCAAAAGACAGTTTGTTCTCTTCTCGGGCATGCCATAAAGTTCAGTAAAAGGACAGAGATTTTATTGGCCTTTTTTCGGGCGAAAGGCTGACCCCCTGTCACTGCAATAGTCTCTCTCCGTCTAAATTTATCAATCATGACAGCAGATATTTTTATAGCCTCTGATGTTCTTTCTATCCCATAAGGGATACAAGCGTGAATTTATGTGACGTTATGAATACTCGAGCGGGATTCGAAATCGCGCGGGTGAAGCCACGTGAAACAGATAGTATTTTAAAACAATGCTTGTCATCATTCTTGATTTCCTTCTTCCCCTAATTACATTAGTTTTCAATTAGGTAATGATTCATTTCTAACACTATCCATACTTAGGAAAAGGCGCTCCTGTGATTCCACTAAGTAAAGCCTCTCTCAGTCCTAAAGCGATTTTCGATCTTTTTCATTATAAAAAACTTAACAGCTTTAAACTGCAAAGATCCCAATCAATAATGACTTCTTAGTGTCTCGACTGGGGGCTAACGTAGTAATATTATTATATTTTTGTCCGCAAAATTTAATTTGTAACGTTTTCAGACAAAATTTTATTATCAGTCCATTTTACCGTACCATACAGGCACGTTTGTTAAATCAATTTTTTCCACATTTTGGCAGCAGGAGCTTATGTAAACTAACTACATTTTTTATTCTAAAACCGAAAATATATTTTAAATACAGCTTCTCATATCATTACGTATTTCCTTAAACACTTCAGACATACTTTCCTAAATCAATTTTGAACATTCTGTACCACAATGTTTGAGACAGGTATATGTTCCCAGGAGAGTTTAATTACATTTTGTGTGCTTTTGGGTAACCTAAAAAAAGACTTATCAACCCAGGATAAACTAGTATCAGGAAAAATAATAAAAGTAAAAGATCTATGAATCGTATGGCTTACCTTCTAACAATTTATCATCCGTTTCAATATAATAAATCTACAGGGTTTGTTTGTTCATTTAAAAGTATATTTTTATGTAAATGACAATGAAGAATTTGAATTGATTCGAATTCATCATCTTTTTTAAATGCAGAATCTTTTTTCATTTAACAATAACACAGGTATAGCACAGCCCGGGACCGGGAGGCGGTAACTCTGAAAAGTAGATTGACGGTGAAAGAAAAGAAATATGGTTAATCATTACATCTTCCGTAAGGTTGGTTTGCGCTTAAGTATAAACATTTTATTCACAAACTACAAGGCGCACACACTTACGGTACCTACTACAGATATTTCTAAAAATATTTTCCTAGAGAGAATGATGAAACTGTCATCGAATTGTGGTTATTAATGACCTAATCTCTGTATAGGGTTTGGTTAATAATTAATATTTGTGTCAAACTATTTTCGTGGTCGCCCGATTTGTATCATAGTTAAATTTGTCGACAACGATGGCATCATAAATTATATGTTGGAAATAAAATTTCCTTTACTGGTATGCTCAACATGCAAAAATACTTCTCTGATACCAAATTATAAGAGAGAGTAATTAGAACAGCATATTTTAAGTCATGCAGTCATTTATTTTTTTACAATTCACACGATAATACGGCAAAAAGTACAGTTAGTTTAGTAATTACAGCCGGGCAGTTCTATCGCTGAGTTATTTATTTCAAGCAAGGTATAAAAGTAATTAAAATTTAACAATCAATACATTTTAAATACAAAAAATAGAAACCTCAGCGCTAAGTAGTTTTAAAAACCGCTCCTCATTTGTTTTTAAGTAAGACACTAGCTGTTTCTCGCGACTTCACCCGCGTGAATATCGGCTATCGCAGTTGGATAAATATAAACTAAGTATATCAATACGATTCCAAATCGATTCAGTAGTTTAGCTGTGAATTCGTTACATACAGATAGACAGACAGACATAGAGTTACTACAAAGATTAAAGGTTATAAGTATTATATTATTAGGTTATAAGGTAGTTATGCACCCGGATTTTGAGAACAAAGAGCCCACTGCAGGGCTATGAGTCTCTCCCCTGAGTGACGAGGAGGTATAGGCCATAATCCACCAAGCTGGCCCAGTGTTCGGTTGTGGATGTCAGAATTTTCAGGGCGCCGAAAATGGCTTCTGACAAACCCTAACGACTACTGTATACAAGTATACAGCACCCGGGACCGACTGCTTAACGTGCCCTCCGAAGCACGGAAGTCGCCGTGAGAAATGAATGTTTAATGTACATTAACAAACTAAGTACAGTAAAAATAAAACATGGGGACAGGAATACGTAATATGGGACTACTGGATCAAAGTACTTACTGTGGGTTTATACATAAGTGGCCATCCAAATTTACTAATATATAAATCCGAAAATGTCTCTGTCGTATGAAAACGGGTAAGGTAATGAAGTACTTTATGAAGGACTAGCTGTGCCCGCGGCTCCGCTCGCGATAATTTCGGGATAAAAAGTATCCTATGTTACTTCTAGTACCTCTCATGATTCGTCGAGTAGTTTTTACGTGAAAGCTGAACAAATATCCTCGCTTTCATATTTATAATATTAGTAAGGATAAGAATTGACATTTTATAATATTTGACAATTAATTGTTTAGATCACTTCATGGTAGGTATATATTACTACCTACCATGGATCACTTTCACATGAGGCTTAAGTATCTATGGAACGAAAATACTTCAGCGCAAAGCTTCCGAGTAAACTATATTGAAAGTTGACCCGTCCGGCACGTGAACATGAAGATTTCTAGAACTGCTAACCCGGGAAAGAGCGACGTATAACTGACCATGCGAGAAACAACTGACACCGAGATCTACTCCAGCAACACGAAAAGTCTGCCCTTGAGCCTTATTAATTGTCATTGCAAAACACACCGATACTGGGAATTGCGTTCTTTTAAATTGGAATGGAAAATTATTTGGTATTATGAGAATTCTGGGAATAAAGACGGTTTCTCCTGCACCGCAACCTGTTAAAATTTGATATATCCAAATAGAATTATACCCAGAAATATGTACAACTTACAACAGAAAAAGAAATGAAAATAAAGCTGAAACGCCTGTACAATGCTATCTACCTATACCTACTTCACTTAAAAATAAAAACCTATAACTACAATCAATACATATAATAAAACAGTAAAAAAAACGTGTCTGTACATTTAATAATTTTACAAAAAAAATTATCTAGGGTTATAAAGAAATGAAAAAAGAGTAAGAATCTGAAAAAAAAAATTTGTCTGTTTGTTTGTAAGTTTGTCTGTTTGCACACGCTAATCTCTGGAACCGCTGGACGGATTTGAATGAACCTTTTTTTGATGTATAGCTGTGAAGCCGGGGCAACATATAGGGTATATTTTATTTCGGTTACTGGAACACCTGATGCAGAACCCTTAAGGGATCATCAAAACCGTAAGAAATATAGATATGATGCCTTAACAAAAGTTGTCCAGGATGATGAGCAGATTCTGCAGACATAAAAAAATCTAGGATCTAAAAAAATTGTAATAGATTTTTAAAAGTTATGCCTAAAACTTACTTTACTAGAATATGGTGGAGATGTTCGGCATACAGATCAGAAGTACTCATTGCTCAGTTGCGCGTAGACCGACCATGAGTCTAAGGTCGTGGGTTCGATCCTGCTCGCGTAATTTTTTTTTATTAATTTTTTTTTTATTTTGTTTACAATAAATATTTAATTGTGAACAAAATTGTCTTTGAAACCACTTGATTTCAATCAAGATCCAAAGAGATATCGTAATAATTTTAAAATAACTCCGTAATAAAATAGGTCTATGTTCGATAAGACACGGGCGGGCGAGCGAGTGATTCGCTGGCATGGCCGGCCACTCACGCTGTTAATTGTTCGAGATACCTACCAAACTCTGGGTGCCTATGACCACTTTCACCCAACTTTTATTATTTCACTTGGAAATAAGATTTCTCTAAATGAACCACCAAATTTTTGTAACGGTTGGGAGTCAGACTACCCACGAGTTTAATTTTATAACTTTCTATTCCAAAATATTAAAAATACTAAGTTTTTTTTCAAATCGGTGAATAAGTCCGAATTTGACCTCATTCTCACTTGATGGTAAGTATAAATGAGGTCGAATACCGAATCCAAGCCAGTTCTATCATAAACCCGTTTACGGCTCTAAAACTGGCTCTTTATAAAATGTTTTCGGGACGCGTCACGCTGGCAGTAGTGATATTTGACGGCAAATTTCAGTCAGCCGAGACAGTCAGTTTACCACCAAGCTATTCTATTCTACCTATACTACCACCAAGGGTTATTCTAGGGGTAAATTATAACTAAATTGTCGTCAAAATCAATGAATGCTGGGTTTCAATATTTTACATGAGTAAAAGCTACTACAAACGAATGGTAGGTAGTTATAAGAATAGTAAGTAGTAATTTGATCTTCAATATTCAACGTGTATGATAGCTAAATCTACTGTTCGTTGAATAAACGAACATACATACATATAACTTCACGCCTTTATCCGTTATAAAACCTCTATCCAATAAAACCTCTATCCCTTAAATGACTTTTAAGGTATGCCCGGGAAGAGAAGCAACTGGTACATTCTATGATTTTCTGTTGCTCCCAGTCCAGCGTGGAAGCAACGAACGAACAGTGTTTTTGATATTGTAACGTGGCATTAGTAGATTAGATAGATGTAAAAGCGTTCGGATAGCCAGAAGAAAAAAAACTGAAAAACTAAAACTAAACATGGGAATAAGAATTCTAAGGAAATTCTCCTGGTAAAAGTACTAGGGGCTTAAAAATAATAAATCTGAAAAATAGTTGGTATGCAGTAGAAAATTTTGCTATGTTGATAGGGCTAAATCATTAATAAAGCTTCTTGCGCGATTTAATACAGGTAGGTACAGAAGGCAGCAGGTCAAGCGTTACATTACCTGTCAAATTTACTCAAACAATTTTAACTTAGGTAATGTCGAGGGCATAGATTTTAGATTCAAGTAAAAAAAAAATTACCGATTTGTAACGCTTGATGTGCTGCCTGCTGTACATACAGAGCTATATTGTAAGAAAGTTAAACTTAAAATAATGGAACTCAAGGTTTTATTTATTTCGTAATCATTTCTAGCTCTTGGAAGTCAGAAACCGCAGATTTAGAAGTAGAATAAAAAGTAACGTAGATGTGTTAACTACCAAAAGAAATTACATTAAATTGGCTTACCGTGAAAAGTAGCCAATCATAACTATAGACAGATACACATTATACACTGATAATGGCTGGATGGATGGATCTTTGCTACTCTTTCACGCAAAAACTGCCGAATGTATTCTACTGAAACTTTACAGTAATATAGCTTTACTTAGAATAACAATAAGCTATAATTAATGAAGATAGGTATTGCATGAATTATGTAAAATTTAAGACACTTTGGCACCCGATTTGTTTATAACGCAAGGTGCCTAATATAGTTACCTATGTTTGTAATGTACCTAAGATAAGTTACCTATGTTTGTGGTTAGGAGTTATACATATTATTTGGGCGAAGATTCTTCATTTTTATTTTTGTTATTAAAGATAGTACTTAGGACCTTGGAGAAGAAAATAACCTACTCGAAATACTAATTCAATACAGACGAAGTCGCAGGCATCATCTATGTAATATACCTACCTACCTATACTTTTTCACAAAACACCTAGGTGAAACTGCGGATCACAGCTTTGTTGTAACAGTTTTTGAAGTAACTCTGTCTGTTTATCTATCAGTAACGCTTAACTACTGAATCGATTTTGACGAAATTTTGAATAAGGTAAGTTTAAACTTCAAGGAGGATATAATAATAGTATTTATCCAACTCCAACAACCGGTATCCACGCGGACGAAGTCGCGGGTCACAGCTAGTAATTAATAAAAGTACCTACGCTTTTACCTAAAAAATACAAAAAAAAACTGAACATAAATTAGCCAAAATTTGGAATTTGACCGAATATTTAAACACTACCAAAACAACTAATCCCTATTTTATAAAATAACAACGAAATAAATTCAAATAAACTATTTAAAGACTAAAAGTCGCGCTGATAAGCACGGTTTATAATATCAATTATTGTCTGTCAATAAAATGGAACGCTCTGAACGCATCAACAGCCAAATATTGAATGAATTATAAAGCTTGCGCTCGCCTCCCGGCTTTTTATACCCTACCGCGCCGCGAGCCGCGTCGAGCGCGGCAACCGTTACGCAAAAATAATCCTTATATCATTCAGTATTCACGCGCGATAGGTTATTAGCGTATTTCATGTAAAGTTTAGTGTTTCTATACCGATTTTTATGATTCTTTTTTTATTGTGTGTGAGAGTATTATAAACGTAAGAGTAAAGAAATATAATCAGAAAGCTCCGAACTGCTAAGCTAAGCTATCGGGATTTACACGTGTTATTGTGAGTCAACCATAAAATATAGACATATACTGTTGCGGGATATTTTTTATATCATTTTATGCAGAATATTTCTGTCATATATGGTTTCTATGTAGCTTTCACCATTAAGGCTGCACACGCGACGGAAGCTTAAAAAATGAAGTAATTTCTCCCGTTTTCCCAACATTTCCCTTCACTGCTCTGCGCCTATTGATTGTAGCGTGATAATAAGTATACTATAACCTGCTCAGGAGTATGAAGAATAATTTTACCAAGTTTCATTAAAATCCGTCGAGTAGTTTTTGTTTCTATAAGGAACATACAGACAGACAGACAAAAATTTTACTGATTGCATTTTTGGCATCAGTATCGATCACTAATGACCCCATGATAGTTATTTTGAAAATATATTTCATGTACAGAATTTACCTCTCTACAGATTTATTATAAGTACTAGCTGTGACCTGTGACTTCGTCCGCGTGGATACCGTTTATTAGAGTTGGATAAATACTATTATTATATCCTCCTTGAAGTTAAAACTTACCTTATTCTAAATTTCGTCAAAATCGACTCAGTAGTTCAGCTGTGAAAGCGTTGCTGATAGATAAACAGACAGAATTACTTCGAAAACTGTTACAACAAAGCAGTGATCCGCAGTTTCACCTAAGTTTTGTGAAAAAGTATAGGTAGGTAGGTATATTACATAGATGATGCCCGCGACTTCGTCTGTATTGAATTAGTATTTCGAGTAGGTTATTTTCTTCTCCAAAGTCCTAACTATCTTTAATAACAAAAATAAAAATGAAGAATCTTCGCCCATATAATATGTATAACTCCTAACCACAAACATAGGTAGGTAACTATCTATTAGGTACATTGCAAAGGCACATAGCGTTATAAACAAATCGGGTGCTAAAGTGCCTTAAATTTTAATACTGTCTTTAGTTTTCGCGATAGCTAATATGTATGACTATTAAATAAAACACTTTTTAACCGGATTTATCGCGTATATTTACATTTTAAATTTTAACAGTCGCTCGTGACCACGGGGTCTGCAAAGACACCGAAACGTCTAGTTAAAATGTAAAATATAAATTATACGCCATTAATCCGGTTAAAAAGTGTTTTATTTAATGCCTTCAATTTTACTTAATTCATGCAATATCTTCATTAATTACACTTAGCTTATTGTTATTCTAGGTAAAGCTAAGTAGTTTTTGCTGAAAATGAATAGCGAAAATCCATCCATCCAGCCATTATCAGTGTACATGCAATACTACCTATAGATATGTATGGCTGCTTGTCACTGCCAAACGGCTAAGCCAATATTAATGTAATTTGGTATAGTAGTTAACACATACGTTACTTTTTATTCCGAAGAAATCTACGGTTTCTGACTTCCAAGAGGCAGAAACGATCATGAAATAAACAAAACCTTGATTTCCATTTTATCTCTGTATGTACAGAAGGCAGTACATCAAGCGTTACAAATCTGCCAAAAAACTTTACTTGAATTTGAACTCTATGCCCTCGATAATAAGTTAAAATTGGTTGGGGAAATTTGACAGGTAATGTAACGCTTGTTCCTTCTGTACCTACCTATATTAAATCGCGCAAAAGCTTGCGCTCACCTCCCGCCTTTTTATACGTCGAGCGCGGCAACCGTTACGCAAAAATAATCCCTATATCATTCAGTATTCACGCGCGATGGGTTATTAGCGTATTTCATGTATAAGTTTGGTGTTTCTATACCGATTTCTATGATTCTTTTTTTATTGAATAGGTAATAATGTTAATTTTTTTTTAATAAGGTATGATTGAGAGTATTATAAACGTAAGAATAAACAAATATAATCAGAAAACTCCGAACTGCTAAGCTATCGGGATTTACACTGTTATTGTGAGTCAACCATAAAATATAGATATATATTGTTGTGGGATATTTTTTATATAATGTTATGAAGAATATTTCTGTCATACATGATTTCTATGTCGCTTTAACCATTAAGGCTGCACACGCGACGGAAGCTTAAAAAATGAAGTAACTTCTCCCGTTTTCCCAACATTTCCCTTCACTGCTCTGCTCTTATTGATTGTAGCGTGATATAAGTATATTATAACCTGCCCAGGAGTATGAAGAATAATTTTACCAAGTTTCATTAAAATCCGTTGAGTAGTTTTTGTTTCTATAAGGAACATACAGACAGACAGACAGAAAAAAATTTTACTGATTGCATTTTTGGCATCAGTATCGATCACTAATGACCCCATGATAGTTATTTTGAAAATATATTTCATGTACAGAATTTACCTCTCTACAGATTTATTATAAGTACTAGCTGTGACCCGCGACTTCGTCCGCGTGGATACCGTTTATTAGAGTTGGATAAATACTATTATTATATCCTCCTTGAAGTTAAAACTTACCTTATTTTAAATTTCGTCAAAATCGACTAAGTAGTTCAGCTGTTAAAGCGTTGCTGATAGATAAACAGACAGAATTACTTCGAAAACTGTTACAACAAAGCAGTGATCCGCAGTTTCACCTAGGTTTTGTGAAAAAGTATAGGTAGGTAGGTATATTACATAGATGATGCCCGCGACTTCGTCTGTATTGAATTAGTATTTCGAGTAGGTTATTTTCTTCTCCAAAGTCCTAACTATCTTTAATAACAAAAATAAAAATGAAGAATCTTCGCCCATATAATATGTATAACTCCTAACCACAAACATAGGTAGGTAACTATCTATTAGGTACATTACAAAGGCACATAGCGTTATAAACAAATCGGGTGCTAAAGTGCCTTAAATTTTAATACTGTCTTTAGTTTTCGCGATAGCTATTATGTATGACTATTAAATAAAACACTTTTTAACCGGATTTATCGCGTATATTTACATTTTAAATTTTAACAGTCGCTCGTGACCACGGGGTCTGCAAAGACACCGAAACGTCTAGTTAAAATGTAAAATATAAATTATACGCCATTAATCCGGTTAAAAAGTGTTTTATTTAATGCCTTCAATTTTACTTAATTCATGCAATATCTTCATTAATTACACTTAGCTTATTGTTATTCTAGGTAAAGCTAAGTAGTTTTTGCTGAAAATGAATAGCGAAAATCCATCCATCCAGCCATTATCAGTGTACATACAATACTACCTATAGATATGTATGGCTGCTTTTCACTGCCAAACGGCTAAGCCAATATTAATGTAATTTGGTATAGTAGTTAACACATACGTTACTTTTTATTCCGAAGAAATCTACGGTTTCTGACTTCCAAGAGGCAGAAACGATCATGAAATAAACAAAACCTTGATTTCCATTTTATCTCTGTATGTACAGAAGGCAGTACATCAAGCGTTACAAATCTGCCAAAATTTTTTACTTGAATTTGAACTCTATGCCCTCGATAATAAGTTAAAATTGGTTGGGGAAATTTGACAGGTAATGTAACGCTTGTTCCTTCTGTACCTACCTATATTAAATCGCGCAAAAGCTTGCGCTCACCTCCCGCCTTTTTATACGTCGAGCGCGGCAACCGTTACGCAAAAATAATCCCTATATCATTCAGTATTCACGCGCGATGGGTTATTAGCGTATTTCATGTATAAGTTTGGTGTTTCTATACCGATTTCTATGATTCTTTTTTTATTGAATAGGTAATAATGTTAATTTTTTTTAATTAGGTATGAGTGAGAGTATTATAAACGTAAGAATAAACAAATATAATCAGAAAACTCCGAACTGCTTAGCTATCGGGATTTACACGTGTTATTGTGAGTCAACCATAAAATATAGATATATATTGTTATGGGATATTTTTTATATAATGTTATGAAGAATATTTCTGTCATACATGATTTCTATGTAGCTTTAACCATTAAGGCTGCACACGCGACGGAAGCTTAAAAAATGAAGTAACTTCTCCCGTTTTTCCAACATTTCCCTTCACTGCTCTGCTCTTATTGATTGTAGCGTGATAATAAGTATATTATAACCTGCCCAGAAGTATGAAGAATAATTTTACCAAGTTTCGTTAAAATCCGTTGAGTAGTTTTTGTTTCTATAAGGAACATACAGACAGACAAAAAATTTACTGATTGCATTTTTGGCATCAGTATCGATCACTAATCACCTTCTGATAGTTATTTTGAAAAAATATTTCATGTACAGAATTGACCTCTCTACAGATTTATTATAAGTATATAGATAGATAGATATAGATAGATAGATATAGATAGAAGATAAAACAATTTGAACGTTAACTTTACGTTATTTCTACCAATGTCGTAACCACAGATGAAAAAAAAGTGATTTTGATTCCTTTCGAGATTCAATAAAAGCAAATTTTTTGCAAAACGAACAAACTCCTCTTAAATGCCACGGTTTTTCTTAACTTTTTGGTAAAACATTTAAAAAAAGAAAGAAATAGTTTATTCGACAATTAAAATATAGTACAATCAAAAAGAATACATACATACATAACGTCACGCCTGTATCCCTTATGGGGTAGGCAGAACACCAGAGGTTACAAGACCATCTGATGTCACGTTTGACAAATTTGGAGGTATTATAAACATGGAGAGAGACTATTGTAGTGACAGGGGATCAGCCTATCGCCCACAAAAACGCCTTTAAAATCTCTGTCCCTTAACTGACTTTTACAGTATGCCCGGGAAGAGAAGCAGCTGGCACATTCTACGTTTTTAATCTATAAGAACTTCTTTTTTAATCAAAAAGAACTTAAGATAAAATAACATAATAGCAGTTTTGTCGAAAACGGCAACATGAGCTGTTGCATATGCTACAGCCGATGGCTGCGGCGCTGATTTTCAGCTGTTTAACAAACACGCTTCACAAGCTCTGTATTTGTACGACCATATTTTGTTTCTGAACTTAAATTGCGGCTTTGCAAAATCTGCTTTGAGTCTAAAACAGGTTTTGTAAAAGAAAATTCTAAGAAGGTGCTGAAAGCCATTGCAATATAAGGGTTATGAGGAGAGTTTCAAAGGAAGTTTGAAACATCAGCTTTTGTGTTATTTTTAACAGAAGTTACTTTGAAGGAGACAAAACAAGTGCGAATTAAAAAAAACCGCTGTGCTGTATTAATAATTTACGATTAATTGACTAAGGTCCACTAGTCATTGTTTGATCAGTATTACTTGTTTATTCTAAAGTGTTTTTTTTTTTGGCAAAATTAATAATACTTTTTGAAGGCAAATTACGCTTACTTTATACCGTGAGTACGAACTTAAAACATGCAAATTAATCCATCTTTCCAATCTTGTTTACAGTTAGTTAGGTAGGACTATTAAATAGAAAATCAAATATTTTTTCAAGTTTAGTAGAAGTAAGTACCTTAAGAACAAACCAAGTAATATTCTTATTTAGATTGAAATCAAAGACTATGGACTCCTTTATGTTGTAAATACATTTTATCTTTAAAATTTTTAATTTAGGACCATAATTGTAAATGTCAAGATTCAATTTAAATTAAAACTGTAGTAAGAATTTAGTTAAATCTTTTATCCGAAATACCAGACGAGTTAAGATGAGAAAAATAAATTTCATTAATAATATTGAAGCGAAACCAAAGTTTTTCACTTCCTCAATTGCAGAAGTTCTCTCGTTAAATGCAGTTTAAGTTTGTCGACTGCAGGCCTAAGTTTTAAACCGACAACCAATGTAACTAGACCCGTGTAAAACAATACAAATTTCGAATCGTAATATCCGGTAGCATAGCAGTAAAAAGAGCAAGGGATCAAGAAATTGTAGTCGGTTATCTTGGTGGATTTAAGGAGCTCTGTCATACATAATTTTGTTTATAATGTATATTTAGTTAAACTTGTGTTGCTATGATTGTTTCTGGTTTATTTTAAATCTCCATTTCCATTGTAAATGTATTCGCTGACTTGTATAACAATGAAATTAATTTTGTATAGTCTAAGCTTGTTGTATTTGGAAAATTAAATATTTCATATAACGATGTTTGCAATTCATGCATGAATTTTGTTTGATTTTAAGTATAGTAAGGTCTGTTTTAATTTTGAAAGTAAAGTTTTTATATGTACAAGTTCTATTAATAGTTTTTGAAAGTAGCTAATAGTTACAGTAATTAAATAACAATTGCATTTTTTTATGGTTGTTCGTGTAACACCTTACTCTTCATGATTTCTTTACTCCAAGTGACATGGATGACAAAAAGTCTCATGCTTTTTATAAAAAAATAAAATGTTATAAAATTGTCCAAAAAATCAAGTGTGTAAAGTAAAACACGAAACTGGAAAAGTGTATGGAAAAAACTTCAGAAAAAGCTTTGTTCAAAATATCCTCAGTATTTAAGTCTCGTACGACATTTCAAAATTTAATAAAAAAAATATCAGTAAGACCCGGCAGTTTGACTGATAGGCGTTACATTGGAATTCTTGTATTGTTCCAATATCGATAAGCTGTCTCAGGCTTTTTTTGCATTTATTACATCTCGACTATGGTAAGGACTACCTTTTGTTATACACAACAAAGGACATTTTTCAATGGCAAGTTTGGAAGTCGAAGGTTGTGTCACATTCTAGTTTGTATTATTGAAGTCTGTTTTCGAAGTTATCAAGGCTTTTGCAAAGCTCTGATCGTAGGCGGCTGTCACAATGGTATTTTAGCCGTACAAAAAAGGGAGCAGTTTTTGACTTTTACAAATCTGTGAAAGACTTTTGTGCAGAAGTGTACGTCGTTCAGCTGGTATGATAGTGATGATGATTATGAATGCTAGGCACAACTTTTTACACAGGCAATATCAATACTCCCATCTCAAAATAACTGGTACAATTTGAGTTAATTAACACATTTGATACGGCTTTCTTTGTGAACAGTTAAGTAAAGTTGCCTTCTTGTATTTTTTTTATATTGTAAGGATAAAACGTTTGTCTTCCATGCCACCTGATGGCAGATTGTTCCACAACTTGGCAATCCGTACCAAAAAGGAACTATCGAAGCGTTTTGTGGTAGGGTAATAATTGTTTTTATAAACGACAGCTAATAATACCTTTGGCAATCAATCTCATCTAATGATTAGTATAGAGTAAGTCGGGGATCACAAGGCACTGACTTTTCATAAAAAAAACCGAAACACATCATTGCGGGTGCTGTGATAGTCAGAGGCTGACTTTATTTATTTTAATTTATTTATTTATTTGTATTCGGAATATTTACAAAAACAATAAAGTGTATAAATACATTAATATTCCCATGCCATTTAAAAATCTCCACCTTTTAATAACGGTTTGAACATTACTTTATACTATATTAGGTACAATTACAATTTCCATAGACAATTTTATGAAAGTTGTCATTTATATGAAAGTTGTTTGCTAGCCTGGCGAACCCTGGATGACCTTCCGCCAAACGGGGGTTGTTGCGAATATGTTTCTTTCTACGATGGGCTATGACGTGGTTAAGCACATAGTGGTTTGATGATGACAGCTATGTGCTTTACTTCTATAATTGTTATAATTTGATATAGCATAACTACATTTCATTAAAATATTTCTACAGGATGAATGAATGCAGAAAAAAGGGAACACCAATTGCTACGATCCAGACACTTTCGCTTCTTCCACGTTCATTAATATTTTCATACATGACGGCTGGTTACAGGTACTTTTTACTAGGCCCTTTTTAAGTATGTCACCAATTTGATCAGCATACGTTCGCCTAGGGCAGCCCCTGACGACAACCCCATCCGTTCTTTACCCTTTTCGTAAATCTACTTGCACATCTCAGTCACTACATCTTCTTTCAATCCGCATCTCTTTCTTATTGCACTGTTGCGCACCCTATCACTCAATTTCACTCAGCACATGCTCCTCAAAGCTCTCATCTCCATAGCATTAATCCTGCTTTCATGTTTCTTCTGCCACACCAAAACTCCCTCAAGTACGGCAAGACGAGCCTTCTTCGGTATAAATTTGCTTGTCATAATCGAGTGCAAGGTGCTTGTTATAATTTACACAATTTCCTGGTTTTACCCTCCTTTCAATATTCCGTCATATCTTCAATCCTCTTCATAACCATGACTTTCGTCTTTCCAACTGTCAAACAGCTATTCATGAATAGGTTGACTAGACATGGAGATGCTACATAGCCTTGACTTACACCGCGTTCGATGCTACACCATTTCATGTAGTCATCATTTAACCTGACACAAACACTCGAGTTCTTATATAAGTCACTGTCCACCCCGTCCTTGGATAGAGTTGACCACAGCTCATTTCTCACCACACTTTCATAAGCCTTTTATAAGTCGATGAAGCGGCAGAAAACCTTTTGGTGTTTAGCCGGAACCTTCTCGGTTACTCATCTTAAGGCAAAGCCTTGATCCTTACTACTCATCCCCTTTCGAAATCCCACTTGCACATCCCAAATCTTGCTTTCTGTTTGACTCCTCACTCTCTCGATTAATATGTTTGTATACATTTTGCCTAGAAAACTCAAAATACTAAGGCCACGGAAGTTTTTACATTCCTGCTGTGACACCTTGCCTTTATAAAGTGGCACAATAACGGCCTTGCACCAGTCGCCTGGAACACGGCCAGACCGCCAACACTTATTAAAAAGCAGGTACAACAAGTTTGCAGTGACACCTTCACCTACCTTGAGCATTTTGGCATCTATCCTACCTATCAGTCCCTGCTGCTTTACCCAATTTAAAACCTGCCATTGCTTTCATTACTTCTTTGAACGTAAAACTAAAATATTACTGGCGTTTAATATAAGTCTTAATTCATGATGCTTTATTTACCCATAAACTAGTTTTGAGTGACATAAGTTATCATTGATACTTAGGTAATTTGGGAATGTATGTTGTGCTTAAGATATTTTATTTCAGAAATTACTTTTAGTTTATTGGAATGCAGATGTAGTTGAGTGTAAACAGAGCTTTACTTGTCACTTTGTTTTTGTATCAACACCGAAATTTCATTGAAAGCATTTCGGACCTTAACTTTTTGTGTGACACTATTTTCAATGTTGTTGTTTGATCAAGGGATATCCTAATAAATAAGTTTTTTACGATTTGCTAGGATAAGATAGTATTTAATTGTTATTTTTTTTTACAATATTATGGTCTGTCTGAGGTCAAACATAATATGATAAAAAAGTATACAAATTAGTATTAACTTATGTACCTACCTTTTACGAGAATACTGTTTTTTTTAAAGTATAATGACGTATTTATCTTTGTCAAATTTTTGAAGGCGCAGTGGTTCCCGTGTATATATAGGTAGCATATAGGTAGCAGTTCAAACAACATTCGACCAAACTGACTTCAGAACAAAAATGACACAGTAATCAAGAAAGCACTTTTGTATAGATACCGCTTCTATCTTTTGCCATTTTTGCCTACGGTATTTTACATTTACCAAATGTAAACAAACAGAAATGCACAATACAAACAACCAGTAAAATAAACTACAATTCCCTAGTAGAAAAATATTATTACAAGAGTTTTCAACATGTATCTTTCGTTTACGTTACGACCCATGTCAAAGTGTCTGTTCGTTGAAGGCGTTTTATTAAACAAGAAAGTAATTTCAACAGAACCGTCTCCAGTGACTCGCTGTGTTATTGATATAGAATACTTATCTTATTTTTACGTCACATTTTATGCTGTTTGTTACTTCTTGTAAAATTTTATGCGGTTCTTTAAAATACTGTCTTTTAAAAAGTGTAATACTATATCTCAAACCCCTTCGATGTATCTATATTTTCAACCTTTTTATATTTTCAACAACTTTCAAAAGGAGTAGGTTCTTAGTTCGTGAATATGTTTTATTTTTATCTTTGTCACACGATTTTTTGGATAATAATGAAGCGATTTATGTCTTCATCTTCATCAGATATAATAGAAAATACTTCTGAGGTAGTCCCATATAAATTTCATTGAAATCGATTGAGTACTCTTTGAAGAGCTTGAAATTCTCGAAAACAATGTATGAATACGGGAAATATTTACGTCGATGATCTTATACTTCAGGTAATGTGTTGACAAGTACTTGAAAATGATAATGAGGTGGTTTTTTAATACCCTGCATTTGTTGATTATTACAGAATAAAGATGAGTCGTTTGTCATGCGTGTATGATAAATCTATT
The DNA here is from genome assembly GCA_944452665.1 of Stenoptilia bipunctidactyla. Classification (NCBI taxonomy): domain Eukaryota; kingdom Metazoa; phylum Arthropoda; class Insecta; order Lepidoptera; family Pterophoridae; genus Stenoptilia; species Stenoptilia bipunctidactyla. The sequence goes on along the minus strand of OX101737.1, from coordinate 12,663,391 downwards.
CAGTCGGCACTTTAAATTACCAGGAATAAGGTCTTAATTAAAGTGTTAAAATTTTTTCTTCTTCTTTCTAGTTTCAAACTCGCGAGACGAGTCGCAGCCGTGCCTGCACTTGCCCCTGTTTAAGGACTCCTTAAAAGTTCCAAACTAGTTGGATACCTCCGACAATAACGTATGAGTAAAAGCCTCATTAGTAAACAATAGTTAATATGACTCACACAACATATTAATATGTAAAATACATCAAATAGTGAAAAATTTTAAGGCAATCCCACCAAAAACATAAATGTAAAAAAGGAGAGCCCAGTTCAATATAAAAACTACGCTTGGCTGTGGTCTTCACCGCAAAAAAAATGGAGATCTAAATGAGTGCCAAGTTCTATGCAAACTCGAAATATATATTTATAGGAACAAAAAAACATTATGAATAAGTAATAAACTCTATTTATTTGCTTTATTGGATACCTATAACAATTGCTGTAGGTTACATTTGACTTCATCCTTCTAGATCATCTGGAAGTAGGTTAGGTTTAGGTACTATAATAATTCAGTCAGTCAGTACTAAAATTTGCGACTTTTTGACCTTCATATCTTTATAAGCATTTGAGCTAGCTTAATGAAATTGGGGCTTCTACATTTCCTCATAGATATAATTAAACACACGTGTAATTATGATAGTCTCATGTGTTTACGTTAAAAAGGTATTGAGTCATAGAAGGGTCAAAAGTGGCACTTAGTGGTTCGTGTAATGTTAAGGTTAAGGTTCACTCGGCGCTGACTAGCCGTATCCAGTTCCTTTGAACTTGGCTTGACACGCTGCCACGTGTCTAGATATTTTAAAGTTTTACAAAAAGTCCTGACGGTATCGTATATTGTTTGCGTTATTACCTTCAAATTTTATGTGTAATTTTTTATGAAACATAATCTATAATAAATACGGTCCTGTAATAAATTATATGTTTATTTATAAGAAAAAAACATAAATATGTACGTGTAGAGTTGGCTTAGAATAAACGAAAGCTAGTGACGCTCGCTTGGTGGTAGGATCCCGTCAGCGTCCGACAGGTGACCACCCGTCATATAAAATCTGCCGGCAAATATTACCGCTCGGCCCATATGTAGGTATTCTAGCAATACTTTACGAAGAGCCAGTTCTTTCCTATTTCCGTGTGCTTTCAGGTGATATTGAGTTCAAACGCAGGCCTAGTCTATGATTAAAAAAAGACGTGTGGCACTCGGAGACTACCGCGGTAAAGCTATTGCATAGCATTGTTTATCAATTTATGCAATTATAATTATTTATTTATTTTATTAATACAGTAATGTTTGATCTAATATGAAGTTCCACAAGTTCCTAGTAAATGCCGCTGATTGTTTATTAAAGCTCGCATGTAAAGTTATGAAATAAAAGTATCACCGCTGTGCCAGTCGGAGTGGGGGGTGTTAGGTTTTTTTCGTTACGGAATTTCTGGATTCGGTCCCCACGCTCAAGGCCCGCGATAGAAGCTATGCAATAGCTTAAAAACATATTTTTTTCTTTGAATTTCTTCATATCACGCAGTTACTTTAAAAAAATACCCATACTCACTGTCAAAGTGCATCATCAAACATTCACTTCAAAAGCAGATAATGATATATACAAGAATGAGCTATAATCATGTCTAAAGTGCATAAAGGCCTTTATGATACTGCTTTGATCGTTTGAGCTGTACGACAAAAGCATACTAAAGTTTGATTCCTAAAGGCGTAGATACATTGTAGGATAATGGTTTCACTGCTGTGAGAATTGCAGTAGTAAAGAATATGGACGGCGAATTGCTTTAAATAAAATACTCGACTTAAAGCGCTTTTGTGCTATAGTTGTTATATTTGTAAAGAAATACTTAATAAATAGTACATACATAACTATACGCCTGTATCCCGAATGGGGTAGGCAGAACACCGGAAGCTATAAAAACCATTGACAAATTTGGAGGTATTATTATGATGGAGAGTATAACAGTGTCAGTCAGGGGGTCAGCCTGTCGCCCGCAAAGTCCCTTAACTGACTTTTACAGTTTGCCCGGGAAGAGAAGCAGCTGGCACATTCTATGTTTTTTTTTTCGCTCCTAGTCCAGCATCTTGGAGCAACAAAGAAGCGTTGAGGTTAGATAAATAAAGAATACAAAGATATGTCTATTTTTTAATTTTGTAGGGTTGGCTACCATAGCCCCTGGATAAGCGTGTCGTAAAAGACAACGCATTTGAGTATTAAAATACCAAAATAGATCGTACAAAAATAGGTGGCGGTGTTAGGATCTCATCAGGTTCAGAGTTCGCCTGACTGGCGAGCTCCTTCATATGAAAAACCGACTTCACGTCAAAACTTTGGCTGAGTTATAATGTCAACAACGTAAACATTCGCCGGAATCATACATATGTTTTCAAAAATTTTCAATTTTCAATTAAGTACTCAACCGAATTCGATAAAATTTATATGGGACCAACTATAAAGAATTTTCTATCATATGAAATAAGAATTTTTAAAATCGATTCATAATTGTCCAGATATCGCGTAAGAAAGACACACAAAAAAACATACCGACGAATTGAGAACCTACTCCCTATTTTTGGAACTCGGTTGAAAATCTGTCGCCAAGTGTCACCACTCCAGCAGTGATGTGTTCCGGTATTTAACAAAGAGCCAGTTCCTTCCTGAGCTCGTGCGCTAATTTTTTTTGATCTCATCTTCATATTATATCAGTTCAGATAGAGGTCGAACGCGAGTTTAGTCACAAAAAAGTACAGGTAAGAGCATGTGTATCTGTGTATAGCTCTCAAATGGATGAATCGATTTGACCGAGTTTTTTATGCAATTAAAAGGCTGCAAACTGGACGGCAGCGACAGCGGCGCGGGCAGCGACGGGCCGTTCTCGACGCCAGCGGGCGATCGAGCGTTTTGTCGCGGTTTCATACAAACTCAATACTTTCCATCGTGTCGCGGAAATCGCTGCCCGCGCCGCTGCCGTCCAGTTTGCAGCCAAAGAAAATATTAAAGCAGTAGTCTCCAATATATTCATCTTTCAGTGGAAGTCACAGGATCTTAGCCAATATTGTAGGTATCTATGATAATATATTTTTTATCAATTGTTTACTTTATTTAGTAGTCCTATACAACCCGATAACTCAGGACCAGTATAATCGTGAGTTAATTAACACTATGGTGTTAGAATTAGGGTTTTTTCGACAAATAAAGTATATTTGAGTCTGAAAAGAATATCAAACAGTATTTTGGAAAAATAAACAGTATTTAATTCATATTGTTTTAAACACATATATATACACATATGAATTGAATACTGTTTATTACAAAAAAAAAAACATATTTTTAGAGCTTTTTTGCATAAGTTTTTAATTAAAGTCCATCATATAAAGTGTTTAGCCTTTTATGCTAAAAACAGTATTTTGTATAGGTACTTTATTTTTGTTCAACAGTAAACAGTATAATGTAGTGAAAAACAGTATAATACTATTAAAAACAGTATAGTTGGCAACCCTAGTTAGAATGTACATAATAAAATGTGCGTAATATTATGTGAAGTTGCATAGTAACCAATGGAATATTCTCAATTCAACTAATCGCTTTTTATTTTTATATTTGTATCGGTGTCATAACTCGCTTTTGTCCTGCTCTATCATATTCGACCTCATTTTCTCTTACTATCAGGTGAAAAGGAGGACAAACGCTGGTTTAGCTACCAACAGTTGTCTGGACAATGAGGAGTTTTCTGACAGCTGATAAAAATTAGTTCAAAAAACCTCTATAGATGGCACTTTTAAAAAGCCGAAGGCGTTAAGTCTGTGTACTATAATGTAGTTAAGTGGTATCTACCATCTAGGAATTATAAGTTCAATTTCAGACGTCCGTTAATTTATTTTACTTTTAAAAACGCAGTGTGGAATAAATGGCTATATGACAGACAAGACATCGCCTTTTGTAAAGCGCCGTCTATCGAAGCCTTTTGTACCGTTTTGTTTTTTTAATGAGCTGTCATAAAACTCATTAGAGCGTATTACCAGTTTCTTAGTTTGACATCTTTGTATCTCCATCAATAAGAAGTGGAAACAAAACCTCACGTATTGGGTGCTTCTCAGATTTGCATTGATATTTTGAAAGTAATTCTTGGGGAATTCGTTTAATCTTGGCTTGAGTCATGATTAATGCCTAATGCTTTCATAATACGTACCTTTGTATTATACTCGATTGCTTAATAGAAATCAAGATCGCATGATCAAGTTCTTTGAAAAAAAAATACTCACTTAGCTTTAAAAAAGAATTCACCATTTTCTTGGATCGAATATTATAAATGTGAATGTTTGGACGAATAGATGTATGGATGTAAGGATGTATGAAATCCTCAATCATGGCAGAATGGCTCAATGGATTTGGATTAAATTTGTCATAGAGACAGTGTACAATCTGGAATAACACAAAGGCATCTTTTGATCAGAATATTCCCGCGGGATTAGAACTTGTGCGGGTAAAACCGCGCGTAACAGCTAGTATAAAATTAAAATGTAATTTTTTTATACGGAGAAAATTTCTAGAAATACCTATACAAGTCATATGATATCTTCAGTTAAATAAATAATAAATATTTCTGACACTCACACAACATTATCTAGCCCAAATTAAGTTCCTTAAAGAACTTGTGTTATGGATACTAGATAACTGATATACTTTAGAAATATATAAACATACATATTGAATATATACATATTTTTTATTATAATAAACTTAAATAAACATATAAACATCCATGACTTGACGGCTAATATCTGTGTTCATCACACCGATATCCGCCGCCGCGCGCCGCCGTGTTCGAACCCAGGATCTCTGGTATAGAAGGCAATGTATGTTACCACTACACCAGCCGGTCATCAATTATTATTAAGTTGTTATTATTTTGTAATTATCTCAAAATATAATTTTCCATTGCGAATTCGGCCTTATTCAAAACTGGTGTCAGCCGAACACTCAATATTATGCTCTACTTGCTATGAAGTTTAGAAGCTAGTCTTAAATTAATTTCATACTTTGGTAACTTGTGACCTGGCGCGCTGTCGGTAGCATGAAGCACAAATTTGCTTACGGAGGCATTCTAGCAATAATTACACCGTGGAGTATACGCAATAATACATAAATTATATAGATTTATTTTAATTAAAATATTAACCTATAACCAAAAAACTTACAGCTAGTTCTTTGAAAATCATTATATCATAAAATACCATATAAATGATAACATGCAGGGTGGAATTTTTGAATGCCCCCTGGAGGGAAAGTACTCTAAATAATAGAGATAGCAAATTTTACTCCAAAGAAACATTCCTTTATTTTGGAAAAGAACTAAAACTGCATTCAAAGATTTTCAAAAATTTGCTTGCTTTACCCAGAAATCGAACCGACTAAAATATAAAAATGAAGATTTCATGTTTTTTTCTTTCAATAAATTAACCTAGTATGTTATAGAGGCTTAATTCTTATGATTGACCCTTACGATTGATGCAATAAAATTACAGAATGTCATTTTTACAGATTTTAGTCGGTTCGATACCCGGTTGAAGCGAGCGAATTTTCGAAAATCTTTGAACGCTGTTTTATTTTTTTAACAAAATAAAGAACTGTTTCTTTGGAGTAAAATTTGCTATCTCTATTATTTAGAGTACTTTCCCTCCAGGGGGCATTCTAAAAATTCTACTCTGTATATTAAGAGATTTCGTTATACAAGTATTATAGACATAGTCTTCTTATTACAAAGTAATAATAAACAGTCACAGTTAAGGATGAAAAAGCAGTGAAGAAAGTGTTTGCTACAGTAACTGGTCTCATACTACCTAGTGCTTGCAGTGAGAGTATGCTAAACAGTTGCATTTTAGTAACGATGTGGCCGAGCCAATTTCAACGTAAGTTCAATCTTCATCAATCTAATCTTCACTTAATATTTATAATTGAGAACGGTGCTAAGCTCAAAGATTAGTTACTGATTAATGAATTTGTAATTTATATATATTTAAATTTAGATTACGGTACTTGGATGGGTGACCGCCAACCATTTATTTCTCACGGCCACTTCCATGCTTCGGAGGAAACGTTAAGCAGTCGGTTCCGGGTGCTGTATACTTGTATACAGAAGTCGTTAGGGTCTGTCAGAAGCCATTTCGGCGCCCTGAAATATTCCGACATCCACCACCCAGTACTGGGCCAGCTTGGTGGATTATGGCCTAAAACTTCCTCGTCACCTAGAGGAGAGACTCATAGCCCTGCAGTGGGCTCATTACTAAGAGTTGTGATGATGATGATGAAATTTAGATTAATTGATAAAAAGCGGTCACTTAACTGTGTACTGATCCTGCTGTTTGTGTGGCAGAGAGCAATAACAACTGAATTGATAACAAAACAAGAACCACATTTAAAAAACCTTATTTATGAATGGTTTGATCAAATATGACCTTTATGGGAAACTCAAAATAGTATACTCATTTAAATGAAAAATGTAACATAATTAATACAACTCGCTTGTTCTTGAGTCCTAATGAAACTTATTTATAAACAAAGACCATTTAAAACTTTAAATATAAAGATTAAACAAAATAATACAACTTATTGTGCTTAAATATAAATAAACATACAAAATAAAGTTTCGTCTTGTTGTTTATCACGGCCATCTTTTTTTTAAGAATAGCAAAATTACAAGAAATTCCTTTTAATCTAAATCCAATTTCCGAAAAGATCCAGCTAAGCAGTCTTCGTGATCAGCACCAGGACGCAGTTTCTCATTTGAAATCTGTTTACTGTTTTTCCTCAGAAACTTCTTTGTTTCTTCATTTTCCAAGTTGTGTAAAAAAATATCTGTAATTAGTTTTTTTTTGTGAGTCACAAATGTTCAAGTTCATTTTTAATTGCTGTGACGACAGGAATTATAAAGTGACTGAGTAACAAAGTAAGAGAAGAGTGGTAAAATAAGTAAAGATAAAAGTCTAAAGTACTTTATGAATGGTAAACATACATAATCACTTTTCGTCGGGTTAGATTGAGGTCAATTGTCTAATAAATACTGTTTTTTTTACCAATGGGTGTTTTTGTTTCCTGGTAGAGATCGCGCACTATTGATAGGGCTGCCTATTTGTAAATTGTGTTTTCTTTTATTTTTTTTTATGTTCTTTTTTACTATTTTGTTTATATAGGGTCTGCCTATAATAGGCAATTATATTTTAATAGCAGATTAAGAATAATGAGTTGATGTGAAACTTTTTTATTTATTTTTCGTAAATTAAAATTTAAAAATTTTTCTCAACGAGTAAAATTTCAGTTTAATCTTCATTTTACATAAAATAAAATGAAAAAGTTTTTAGTACTTACTGTGTAGTCATAAGCTACAAATTAAACTTAAATTTTGATCGATTAGAAGAATTTGGAAATTTTCATTTATGTAAAATGTAAAAAAAAATGTTTTATAATTCGGACCCTCTCATCATTCTTAATCTGCTATTAAATTATTGTTGACGACCCTATATGTACAATAAAGAGTAAATAAATTAATAAATACCTACTTCATATTTTTACAAGGGAAATCATAATTTTTCATACTTTGTAGAATAACTTTTCTTAAGTTTAAAATTGTCTTAAGTTTCCACGATTCACTTTATTTAATGAAATATGTTTTAAACTGCATTATTGTATTGCATTTGATGCTTGATGCATTTAATGCTTAGACTTATTATTTCAGCATATATTCTAAAAAGCTACCTATAGTTTATTCATTGCTATATCTTTAAAAAATATTGTCCCGCAATTTTCTTACCTCGTAGGGTACGAATTGTTGCATAATTTTGTAATGAGATCAATTTTGAATTTAACGTTGTTACTTTAATTAAAGAAAACAAGCTTTTACTAGATTTTACTGCGATTTTACTTAGTTGTATTTTCTCTCAGAAAGCAAAAGCCTCTGGGAACTTTCATTAGGCATGAGACACTCAAGGGAACTGATAGAGGGATACTCCAAGTCATACACAGAATCGGTAGTATGTCTTAACAAACCCCAACTACGCGCAGTGGCAAGATTACTAACGAGACACTGCAAACTAAACAAGCATATGTCCAACCTGGGTCACACTGAGACGGCGCTCTTCAGATACTGCGAAAGCGCAGAGGAAACCCCTCTACACCTACTGTGCCACTGCCCCGCAGTTATGCACAAGCGCTCCGCTCACCTGGATAAGCTGGATCCAAAAGAGATTAGGAGCATCGCCGTAAGTAAGGAAAATGGAGTGTGCGGCGAGTTATAAATTGGGACTCACACAATAGATCTTTTAGGTCGCAGTGTGACGAGCGGACAAGACTGCTCATATAGTCCCAAAACCCCCAATAATAATAATAATAGTTTTATTTTGAAGTTTAAGCAAGTGTGGTGACTTTGAAGACACTAAAATATATTTTATTCTTTGACAAAATTATGATAATATTGAACACTCAAAAGGTTGAAAGTTTCAACCACGTTTCTTGGAAGATTTTAATAACAATATAACTACCTACTCCTTGAAACAGTTACTTATAACCTGAAAGTTCGCTAGACGATATTGCACCTTGAGATATTTCCGCCATATTTATTATTTACATGCACAATTTGGTCTTTGGCGGCATTTCATGTCCATCAGCTATCTTTTATCCATACAAATATTATGAGATTTCTCTTTCTGTTATGTTTTACGGCTAATCCACAAGATTGATTTGGATGAAATCTATAAAAACTATATTTCTTTCATCAAAGTCTTTTTACCGAATTTTATCGCTTGTTACAATTTAATTTGAAATTTCGATGTCTTAAGGCGAGTACACATTGGTAGGTATATGTATAAGTATAAATATATTCTCATAATTTGGACATCTCACGCGCAACGACCTGCACCTCATTTGTTGAGGATGGGCTGCATTGCATGTTATTAGGAAAATATAGAGAAAAATAAAATAAAATGAAAGTTAATATACCTTTTAACTCATCAATGCTTGCAAGAGTTCCTCCATAATCTAGTGGTAAATACTCCTTCGGGATATTTTCGTGTAATTCTTCTATTGTCCTATTTAATTTTATTCTCTCCATTATCTTCGGTTTCAAGAACTGCTTTACGAACTTGAGAATGGGTTCCAAAATAGACGTTCCATTTATTACATTTATTTGATTAACTTTCATGCCCATGCCTTCCTAGAAATACGAGTTTATAATATTTTATTAAGAAATTTACGAAATATTAAATATTCTATTAGTAAGTTCTTTGATTTAGATTGAGCGTTTGAGAATATTAAAAGAGTATAAAATCCTCTATACTAGGTAAATTACAAATGCTTTCAAAACTACGCAAAAATATCAGGCAGGAATTCGTTCTGTACAGGAGGTGTTCCACGATATCGGTGATACATGTTGCGTGTCGCAATCGTATTGCTAATTGTCGTGTCCTGTCGCTCATCTACGACAACGCTTGACCATAATTACTCTTTAAGAACTGCTTGACTACCAATAACCTTTTATTCCTATCAAGACGCCAAATATATTTGCTATCATTCTTTATGTATCATTATATCATATAGAATGATAGCCTTAGTCCCCGAAAAATTTTGACTTCATTGTCTAAGTGACAATTGGGTAAAAAATTATTTTGAACGTGCTTTTAGTCATAAATAATAAACAACTTAGTTATTATAAAAAAAAACCATTTGTATCATATAAGTGGAATGTAATTTTTGAATCGTAGAAGCAAATGCTTGAAAATATAGACTTCTTCAACTACAAAAATTAAAAATGAACTAGCCTATTTCTAAAACTTTAAGGATAGGTAGAGCAGAAAATGGATACTGTAGAATTTAAAAGGATACAATAATGTTTATTACTGAAATTTATGACTAATAGGACGCGTAATGGTAAGGTTATTGGCATCTTAATCTAAAAAAAAAGTTTCAACACTAAGGCTGCAAACTGGACGGCAGCGACAGCAAGAGCGACGCGGGAAACTGTGCCGATCTCGACGCCAGCACTTCATACAAACTCAATACTTTCTATCGAGTCGCGGAAATCGCTGCCCGCGCCGCTGTCACTGCCGTCCTGTTTGCAGCCTAAGGAATTATAGGAATGCTGACGCATAATAATATTATGTCCTAAGGTATACTTGATATGATCTCCCTACATATACATTAGGTATATCTTTTTGATAATTTACCTGGAACACGTTGACAGCTTTTTGAAATACGACTGGATTTAGTCGTAGCACATGACTAAAAGTAATGGACTTCAAGTCTACGATCCAAATATCACCAAGCATGTAATCTAAATGGAGGCGAAAATCTGAAAGCTAATAAAAGATTACACGTATAAGTCATGATGAAGTATAGACTATAGCTCGAATATACACTGACTGGTCACAAGTTTTAGATATTGAAGGAGAGCACTCTGTACTCGATTCTGAACATAATTATGTTATAAAACTAGGCACTTAAATTTTCACCAGAAGCCGTCTATAGGCTATACCTACCTATTCTGACAGCGCCGTGCGTACGTCGGTGGTAAGAAGGTACCATTGTTACCATGCGTTTCTTAATTAATTTTTTAACTTTCGGTTGAGTTACTCAGTAAATAATTAATATTTATTTATTTTATTTTCGTGTATGATCTTAAACTATCACGTCGAATTTAGTAAGTGACCCACCAGTCACCCTGTATACTGGGTCAAACATAAGTAATAAAAATTTATTTCTACATATAAGTAGCCGTTTTAAGGATTTTTTATTGTATTAATCTAGACGACAGCAATTTCATCAAACTTTACTGATAATAATTTTAATTATAGTGTGTTAACTTAAGAAACACATATATATACAAGTCGCCGTCCCCGGAGAATAAAATGATAATAACAAAAACGCAACTTTTCAGGAAAAATAAAAAACATGTTTTCGTCAATTGCTCTTTAAATACTGGACGTACACTGATAATTGTTGGTTTTGAAAATAAAGTATTTTTTTTATGTTCGAAATGATTTAGTGAAGTGCGCCTTATTATCGAAATAGAGTTATTATTTCAAAAAATAAAATATAGTCAAAACTGGTTGTCGCTTTAGTTCTACAATATCAATATACAATATCCTTTATCATTTTATTCTTCGTACAGCCTCATCTGAATCAAATTGTGTACTCGTTACTTATCATTATATTCTACACGTTTTTGGGCTGCAAATGATTACGATAATACTGTTATATAATTTTATTCCCGTAAATAGGTATTGTAAAACTTTTTTCGTATTAAGGATTTTGAATTGGGTTTCTCAATGAAACTATAATATGGTAATAAACAATACTTTTATTCAATTAAATTATGCAAAAATTTAATTTTTAACGATCATTTTCTAAATCATTATATGGACAAAAAGCTAGGTTCTCAGTATTAAAAAACTAAAACATATTAAAAAGATATAAAATTTTATTGAAAAATATCACTATTATTCATGAAAATCACCCTCATTGTTCCTATTTGGTATTAAATTAAAAAATCAGCTTTATGATCAAAGATTATCTGAATTTATTATTATTATTATGTATGCACGCCTTTCGGCGGGAAGACCCGACAATCGGACCAGTCGGTCGGGGATCAGGGCAAGAGAGACAGAAACCGGCGAACGGTTCGGGCAGTCTCGAGCAAAACCGCTTTTTGCATGCGTGCTGGAAACGAACCGCCGCTGAATCCCAGCCTTTCAAGGTTTCTGACCAAAGTGGCTGGGGTCAAACCGTTTGCGGATATTACAACCGGGATGATTTCGGTGGACATAACTTCCCACATTTCGGTCACCTCGTATACAAGGTCCAAGTACTTGCGTTGCTTTTCGGTCTCGGCCTTCACGAGGTTCTCGTCATGTGGTATAGTTATGTTCACCAAAAACACCTTGGACGACGATCAGTCCATTAACACGATATCAGGTTTATTCGCTAGAATAGTCCTGTCCGTGATAGTGGGCCGATCCCAGTAGAGCTTGGCGCTGCCGTTTTCAAGAACTGGCTCCGGCGTGTACTTGTAATAGGGCAGTTTCTGACTGATGAGACCGTATTTCAGAGCGAGCTCTTGGTGGAGAATCTTGGCTGCTTGGTTGTGTCTATGCAGATACTCAGTGTTAGCAAGAACCGAACAACCCGAAACTACATGTCTGAGGGACTCGCCAGGTTGGCGGCACGCCCGAAATACGTCCACGGTGCCGTCCCTCATAATGTATTTCCGGTAGTTGTTCGTCTTGATAACCTGATCCTGTATCGCAAAGACAAACCCTTCGGTTTCCCCAAAGAGGTCCCCGAAGCGCAGCCAATGCACAGAGGCTTTACGGTACACGTGTGGCTCGTGTAGAGCCTTGTAAAACCTTCCGTGCAGCTCTTTCTCTTTCCATACGGTCTCACGATCAGAAATGCTTAGTACTGCCGGAGTCTGCCCTGTCTCGAGGCCCAGATTGAGGGGTGAGTCCTTTGTCACACGCTACAACCTCTCTATGCATACCCACGTCCGCCTTCGCCATAAAATAGGCTCGGAGGCTATATATCTCCCGATTGTGCAAGGTTTTGGCACTAAGTAGGCCTCTTCCTCCACACTTCCGAGAGATATACAGCCTCATTACTGACGACCGAGGATGATGCATTCTATGGAGGGTCATATTATTGCGGACTTTCCGATCCAGGGCGTCTAATTCGTTTTGAGTCCATCTGAGTACGCCAAAGGTGTACGAAAGAACGGACATAACCCATACGTTAAACGCTCGGACTTTGTTGAGTCCCAAAAGAGAACTAGTTAGTACCTTTGTCAGGCGCTCAAAACAGACTTCACGTACAGACTGTTTTACGCTCGCTTCTTCGAAACCGATGTTCTATGATATACCCAGATACCGGTATGTTTCATTTTCGGAGAGAGCTCTCAGGTTAACGGGACCTAGGTCAACCCTATGAGACCGAGTAATCCTTCCCCTCTCCACATGAACAACCGCGTACTTGTCCACTCCAAGCTCCATTTTCATGGAGCTGCTAAAATCTGTCACGATTTTTAGCAGTTCCCCCAATCATGAAGCCGTTGGAGCTAACAGCTTGAGGTCATCCATTTAGAAAAGATGGGATAACCGCATGCCTCCTCTACGAAACTGAAGGCCTGTCTCTGATCCCTCCAGCAATGTGCTAAGAGGATTCAGAGCCAGGCAAAACCAAAGTGGGCTCAGACAATCACCCTGTAATATTCCCCTACTAATCTGGATTCGGTTTTCCGCAGCCGTCATTCGCCTGCCTTGGAGACTGAGCATTGTACTCCATTGTCTCATACATCGCTCGAGAAATATTCGAACTGTACCTCTCAAGAGCTATGTATGAGGCACGGAGTCAAATGCTTTTTCATAGTCAATCCAGGCTGCGGAGAAATTGCGCCGGTTGCGTTTGACCAATTTACCAACGACAGCGTCCACGAGAAGGAGTTCCTTTGATCCGCGGCTACCGGCCATACATCCATTTTGAGCATCAGATATAACGCGATTAGCATCTAAATGCTGGCGAATCTTGGTGCTCAGAACGGTGGTAAGCGTCTTGTATGTGGTAGAAAGACACGTTATGGGCCGGTATTTTGATGGATCCACGGTATTGTTGGACTTAGGAACTAAATGAGAGACCCCAGTAGTGAGGAAGTTCGGGAGAGCTGCGGTGTCCAAGACTTCCTGGAATTGACGGGCCAAAGTTGCATGGCGCAGAGAAAATCCCTTGAGCCAATAGTTTTGCAATCCGTCAGGGCCCGGACTTTTCCAGTGCGGGCTCCGGCGGATTGCAGCACTTACGTCCTCCTCTGATATGAGGACTTGACTCATAGGGATCACCTCCGCACACGCTTCCTCAACCTATCAATCCAGGGACCCTCTCCGTGATCAATTGGGCGCTCCCACAGGCCGCGCCAGAAGTTAATAGCGTCGGCCTTATCCGGTATGCGGCCAGTCGAACAGGGTTCGGAACTCTCCAGGGATTTATAGAACTTCCTCTGGTCACTCGAGAAGAGACGATTTTGGTTGTATCTCTCAACCCTTTGGGAGTACCTCCGAATACGCTTCGCCCATGCAGCGATCTTTTGCTTCAGCTCGTCGATGCGCTCTGTCAGTTTTCGAGTGAAGTCCGGTTTGGTCAAGTTGGTGTCCATTCCGGAAAACTCCCTCCTGACAAAACGCACAATCCTTAGCCTGGTGTTGCTCGAGCTGAAGCAAGTTAGCTTACCGATGAGGATCCTGGCTTGTTCGATACGACCCTCAATCCTCCTCTTCCAAGCTGGTACAGCGTTACTCCGGGGAGTAGCACGTCCAGTTGTTGGGCTTGGAGCAGCCATGGCGCCAGTAAACCGACATACGCCATAGCCGCTCCAAAAAGGATTGAGTTCGTCTCGACAATATCAGAGCTGCTCTCCAAATGTTGGGGCAACATCTGATTAACGGCCTCAACGACTTGCCTATTGCGAACATTGCATGGTAGTTTGGGAAGCTTCGGCCTTCCTTCAAGGGGAGTATTATGTACTTCCTCGATCGCCTCCTCTAGTAGCCTTCTCATGTGCTCTAGATCCTGGGAAGCCATCTCTGTTGCACCGTCCCCTGCCACCGAGTTGTTCCGGTCTGCCTCACCTGCACGCTGCTTTAAAGCAGGCATTTGCACTGGAGAGGCGACACTCACAGTGGCTGGGAGTGGCACCACAGGCTTCGCGTTCGCGTATGGGTATATACGAAACCTTAAACAAAACCTTACTTTTTAAATTGGCTTACAAATAAACGAGGTATAAAGTTATACCTCGTATAAATCCAGAATAACCAACAAATTTTGACTTATACTCGGTATAAATTTATAGCCTGTTCATTTGCAAGCCCGTTAGGTACCTACTTAGTTAAAAAGACAACTTTATAACTTATTTTGTTTTAATGTGATTTTTACTAATTTCATACTGAAAAATATATAAATCTTTTGAACCGCAGTAATAATTATTATGAGTAATTGATGTTGGTAGGTTTACTTTTAAGTCAGTAAAAAATATCATAATTATCTAGGTAGGTATTAAAATATAAAAAAGAAGAATTATAAAAAAAAACTTAAATTTAAACTAAGAATACATTAATTTAGGTACGTTGTAACTAGGTACTGACCATAATTAAAATTACTTGGCTCCTCTTCAATCTGCTCAACATTACTCATTATAGGGATTAAACGTGCATTCCTTTGTTTGTACATTATCACAAACTACTTTTTAAATTGTAACAAACTAATAACATTTATAACTTTATAAAAACTAATAACACTTCACTTGAACAAATAAAAACTTAGCGTTACAATGCTTACGCAATGGCGCATAAACGCACACTAATTAATGTGAAATAAAGAAAATAAACATTATCACTACGTGGGAATGCCCGGCGAGTTTGTATACGCCAATGCCATTGCTTTTAGGTAAAATCTAAGTGCGGAAAAAGGATGACAGTATACCTTACAGTTCAAAACTATGAACGTTGTTTTACCTACACAGCTTTATACAAAGCGACTGGTTGGTTTTGGACGAGAATAAAATGATACGTGCTTTTATCATTATCTAGTCGAATATTTTTCATGAGAACATAATTCTATGATAGTTTGTCATGGTAACAAGTAGGACTACATTTCGATAATGTCATATTAACACTGTATTCTCGTAATTTCAAAGCCAGTGTTAAATCAGTGAATACTATTTTAAAATTTTGTAACTTCGTTAAATAACACTATAAAAATCACGAAAAAATTGAGTAGATGTATTACCATCCACAGATTTCAAAAATTACATAACACTAACACTAAGATATAAGCCGATATTATTTTATTCTCCGGGGGCGGCGAAGTGCACATAACCATTTTTCAAACATCAAAATAAGTTAGCTTATTTTAATAATCATATCGGTAAGAAATAAAGTCATGGTCTTTTACTTGGTTCTCAGAAATAAATAATGTTTGGAGCGGATAATACATATATCCAATTTTAGGTTGTCAATAAAACTACTTTTCCTCGGCGAATGTTAAACGTTTCCGATAAGACACGAAGCAGGTTGGCGGGATATATTATACTGTGTGAAACGTGCCCGTCTGCATAACTAACTGCATTGCTTTTTCAATCGACTGCAAAAAGTTTTTTGTAAATTCGTAGTTACCTTTACCTATTTTGCTTGGTGGTAGGATCCCTTCTGGGTCCGCCTGGCTAGCGACCACCCTTTATATAAAGTCTGCCGCCAAATGTTACCGCTCCTGCGGTAATGTGTTCCGGCAATATTGCATAAAGAGCCAGTTCC
This sequence comes from Stenoptilia bipunctidactyla, assembly GCA_944452665.1. Classification (NCBI taxonomy): domain Eukaryota; kingdom Metazoa; phylum Arthropoda; class Insecta; order Lepidoptera; family Pterophoridae; genus Stenoptilia; species Stenoptilia bipunctidactyla. The sequence continues at coordinate 12,647,017 of OX101737.1, read as the reverse complement.
TTCCTAAACCCGTGTGCTTTCATCTTCGACCTCATCGTCACTTACCATCAGGTGAGATTGAGGTCAAACGCGGGTTTAGTCACTTATAAAAAAAAACCTACACCGAAATAGATGTTTGATGATTCTTGTTTGGTAAATATTTCAAAGGTCTCAGAGATCTCTTAGAAAATTCATTAAAACAGATTGTATTTCGTAATTTGGAAAATATAGGTAGAAATTAATACCAATATCAACTATTTATATTCAGTGGTATTTTTACATAAAGCTAACTTGGTAATAAACTATTGCAAGAATAAATTCATTCAACAAGGATTATTGTGTTTCTAAGTTAAACATATATTATATGTAGTATTATATTATTTGTGCCCTATTACTGAGAACTTTTAAAAGAAATAGAAAAAATTCAATAGCTCTTTACTTCATATCAAATGTAGATTCATGTCACCATGTTTTTAAAAATGACTATATTTTCTTTCTAAAAAATACTTACCGTTAGTGCAGATCTAAATATATCTTCAGTATACATGTTGCTAGGGTTTGGATCCACAAATTTTGTGACTGTTATCCGATTTCCTTTGTAAAGTCTGGGCATCAATATCTGTATGCTGAATCAGAAAATAATAATAATTCATCATTCATTTTCAAAATAACATTCGGTAAAAACACTAACAATTATTTTTTTCAGATTCAAAACCTAATATTATTTGGGTGAATCTTTTTGATAGTGTTTAAACGTTCTGTAAAGAATAGCTTGAAAGAATTTCACTATAGCACTTATTTGGTAAGCAAGTGTAAATATTATATTGCATTTATATTATTTTAATTAAAGGTATTTGAGATGATGAATTGATTTAACTTAAAAACTGATTTTTTTAACAAAGATATACAAAGTAACACTGTTTGTATAGTGGTAGCTACTAACTTATTTCCACAAGCATCGGCATGTTGTGAATTTCAGAAAAAGAAATTGTATAATCCTAATTTTAAGAAGTACTTAGAACTATCGATTGATCCACCATAAAGGTGGCAAAGCGTACCTAAATAAATCCTGTACATTCACTGCCAATTTTTCTCTTTGAATTCAAACTATTTCTAATATTCATTCTTATTAAAACCAGCAGGTATTAGGAAACAGATAGCATAGTATCTATTTACTACAAATCCTTAAGTAAAAATAATACTTACAATGAAGAATACAAAGGTCTGCTATGATTAACCAATATTTGGTCCCGATTTTCAATTATTTCAGGAACAAAGGAGCGGTATTTGTAGTAATTATCAATCCGCTGTTTGGTTTTTTCTCTCGAACCTTTGCAGACTAATAACATTCGCTCTATGAATTCTTTGCCTGTAAACAAATGAAAGTAAAGTAAATTGGAGATTGGAAATAATTATGGGAGTGAAGTCAATGAAATTGAATTTAGTGCGGAAATGTTCTTTACAAGCTGTTTGAATTTAAAAATAAGTTTCACAGTTGTATACTGGAACATACTGCGTGTTAGTCTTTTCCTACGCTTGTTGTACATTTAATGTTATTGGAGTTTTTATAATAATAGTACCTGGGTATGAACATGGAAAAATTAAAGGTAGACGTCTGACAAATGCAAAGTTGAGTTATTGAAACATTTATTTGGAACTTATTAAATATATAAACTTTTTAATAGTTCTTGGTTATAATTACGTTTTCTTACGAACCGGATCTTTTCTAATATTTTTGTATCAATTGTAAAGTTGAAAATACGAAATATTTCGAAAATGATGTCATTTTCCTTAAAATCTATTGGTTTTTGGCGTTACTTATGTAGAACTTTCTTATTGAAGATTATGTTTTTTTTTATAAAATTATAAACCATAAATAAAATTTACTAACTGAGATAAACGAAATGGAACATGTGTAGTTTACATAACATGTTAATAAGAAAAATAAGTAAAGAGGGATAGGATAAAACGACATTTAAAAAATTTAGGGGCCCTTCTTGATACCCTTTTATTCGATTTAGTGATTGTTTTTTATTAAAACTTATAAGGTGATTGAAGTAGTTGGCGATGAAGTATATAAACAAAAAAAACAAATGCCCCGAAATTTACGAATGTGTAACTGAATGCAAAGTAAATAAAGAGGTCAATTGAAGCACAAGTGCCTACTTCATGAACATTAATCAACCTATTTGTTGTAACCTTTTTGAAAATTGATTTTCCAATCTAAGGGCGGCTTGCGCATCGTCGTTAAATACAGTTTAAGAGCGACGTAAACGCATTTAGTCTGCTAACTATAATTAGCGTCTTGCACAACAAAAATTTAGGCACTAATCACGTTTAACGAACTGTCAAACCTTTTTTATCGTATTTAGGCTAAACATATTTAGCAAGATAAACTCATTTAACTAAATTCTGTTTAGACCAAATGTTACGCAAGCCGCCCTAATAGCATTCTATTTTTGAAATTATGGTTCGAAGTAAGGGTTTCTTACCTCAAATTCTTGTTTAGAAAACATGTATTTGTAGGTCAAGGTATGTTTGGTTGTTAACCTTTTGGATATTCATTTGATAGTTAAGGTACTCATGAATATTTATTTAATAGATAATGCAATACATTTTGTGAATAAATTTAAGGTTTGAATATGATGTTAAATGTGTGAGTTTGATTAATCTTTCTTTAATATATAAAACTCTTCCATTACTGACTTGACTGACAGACAACGCACAGCCAAAACTACTGGCCGTAGAACGCTTAAATTTGGAACATACAATCCTTAGAGGTTGTGGGGAAGCACTAAGGAAGGAATTCCCGAAATTCTCAAGGAAACGGGAATTATTGGACTTTTTAGTTTGTATGAAAATTCTTATTCCTTGAGTGCACGGATATGATATTTGGATAAAGGTTCTTCAAATAGTGACTTTGTGTTATGAAAGGAATTCCCGAAATTCCCACGGGAACGGGAAATATATGATGTTTTAATTTGTATGAAAAAATCTTATTCCTTGAATGCACGGATGTTATCTCTTTTTTTAAGTATATTAATTAATTTTATTTAGTATATAACTTTATATAGTATTTAGCACTTTCACGTTTTTAATGAAATATAGCAATTTTTCATGTAGTTTTCAAATAGTGTTGTTTTTGGATATTCCAAATTGATCTCAAATATAACCTGGCATAGTAAATATCTCTTTCAATTCAATAAATGAACATACAATCTAACCTATTTGTATAATTGCGAATAAAGTTTAAAAATGTCTAATATCGTTTCAAAATCTAATTCTTAACGTAAAATATAGTAAATTATCTAAGTGGACAAACCAATTAGCTACCAAGTAAGCTTATATAAGATCGAGTAACGCAGACCTCATAAAGGAACCAAGTATAATATCTATCCACCAGTGCGAGCACAGAACTTTATCGACTCGTGTTTTCACGAAAGTTCGTATAGTATAGAGTAGGTTTGCAAGCAACAATTGAAAACTAGCCACTGCCCCCGGACAAGTTTAAATAAATATGTGCCTTGCTAATGTAAAATGTTATTGAACATGTTGTAATATTAATTAAATGTAAAATAGATAAATTAAAATTTGCAACCGACTCCACACTATACCTACGAACATTTGTAAACGTACGAGTCGACAAAGTTCTGTGCTCGCAGCTGTTCAGAAAAGTTCATTTCCTACGCCCCAGTGTTTTCATCTTCGACCTCATATTCACATTCCATCTGTTGAGATTGAGGTGAAATGCGGACTCAGCCTATAATAAAAAAGCAGACTTATGATTAGTATCCTAGAATACATTCTGACCTGAGGCAGCCTAGAAAAAAAAACAAAACTGTCCTAGCTGGGATACGAACCTAGAATCTCTCACGCAGGTGAACTTTTGACCATTGCACCAAAGAGTTTACTACTTAGGCTGCAACTGACAGCGACAGCGAGAGCGACAGCGCCGCGGGCAGCGATTTCCGCAACACGATAGAAAGTATTGATTTTGTATAAAACCGCGACAAATCACTCGAGCGCCCGCTGGCGGCGGCGTCGTGAACATATTCCCCGCGGTCGCTGCCCGCGCCGCTGTCGCTGCCGTCCAGTTTGCAGCCTTAAGAGGTTTTACTTACTTATACCACCATCAACGAGATGTGGCTGTTTTGAAAACCAGTCCAAAATAGCTTCTACATCTTCTTCTAAACCACTTTCAGTCAATCCAAGAGTTTTCATTACTAACTCCTTGTCTTCTTTAGTTGCGGATAGTATGCACGGGAAATCTTCTTGAGCAGGCATCTTTGAAGTATTTAAATTATAATTAGTACCTAAAAAAAATAACAGTACAAAAGTTTGTTAAAATGCACGATCACGATCTCTCTCAGTTCCCTCGAGGTATTGTACTCTTTATCAATTATTTAACTAAAATAAATAATTTTCTCTGTGCCTAACTCAGTCTGTTTAGCTATTATTTCATAATATATTGTATTGATATTATTATATTGTCTAACTAAACTAATATTAGTAACTGAATAAATGTTTCCAAAATGTATCTGTCCCCATCACTGACCATCTAGGGCTTTTAGGCGTAACTATAACATCCAGTTTAAACTTCGGTCAACAAATTGTGTCCATGGCTCAAGTAGCTTCGAAAAAGTTGGGAATCATCTCGAAGGTACGGCGGTACTTCAGCCCTGCACAGCTTCTTAACTTATATACAGCTCAAGTGCGATCATGCATGGAGTACTGCAGTCATCTTTGGGATGGTTCAGCCAAATATCAACTAGAAGCACTGGACTCCGTTGACCGAAGAGCCCGTAATCTAATTAACAACGTCGACCTTACGACCAAAAAACTACAGACCCTAGAGCATCGTCGTAAGGTTGCTTGTTTAACCGTGTACTACAGGATACATTTTGGTGAGTGCGCGAGTGCTCTGTTTGAGCAAATTGAACCCTCACCCTTTTACCATCGGACTACTAGACGCAGACAGAACTTCCATCCGTATGTGGTTGATATTCCGAAAAGTCGAACTAAGCGCTTTGACAGTTCCTTTTTGATACGGGTCGCCAAGGTTTGGAATGAACTGCCTGCGTCTATTTTCCCTGACCAGTATAGTCCTAGTACTTTTAAGCGTCGAGTGAATAGGTTTCTCGTGGATGGACGTGTACCACCTTAGTCTTCATGTTAACTTAACATCAGGTGTCATGGAAGACAAACGTCCCATCCATATTTTATAAAAAAAAAAAAAAATGTGCTAAATAAAAAAACACCATAACTGGAATTCACTATTTCTGAAAAAAATAATTGGTCTCGGGTGGTCTTAGCTGCAAAGCTATATCATTAGATGGGCTACGCTAGCTATACAACGTTAAAAAACAAAAATGTGCTGAGTAATTTCGAGGCGTACCGCCAGGCCCCGGTAGCTCAGTGGAAAGCACTCGTCCGGCAAACGAGAGGTTTCAGGTTCGAGTCCGAGTCGGGTGATTTTTATTTAGCACATTTATTCAGTTATTGAAGAATAATTCAGCATTTTAAATTCAAATACTTAAGAATATTATTAATATTGGTAGTCAAGCTGAATATTATTTTTCATCTGAATGCACTTTATCTGATCAAAATTTATGTTTAAATTATTTCCGCATGAAGCTGTCACTTTATTTTAGGAGGAAAACGCCCACAGATTTAACCTAGTAAAATAATGAATCCCGACCTTAGACAATGAGACATAAAATAAGTGCCATTGCCAGCAATAATACAGCTTATCTATAACTTCAATTTGGAATGTATTCAATAACCAATAGGTACTCAAGAAATATTTAATTGGAATACCATAAAGAAGAAAAGTATAAAAATCATTAGTCAAATCGGGCTTGACTGCCTAGTGCATAACTAAGTTTAATTTTTTTGTATACATTTTATAAAAATTGTTAAATCAATTCATTAATTAAATCATGAAAACCAATGCAAAAATCTCAATTTAAATATAAAAAATACCTGGAAATTTCTATTAGGTTATTCACTGCAACGATTACATATAGCTAACAAGAATGAATTCTAATAATATTCGTTTTTGTTTGTAACTTGAGGACAATAGTTTGATATTTATCACAATATTATTTCACTACGTAATTATAAAAATCGAAAATCACGTTTTAAAAAACTCACCTTACAAAGACACTAAATGTTAATTCAAATATAAAAAAATAACGTGTCACTTTGTTTGCATCTAATATTAAAGTGATATTTTTTTACTTGAAATTAAGTTGAATAGTGCAACAGTCGCTACATTAAAAGTGACCATGACTTAAGGTCAAAAACTAAAGAGATATATGTCTTCCAATTTACACAACGCTAAGTAAGAAGGAAAATATAAAAAAAAATAAGCAACAAGCATAATAATGATGTCTTAAAAAGATTTTATATGTACTATCTTTGAACACTAGTTTTATGTCAGTGTTCTTCATACGATTGATTACCAAGTAATGAAGAAATAAATAAATGTAACATTATTTCTTTCATACATCCAGAGTAACATCACATCATTTTTTTATATTGTAAGGATAGGACGTTTGTCTTCCATGCCACCTGATGGAACGTGCGCATGAAGACTATGGTGTTACACGTCCATCCACGAGAAACCTATTCACTCGACACTTAAAAGTTCCAGGACTGTAGTGATCAGGAAAAACAGACGCAGGCAGATTGTTCCACAGCTTGGCAATCCGTACCAAAAAGGAACTATCGAAGCGTTTTGTTCGACTTCTTGGTAAATCCACTATATAGGGATGGAAGTTCTGTCTGCATCTCGTAGTCTGGTGGAGAAAATTAATTAATTAATTAATTTGCATTGTGTTATTATCGAACCCGCGCCCATCGGAGGTTATGAGGCAGACAGTGTTTTCCCATCGCCACAGCGTTCTTCAGAAATATTATACGTAGTCACTCGTTCATTTAGTAACGGAACAGTTTTATACTTAAAAAGCAATCCTGTACATATTGAGTTATTTTTATGCAATAAAGGTAAATTATCATATTATACGTTATCCATCGTAGATTAATAACCACGCCTCTAGGCATCTTTTAGATGTATTTCGTCTAGTGTAATAGAAGCAGGGTTCTGTATAGTACTTATATTGCCTCGTAGAGTCGGCTGAGAATAATCCTATTGCTCCTGGATAAGCATGTCGTTCTCCCTCCCGATAGCCAGCCATGGCGGGTGACCTGCTGCGAAATAGCCTCGTAGGTACAGTCGAAGACACCTCTGCCTGACCACTACTAAGTTCATTTTTGATTGCACTTAAAAAATAGAATAGATAGTAATAGATCAGACGGCGATGGCCGCGATCGTACACCTGGAGGTTTTTAGTGGGTCGGTCCGGCCTTCTGCTGGATCATCCCTAAATACCCACCGTTTCCCTTTGGGCAGTCGGGGACGTAATATCACATTTTTCTCGAGACAAAAAAAGGTACAGATAAATATCCAGAAATGGAACCTTTTTTTTCTTGTTCCGTGCAGGAATTGAACCCGCGACTACACGATTTGCGAAGTAGCATTTTAAACCACTGCGTCACGGAGGCCGTCATTAGGTGATATTAAGTCAAACGCGGGTTAAGTAACTTATAAAATCACTTTTTGGGTAGTAATGATGCAATAAAAACTCTACTTAACTTTTTAGTCACAAAAACCGGTTAAGAGCGGTTCGGACTTGCGCTCAAAAGTTTTCGTCTTATACGTCCTCTAATGGTCAGTTTCCATAACTTACCGAAGAGTTAAAGTAAAATTAAAGATAAAGTCCTATATTATTTTGAGCTGAAGTGACGGATTTGATACAAGATAATAGGAATTTCTATTCTTCCATTATGTGACATTGTAATTAGATAACTATTTGCGCTTTTAATATGCAAACAGCGTTATATGCGTGTTTTTTGTAGCTCCCTTAAATATATAGTTTTCAACGTTTTAGTATTTGTTGTTACAGTGGTTATAAAAATACATAATCTGTGAAAATTTCATCTGTCTATCACAGTTCATGAGGAAAACCTGGCCAGACGGACAGCGGAGTCTTAGTAAAAGGTTTCCATTTTACCTTTTGAGTACGGAAACCTAAAATTGACGCCTATTGTCCTATTATTTATATATGTCTACATGTCTCTACCTAAAGTTGAGACATATCTTTATTAATGATGATCACTTGCCGTTTCCGTCCGCTCCCGAGCGGTCGTGTTTTCGGTCGCTCCCGAGCGCTCGTATTGCGCTGCCCCTTGTTGGCTACCCCGCACTCATGCGGGTTGGATCATCAAGCCAAAGAGCTTAACGGAAAGTTTACTCTCGCTGACGTTGTATGGTGTTGGGGCTAATTCATCTGTCCTTTTCAGGGCAGACTCGACTGCTGCCGTAATCTAATTAACAACGTCGACCTTACGACCAAAAAACTACAGACCCTAGAGCATCGTCGTAAGGTTGCTTGTTTAACCGTGTACTACAGGATACATTTTGGTGAGTGCGCGAGTGCTCTGTTTGAGCAAATTGAACCCTCACCCTTTTACCATCGGACTACTAGACGCAGACAGAACTTCCATCCGTATGTGGTTGATATTCCGAAAAGTCGAACTAAGCGCTTTGACAGTTCCTTTTTGATACGGGTCGCCAAGGTTTGGAATGAACTGCCTGCGTCTATTTTCCCTGACCAGTATAGTCCTAGTACTTTTAAGCGTCGAGTGAATAGGTTTCTCGTGGATGGACGTGTACCACCTTAGTCTTCATGTTAACTTAACATCAGGTGTCATGGAAGACAAACGTCCCATCCATATTTTATAAAAAAAAAAAAAAAATGTGCTAAATAAAAAAACACCATAACTGGAATTCACTATTTCTGAAAAAAATAATTGGTCTCGGGTGGTCTTAGCTGCAAAGCTATATCATTAGATGGGCTACGCTAGCTATACAACGTTAAAAAACAAAAATGTGCTGAGTAATTTCGAGGCGTACCGCCAGGCCCCGGTAGCTCAGTGGAAAGCACTCGTCCGGCAAACGAGAGGTTTCAGGTTCGAGTCCGAGTCGGGTGATTTTTATTTAGCACATTTATTCAGTTATTGAAGAATAATTCAGCATTTTAAATTCAAATACTTAAGAATATTATTAATATTGGTAGTCAAGCTGAATATTATTTTTCATCTGAATGCACTTTATCTGATCAAAATTTATGTTTAAATTATTTCCGCATGAAGCTGTCACTTTATTTTAGGAGGAAAACGCCCACAGATTTAACCTAGTAAAATAATGAATCCCGACCTTAGACAATGAGACATAAAATAAGTGCCATTGCCAGCAATAATACAGCTTATCTATAACTTCAATTTGGAATGTATTCAATAACCAATAGGTACTCAAGAAATATTTAATTGGAATACCATAAAGAAGAAAAGTATAAAAATCATTAGTCAAATCGGGCTTGACTGCCTAGTGCATAACTAAGTTTAATTTTTTTGTATACATTTTATAAAAATTGTTAAATCAATTCATTAATTAAATCATGAAAACCAATGCAAAAATCTCAATTTAAATATAAAAAATACCTGGAAATTTCTATTAGGTTATTCACTGCAACGATTACATATAGCTAACAAGAATGAATTCTAATAATATTCGTTTTTGTTTGTAACTTGAGGACAATAGTTTGATATTTATCACAATATTATTTCACTACGTAATTATAAAAATCGAAAATCACGTTTTAAAAAACTCACCTTACAAAGACACTAAATGTTAATTCAAATATAAAAAAATAACGTGTCACTTTGTTTGCATCTAATATTAAAGTGATATTTTTTTACTTGAAATTAAGTTGAATAGTGCAACAGTCGCTACATTAAAAGTGACCATGACTTAAGGTCAAAAACTAAAGAGATATATGTCTTCCAATTTACACAACGCTAAGTAAGAAGGAAAATATAAAAAAAAATAAGCAACAAGCATAATAATGATGTCTTAAAAAGATTTTATATGTACTATCTTTGAACACTAGTTTTATGTCAGTGTTCTTCATACGATTGATTACCAAGTAATGAAGAAATAAATAAATGTAACATTATTTCTTTCATACATCCAGAGTAACATCACATCATTTTTTTATATTGTAAGGATAGGACGTTTGTCTTCCATGCCACCTGATGGAACGTGCGCATGAAGACTATGGTGTTACACGTCCATCCACGAGAAACCTATTCACTCGACACTTAAAAGTTCCAGGACTGTAGTGATCAGGAAAAACAGACGCAGGCAGATTGTTCCACAGCTTGGCAATCCGTACCAAAAAGGAACTATCGAAGCGTTTTGTTCGACTTCTTGGTAAATCCACTATATAGGGATGGAAGTTCTGTCTGCATCTCGTAGTCTGGTGGAGAAAATTAATTAATTAATTAATTTGCATTGTGTTATTATCGAACCCGCGCCCATCGGAGGTTATGAGGCAGACAGTGTTTTCCCATCGCCACAGCGTTCTTCAGAAATATTATACGTAGTCACTCGTTCATTTAGTAACGGAACAGTTTTATACTTAAAAAGCAATCCTGTACATATTGAGTTATTTTTATGCAATAAAGGTAAATTATCATATTATACGTTATCCATCGTAGATTAATAACCACGCCTCTAGGCATCTTTTAGATGTATTTCGTCTAGTGTAATAGAAGCAGGGTTCTGTATAGTACTTATATTGCCTCGTAGAGTCGGCTGAGAATAATCCTATTGCTCCTGGATAAGCATGTCGTTCTCCCTCCCGATAGCCAGCCATGGCGGGTGACCTGCTGCGAAATAGCCTCGTAGGTACAGTCGAAGACACCTCTGCCTGACCACTACTAAGTTCATTTTTGATTGCACTTAAAAAATAGAATAGATAGTAATAGATCAGACGGCGATGGCCGCGATCGTACACCTGGAGGTTTTTAGTGGGTCGGTCCGGCCTTCTGCTGGATCATCCCTAAATACCCACCGTTTCCCTTTGGGCAGTCGGGGACGTAATATCACATTTTTCTCGAGACAAAAAAAGGTACAGATAAATATCCAGAAATGGAACCTTTTTTTTCTTGTTCCGTGCAGGAATTGAACCCGCGACTACACGATTTGCGAAGTAGCATTTTAAACCACTGCGTCACGGAGGCCGTCATTAGGTGATATTAAGTCAAACGCGGGTTAAGTAACTTATAAAATCACTTTTTGGGTAGTAATGATGCAATAAAAACTCTACTTAACTTTTTAGTCACAAAAACCGGTTAAGAGCGGTTCGGACTTGCGCTCAAAAGTTTTCGTCTTATACCTACGTCCTCTAATGGTCAGTTTCCATAACTTACCGAAGAGTTAAAGTAAAATTAAAGATAAAGTCCTATATTATTTTGAGCTGAAGTGACGGATTTGATACAAGATAATAGGAATTTCTATTCTTCCATTATGTGACATTGTAATTAGATAACTATTTGCGCTTTTAATATGCAAACAGCGTTATATGCGTGTTTTTTGTAGCTCCCTTAAATATATAGTTTTCAACGTTTTAGTATTTGTTGTTACAGTGGTTATAAAAATACATAATCTGTGAAAATTTCATCTGTCTATCACAGTTCATGAGGAAAACCTGGCCAGACGGACAGCGGAGTCTTAGTAAAAGGTTTCCATTTTACCTTTTGAGTACGGAAACCTAAAATTGACGCCTATTGTCCTATTATTTATATATGTCTACATGTCTCTACCTAAAGTTGAGACATATCTTTATTAATGATGATCACTTGCCGTTTCCGTCCGCTCCCGAGCGGTCGTGTTTTCGGTCGCTCCCGAGCGCTCGTATTGCGCTGCCCCTTGTTGGCTACCCCGCACTCATGCGGGTTGGATCATCATGCCAAAGAGCTTAACGGAAAGTTTACTCTCGCTGACGTTGTATGGTGTTGGGGCTAATTCATCTGTCCTTTTCAGGGCAGACTCGACTGCTGCCAGCCGAAGCATCGCTGATCAGGTGGATACGTAACCGTGACAATTAACCCTGATCGTCCACCGTTCACCGGCAATAGGTCCGGATTAGGTCGTTCTTTTTTTACAGAGCAGATCTGTGCAGCCGTCCCGCTGTTCACTGGTACGTAGATTTCGCACACTTCATATCCCGGGGTCTTTGTCGCAATTGTTTTCCATGATTCAGCCCCTCGTGATTTATCACTCTTATGCTGTCACCTCTCCGGCTGCAGCCTGTATCCATCCGGAAGCCCGGACACCGGACTCTCCGGTATCTCCAGATCCATCTGCGGACGCCGATACCATGTCACACTCCATGCCGGTATTTTCTTCCGCGTGCAAACGCAGAACTACCCCGCCTGGTAGCGAGTCCAATTCTACTTCCACATTTACAGTATCTCCTGTTCCGTTCACAGAGGTTCGCAAAAAGTCCAAGTCGAAAAAGAAGAAGCAAGGTGCTACATCGATTTGAAATCCTGTTGTTTCAGCTGACTCAGCCGCTATTAAGCCTTCATTTGCGTCTGCTCCTGTGCCTCCTTCCGTTTCAGTGATTCCAGTGTCACAGCCTGCGTCGCATTCAGTCTTGACTCCACGAAAACCCTCTTATCTTTTACAAAGGATAAGAAAAGTATTAACCAGGGTTAAAGAACACATAGCTGACATTAAAACCGAAGAGCAACAAAGTCTGCATTTTGTGAGCATTCCATAGACAAGCCCAACCACTATTTAAGGTTTGACTCTGTGAAAGTTCTATGTAGGGAGAAAAAATACATACCCAGGATGATCCGAGAAGCCATTTAAATTACAAAAACCACCCTAATTTCAACAGAGGATGGCTAAAAACTATCACCGACATGGGACCCTACTCTCAAAGATATTAAATCAAACATCCTATTCTATTCTCATTTTGTGTTAACCCTGAACGCTACGCTCGAAGACTGAGTAACAGATGGAGATGATGCATATTTTTTTCTACCTATCAATCTGATACCTGACATCTGTTTCTCGGGTTTCCAAAGACACCGAAATGTCGAGTTAAAATATTAATTATACGCCATTAACCGGGTTAAAAAGTTGTTTTATTTTATTTCACTTACTACACTTAACAACAGCGTACATCACTATAAACCGAACAAAAAAGGAAATCTTTTTGTTATGGTAGAAAGAACCTAAATTCGATGTTGCAGAAGTGCATATAAAATGGAGATAGGAAATTGTTTTGAACATATTATTGTCTTTATCGATCATTTCACCAAAGCAGTAAATTTTTTTGCCATTGAATGTATGCTTTTCCTTGTAGAGGTTATTTTTATTGTCTTCGAGCGTCTGCAAAGACACCAAAATGTCGAGTTAAAATGTAAAATATAAATTATAGTATACGCGATTAATCCGGTTAAAAAGTTGTTTTATATAAAGAAAGTGTTTAATACCGAAATCCCTTACAGTATCAATTTCCCAATCAAATTAACAAAGGCTTAAGAAAAACCTTGCAAAAGTCCAAAATAATCGCTTTGAAAGTGAAAGACACGCAAATAGATTACTGTGAATAATTTCATTACTGATCAAAAGCAAAGGTATGTTTTCAATCCAATCACGGAGTTTCGATTTACATTTTTCATTTAAATGTCAATGGTATTGGTAAGCAAATGAATGCTTACATGAATTTATCTCAGTAAGTATTATAATTTCAAAGAAAATAATTCCTACCAACTTGATACGTATCGTCTTTATGTAGAGATCAAAGCGTGAACCCTTTTAGCTCATTTTGTCATCGAAACGAGAAATTCTAATTAGAATTTCATTCAAGTTCTGAAATTAGTATTGCTATAGTTTTAAAAAGTTTTAGCTAAGGTAAGAGTTCTAAATTTTACTCAGTAGAAAACAAATCTTTATCGTCATAAAATTACTCCCAAACATGGAACTTTGAAATATTGGATTTAACAAAAGCAATCCTAAGTAAAGTATTAATCACCAAATTAACAATCACAAAGCAACTGTGTTTTTTTTATGTGTAAAGTAATTGATATTCTTCCAACGGCATAGGTACATCTTCTCTCTTCTCAGCTTGTTAGCGCTTTAGCTGATTACTCTTGTTTTTAACCGACTACGGCGAAGCAAAAAAGAGGGTTATGATTTTGACCTGTATACATCTAAGTAGGCATGGATGTTCATCTGTTCCCTAATAACTTCTAAGTTATTATCATAATTGGGCAAATGAGGTATCGTTGGGAGACTCTTGATTGTCCACTGGTTAAAGGCTAAAAAAGAAAATTCTTGACAGTTTCGTGTATCATATGAAAGAGCTTTGTTAGTACAGCTCAAACAATACAAACACTATGACACCAAAATAGGTTAATTAAAACAAAGTTTAAAAACTAAAAGCAAGCTCTAAAAAGTACGAAACAAGAAGATAGTCTCCGCTGACATATTTATGATCACGGCCATCCCTTAAACATATCTCTATCAGTATGACGTACAAAAATACATAATTATTTCAGCAGAGACTATTGTCTTGTTTCGTACTTTTTAGAGCGTGCGTTTTCACGGATATTAAAAAAGAAGGATTTTATCGTTTTATATTACAAATTCCATTGTAAATTGACTTTTCGGTATCTTTTCAGACACCATGAATATGGTCTGAATAAACGTCTTTTATTTAGTGGTAGGAAAATCTATTCGCTGTTTTGTTTGGCTTTGAAAGAAGACGCGAAATAAATTGTATCTTGGTTATCATGGTTGTCTGGAAGAAATCGCTCGACGGCAAGTAGACCGCCTATGTATACATGTTTTTCTTTTAAGTTTTTATTTGTACGTTTTTACCATTACATTAAGTGTAAAATTAATGCCTAAAAAAACCCATGCTGGACTGGTAGCAAAAGAAAAACATAGAATGTACCAGCCGCTTCTCTTCCCGGGCATTGGCGTTTTTGTGGGCGATAAGCTGACCTCCTGTCACTGCAATAGTCTCTCTATGTCCTTGTAATACCTCCAAATTTGTCGAACGTGACATCACAAGGGCTTATAGCTTCTGGTGTGCTGCCTACCCCGTAAGAGATACGGTCGTAAAGTTATGTATGTATGTGTATGTAAAATAAATAATTAAGTTTGGTAGTTTTCAGCCATAACTATTTCGTCACCCAGGGTAGAAACTCAAAGCCCTGCATGAGCTGCAGTGGGCTCGTTAAAAGTTGTGATAAGAGTAAGTACAGTTTCGAATGATCGTCGCTGAGCTATAAGGGTGTTACCACAGCAAACGATCGACTGTCGATCTTCGATCGAGAATGGAACAGTCGGAAGTCGTTGGCCTAGTAGCCAAAAAAACCGATCAACGTCAGATTGGGCCCTAAGTGAGTGAGCGAGTGCGACGGGCAATTACTCAACAGAGATTATTAATAATATTTAAATTAATTGTTTGATATATATTAGAGATGAAACGGATAGTAGTTTGGCCGGATACCGGATACCTCGTTTTGCTGATGACACTATGACTGTTTTATTCTATTCTTGTTTAAATACTCTGGTCCCAGTTTGTCATGTTATTGTTGTGCATCCATAGCTCAATGTACCTACTATGTAAGCAATTTGGTTGTGGCCTGACATAGGCTCTCACAATTAGCTGTCTTGTGTTTGTTTTTTGTTTTCAAGTGATGGTCAATTTGTACTGTACCTATTTGTATTAATTCGTATAATTCTGACTGAAAAAGAATGCCAAGAGTTTTTTTGTCGCCGGCGGTCTCTTGGTCTACTGTTACATCTTATTCAACAACTAGTTAAAGCCGAAGTATGTGATGACGTCATTAAGAATTGCAAAATTCCTAAGATGAATAAAACTAAGCAAAAGGTCGAAGCACACGAGTTAAAAAATGAACCGGCTCTTCACAACTATTGCTGAATCATAATTTATTTATCCCTTATTTAAAAAAAGAGGTTTGAAAATCAACTCACGCATCAACTTCTTATAATGAACACTTTTTTTGATTTCGGAAATCAGATAAGTAACATTTCAAGTATCATCTTACATGAAAGAAAAAAAAATACAAATAATGTTTAAAAAATATTTATTACTAATAGTTTGATATTTAAAGTCTTGTTTACTCCATAGTTTTATTCCTAGAAGAGACTATTTCATAACACTTGCTAACTCATTTTTAGTACATGACTACTTTATTGACAATAGGTATAAGACGTTTAAGGTCAGGTGGCGTGTAGCGCGGGGCGAAGTGCTTTTTTACTACGAGGGTGCGTTTTTAAGTTCGTGAAATCGGGGGGTTGGGGTAGGGATAGCTGACTTATTCAGGTAGTGACGTGTTCAGGTGTTCATAACTAAAATAGATATAGGGTGTTAGCGAAATCAGGCCATTCGTTTTCGTACCATCGTCAATTAAGCAACTCAATCGGGAAGGAATTTTGGAAAATGGAAAAAATCTAAAACAATGCCGTCATTAAGTTCCTTACCAAGCAAGAAAAATCTGTACAAAGCATATTGGAAGAGTTGCATCGCTTTACGGGGATAATTGTCCTGGGAAAAGTGTGGTTTAAAAGAGGCATAGCATTTTTAAGCAATGCAGAGAATAGCTCGAAGATGACTCACGACCAGGCCGGTCCGTTTAAGAACCACTCCGATAAAAAAAAGGGGAAAATTGGCCAGAGGCGCCCTGCTCCTACACGATAATGCACCCGTACACAAGAGCCATATTGCACTGCCTGCTCTGCATAAGGTTGGCTTCGATATTTGAAACCACCCACCTTACAGTCTAGACCTGGCTTCAAGTGATTATTATTTGTTACCGTTGAAAAAAGGGCTTCGAGGAAAAAAAATCGACTGGCAAAGAAGTGAAGGACGCAGTTAAGTCGTATTTTGAAGACAAAGATAAAGTATTTTTTTAAGAGGATATAAGCAAACTTATTGACAGATCTGAAAAATGTGTTCATCTTGCAGGAGAATATATTAAAAAGGAAATATAATTTTGACCCCACACTTCGCCAGCTTCTCCACCATTCTGCGAACTTAAAAACACGCCCTCGTACATCGCCGGCTTTACTATGGAACTATCCGCTAGTTTTCAGTATAGCCGGCGATGTAACGAAAATTCACAAAGCCCCGCGTGATGCGCTGCCTGTGCTTAATAGTCGTGCTCTAATAGAATAAGAGGTTTTCTGACAGCTCATTAAAAAAAAAAACGGTACAAAAATGGTACAAAAGGCTTCGATAGATGGCGCTCTACAAAAGGCGAAGTCATATAGCAATTTATTCCACACTGCGTTTTTGAAAGTAAAATAAATTAATTGACGTCTGTACCAGAAATTGAACTTATAAATAACCTTAGATGGTAGATACCATTTACCTACATAATAGTATACAGACTTAACGCCTTCAGCTTTTTAAAAGTGCCATCTATATATATATAGAGCTGTCAGAAAACTCCTCATTATAATAACGAAATTCTGTGTGAGTGCATGAGTATTGTGTATACTATGTATGGCTGAGTGGTTGGGCAAAAGTATCCATTGACTCTAATGTCTAAGAACGTAAAACATCTCAACTTAATCTACAGATAGCTTTTTAAAACTGCCAGGCATCCCCAAGTAATCTTCAGTAAACTTATTTGTCAATCTTTTAGATTCGTCTGTCTTTGCTTCACTCATTTCTTTTAGAAGTTTGCGGAACTTTGGTGCACTTAAAGCATCAAGCCATTTATCTGTAATTAATAAAAGAAATACAATGATTACTAAGATATCAAAATTTAGGTAGGTTTTAAAATCGGTTTGGAAATATCCTGGAAACCCCCAAAAGCTTTCAGTATAAAAAAGTTATTTTCTAGCTGAGGTTAGTTGATGCACCTTCAGGTTTGCCGCTGACTGTAGACCGTTGTCGCAGCATCAAACTGGAAATTCTGAACTTCTCTGTCTACAAGGTGTTCTTTTTGAAATCCCATAACTTTGAGGTTTTGTTCCTGACTAAAAAATAATACTTTTTGGCCAAAGAATATGTGGTTCAAAAGTGCATATTTTCCAAGATACCATCAATCTTAATATAATGAGTTCGTAAATTATCACCCTCGTAAAATATCTTTAACATTCATTCAATAGACGCGTATCACTGAAGCCATTGTTGTTTAACAAAAAATATTTTAAACGGTCAGGAATGTCGCATACAAACGTAGAACGTAAACTTTGCGAACTGTACCTGTGCATAGCGATAATAAAGGGATAGAAAATGCACCTTTGCCATTTACCATCGTATTAAGGTGTTTTCATAAGATGTTTTGACTTAATTGAATTATTTTTTATGAAAAATAAAAACAAAAAAAAAATGAAAAATTATTCACATGTTCAAGAGGCGCCTCGGCAGACCCAAACGTAGATGGCAAGATGAGATTACCCGATTTAAGCCTTCGTGGAAGGAAACAGCAAAAAATAGAGAGGAATGGAAAAATGGAGGGAGGCCTTTGCCCAGCAGTGGGACAACGCAGGCTAATATAATAATAAATAATAATTTGATTCTATTACATGGTCCCATTAATACAATAATAGTTATGGGAAATCAAGCGGAACACCTTGTATAGTTCAATAAATAATATTTTTATCCTAACAAAGGTTAACTGAAACACATTTAAAATTTAAGATTACGTTATGGGGATCAGATATTTTGCATTAGTTTTTTACTTATTAATCTTTGTAAAGTACGGTCGAAATCAAATGTGGAGGCATAGAGGCACATTGCAATAGGGGTTATAATTTCACACTTTCATTTAAGGTGTCACTTTAAAGAGCACCTAATTACAAGCGTTAAAAATTCAAATTGATAAATCATTATTTTATAGCGACCTTTCTGTCATAGAAATTTATTTGCAACTTGGCATAAACTATGCCTCCATTTTTGACTTCAATATATTAAAAAAAAATATATACGTTACTTACCATGTAATTTTTCTAATGATAGCCCTTCTCCACCATACTCTCCAGGCAAAATATCTTTTGGAATATGCTCATATAGACTTTCGTAGTGTTCATGTGAATGTATACGACTGCCTATTTTAGCACTGGTTACTTGTTTCAAAAGATTTACAAATACATCAATAGCTTTTGATTTTGATAGAATATGTAGTCCGCATAAACGCAACCCATAGCCTTCCTGTAAAACAAGTAAGTACAAATATATAAACAATATATAATATGTGAAAGTTCCAGCTTTAAAAGCTTAGGTATAAGAAGCTTATAGTTGCCTTAATTTTAGTGATATTTTTTTAGAACTTAACTTCACGTGGTTTTTTAACATATTAAAATTTTTGTACGTTACTAAGAATAGAGCAACGCGTTTGGCTTCATGTTTAAAATGAATCAATCATTCGTATTTGCGATCTGAACTAGCTTAATTATCCTGGATCTATTATCATTGTTCGGTTCCGGCCAATCACCACTAAAACTTTGTAAATTGTTCATACATATTCGCCATATTCATATTTTTTAAGTGTGAAATAATTACTACACCAATTAATTTAATACAAATCTATGAACATTTAGTCAGTAGACGCTTTCAATAGACTACAAGAGACGTATAAACTGCTATGTAGAGCAACGATTTAAAATTTAAAAAATCTTGATAAATCTCTCAAGAGTAAGGCGGATTAAGAACAATATAACATTTAACCCTTATGGTGCGTACAGATTGCTAGTAATGCAACTAGTAATGTAACATTCTGCGCACGTTGCGTATTTGGTGTGGTGCGCAGAATGTTACATTACAAGTTCCATTACAGCAATCTGTACGCACCATTACTGAAACAACTTAGGGCCAACGCTGTGCTACGCGTGTCTACCGTATCGTACGCGCGTAAGGCACGTGTGACGCAATTTCGCTAGTTAAATTTCATTAGTGTGCTTGTGCAGTACATGTCAATGGAATAATTAACCTCTATTTGGTAAAACTTCGATTACAATCTAAAACCGAGATAAGGGCGTGTACTACACTCGGGAACTAGCCACGTCCCACGTCCGTACGTCCGTAGCATTGTTGTATGAACGTGCGTAAACACGCGTGACGTGCGTTGACCCTTACAAACAAACTCTTAGAGCGGTTACGCACTACATCAAATTCTTATACAAGAAATGACGGTCCAACTTAGCCGTAGAACTATTTTTTTGACAGCTCACACACTCATTTTGTACAAGATATAAGTATTATACAGTCTTATTTTCTCGGATTCGGATCACATGTATTGCGTAACCGCTAATAGCTTAATATAGATAAAATTTTCACGTACGATAAGGATTGTCAGGATCTGTCGTATCTCTACAGGATTAAGGTTTGATACTAAGTTCAGAACATTAGCCTCTGTTATATCAAACACCACGTGACATCCATTCATATAGTCATAACGCCGAAGATACTCTCCAAGCTGCAACCATAGAAGATATTTTTATTCACCATAAATTCACCTTATGGTAAGTAAAGATGGAGTCGAAAAGTACAGCGCCCTGTGCACCGTCTATAATGTTTACAACAACGCACCAAACCATATTGACTTTGCGTGTTTATCTGTGGAGACGGCTGTGTGCAACCAAATTCAAACCGTTGTTTGCAACCGCTTGACAACAAGCTGGTGGTGTGGCTTAGCACGTCGTTAGTTGGCGTCCTTGCTTGGAAGCTTGCTTGAAACGCCGTTTACAACAGTGTGGATGAAGCTTTGCGTTGGTTATACCTAAACCAAAATCACCTTGGTTTGAAGCCTTGTTTTAAACAGTCTAGCCAGTGCTGACAAAACTGGCTTTTCATAAAACTTTTACGAACTTTATGAAAGTTTTTTTGCTTTTTAAATAAATATAACAGCGTCAATTGCATAACTTCATTAAAATGAGTTTATTTGACTTAAAAATTACTACAAAGTGGCAGAACCATCGTTTTACGGAAGTCATTGTCATCTTCACGTAACAACTTACCTTAAGAAGAACATTTAGAACATAAAACTGAGCACCAAAAAAATTATATGCATTATATTTTTGCCTTATATTTTGAGACTGTATTGGAAATATTTGATAGGAATATATATTTAGACGTATTACCTGTATAAAATGGATGAAACGAATGTCAGTTTGTTTATTATCATTGATTTGCTTATTCTTTTGTGACAAAAATCGGGGTAATTTGAATTGCATCTAAATTTCATTGGTGATTTTACTAATATAATAAACATGAAAGTTTGGATGTATATGTGTATGGATGTTTCTCAATCACGGCTGAACGGATTTGGATGAAATTAGGCATCGTGATATTGTACAGTCAGGAATAGCATTTTTTATCTCAGTTTTCCAGCGGTTTTTTTTTTTATATATTGTAAGGATAGGACGTTTGTCTTCCATGCCACCTGATGGAAAGTGCGCATGAAGACTATATAAATATAAATAAATCGCGGTGCGATTTTAGAGGAGATATCGATAATTTCATTAGTAAATTTCAGTCAACACTCAATGAAATGACAAATAAATAAAGTTTTCTGTTAACAAAACGATATTTATGTTTATTTATTATTTTCAAGACTTAATTACATAAATTATATCAAATTTAATGAATCATTTTTCATTTTCAAAGAAATAAACGTTTTAAATTCGATGACCTTCTACAGTTATGTAGTAATTGGAGGGCGTTAAGGTAATAAGACAAAAAAGACCCTTAAAAAAATAATAAACTTTATCTTCTACTTTATATTTCATAAGTTGATTAAGTGGGTACTTCCGCTGATATGAAACGTGTTTTGATGGCTCTTATATTTTTAAACAGCAAAACAAAAATAAAAGAGTTTTAATGTCGAGTTAACGACTGCAATACCGAACAAGCGCAGCTCTGTTAGTGTTTAATAAAAAGTGGCAAGGTTTACACACCAAAACTAGCAAAATATCTGAGCTGTGAATGCAAGTCCTCCATCCTGCCCACCCTTCGTTTCCAGGGCTGAAAGTAAAGGTCTCCCATGACTGCAAGGCGTTCTGCAGGGCTATTGGCGTAACTAAAATGTCGAGATGTCAAAGATTTCATCTTCGAGCTCACAGATGTTATATTTAGCAAAACACCAAAACCTAAAGAAAACTGTCAAACAAATAATAGTTCTTACTCAACCCGTCAAGCGCTGGTGTCGTTCTATGATATAAGTGAATACCAATTTTCACTCGTCGCTGATGCATCGATGAACTCGACGCTGTTGTTTAGGAGAATAGCCCTGACGGATTCAATTCGCTCCCATCGAAAAAATCCTGACTTTTGAGCTCTGCGGTTTTCAGCGGTGCTCTTCCGTTCTAACTCAGTTCGCTCCCCTTATTAGGTTTCTAAACGTTCGTTTGTTTCCTATCTTAGAGTGAGTCTCATCACTCTAGAGTCTAGATAATCTCTTATTCTCAGCTTTGTCATTTTAGCGTTCAGCTCGTCCAAGTGGGCAACGCGTCAGGGTGCTTCTCTTTCTGTCTTCCTTCTTCTGATTGGTGGTCGCCCTGATAACGATTGCTGACCCCTAAAAAGCTTGATCAGCGAAGGGGAAGCTTTAGTGAGTATACTCAGGATACTGAGTCTAATGACTCCACAGTGTCAGGGTACAGCCGTCGCTTACCTTCGGGTTTACAGATCTTTGGGTACCCTTTCGCGTGTACCCCTGCTTGGAAATGGGATCGTTCAGGGTTTAATTGTCTGCGACAATTGTTTTTATAAAGTCAAGGTTTTGTATTTTGCAAGGCTATGGTGGTTATGTTTACTGGCAATTTTTCATGTAGTACCAGTTTCCTATAAAACCTGTGTTGTCATCTTCTACCTTATAATTTCCTTTTGATGAGATTGACTAATCATTAGGTAACTAAATATATATAACTACTTACAATAATCTGCTTTCTGTAGAAATTCAAAAACTGCACTGAATCAAAAGTTTTTCCAGCATACTTCAATACATACACACGTTCAAAGTTTTTGGTTGATTGTGTGAGTACTCCGCCAATTCTGAAAACATACGAAGCAATAATTTCAAAAATCTTGAAATGTAGAGTGAAATTATTTATTTATTTACAATTTCAATCTAAGATGTTTGATTATGAACTGAAAAACAAAAACATGAAGATGTGGTATCACCAAGCTGGCCAAGAACTGGTTGGTGACAGAATTTTTGGGGTGCCGAAATGACTTCTGGCAAATCCTGGTTACTGCTGTATACATAATGCACCTGGGACCGACCACTTAACGTGCTCTCCGAAGAACGGAAATCGCCTTGAGAAATGGATGGTCGGCGGTCACCCATTCTTGTACCAATTATTGTTATACACAGAAGCTACTGCGCCACGATGAGGTCGTACTAATCTTACTAAAATTATAAATGTGAAAGTTAGGATGGATGTAAAGTAATATAACGCTATATTCATAGTTTTACTAATGCATATCTTAAAACTAGATAATTGTAACGTTAATTTTTTAAGTTAGCTAGTAGCGCACGATCGATGTGATAACGCAACAAATACACACTAGGTTGTATTTAAGTTACTGAAGTCAAACCGCGCACACGCATTAAAAGTGATTGGTAGTACTGCACTAAACATATAGGTACTATTGTCCTTAACCCAAGATATGCTACGGAGCAGTGCTCCATACATAATCCTGATTCTCAGTGACAGCCAGTGATTTTCAGGGACAAAAAGGTAAAATTACTAAGATAAAGAATAAAGTATGGTATTATTGCGCTATCCGATATTCTTTAACTAGATTATGTCTCAGATTTTTTGCTTAAAGGATGCCCTTATCTTAAGATAGTAGGGGTAATTCTAAGCAGACAAAAAACATTGTCTGCTTAGGGCGCTTTCTCACTATGTCGCAACGGTTACTGTGGGTCGACAAAATGGCCTTAGACACTAATAGTCTCGCTTATGTTCGATAGCCACAAAATTTGTTTGCATTGGTCCTGGTATATTATGTACGCGTTTATGAAAAAAAATATAGATCTAAGCTCGTATGTGCGTTATCTAGTAACTATTACACAAATATTTTAGCTTACTTTTGAGCTAGATGACACTGTGTGATTAAAATATTATGCTAAATCTATAATAATCTTTTCTAATATTATAAAGCTGAAGAGTTTGTTTGTTTGTTTGGTTGAACGCACTAATCTCAGGAAATACTGATTCAAATTAAAAAAAATTGTTCGATAGTCCATTTATTGAGGAAAGTTATTGACTATATAACATCACACTGTGTTTAATAGGAGCGAAGTTACAAGTAAAAATGTTGCAAAAACGGCGGGAAATTATTCAATTTTGAGAGCTTGCATTGCGTACGCTGCGTAAACGGTTTAAGTTAGGTAAAAATAATGTATGACGGAATTGTTCCTCTTTAAAAGTTCTAGAAAAAGTCTACAAAGATTGACTCACAATAACCATTTTTATGGTTATAAATCGCGTTCGAAATTAATGTATTAATTTGTGATGGAGTTTTATCAATATACCTACCATTAATCCTTATCCAATTTAATACCTACATTATTTATCATAAGTATTTAATGGTGAACAATAATGTCTTTGACTCTTCTTGATTTCAATCCACATCTTAGGAGATATGGTAATTTTAAAATAACTCTGCAATAAAATTGATACATAGTTATGTTCGGGCGGGCGAGCGAGTGATTCGCTGGAATTGCCGCAATCGTGCTGTTAATTCTCCGAGATACCTACCGAATCTGTGTGCATATAGCCATATTTTAACTTATATTATTTCACTTGGAAGATTTATCTGAGTGAACCACCAAATTTTTGTAACGTATCGGAGTCAGACTCTTACAAGTTTAATTTCTGCGCAATAACTTTCTATTACTACTTTTTTTTCAAATTTGTGACTAAGCCCGAGTTTGACCTCATTCTCACCTGATGGTAAGTGTAAATGAGGTCGAAGATGAGCGGGACACATCACCACTGCAGTGGTGATATTTGGCGGCAAATTTCAGTCAAGCGAGACAGTCAGGCTAACCAACCAGACCAAGCGGGGCTCACTCGTATTAGTCGCTTTATACGACACGCTTATTCAAGGGTAGAAGGGTTATTCTAGGGGTAAATTAGGTGTAAAAACTAAATCGTCTGAATCAATTAATGCTGGGTTTCTAATAGGTAGTTAGTATTCTTAGAGGTTTCAAAGGCGTTTTTGTGGGCGATAGGCTGACCCCCTGTCACTACAATTATCTCTTTCCATCTTTATAATACCTCAAAATTTGTCAAAAGTGACATCAGATGGTCTTGTAACCTCTGGTGTTCTGCCTACCTCATAAGGGATACAGGCGTGATGTTATGTATGTATGTATGTATTAAGTGTTCAGAATAGTAAGTAGTAATTTCAATGACAAGACGCTGAATATTGAAACGTTTTATAGGTACCCCTGATAGCTAATTCTACTGTTCGTAGACTAAACGAACATACATAACATACATAACTTCACGCCTGTTTCCTTTATGGGATAGGCAGAACATCAGAGGCTATAAAACCTTATGATGAAGAAAGAATATTATGTACAGTGACAGGGGTCAGCCTATTACCCACGAAAACGCCAATAAAACCTCTATCCCTCAAATGAATCTTACAGTATTCCCGGGAAGAGAAGCACCTGATACATTCTATGCTTTTTTTTTTTATAAGTGACTAAACCCGCGTTTGACCTCAATCTCACCTGATGGTAAGTGACGATGAGGTCGAAGATGAAAGCACACGGGTTTAGGAAGGAACTGGCTCTTTATACAATATTGCCGGAACACATTACCGCCGGAGCAGTAACATTTGGCGGCAGACTTTGTATAAAGGGTGGTCGCTAGCCAGTCGGACCCAGAAGGGATCCTACCACCAAGCAAAATGCTCCCTTATTATTGCTCCCAGTCTACCATGGAAGTAACGAACGAACAGTTTATTGATATTGAAACGTGGCCTTGGTGGTTTAGATGTGAAAGCGTTCAGATAGCCAGAAAAAATACTGAAGTACAGTAAAAATATACTTACATGGGATAGGAATAGGAATTCTAAGAAAATGCTCCTGGTAAAATTACTGGGGGTTTATAAAAGGTGTGCGTTAAATAATAAATCCGAAAGATAGTATATAGTAGATAAGTTTGCTATGTTGATAGGGCTAAATCATTAATAAAGCTTCCAGCGCGAGTTAAAGTTAAAACTTGAAATAATGGAACTCAATATCGTTGAGGTTTTCTTTATTTTGTGATCGTTTCTGCTTTTTGAAAGTCAGAAACCTTAGATTTCTTCGGAATAAAAAGTAGCGTACCTATGCGTTAACTCAAGACTTTATGAACTACCATACCAAATTACATTAAAATTGGCAAAGCCGTTTGACCGTGAAAAATAGTATATAGGTAGATACCTAATAAACGCTGATCATGGCTGGATACTCTTTCGCTACTCTTTCGTTGGAACAACATCCCCCCGCCAATAAAGGAATCACAAAGTAAAACTGTTTTCAAAAATAAGCTTAAAGTTTTCATCCTACAACATCAAAAACGCTTCGAAAATATAACTTGCAGTGAGTCTTTTATATAAGTAGTACAAATGTATGGTACCTAAAGTAGAAATTGTACCCATCTGGTTGACTATTTTGCGCCTAATTTGTTAATAATAATAAGTTATTTATTTATCTTTATTCTAAATAAATTTTATATATGTTTATTTATTTATTAATAGATTGCTCCTAATATTTAATAAAATATATCATGAATATTTATTTATTTTATATATTTAATAATACTTATTCATTTACACTTGTAAGTAGATGCCATTAATAAATTTTCTTTTTCTTTATCATTACATGTACAAGTGTAGTCCTAGATTTCTTTATTGTTTTTGTATAAATTCCCCTACTCTCCGGGACTAACAGAATACCAGTGCCTCGAGCCCTACCAGACTCCTGGCATATGCTGAGTTAGTCCTTTTCATATGATTTTTTTTTTCATGTGAATAAATGTTTTTTCTATTCTATTCTATTCTATTCTTTCAAAAACTACCGACTGGATTTTTTGACTTTTTACAGAATAACACACATATAAGATTTTTTATATTGTAAGGATAGGACGTTTGTCTTCCATGCCACCTGATGGAAAGTGCGCATGAAGACTATGGTGTTACACGTCCATCCACGAGAAACCTATTCACTCTACACTTAAAAGTTCCAGGACTGGTGGTTATGGAAAACAGACGCAGGCAGATTGTTCCACACCTTGGCAATCCGTACCTAAAAGGAACTATCGAAGTGTTTTGTTCGACTTCTTGGTAAATCCACTATATAGGGATATAAGTTCTGTCTGCGTCTGGTAGTTAAGGAAGATATTGTGTAAATTAAAAACAATTCAAGGCACTAGCGATTTATTTACAACGCAATGTGCCTTTTTATGTAGGTAAAAGATATGTAGTCATGTTTGTAATTAGGAGTTATGCATATTATATGGGTGAAGATACTTCATTTTTATTTTTGTTGTGCCTTGGAGAAGAAAAAACCTACTCGAAATACTAATTCAATGCAGACGAAGCCGCCGCCGGCACCATCTATGTAATATACCTACCAGCTTAATTACCTACCATTATACATACCCCAATTACTTTAACCCAGTGTGCCTTTCGTAGTTATTCCTGTTTGATATTTACTTTTTGTAGGTTACTACTTTTTCTAATTAATTTTTTGTAGATCTTTTTCTCAAAATCTAGGTGAAACTTAGAGTGTGAAATTTAGAATAGTTTAAGTTTGAACTTCAAAGAGGATATTATTATATCATATATCCAACTCCTATAACAAGTATTCACGCGGACGAAGTCGCGGGCAACAGCTAGTAACATTATAATATCATATTTGCTAATTGTCTTCCCACATATGTAAATAAAACTATGTTTGTAGAGTTCAAACCGTTTCAATCAAAGAAAGTTAAGTTTGAGGAACTTGACTAGGGATAGCAGATATTTTATACAGAAAAGAATAATTGAGTATTATAAATGCAAAAACTTAAAAACATTATTAAAAGTAAATAACCGAAAAAATGTGATAAATAAAAAAAAAGAGCTACGTTAGCCATATAACGTAAAAATAAAAAAATGTGGTAGTAATTTCGAGGCGTACCGCCAGGCCCCGGTAGCCCAGTGGAAGAGCACTTGTCCGGCAAACGAGGGGTTCCAGGTTCGAGTCCTGGCCGGGTAATTTTTATTTATCAAATTTTTACGGTTATTTAAGAATAATTGCGCATTATAAATGCAAAAACTTAAAAACATTATTATTATTTTTTTTTTTTTTATAAGTTACTAAACCCGCATTTGACCTCAATCTCACCTGATGGTAAGTGACGATGAGGTCGAAGATGAAAGCACACGGGTTTAGGAAGGAAATATATAAATATTAAAAGTATATCATAATTATCAACTTTCTTTAAATACTTACATATTTTTAATTCCCTTCAAATCAGTCTTTACGTCGAAATCTCCAAAATAAACAGGCAGCAAAGTACGCAGTGTGCACAACTTATCAATTTTTGATTTGGCTTTTTCGATTGAACCTTTTGACGAAATTAGCGCTGATTCTAAATAAATTCTCTCTGAAAAAGAAAAATGTTTTTAATACCAGTTCGTATAACATATTTTCGATTCTTACTGTTCAATGTTTCAAACCATTCATTTTTTTTAAGTAATAACTAAACCAGTGCTTGACCTCAACCTAAACTTAAGGTAATTGAATATAAGGTCGAAAATGACACCACACGGGTTTCAGAGGAAAATATTGCCTTCATAAAATATTCCCAGAACACACCACCCTGATGCATCAGGGAGCAGTGATATTTAGCGGCAGATTTTATATGAAGGGTGATATCTAGCCAGGCAAACCCTGAATGGGTCCTCCCTCCAACGGGCCTACTTAGTTTTAGTTGCCCTTAAGGGCACGCTTATCTTTAAACTGTTGGACACCAACATGTATACTACCTAAATATAATAACGAATATGGTAAACGGACGTGGAGATACATGCTTCCTAATATATTAAATACAATCCCCGAGGAACTAATTTTAAAGTTAACAAAAAATCATAAAACATGTAAACGTTTGCTCAATCACTATTATAAAATAGATATGTACAGTACTTAATGCGACTTACTCGCACTTAAATAAACCTTAATAGGTTTCAAGTGTGTAGATTTAAGAAAAAAAAATGTAAATCTTATTATATATTCAATAAAGAAACTGAAAAAAAAAAAAAAAAATGCTGGACTGGGAGCGAAAGAAAAACATAGAATGTGCCAGCTGCTTCTCTTCCCGGGCATACTGTAAAAGTCAGACAAGGAACAGAGGTTTTATTGGCGTTTTTCAGGCGATAGGCTAACCCCCTGTCACTGCAATAGTCTCTCTCCATCATTACAATATCTCCAAATTTGTCAAATGTGACTCAGGTGGTTTAATAGCCTCTGGTGTACTGCCTACCCAATATGGGATACATGCGTGAAATGTATTATGTATATTTTAGTATTGAAAAAGTTATAATTTTCGACATATAAATTCTCTACATATAAAATTTCCTAAATACTCGTATTTATTATATGAAATAAAATTCACGTTTTTAGTATCACAATAAACTCTCTCGGCTAGAATGTCAGCACAAGGATATTTGAAGAGAATAAATATACAAACAAATAGTAATCACTCAATTTCAGGTAGACATCGTATTAAAAAAGCACAAGAATTATTAAAAATCGCTTCTCCGTACATAGACATTTCATTTCTCCCAATGACTAAAGAAAGAAAGGACTCAGCATTAAAGTCATTACTTTTAAATATATTTCGATGATTCCTCCTTACTTCAAGTGACAGATTTGTACCAAATGACAATACAGATGATATGGCAATGACAGTTTTAACATTAAAAAAAAAGAGTATTAAAAATGGTGAAATGTAAAGATGACCTAGCATGGCGGTTGCCATTTACGTTAAACTTAACATTTTTGTGCGCCTTTTTTAAGCTTATTGTAATTTTTCGATATTTTTATCGATACCAGCATAATTTTAGCTACGTTGTGGTCTAGTGTTTATTAAATATTCCAATTCGGAAACATTGCCTTTGGCAAAATTAATATGCTGCAAGTTGACGACCCTGCGGTGTTATGGATCCTAGGTTTAAGTCCTAGTCGAGCAAATTTGGCAAACAAATTTTTTCACCTACATATATACCTCATAAAAAATATATAAAAAATAAAGTAAAGCTTTGTTTTTAGATTAGTGGACATAAACGCTCTTATTATCTAAAAATTGGCTTGGTGGGTGTTTCGGCCGATGATCCGCAGCGGACGAAACAGCACTTCTATCATTATTAATATTTTTGTTTTTTTTTTCCTGCCAAAGAATGTCACCGTACTGTGACGCTCCAAAAGGCGACCACAGATAGGGAGAGGGTGAATACTCGTAGTACGAACTGGACCATGCACGGGAATAAATCCCCGCCGACAGTGACAACAATGCCACCGTATATCCAGACAGTGTGGGACTCCCCACAGTGAGCGATCCCAATGCCGAGCCTTACCCACTATACACCCCCTTCTCCGATCCCTAACTCAAGAGCTATTCCTAGATCGTGAAATGAGCTACAACCCCGTGGGTCCAGGGCGCGCATAAAGAATAGTGTTTCGAACGGTGTTGTTTTTGAAGCAAAATGTGTACAGTCAGAATAAAAAACCTTAGCTATGTTTATATTATCAAAGTAAAAGTCAGGATATTGTTGGGAAAAGATAAAGTTTGATGTACAATCAAAACAATCAACCGGCTCATCTGCGTAGTTAAACTAAGTTGTCAAACTAATTTGACCAACAGCACAAAAAAATCCGCGTGGTCTAATCTGTAATGAAGGAAAATAGGTACAGTGAAGCAAAAAATATCTAGTACTTGTATTTGAATAAAATGTTTTGTATTAATTTCTGTTACACTTGTTAGATATATAAGAAAAATATAAATGCATATTCGATAAGACGTAATAATTAAGAGTTGATAATTTGTATGTGTTTTAATATGTAAGGTGAATCTGGGTTGCCTGGCAGAAATCGCGTTTCGGCGATAAGGCCGCCCTTTGTATGTAAATTATAATTATTGTTTCGTTTTATCTATGTAACCATGTTTGTGTACAATAAAGAGTATTATTATTATTATTAATTTGATAACAGTTTTGTGAATTTTATAAAACAACGCCATATTACCATTTCTTTCGTATATTCTTTGGCTTAGAATACATCAGGATATCAGAAACTATAAAGAGGTATTTAACTTTATGGATGGTTAGAAGGAAAATATCTTCAATATGTCATCATCAACATCATCACAATTTTTTGTAATGAGCCTACTGCAGCGCTTTTAGTCTCTCCTTTGGGTGTCGAGGAGGTATAGAACATAATCCACTAAAATTTAATGTATTTACGGGATTTTTACCACGATTTTCGATTTTATTTTCGCACGTCCGATATTTCGATGCTGTTACAAGCAGCATCGAAATATCGGACATAAATATCAAATATAAAGAGAAAAACGAGAACCAAACCAAATACACCCAAGGTGAAGCGCCAGCCCTCCTTCATGCCATACTTAAAAGGAGTCACAGATAAAATAGGAAGGCTATTAAATAAGTACTCTATCGACACGATTTTCACTCCCTACAAGAAAATCAATCAGTGTCTGCGCTCACCAAAAGATCACATACCGCTTGAGACACCGGGTGTTTATAAAATTGACTGCAGTTGTGGCAGCTCCTACATTGGCCAAACGAAGAGAACTATTTCATGCCGTCTTAAGGAACACATCAAAGCCATAAAAAACTCAGACACAAACAAGTCAGCCACCGCCAAACATCTGTTAGAATCGGGCCCTAATCATTGGATTGAGTTCCATAATACTCGGATCTTATCTACGGAACGACACTACATACCGCGAATCGTTAAAGAAGCGTTAGAAATAAAAAAGTGCGAAAATAACTTTAATCGAGAAGACGGTTTTAAATTGTCTAGTACGTGGAACCCAGTGGTTAGGACTTTTACTAAACCAAAAAACAACGAAACGGTGTGTCCGGTCAAAAACCCAGTGATACTGTGAGCGTGTTTTGCAAAAGTGACATTCATGTGAGTTCCAGTAGTAGCAGATCAAAACGATTAAGAAAGGGGGTAGATCAATTTATCTGCCTCTAACTGTCATCGCCACCTACCTACATCTGCCAGTCCGCGATCATGGTGCTTGTAACAGCATCGAAATATCGGACGTGCGAAAATAAAATCGAAAATCGTGGTAAGAATCCCGTAAATACATTAAATTATAGTGAAAATAACCGCGATAGTTTAAAACAATTATAATCCACTAAGCTGGCCTAGTGCTGGTTGTTGGATGTCAGAATTTTTCAGGGCTCCAAAATGGCTTCTGAAAAACTCTAACGGTCGGCGGTCACCTATCCTAGTGCCGACCGCGCTGAACGTTGCTTGACCTGCGATATCGTACGATACTCACAGTAACCACGACGCCACGACTTCTAATTTATAGGAATTAAATAGGAACGGGATATTTTTTACGTGACTTTTTTTATTTTCTTGGAGTTCTCGATATTTCGGCAAGCGCTGTTCTAAAGTTAATTTGAATGATAATTTAAAAACTTATAGAATTCGTGTAAATTATAAAATTACGTACGATAAGAACAGAATGATGAAGGTATTTTGCCTTCTAACCATCCATAAAGTTATTTATCCTCTTTATATACCTCTTTATAGTTTCTGATATCCTGGTATATTCTAAGCCTATGGTAATTACAATTTTTTGCGTTGTTTTATAAAATTCTCAAAACTTGTTACAAAACCTTAAAAAACACATCAAACCTAATTAATAAAATATAAATTCTTACGTCTTAACGAATAATGTTTATTTTTTTGTTTTCTTATATAATTTAAAAAATATTTTATTCAAATACAGCTACAATTTTTTCTTCGTCACTGTATTTTCCGTCATCACAGATAGTTTGTTGTACGGGCCGATGCCAAATATAAAATAAACCTTAAATTACTATAATCAGTCTTCTATATCAATAACCTAATAAAATAATCACTTAACTAAAATACCAAAAATAATCAACAATAGCGCCAAAAATCAGTGACTATCTACGATACTGAATATAAAAATAATGAAAATATGTAAAAATAATCTTTTGCATGTGATTTTGATTGAGTATATAGAAATTATTTAAATTATGAATCGAGACAACTTCTATCAATATTATCAAAATTATTTTAATATTTCAACATACCGAAAGTCACCGACACAGGACCGACTTGTGAGAGATCATTCAATGTTTCTTTAAATAATAATTTATTCATGGGCACAAAGTAAAATAATGTTATTGAATTATGTTTCTGATCAACACTACTCAAAAATATTAATAATTATAAAAGAGCTGTTTCGTCCGCAGCGGACGAAACTCATCGGATGAGACACCCACCAAGCCTAAAAATCCTAGTACATGCGCAATTCCAGACGGTATACTAACACTATGCCAAATTTCATCTTAATCCGTTGTATCCATCTATCCATCCAAACTTTTGCTTCTTATAAGAAGTACCAAGTAAGATAGGATTTGTAGTATTGATTTAAAGGTACTGAACGGCTGCTCAACTTATACACAGCCCAAGTGAGGTCGTGCATGGAGTACTGTAGTCACCTTTGGGATGGTTCTGCCAAATACCAGCTCGAAGCGCTAGACTCTGTTGACCGAAGAGCCCGAAAACTCATAAATAACAACAACCTTACAAATAAAAAACTGCAGACGCTGGAGCATCGTCGTAAGGTTGCTTGTTTGACAGTATTTTATCGGCTACATTTTGGTGAGTGTGCGAGTGCTCTTTTTGACCAAATTGAACCCACCCCTTTTTACCATTGGACTACCAGACGCAGACAGAACTTCTATCCCTATATAGTGGATTTATTTATTTATACTTTATTGTTAACCTTATATTATAAAAATTACAGTACATTCAAAGTGACTGAGATTACACAATTGGCGGTCTTATCGCTGGGCAGCGATTTACCAAGAAGTCGAACAAAACGCTTCGATAGTTCCTTTTTGGTATGGATTGCCAAGGTGTGGAACAATCTGCCTGCGTCTGTTTTTCCTGACCACTACAGTCCTGGAACTTTTAAGTGTCGAGTGAATAGGTTTATTGTGGATGGACGTGTAACACCATAGTCTTCATGCGCACTTTCCATCAGGTGGCATGGAAGACAAACGTCCTATCCTTACAATTTAAAAAAAAAGGTAATAAACAAAATTGCTTAAAATAGGCTTAATAATATTAAACTCACCAATATCTTTTTTTACGAAATGGTTCTGTTTTTTGACCCATTCTTCTAATGTCTGTAGCACACCCTCGATAGTTTTAGGTTGTTCTAGGTTATACAACTTTCTCACTTCATACACCATGTCTGGGTGAAATTCCAGAATTTCACTGTTTAAAAGAGACATGGCTTATTAATTTTGATAATTGTATGCACTCCTCGATGATTTTGTGTTAAATGTGTAGCAAACTCAGTGTTTACTAGTTTTTAACAAATGTCCATAAACTGCATTAAATATATTGAAATCAAAAACCTGCTTTTATTAACCACTTTAGTTCTTTCCTGCCCTTACTTCTGGTTTTGAAACAAAGAAGATCTACTCAAACTAGTTAATCAACTTTTTTACTCTTTATATTTTAAATTAATTGAGTAACTATGTTTTATGTTGGTACAGTATTTAGAATAATTCGTTCAATATACTGTGTGGTGATATTCAGGTTTATTTATACGTTCATCAGCAGGACTTGAAATAGTCTAGCGCATTAAATCTACATATAAAAGCTAAATTCCACCGATTAAATATTGTAAAATTCGTCGGTGGTTCGATTCCAGCACGCCTGCATAAAGCAGTTTTAATCGACACTGGATGGATAGTTCGCCGGTTTCTGTGTAGGCGTGTGTAGATCGCGTCAAACATCTAGTCCACTCTGAGCTCTGATTATATTATAAGTTCAGAGAGAATATTATATATTATAAGAAGTTACAATTTTATAGTGACTAAGAATATAACTAACCCCTTTGAAGTATGTCGTAAATATATTTTTTCATAAAAAGACATTTCTTTAAAAGCCCTCTTCATCATCTTAAATTCAATCAGCTTGAACTCTAGGCTTTCCGATCACTTAATAATAATCTATTTTTTTATTAAATTCTGAGACCGCGTTTGACCTCAAACACATCTGATGACAAGTAAAAATGAGGTCGAAGATGACAGCACACGGGGAGGATCTTGTTCTGGTTCAAATATGAAATCTACATAATTATAATGTTATTTGTTATAATTAATCATAGTTCACAAGTAAATTTTACTTCAAATGTCCTTTCGATCATTGATTAAACCTGCATTTGACGTCAATCTCAATGACTGTCGATTGTGTGGATCGAGTTTGATGAAAGACGAGCGTTTGCCCGCGACTTCGTACACGCATAAACTCAAAAGTCTCATACAAACTAAAATGTCCAATAATTCCCATTCTTGTGGGAATTTCAGGAATACCTTTCTTAGTGCACCCCTCCCCTCATCCTCAAAAGAATGCATGTTCCAAATTTCAGCTCTCTACGCTCTCTACGTAGTTACGGCTGTACGTTGTCTGTCAGTCACTCAGTCAGTAACGGAACGGTTTTATATTGATTTGTTAATAAAATAGACCGCGTAGGCTCGGCATCGAATAGCCCTACACCCCCTGGCCCTAACAAGTGTGTTGTAAAAGGCGACTTATTAAAGTCGTCAAGTGGTAGGAACTCATAAGGGTCCGCCTAGCTCGTGAACACCTTCCATGTAAAATCTACCTTCACCAGTGCTCTGTTTGAACAAATTGAACCCTCACCCTTTTACCATCGGACTACTAGACGCAGACAGAACTTCCATCCGTATGTGGTAGATATTCCAAAAAGTCGAACTAAGCGCTTTGACAGTTCCTTTTTGATAAAATATACCAGTATATTTTCGTCTATTTTCCCTGACCAGTATAGTCCTAGTACTTTTAAGCGTCGAGTGAATAGGTTTCTCGTGGATGGACGTGTACCAGCTTAGTCTTCATGTTCACTTAACATCAGGTGTCATGGAAGACAAACGTCCCATCCATACTTAATAAAAAAAAAAATATATATTACTTCGCCAGTAGATGTGTACATACATACATAACTTCACGCCTGTATCCCTAATGGGGTAAGCAGAACAACAGAGGCTATAAAACCACCTGATGTCACGTTTGACTAATTAAGAGGTATTATTATGATGGAGACAGACTATTACAGTGACTGGGGGTCAGCCTATAGCCCGCAAAACACCAATAAAAACCTCCGTCCCTTAACTGACTTTAACAGCATGCCCGGGAAGAGAAGCAGCTAGCACATTCTATGTTTTTCTTTCGCTCCCAGTCCAGCATGGGAGGCTATATAGATATGCGATATAGATAATAATATAGGATAATAATAAATAAATAATAAATAAATAAATATTTCTGACACTCACACAACATTAACTAGCCCAAATAATCTCGTGGATGGACGTGTACCAGCTTAGTCTTCATGTTCACTTAACATCAGGTGTCATGGAAGACAAACGTCCCATCCATACTTAATAAAAATATATATATATATATATTACTTCGCCAGTAGATGTGTACATACATACATAACTTCACGCCTGTATCCCTAATAGGATAAACAGAACACCAGAGGCTATAAAACCATCTGACGTCAAGTTTGACTAATTAAGAGGTATTATTATGATGGAGACAGACTATTAAAGTGACTGGGGGTCAGCCTATAGCCCGCAAAACACCAATAAAACCTCCGTCCCTTAACTGACTTTTACAGTATGCCCGGGTAGAGAATCAGCTGGCACATTCTATGTTTTTCTTTCGCTCCCAGTCCAGCATGGAAGAATAGATGTGTTCCGGCAATATTTTATAAAAAGCCATTTCTTCTTAAAACCTGTGCATTGTCACATGTACACAAAGCACATACCCAAAGTAGTAGCTATAAATATAACTAATATTGTAAACATTGATATATAATAAAACTACCTATACAGATGTCAATGATTGTAGCACTAACTTTTCATTTTCTTTTTTTTGATAAAATTCCCTAAAGCTATATGTAACTCTTAATGTCAAAAAATATTATAATAGATTAATTGCCTATATGTAAACATTATTGTGATGAGAAAATAAATTGATTTATTTATTATTATTATTGTCATTCCCGATCTCATATTCACTTACCATGATTAAGGTCAATCGCGGGTTACTTCGCCGAATAAACGAAAAAAAGACAAATGAAAGTAGGTATAAGAAAAATAAACAGCTTTATCGCTAACTTGTTATTTCAGGTAGTAGGAAGTCAGTGGTTTCCTACTCGTCATAAGGATATGTTTACACAAAGTATTTGCTTCCCATATTTGAAGCTTACCTATAAGTTGTGCTATGTTTGGGCCTATACCGGCGATATGTGAAAATATTATTGAATTGGTCCGGCAGGTGTAGGAGTAACGTACATTGCCTCCTATGCCAGAGGTCCTGGGTTCGAATCCCGGCGGCGACGGATATCTGTGTGATGAACACAACAGATATTTGTCGTGAAGTCATGGACGTTTATATGTTTATTTAAGTTTATTTTCTAATAAAAAATATGTATTTATTCAATACGTATGTTATGTTATGTTATGTATAAACATACATATTGAATAAATACATATTTTTTATTAGAATAAACTTAAATAAACATATAAACATCCATGACTTGACGACTAATATCTGTGTGTTCATCACACAAATATCCACCGCCCCGCCGGGATTCGAAACCGGGACTTCTGGCATAGAAGGCAATGTATGTTACCTCTACACCAGCCGCTCGTCAAAGTTATTTTAGTTATTTAGTTATTAAAGTTAAATACGACTAAGTATCTAACCTAATCATTCATTTCGAGTTGGTAACCGGCTATCGCTTGGGGCTTGAGGGGATATTGTCAAATATCCAAAACAAAGGAATCGCTTCCGCCAACTTTACGGTTGTCCCCGTGTTGATAACATTAATCGAGTAGGTATGTTACGATCTCCAATTCAACAGAGACTTAAATTAGTTTTGAGGTTCTGTGAATTACAGGATATAAAAATGCCGCTTATATCGTCGACAAAAGTCTACATTGTAAGCGTGAATATTAACCTGCAATATATGAATCATATTCAGAATCCAAATAACTGTTTACAATGTAGTTTTGATGGCGCTTTTAGAAATACCTATTGATAATCCTATTCATCATCACAACCGCCCACAATCTCCGTGTAATGAGCTCACTGCAGGGCTATGAGTCTCCTCTGGGTGACGAAGAGGTTTAGGCCGTAAATCACCAAGCTGGCCCAGTGCTGGTTGGTGGATATCAGAATTTTCAGGGTACCGAAATGGCTTTTGACAAATCCTAACGACTACTGAACAAGCCCTACGACGACGGAGGTATAGGCCATAATCCACAAAGCTGGCCCAGTGCAGGGTGGTGGATACCAGAATTTTCAGTGCGCCAAAATGGCTTCTGACAAACTCTGATGACTACTGTATACAAGTATACAGCACCCGGGACCGACTGCTTAACGTGCCCTCCGAAGCACGGAAGTCGTCGTGAGAAATAAATGATCGACGGTCAACCATCCTAATCAACCGCCGAGCTCGCTTAATCTGCGATAACGTTTGATATGCACAATAACCACGGCGCCACAATGACTTATTATACTATACATGCGAAGGTTTGTAAGTATGAATATAAGTTTGTACTTCTTATACACCAAAACAAGTTCACGGATTATAGTCTGGAATAACAACCCGCAGGTACAACCGCGTGAAACAGCAAGTTCCTTAAAATTATCTCTAAATGTAAGTTTTATGCCAAATCAGATTTTAATATAGAGAATTCCCGACGCTAATATATAATAAGCTAATACGTGAAAGTGTAGCAGTTACAATTTATCAAAGAAGCTGCTTATTTAGGTAGATACTCGTTTTTATGTCGAAAGTAAAAGCTGACTAAAAGCACCTGCAATTCCAGATTTTTGATCAAATGGATTAGCAAACAAAAAAAGTTCAGTGACTTAGCTAATAAAGATTATCTAGCTTTCAATATTTCAATATTACTTGTGGATCTAAAGATCACTACTTATTATTAAATTCGCAATCTGGTTTTAGGCTGCCATTGCTAAGATTATATTATAGGCGTATTTGATATCTGATTTTGTATTTGATTTAATATTAATATCCTATCTATGGTTCTTGAGGAGGTTCATTAAACTTTTAATATTATAGGGGCTTTTACTTTTAATAATATTATATTTATGACATGATATTTATTTATTGACGTCCGCTTTGGCGATGAGGTAGACCTGCCTGCCTCAGACGCCAGTGGTTTTGGGTTAGATTCCTGCCCGGAACAAGAAAAAAAAATGTTCCGGGCCTGGGTGTAAATCAAATCAAATCTATATATGTATTTATATTCTAGGTTCCCCCCTAGTTCACTACATAACACAAGCTTCGCTTACAGCCGCCGCCACCACCACCTTCTTTAACATCCGCCACGCAGATACATCCAGTAAAGGAATACTTGATGCATCTGGAGGAACGTAGTGACTAATCTTTGAGATTGTTTAGTTTTATTTTAATACTGAATTAAAAGTCCTTTCTGAGTAGGGACTTTTTTCGAAACCTCAGTGAAACATTTCAATTACTCATAAAATAATACTTACCTACGTCACCCCGATACTTACATGCGTAGCTTAGGGGACTTACCTTTTTCTCTTGGCACTTTAAGATCAAGGACAGAAATTAAGACTGGTGACATAAAAGTAATGACGAAACTAATTAGAATAGAAACTGTAATCACTTAAAACTTTGAGATTCACAAGTAATATATGCCAAAATGTGATATTGAGATTCGAGTTCCTGATATTTCGGAATGTTACGCCTAATTTACGCCTAATTTTTTTGGGAAGCCATGGAACATACAAAAATAATACTTTTGAGATATATGTGGAAACTGACAGATCGCTTATCATCAGGGGATATTAAGGTCAAACCAAAATCAGTCATCGTCAAAATACCCGGTCCAATTTTTTTTTATTAATGACTTTGCCCGCCTTTGACCTCAAACTCACCTGATTCTAAGTGAAGATGAGGTCGAAGATGACAGCACACGGGCCTAGCAATGAACTGGATCTCCATTAGAGTGGTCGCTAGATAGTCGGAGGCGGGGCTTACAAGGTCGATAGGGCCATTCTAAACCGGCCATAAACGGACTTAAAAATTTTTCCCTACAAACTGGGTGGTTAACTTCATACTGAACTTTAGCACAACCATGGGAAGCCTCAAATAGCTTGTATTGAATTAGACTTAAAAATATCTCTAAATAGGTATCTTCAGCTCTATACAGTGTGTCCCGTAAGGAATGGTTCAACCGAATGTGGGTGATAGAGGGTGAAGTAAGCTAGGTACTATAATCTAGAAAGATATCAGCAATCAATATTAATTATTTGTAAATTTTATAATTAAACTTAACTTTAGGCAAGCTATCCAAAGTTATTTAATAGGTATGTAAGATTAATTGTAAATTGATTGTTTGTCACTTAATAACTATTTCTATTTTTATATCTTTCTAAAAATAATTAATGTACCATAGGTACTAACTTATTATTACCCGTAGTTTTGTCTTATTTTAACTTCTCTTTCACATGTTTATGGCTTTTACACCATGTTACCTTTTTGTATTGATAAGAATTTTTATATAATTATGTAGCACATAGGATTGCCTATATACTCTAGTAATAAAATCCTATGTATATAAGGCTAAATATAAAATAAATAACAAAATATGTAAACTTGATTAGGGGAAAATTGTAAACTTGACTATATTTTTGATCTTTAAATTTAAATTGTTAATATTCTTAATTTAGGCTTTCTTGCATTTTGTAGCAATTAAAATTGTCCATCTTTTAATATACATAACCCTTAATATAAGTTATAAACATAACGACAATCGTAGAAATAACTAAGAATGTAAGAGAAAAACGAATTAAATAAAATTTAAACTGCGGCTCTCCTTACGGTATTGCTCAGTTTTGGAGTCTTAACGGCAGTCTGAGAGATTGACATTGACTTCAATTAACAAACTCAAGATTTACTTTTTATCGTGCTCTTCATACTGCCTGCCTGAAAAATACCGCAACGAAGCCAAGTTATTATCAAGTCACCACGAGGTTTTATTTTCAAGATCCCATTGGTACTGCCCAACCTCCACATTTCCATACAGTCCACTGCTGGGTAGTAGCAACCAGAGGGGATAACCTTACTTTACTATCCTAGGCCTCGTATTGATTTATATTTTATAAACCGAGGAGGTTGTCAATTTGTGTGTATGTTTTTTTTGTATCTTTGTAACGCAATATTTTGAACAGCAATGATTCTGAATATTCTTGTTTTATATGGTAGAGGATACTTCAGAAGTGGTCCCATACAAATTTCATCGAAATCGGTTGAGTTCTTTTTGATTTTTTTTTACTTTGCGTATAAAAACGATAAATCTTCTCGTCCCAACGACCGCAGTGTCTGAAGACAAAGGTTTTTGACTAGTGCGTGTTGCTAGTGATGGCATGTCACTGAGACATGGTCGCTATGGGCCTTATAAAAAAGCTCAAAGTCGCGGGAAATGGAAAGCGCCATGCTCGACATTTCCCTGCGGGATCAAATCAGGAATGAGAAGATTCACATGCGCACCACCAAGTCACCGACATAGCCAGAAGGATTGCAAAGCTGAAGTGTCAATGGGCTGGGCACATGGTTCGCAGAACAGAAAAGCCTGGTAACATAATAAAAGGTATCCCATAGGTTCTTCACATTTTTTTTAAATTCTGGTAAATGTGGTAATTACCACTTCAAATCTATTATAGATGTTGTCAAGTAATTCGATAGGACAAAAACATCAACCCAGCCAGATGCATTTGTAAGACGATTAAAATATCGCAGTATATAAAAATTTCGGATAAAGATGTTTCAGAGTTGATGCAAGCTTTGTCAGTTAACCTTTTTTTGTACAACCAACGTATTTGTAAGTTTTCAACCGTCTTCCAAAAAAGTAGGAGGTTCTCAATTCGTCTATATGTTTTTGTGTCTTTGTTACACGATATTCGGACAATTATAAATAGATTTTGAAAATTGTTGTTTGAGATGATAAAGGATACTTCATAGTTGGTCCCATTTAAATTTTATCAAAATCAGTTGAGTAATTCATTGAAAATTTCAAACTTTTGAAAAAATATGTATGATTTCGAAGAATGTTTACGTTGTTGACATTCTCAACTCAGCCAAAGTTTTGACGTGAAGTCGGTTTTTTTAATGCTCTGCATTCGTTGATTATTATTGATTCCCAATAAGTTAATGCACTAACCATAACAAGCCTTAACATGTGCAAATCTATGCATGAATGCGTTCCTTGCTTAGAGGCGTTGAGCTGTTAAACTGTACGCTTTCAATCAAGATGTGTGCTTTCAATAGATAACATAAACTACTGTATAGACTTGATATCCTAATAGTACTACATAAGGGAGACATACAAAGCCTTCGGGTGTATCGGTTACAAAATCTCTAACACCTCTGAATATGACTGTGGTAATTGACAAACTAATTGAGTATACATATTAAGGTGGTGACTGACCTGAAAATTTCACCGTATCGTAGCATTCGCGGCGAACGTGCTACGGTACCTGACTAATCTGTAGCCGTTGTGGCCGCTCCACTACCATGCTTGTCAATTGTTATACGTACCTGATTTAAACATGCGCTCGCGACGACGCTCGAGGTTGAAATGACCTAAAATTAAGGCGTAACGTAACACTGAAAGGTATTCGCGAAAGTACCGACAAACGAGTGGAGCACGCGGCGCTCGCAGCGAGCGGCTCGGCTCGCTGTACTGACCTGAAACATTTCATGGTAATGTAATAAATATAGCCTATAACCTTAAAGGTAAATAAATATAGCCTATAACCTTACTCAAGAGTTGGGCTAATATATTAACGTAAGGTTATAAAACCATCTAATGTCACGTTTGACAAATTTGGAGGCATATTATAATGATGGAGAGAGACTATTGCAGTGACAGGGGGTCAGCCTATCGCCCACAAAAAAATCTGCAATAAAACCTCTATACCTGTATATTTATTTTATACTAATATATTCATTAACATTGTGACGAAAAAGATTATGCGCGAAGAAGGGCTCTCGCTCCGGAAGACGTAGGGGGAGTTCGCTGTTTCATACCTGGGGGCTTTCATACCAGTGGTAAGGTTAGGTGCGATGCAGGGTCCCTTGTCTTTGTATGAAGAGTATTTGCCATTGCACACATGCACAGACTTTGAATGTGTGCGTGATAAATGTTGCCTGTGTTGCAAACCAGCACAAAAAATAAACTACAACATTATGCTGAAAATAAATACAGTTTAACACAAGTATCTTTAGTTTTATTTTCTTTTATAAGTTTTGTTAAATTATTTCAATTAATTTGATATTGCTTGAATTTTCATACAAAATTGGTTACACTGGCTATACCATTGATAGATAAATTGAAATTGATTGAATGGCCGTCAGAGATTTCTTCCATGATATCGGTCATTCATTTTGTTTCGACGCGTTATGTTTTTCGTTGTGCTTAGAAATTAATTAAAACTTCCAGACACTCCGTATTTGAGTGCATTGTGTGTGTGTTCATGATTAACTAACTATTACGACAGGACGTTTTATATATTTTGTGAGGTGTACTACGGTTTTTGTGTTGTGTGCAATTGTGTAAATACCTTTGCCATGTCTACTAAAAAATAAATAAAATATCTACATGTATGTTTTATTTACCCACTTTTTACTACTTGTCTTATTTGGCAAGCAATTTGATTATATCAAATGTTGAAACAAACGCATATCTAGAGGATATTGTTAGTTTTGTAGAAAAGTAATAGTAGATTTATGTATTTTTTCTTACCGGTA
Organism: Stenoptilia bipunctidactyla; assembly: GCA_944452665.1. NCBI lineage: Eukaryota > Metazoa > Arthropoda > Insecta > Lepidoptera > Pterophoridae > Stenoptilia > Stenoptilia bipunctidactyla. The sequence goes on along the minus strand of OX101737.1, from coordinate 12,602,943 downwards.
AATTATTTTTAAGATTACCTATTTGGTTTCACACATGAAAAGTTGTTTGCCAAATTTTAAAAAGTCATTTAGGAAAATTGGATATAACTTTAATAGTATATAGGAAGGAATATAAATATACTACTTAGAATATTCCCGCCACAAATAGTTTACACCCATATAATGCAGTGGCGCTAGTGATGTATATGAGTATAAGCTTACCATTCGTCTCTTTAGAGTATAATGTTCCTTGGTGCGATGACAAAGCGTAGCGACTAGCGAGCGAGAGCTTTGTGATTAAATACTGTTTTTAAGTCGCCGTAACATTGATTTCTTGTCATTCACTCATTTTGTAAAATAGTCAGTCATGTTTAGTATTTTTGTCACCTAAAATTTTAATTTACAGTTACTCGATTAAATTTACAGTAACTTGATTAAATACCACCCAATAATAAATCATAATAAAATATCGATAACATGCAGAGCATTAAAAAACCGACTTCACGTCAGAACTAGATTTAATTGAAATGGGACCACATGGGAAGCGACTGATTTCTAATAAAAATAGAAACATCAAAATCGGTTCACCCAATCAAAAGTTATTAGGTAACAAACATAAAAAAACAAAACATTCAGACGAATTGAGAACCTTCTCCTTTGTTTGAAGTCGGTTGAAAAGAAAGAAAAAACCCACGTCTAATTTCAATGATATAAAATTATTGAGAATAATTGAATATTTTCAAGAGGTCTCTTTTTATTAAGCAAGTAACGACCATTCATTAACGGGTTTTTCCTCACTTTCGAGGAAAATACAACGAAAATTAAACTTAATATTTCAATAAATTTAAAACAAAACAAAACTTTTACAATATAACACGAAAGCTTAACTTTGGAAGCACAAATAATAATTTTCACCCTTTTATGCAACAAAATGTAAATGGCAATAATCTTTTATTCTATTGTTGAGATAACATTGAAACTCTTGCAATAGACTAAGATTTTAATCTTTCATTTTAAAAGAAAACAGAAATACTTTGCTTCATTATCTTAATAACAATTTACAAAAGAGGTGTAAATTCTTAACTGTTAGACCCTTAACAATAAAGTTCAGAATCTTTATAGCGTATTGTGTAAATGTTTAATTTAAATTAGCTGAGTGTTTTTTAGGAAAACATTTTATATTTACCTCTGCCAACAGACACCTTACTTTATGTTACAGCGTAATTTAGTACAACGAAGAGAAGTGCTGAGGGTTGCTTGATTAGTTTACATTTAGATTTAATCAACGAATGCAGAGCATTAAAAAACCGACTTCACGGTAAAACTTTGTCTGAGTTGAGAATGTCACCAACGTAAACTTGATAAAATTTTAGACCAACTATGAGGGATCCTCTATCATATGATATGAAACAATAATTTTCACAAAAGACACAAAAAAAAACATACAGATGAATTGAAAACCTCCTCCTTTTTGGAAGTAGGTTGAAAATAAGTACCTAAGGGATACCTACATTTGAATTTTACGCCCTAGATTTGTACAAATATATTGTTACTGCGTGCAGATATTGAATATCGAAGTACTATGAAATAATCGTAAGTCTAAGAGTATAATAAGGGAGTCAAGTGATTAGAACTTTGGATGTGCTAATTCGTTTACGTAACATAATATAGTATGTCCGAATGTTGTCTACGTCTTCCTCAAATTTTGATTTCTAGTTGGGTTTGTTATTAGGTATTATTTTAGTAATCATACGATATCACAGGTTAAGCAACGTTCGGCGCGGTCGGTACTTGGATGGGTGACCGCCGACCATCCATTTCTCACGACGACTTCCGTGCTTCGGAGGGCACGTTAAGCAGTCGGTCCCGGGTGCTGTATTCTTGTATACAATAGTCATTAGGGTTTGTCAGAAATTTTGGCGCCCTGAAAATTCTGGCATCCACCACCCAGCACTGGGCCAGCTTTGTGGATTATGGCCTATACCTCCTCGTCACCCAGGGGAGAGACTCATGCCCTGCAGTGGGCTCATTACAAAGAGTTGTGATGATGATGATGATTATTTTAGAGTCGATTAGCATTTCCAACCAAGAAGAATAAAATGTATCTGTATCGCTCACATTTACCATCAGTCTATATGTTAATGTAGGATAAAGTGTAATTTACGCAAGACACAAAGACATATTGCCTTCGAACATAATCTATTAACCTATGTGTGTGAACATGATACTAAATGTTATAGATGTAAGGTATAAAATGTAGTATGAAACGGTACAGAAATATACCTTATTTCTTTGTCATTAAATTAGGTATATTTTATCAATAAATTGTATTTTGCCGACATTTTTTTTTCTGACAGCGTTCTTCAGATCCTCGTCATGAGTTGATGATTTATCATATCTTGTGGTATGTAAATATTAAAAGTAAAATAAATACTAAATTTATGTGAAGTGATGGTTACAAGATTAAGTATGTGTTCATGAGAGAATTTATTATGATAATTTTATTGTTTTTTTCATGACTAAACTTAAAATCTGATTTTCTCAGCTATTTCGATACCTTGATTTTGCTTTCAAATTTAATTATTACGCCACTGAAAAACCCCCATTGAAAAGAATAATAAGGAAAAATATTTACTGAATTGAAAATTACAAGTAAAATAATCAAAGTTAAAATGAAAGTTCTGAATTGCCCAGCAGCAAATATTTGTATATTGCATCTCAAAAAAGCAATAACATATTCGACAGGTAGTAAACAGTTCGAACATATTGAAAAAAAATGTTTATGTTACATTTCAAAAAATAATAAAGAAACTTCTATTTTATAGTGTTATAGTCCCTTTGAAATTCGAGGACGTGATAGTTTGAGTTCATGAAGAGAAAAATAAAATATATAATAAAAAATAACTATTTACTAATTAAATTTAAACGACAGTTAAAGAATTGATTGCGCAACGCATGGTAACGTTGGCAGCGATCCGCGTGCCAGGTCACGTTCCGCGATTGACTCAGTTGTATGTAAAGTAAATAGTAACACAGTAGTATTTATTTAAGGGGAATCCTAGTGAAAAATTAAGTACCTACCTACTTTTATTACATAATTATGATCAGAATCGAACACATAGTGTTCTCCTTCAGTATCTATAATTTGCCACCAGTCACGTCAACCTGTATATTATAATGCGGCTCGTTTTGTATTTTATTTATTATTGACTAAACCCGGGTTTAACCTCAATATTACCTGATGGTTAGTGACGATGAGGTCGAAAATGACAGCACACGAGCCTAGAGAGGAACTGGCTTTCGAGTCAATCAAGTGAATGTTTGATTGATTTCTTGTCATTCGCAGTAAAATAGTAGGCCAAATTGCAGTATTTTTGTTAGAGTCTGGCTAACGAAAGTAGACACTGGATATTTTTAAAAACTTTTTATATGGCAGTACTAGCATGAAGGTCAAAGTCGTTTTTCTGGTGTCATTGTTGTCAATCGAACGGTTGTTGGTGATTTTGGTAATTGAGATTTCTGAATTTTCGTATTTGAAAATGACTAAAAAAATTAAAATTTAGATAGTTTCATATTCAATGTTGGAAACAACGATAAAAATTACTGACGATTCATGCCATATAGAATTACTGAATTCAGATTTTGATTACAATGAATAAAAATAATTATTGTATTTTGTAATTTTATTTTTAAACCTGATTTTTAATACTATTTGCCTATCATATTAATATGGTTCACATCAAAAAGTAGGCCAGTACCAATTTTGTTACTTTTTACGAAACTTTTATAAAAAAAAAAATTCGCCAGGTTTTTCCAGTGTCTACTTTCATTAGCCAGACTATACTTATAATTTTAATTCACAATGACCCGTTTACAGAAATAGTATCTACTATCCTACTATCCGTTTGAAGATGGAGCGCACAGGTGACATTGACAGCAATTTGTAAGTAAATAATAGTTATTATAATATTATTTTCATAAAAAAATATAATCACATATTCAACACGGTCATTTAATTATTTTTGCGAACACGTTATGACAATATTACAAGAAATTCTTTATTTTTGTTCAAGGCTTAGGTCAATGTTAACTACAGGTTTATTTATATAGAATTTAATACAGACCAGGTTAAGTTACGTCTATTAGATACCAAGAAATTACTCAGTACGATGAATGTCACTCATAGAATATAAATTAGATATGTCAAGGTACCAAAATTGCCTACTAATCTATGTACTCAGTAAAGTCTTGAGACTGAAGAAGCTGCAAGGACAAAATCAACACAATAACGAATGTTAATAAGTCTTAAGAAAATGAAACCAATATCTTATATTTAAAGAGAGGGAAAAATGGTAAAACAAAATTTTAAAAATATTTCGAGATAGCACTGCAAAGCTGAAATTACCTACGTACGCTATACGAATTTATATTACTACTGGTGCTACTGGCTTATAACTTGATTTTGATTACTGTGCAAAATCAACTTTATATTATACTCATATATATTCAAATATCACACCTGTTTATAAACTTAGGTGGCATGTTAAGTTTTTACGATTCTTTATTATTACAAGTATTCGTACCTTAGTAAAATATAGCGTTATTCATTTTTGTCTAGAAAACAAATGCAAAAATATTATACATTTCCAGTGACGTGCATTCAATCAAAACAATCTTAACCTTCAGTTTCCTTATCTAACTAATTAAATTGAATGAAAGTCATTTTTAGAACAATTTTATCTCGTTTAATTATATTGCTATGCATTTAATCTCAAAATTTCGGTATCTTTACCAACACTGTTAAAACTGATGACTGCGGCGCAAAACAAGTTTTAACTAAATGCGCATAAGGTTTGTTTTAAACTTATTACGGGTTGTTACTCTTTGACATCGAGAGTCCATAAGTGCCTTTGTCAATATGACCAAATGGTACAGTGACGAAGATACACAGTAACATTTTATTAGTGTATATCATACCTGCTGCAGTGCCCACTGACTTTAAGGTTAGTTCTTGATTTTTCCTTATAATTGTGCTTGTGGTATAAAACAAATTATGTTATAGGTTAATGTAAGCAAACATTGTTATACCTAGAGTTTTTTTAATGTGGATTTGTGTTAAGTGGATTTGTGATTTCAGTACTGCCTCCGTGTACTAACTTTTTTATGAATATTTTGTAAATTGAAAGGCATTTGTTTTTTTTTCAATTGGATGTTCTTCCAAAAACTTTTTGTTTTTTTTTTATAATAGTTCATTTTATTTTGTTAACCGGTTCTTAAACCTTTTCAATATTTTACCTTATATAACAAACCAACCTAAAAAAACAAATTTATAGCTTTTGTTATACTAACTTTCTTTTCCTCATATCATCCTTTATTTTAAAAATAGTTAGAAATAATACTAAAGAAATATCTGATAATTAATTAAGCAAGCGACTTTTTCAAGTTTTCAAGACAAGTCTTAATTAAGTTTTAATAAATTTGTTTTTTGGAAACATCACTGCTAAGTACCTACTAACTTAAAACTGAGTAAGTTAGAATATGTATATGAAATCTTATAATATGAGAACTTATAGAATAAATTAGCTATGCTCATAAATAACCAGGCTGGAAAAATAAATAAATAAGTACTTGTTTAGTTTTTGTCGTGATCCTTGACAAAGCAAAAATATCACAGTCGTAATTCAAGTCTAGGTTCTGTAATTTTTCTATTAATCACTAACATTAGGTATTCACTATAGGAATGTGAAATATACTTCATAATTGTCTTAATTTGCAACTTTGCTTTTAAAAATGCAATGAAGGCAGATCAGGGTGAAGAACCGAAAACTCTATTTAGCCGTAACTATTCATAACTCAAATCAAAAGAAAACAAAGACACAAATCCTACGCAAGTTTTCGTTCCTGCTTATTTCGCGTCACAACCAAGCTGCTCGCACGGTCATTCACATTTACTTTTAAAAACATTGATTTGGCAGGTTTCGTTTTACTGTCGTTTTTTATACCAGTTTTGCCTGCAAACCAGACGAACCGGTACCACCTATATTGCAGGCTGATACTACAATAATTCAACCAGTTAAGCAGTTACGTAATTAATGCAATTCTTAAACAATCATATCTTTTTTTCCTTGACACAGCCATGGACTGCTAAAAAGTGAACACAATTTTAATCATTTCTTGAGTTTTGTACCTTCGCATCTGTTATATCTAAGATTTGCCCGCGACTTTGTACGTATATAAATTAAAAAGTCCTGTACTTCCCGTTCTCCTGAAAATTTCGGGAATTCCTCCCACAATCCAACTAGACACACATCGGTGCATTCAAGGAATAAGATTTTTCAAAAAAACTATGAAAGCCTGTGTTTCCCTTTCCCGTGAGAATTTCGGAAATTCCTTCCTTAGTGCACCCCTACACCTCCTAGGGAAAGTATATTACAAATTTCAGCTCCTTACGCGCAGTAGTATGGCTATATGTTGTCTGTGAGTCACTCAGTCAAAAAAAAATAACAGATTTACTCAAAATTGCCTTGTTAAAAATGCCTACTATCAATAAAATTAACGTGAAAATTGTTGTGATAGATTATCATTATTTTGTTATGCTAAAAACAGTGAGCTATAGACCACCTTAGAAGCAATTATACAGGGTAACTGGAGACAAATTTTAGATAGTGAAGGAGAGCACTCTGAACCCGATTCTGATCATAATTATGTAATGAAAGTAGGTATTTAAATCGTTGCCAGAAATCCCTATGAATAAATAAAGAGACCTTACTACACTTTTCCCGACGCGACGCCCCAGTCAACACGCACACAGCAGTGTTCCCGCACACGCACACCACCACCCGCTAAGTATGTATTGCATTACGCTTATGTAACTATGTGTTGCGTGATGAATTCTTTAACTTTCTGTTAAGTTTACTCAGTAAACAATTAATATTTATTTTTTATTTTATTTTTTCTCTTCATGTATTGTCTCAAACTAACACGTCTTGGAATTTCGAAAATATTCCACCAGTCACCCTGTATAATTTTGGTAATATACTCGTACAAATTCACGAACAATAAAGTGTTTTTTTTCCTCAAAACAATTGCTGAATACAAAAAAGTACCTGAGTTTAAAATGAGGAGGTATTTTAATAATAATATATTTTGTAGCTTTGCTTCTTCGTATTAGTTAAATTTATGTAAGTACATATACGAGTTGTAGGTTCAAAAATGCCTATGGTTTTGAATTATGCAAGTAATAATAATTACGTAGAAATTACCGTGTGGACGCATTGATGCTATATTATCCCATTAAAAGAAATAATCCACAGAGGCAGTTAAAGAATTATCGTAATACGTGTGCAAATCTACGAACAATAATGTATTTTTTTCCTTAAAACAACCGCGGACTGTTTTAAGGAACAGGAGTTCGAAGAATAGTACAAAAAAATGTAAATACGCATTTAATTTGAAACATCAGGGTTATAGATTCTAAAATGCCTTGCGTCTTATACTATGTCTTGTTGACTATAAATATTTAATACTCCTAATAATATTTAGGTAAAAGTAAGTATGGATGAATGTTCTATGTTCTTTCGCAGTAAAACAGGAGGCTCATTGAGCCGAAATTTATTAGGAAAACATAATTACCCTGACAATCTTACAATACAAACAGGTAAAGCACCGAAAATAGCTTAATATAAAGTACACGAAAATATGGCTTGTTTTGCATATCTATGTAACATTAGTTAGATATTCTGTAAGTAATTGATAGCTCTACAGATTAAATAAAAAAAAAAACTAGACATCACACCTAATGCTCAAAGTAAGCAAAGTTTGTGTCGTAATATACCATGTACCGAACTTTTTTTTTTTTTTATAAAATATGGATGGGACGTTTGTCTTCCATGATGTTACGTGAACATGAAGACTAAGGTGGTACACGTCCATCCACGAGAAACCTATTCACTCGACGCTTAAAAGTACTAGGACTATACTGGTCAGGGAAAATAGACGCAGGCAGTTCATTCCAAACCACACTAAACTAGGATATAAATACATTATGTCTATAGATAAACGCCCCGACTGGGTTTTATTTTCTTGTTTCCGTGCGGGAATCGCTATTGGTACAGTAGCGTCTAGACCCACTGCGCCACGTTGTAAATAATACAACCAAAAACCTCTCTCGAGTGAATTAACCTATTTTTAATGCTTCGTGCTGTAACCCTGGCAGGTTGTGTTTTAAATGACTAGGCGTTAAAGAACTGATCACTAGGTACTAAGATTTATCTTCTCAGAGAAGAATTTTACACCAAATAAGTATAGATTCTTTAGAAAGGCCTTAAATGAGAAATAAATATCATTTCATTATCCTGTTTATTGCCCTTTATCGATCTATATTATGTAGTTCACCAGATGTTTAGTTTGCTCTGTGTCTATTTACCGAGCTACACATAACAGACCTGAATGACTAAACAATCGTGTTCACAAACAATATAAAAATTATAAAGACACATATTATGTAAACATACCGTACCTACACAATCATTTTATTATTAAACTTTTCTTTTATTTACACTTAACGCTTTTGACGCTTTTATTACTCATATTAAATAACTTGTTATGGTAAATGAAGATGACCTTGTGTTCACCAAGTTCGCTAACTTCAAAGCTAAGTCTTAAATTTTAAAAACTGAAGTTCGAGAGCCATTGTTACACGTAAACACGTAAATGGGAGTGAAGGTCGATAAAGTCCTAAATTTATTAACAAATACAGTCAGAGTGTTGTCAGAGACAGTCTAAGGCTGCCAAGTTTAGTGTATTTTTTTGTGAAGTGTCTAAATTAAAAAAGGCGATTTTTTAAGACAAGTTTGTTTAAAGCTCTACATAAAGACCAGGTAAGGGCTTTCATATTAGTACTTTTAGTCTTGATCTTAAGGTTTGAAAGTTAATATTGGTACCTAAAGATAAAAGCATATAATGATAAGCTGAGGCAAGAATTTTGATTTAGATATTGATTTGATTTACATTAACAGCTATTATCTATAGTAATTCATTATTTACAGCTTTTTAAACGAGTTCTTAGTATTCAAATGCATATTATTTAAGGTTAGGTTTTAATACCTTATTACTCTGTAATGCTCTGTCTAAAGCAAACACACATTAGTTGTCGATGTTGCATTATTCTTATTAAATTAAAGTGAAAATAACCGCAATAGTTTAAAGCAGTTGTTACTCTTTATGCATAAATTTCTGACTGTTGTACAATTGAACCAACTGAATCATGACCCATTTTGCCGAAAATTTGTTTGAAACTGTCAAACTTGTAAGGTCTATCGCGTATAATGCACTTATGACTTTTTAGATACTGTACGAATTCTGTAGGTACTCATTAAATGTCAGTGTTGAATGTAATGATAACAAGTTCGTCACCAAGGAAACCTATCTTCAAGCAAATTTCGACCTACTAGCATTTAAACGATTTGCCAAAATAAGCTTGTTGTAGGTCATGTTTCAATTGGTTCGATAGTACTTTGACCTCGTCGTCACTTACCATCAGGCATGATTCAGGTAGATGAGGAACTAGTGACTTCATTATTTATTTATCTATTCACGTTCATGTTAACCAATGAAATTACTTTGTTAATATTGACTTATTTACTTTTGAGTAAAGTATGTGCGAGTATGTATCAATGATGTTATTGTGTTTTACCTTCTTCTATGGTTAACTGGTTTACAATAAAAAATTCGCCAATTGTAGGTAGGTACTGTATGTTATACTTAGAGAGACAATTTTTACCGTTCCACCCACTCATCTCCGTCACATAAATTCCCGTACAAAATACTAGTACTATGATCTCTGGACTCTCACAACCAAGGCTCGGAACCGGTTTAAAAATTAGCGGTTAATACCGGTTTATTTCGGTTCTGCTCCGAACTATTAGGTACTAACGCGAACGTTTTGAGAAATTTATAGATATATTTTATACGTTTGTCCAGTTGTAGACTCTATCTGGCTGAATCATGATGATTACAACTCAATAGTGTCAGTTAAAATTACTTGAATACAATTTTTCGTTATCGTATCCGTTATAATAGTCAAATAAGTTGGTTAAAATATCGAGTTGAAAAATCTTCCACTGCAAGGACAGCCAAGCTGTATCCTATCGGAGCCGGGTCATCATCATCATCATCACAACTTCTCGTAATGACCCCACTGCTGGGCTATGAGCCTTTCCCCTGGGTGACGAGCCGGGTACCAACTAGTTAATATTTATACACTTATCCATGTTTTAGTAGGAAAAAATTTAAATTAAAAACTCTGGTTTATCCAAACCAATTTTCTTTTATTCTATAATGCTTTAAATAAGTCGGATGCTCGATTCATGCAATATTTGTTTAGAATTAAGTAACGATTAAACTCGTAAAATATCGTAATAAGCAGAATGTGTTTTCTCTACATTTAAATATTTTTTATCTCTAGAAGTAAAACAGTCTAAATTTAAATTCAATTCAATTCAAGTCTAAATTTAAATACTTTAGCACAAACCAAACTGCCACCTATGAATTTCATTTGCGCAAATATTTTCCAAAGTGTTTGCGCAAATATTTTTATCAGTTTTAAAATAATTTTGAAGTATCTATATTCCACCAAATTAAAATGAAGAATCTTCAATTTTAATTGGCGACATAATTACGTTATAAATATAAATAGAATAGGTATACAGACGAATAAAGAGGCATCTCGTTTTTGAAGTGGGTTGTAAATCTTACATTTACTAATATCTGATAATATCATGGTTGTCTGGTAGAGATCGCTTGCCAGCGATTATACCGCCAATTGTATTTCCAATATTACGTATTTTTTGTACTATTTTATGGCATACAATAATGTATAAATAATTATTATTAATTTGAAAGTTTGAATGGTGTTTGTTTCTCAATCATGGCAAAACGCTCAACGGATTTAAAAGAAATTCAGTACAGAGGTAATTTACAGTCTGGCACATAGCATATACTTCTGGCACTTTATATTTTGATATTTCCGCGGGATTCGAAAAAGCCTGGGTAAACCGCGAAACAGCTAGTAAAATATAATTGTGACACAATATTAAGTTTGAGAGTATTCTTTCGTATACAAAATTAATGATGAAAACTAGTGCTCTTTAATATTGCGCAATATTGCACTGGTCGTCGTGAGTAATTTTCAAATTAAAGTGCCTGATTGAACCAGCATCTTAGATTAAAAGCAAATCATATGCTGCTGGAAATTTAATGACTTAGGTATTATAAGTTCCACGTTCCTTTTTCATTAGAGCCTTGTCTCGCGTCTCAATCTTACCTAAGTCAAAGCACTGCATGGCTCTTCATACAATATTGGAGCCGTGATATTTGGCAGCATAATTCAGATGAAACGTGGTCGCTATCCAAGCGGTCCCTGACGAGATCCTATCACAAGGAGTAGTCTACTTTTACGACACGATATTAGGGGAGATACGCTAGTCTAAGCTAACCTTAGAGCATCGTCGTAAGGTTGCGTGTTTAACCGTGTACTACAGGATACATTTTGGTGAGTGCGCCAGTGCTCTATTTGAACAAATTGAACCCTCACCCTTTTACCATCGGACTACTAGACGCAGAGAGAACTTCCATCCGTATGTCCGAAAAATCGAACTAAGCACTTTGACAGTTCCTTTTTGATACGGTTCGCCAAGGTTTAGAGTGAACTGCCTGCGTCTATTTTCCCTGACCAGTATAGTCCTAGTACTTTTAAACGTCGAGTGAATAGTCGTGGATGGACGTGTACCACCTTAGTCTTCATGTTCACTTAATATCAGGTGGCATGGAAGACAAACGTCCCATCCATAATTTATAAAAATAAAAACCTTACACGGAACAAATTCTTTTTCAAAAAATCCATAAATGCCGTAACTCTAGAGTTCAACGAATGCAGAGCATTAAAAAAATCGACTTCACGTCAAAACTTTGGCCGACAATAGTGTCATCCACGCAAACATTCTCCGAAATCATACATATTTTTTCAAAAAATTGAAATTGTCAGTACCAAATCGATTTCAATGAAATTCATATGGGACCAAGTATGAAGTATCCTCTATCATATGAATTAAGATTTTTTAAAATCGATTTATAATTGTCTGAAATATCGTGTAACAAAGATACAAAAAAAAAACATACAGACGAATTGACAACCTTCTCCTTTTTTGGAAGTCTGTTGAAAATATATTATATTCGCTTCATAAAATGTCTTACTTTAAAATTCTTTTAATTTTCATTCAGAATATGTGAGGAAGAATAAACATTTAAGTAACAATGTTTTACGGCAAACGTATAGCGGCCTTCACACGTGCTTGCCATTTATCTACCTACCTATTTGTTTTAACTTAACCTTTGTGTCACTTATCATTGAATATGGAATTTCAGTGTTGAGGCTATTTACGTAGACTAAGTAGCCCTTAGGATGTTTATTGAATTTTAAGTAATATTAGCTTACAATGATACGACGTTAACTCGTTGTTTAGATATCAAGTGTTAATTGGCAAGGTTTTACTTTACAATCCGATGAATTTCACTAAAAGTACTCAAGGTACATTAATGTTATTTAAATCCATTTCGAAGGGTTTATACTTTATTTGTTTTTGAATGAATCTATTTTTAATTACTTTTCCACTGTAATTTCTCGTAATTTAATGTTTAATAAAGTTCTTTTATCTAGGGTTATGTTGATTTGTTTTTTTATATTGTCTTTAAAGCCACATTACGTCAACAGTTTAAAATTATTAAACTCGATAGTATATGGTTTAAAACGTCTTATTTGAGAAGGTAAATTTTATAGTCTAAAGATTCTTTAAAAAAAAAAAAATAAGCCAGACTTACAAAACTTCTTTGCCTTGCCTAACTGTAAGCTTAGGGAAACATTTCATTATATATTATATTAGTTATTTTAGTTATCATATAAAAATAACGATTAGATACTATTAAAAAAAACAATAATCCCTCACAAATTACTAATTAATTAGAGAGATAAATCTTTTCTTAACTGTCTACAAAAATAAAAAGTTAAAAAATTGCATGAAAAAAAAGTTGTGATACATTTTCTGCACGCAGTAGAGGAAAATCCTATAAATATTCAAAATTGGTATATCTCAAAAACTACTTAGCTTACAAAAAAGAAATTTGGTGTTTTGGATTCTAGACAACTCCTTGTATCTCCAGTTTTCCGTTGGTCCACTATTTACGGGACACCCTGTATATATCATGCCTATGTAGTAAAATAGAGACACTGCAAAATAATATCAGTAGTGTCCTAACAACTTATGTACTTGCGTAGGAATTTGGCTACGCTATGCTTAAAATTGTCTTAAGTTTCATGATTTACGATTATTACGATAAAAATTACATTATATTAAATAAAAATCAATTTATCCATGTTTTATTGCGTTTAATTTACATTTAAGGTCTTTCCTTTAGACCTCGTGGTTACATGTGAATTTGTACGTGTAGGCTTGGCTTAAAATAGCCCTACCGGCCCTGGGTAAGCGTGTCGTAGAAAGCGACTAATCCGAGTTAAGCCTGCTAACCGACTAGCTACGACCACCCTTTATTTAAAATCCGCCGCCAAATATAATGTGTTCCGGTAATATTGTATGAAATGTCTTTCCTAGGCCTGTATGCTGGGTTGCCTGGCAGAAATCGCGCTTCGGCGATAAGGCCGCCCTTTGTATGTTAATTGTGATTGTTATTTTAATTTAATCTGTGTAACTATGTTGGTGTACAATAAAGAGTTTTATTATTATTATTTTTGTGTTTTAAACATATACTCTGGTTTTTTTTTTTTCGTTATCGGTTTTCATGAGTTTCACGGGCTAGGCCAAGTGAAAATCATCGTTTGGGTTAAAGGTGGGATCGTCCTGTAGGAATTTTCGTACAATTCGGCACGTATTCAAAATGGCTGCTTTTTGCATTGTGATATATTATATTTTGGGGTAAATTTAAACTGTTAATGGAGTTGAATAAACTTTTAGGTATAACACCTGTACTATTATTATGCTTTCATCTTTGACCTCATGTTCACTTAGAATCAGGTGAGATTGAGGTCAACGGTGGACTTAGTCTTTATTAATAATAATAAAAAATAACTATGCTATAATAGTGTGGAGCGACCTAGCACTGTGTAAAAAGTAATTCACTTGAGGTTAAGGTTATGGGAGAGCACATAATTGGTTTGCGTCAGCTGTAATTAACACATTTCAGTTAAAGCAGTATACTACATAAAATTGTTTTAAAAAAGCAAGTCATATGCTGGACATATAATATCCATATGATGCCTTCCTTAATGGTATCACCTCGAAAAGGTTATTTAAGACAAATACTTCCTTTATTATTTGGTGAAGGATGGTGTTAATAACAAGTACGAGTACAATGGCGAAGTTTTCCATAAAGTTTTATTGGTAACATTTTTGCAAACAAATTTTCCTGATATTGAAGACATAATACCCAAATATTTATTGAATCTCAATGGGATGCAAGAATAATGAATAGTTGAGTAGCCTCAGGCTGACGGATAAAATTGAATATGTATATGTATAACATACTAGCCTTTGATCCCGGGACACTTTTGTGTTAGCTTAACTCTACATCCAAACCTTTAATTTTTTTTTTTTATATTGTAAGGATAGGACGTTTGTTTTCCATGCCACCTGATGGAAAGTGCGCATGAAGACTATGGTATATATCCAAATATATCCACATTCGAACAAAAAACTCTTCAGTTTTTTATATTTATATAGCAACTCGTTATTGCAGGTTTTATAATTTTTTTACGGTTCTGTAACGAAAGGGTAAAGGAAACCTTATTACTTACACTTTTCTCATCGGTGCATCAGCGACGAGTGACACAACACTTATTCAAATAATACATAGCTCGATCCCAGCGCTCGCCGATGATTTCGGCGTGAGTAAGAACTGACATTCGTCGAACTGTTTGACATTTTGTCGACGAGCTCATCGTCGAGCACAGCGCTGTTGTTTTATATGCTGTTCATTTGACAATTCCTTTGTCACAAGGCTGTATCTCATGAACAGCCTAGTGACAGTTAGACAGACTGAGTGACTGACAGACAACGTACAGCTTTAACCACTAAGCGCAGAGAGCTGATAATTACAACACACATTCCTTAGGGAGTGTAAAGGATCAATAAAGAAGGAATTTCAGAAATTCCCGCGGAAACGGGAAATATAAGACTTTTTAGTTTGAATGAAAAACCTTATTCCCTGAGGGCACGGATGTGAAACTTGGTATTGAAGTTCTTCAATGGGTGTCTGGTTGTATTATGGAAGGGATTCCCAAAATTTCCGCGAGAACGGGATACATAGAACTTTTTAGTTTGTTTCAAAAATCTTATTATTTGACAGCACAGATGTGAAACTTGATATAAAGGTTCTTTCCATGGGTGTCTGATTATTGGAATGAGTTTCTGAAACTCCCACAGGAAGGATAGTTTAGTGTGTACGAAAAAAGGTAGTAAAAAGGTAGTTGCGGAAAAAAGGTAGTATTGTATATTATTATAAGACTGGTAGCTTTACGTTGCTTAAACCCAATAACTTTTGATAACGTAGAAATTTCAAACATAATAACAACAACATCAAAATTTTAACAAATAAGTTCAAATAGTTAAGCCGCGACTTTGAAGCACCTGTATAAACTGTAATATGGTTCTAATATTCATATAGCCGAATTTCCATATTAAAAATAAGAAAAAATAATACATAATACATCATTCATTTCACGCTTGTATCCCTTATGGGGGGTAGGCAGAACACCAGAGGTCATAAAACCATCGGATGTCCCGTTTGACAAATTTGGAGGCATTATAATGAAAGAGACTCTTGCCAGGACTCTCACTCTCAGACTCAGTGACAGGGGGTCAGCCTATCGCCCACAAAACAAATATCCAATAAAACCTCTGTCCCTTAACGTACTTTTACAGTTTGTCCGGAAAGATAAGCAGCTGGCACATTCTGTTTTTTTCTTTCGTTACCAGTCCAGCATCACTTATAAAATAGATAAGTGATTATTAGATATTTAGACTCTTAAAAATTTTAAAAATAACAAAAAATGAAAGTATACTTAGTTCTGCTCATTTTCAAGCAGACTTCCAAAAGAGCTTTTCAATTCTTGCGTATGTTTGTTTCAAGATTATTTGGTCACATATTAAACATTTTTGAAGATTCTTGTTTCATTTGATAATAAAAGGCTGTTCCATATTAAGTAATTAGGTAATAAATCGATTAGGTACTTTTTGAACATTTTAAAAGGAACAACGGAAATCGTATAAAACATTATGTTTTGCGCTTGTCAAGAGCTTTTTCTTATTTTTTATTTATATCAAATGCTTAGGTCAGCAATCCGTTGGAGCAAAGAATTAAACAACATTCTGAAAAAACGCAATCAAAAGCTACAAGTAGGTACGGAACCCTCGTTTTGCAAGTGCGTTTTTCAACGATTACATCACATACCTATAAAACTGACGAATTATTTGATATTGTTAGGAAATTACAAAATTTCGAAGTTATAGATTTGCACAGCTGCCACACTTATCTGGGCTGCTGGCGCGCTGTGCAAAAAAGTTATACCTTTGATCAAAGACCCTGCTTTATTCTCTTTAAGTTTAGTAGCAACATTTTTCTTTGTAGGCAGTACAGGCTTCCTTTTCATGCCTTTGTTGTATAAGTTTTACCTTAGTTTTAGTTTTAAGTATAGTTTGTCAAAAACTCGTGGCACATACGACTCTACCTACGACTTTTCATAGTAAAGCGTGAACATTACCGCTTAGCTCAAATAAACAAAATATTAAGCTGATGAATTTTCAAATTGTTGGCTCCAGTTGAGATACTCCGAATGTTAGTTATTTCTTCTTCGAATTGTAATAATCTAAAAAGAAATAAAGCAATAAAATGGTAAGAATCTTTTTGTACAAACTTTTCCACTTTGTCATAGATTTCTGCCGTGATAGTCTCGACAGGCCGACTTGAAAGTTTTAAACTATAGTAAGTCCAAGCGGGTTCCCTGAGGAACTTGGTGACAGCAAGTATATTATATTCTATAAGTTTATTGAATTGTATCAATGTATGTTTATAGAAGTCGTCGTGGCGCCGTTACTGTGCATATCAAACGATATCGCAGGTTAAGCGCGCTCGGTGCGGCCGGTATTAGGATGGGTGACCGCCGACCATCCATTTCTCACGACGACTTCCGTGCTTCGGAGGCCACGTTAAACAGTCGGTCCCGAGTGCTGTATACATACTTGTATACAGTAGTCGTTAGGGTTTGTCAGAAGCCATTTCGGCACCCTGAAATATCTGACATCCACCAACCAGCAACGGGCCAGCTTGGTGGATTACGGCCTAAACCTCCTCGTCACCCAGAGGAGAGCCTCATAGCCCTGCAGTGGGCACATTACACGGAGTTGTGATGATAATGATGTTTATAAAACTGTATTTATCCTAAATATTACTATCAAATACATAAGAACTACTAGAATAATTACTATTAGAAGTCCCCGTGGCACAGTAGCTCTTGTGTAGGTAGGTATATTAAACGATATTGCCAGTTAAGCATCTTTGATAGACGTGTTATATCGTGGTCCCATAAATGCTTTTTCTCCATGAAAAATCGCAGCCCCTGTGCTATTCAAGATAGTAAAATATTTCAATGCAAAATTTCACCAAGATCCGTTCAGCCATTCTGACGTGATTGAGGAACAAACATTCATAAATCCATACATTAAAACTCTCGCACTCATAATGTAAGTAACATGAGATAAGACAGTAAATCGTTATAAATAGATGTAATACATGCGAATTATATGTAATACGCATGTATAACATCTATTTATAACGAAATAATTAACAAAATTGTAATTTTTTTTGTTTCGTTTTTTATTTAGTTTGTTAAGTTTTATTTTTTTTTATTTGTGTGATTTTTAGTTTAAGTTTTTTTTTGTCTCTTCCACAAACATCGTTGTCTGGTAGAAATCGCTCCTCAGCGATAAGACCGCCAAGCTTTTATGTTTAGTCTAAGTGTTCTTTTTTCTTTTACTTTACCTGTAAAAACTGAAGTGTAAATAAAATAAATAATAAATAAATAAAATAAATAAACATTTTATTATGTTCATATAGGTTACAGTATGAGCCAAATTCTAAAATATTATAATTTTTATACTGATATTTCTTCTACAAGTTCAGATTTTACACGAGTAAACTCACAGGAAGTAGTATTACTATACAATAATGTTAACGGAAATTGTAACAGCAATTATAACGTACGTCTTTTAAACGTTTTGACCTGACTCAAGGAAAACGGCACAGTGAGAAAAAATACGTGCAATGACATGAACATAAAGTACAAATCTTGGCACTTTACAACTTTAATGGCTAAGGAAATAAGAAAATGCACCTGGGAAAACTACTAGTAGGGAAAAAAATATACGATCAATTTTATGTCAGTTTCAATTGTTTTTTATTGTAGTTTCTTCCAATTATTTTTTTTTACTACAAATGCTCCATTGTAAAATATATTGCTACTAGCTATTTTGCGCGGTTTTACCTACGTTATTTTGAATCCGCAGAAATATTAGAGTAAAAGGCTTGTGCTTTTCCAGACTGTACCATGTCAAATTTCATCCAAATCCGTTAAGCCATTCGTGATTAAAGAACAAACATCTATCCAAAATTTTTACATTTATAATATTAGTAAGATGTTTTTATGTGGTATGGAGACCACACCGCGATACTTGGGGTATCCTAGTATTTACCCAGACTCGAGCCAGTTTAGAAAAAAAATGTTTCCTAATCACGCCGCAGCCGAGTACTCAACCACGGCGCCATGGAAGCTATTATGTTACTGTAAAAATCATGTGGCAAAATATATATTTTTATTAAATAAAATAATGATGGGACGCTTGTCTTCCATGGTAACTGATGGTAAGTGAACATGAAGACTATGGTGTTACACGTCCATCCACGAGAATCCTATTCACTTGACGCTTAAAAGTACCAGGACTACACTGGCGACCCGTATCAAAAAGCAACGAACTTTTTAGGTATAAAAGTAACTGTAAAACAATGTTTACGGAGGTTTCCTCTACAAAAAATACTTTAAAAATACAATTATTTGGATGTATTCTGTTTAACAATCTTTTAAAATATTTTCCACTTCTTTTGAACGCTCAACCGAAGCGAGAATTTTTTTTAACAACGAAACGTTGTTCACTCAAGGATATACTCTCTTATTAATAACGATTATAATTCACTTTTCACACAAAAGATAAAATCGTGTTGGATCATAACCATAATTGCTATAAGCAGGAAAAAAATATTATTCACTTCGCTGATTTTCTCTCCGGCTAACGATATTACACTTTTATCTATGTTGGAACATGAACATTTTTAGCTAAATGGAAGCGTTACAAAATGATCTTGCATAAATATAACGAAATGTTGAAATCTTAATGTATAAAACTGTTCCGTTACTGACTGAGTGATTAATTTGTATGAATATTATTATTACTTGAGTATACGTATGTGGAACTAGGTCCAAAGGTTCTTCAATAGGTGTCAGGTTGTATAATGGAAGGAATTTACAACCGGTCCGCACATCGTATCATGGTTGTCTGGTAGAGATCGCTTTCCAGGGATAAGACCGCCAATTGTATTTCAAATATGTTATTATGTATTTTCTTTTTTTGTGCTTATACAATGAAGTGTAAATAAATAATAAGCTTGTTTTATGGAGACCAAACAGCAAAATTTTCTTTTTCAAAGTTCTGGATGTTTAAGAACACATTCAGAATGGCATAGAGTGTTGATAAGACATTTGGGTGTCGAGGGTTTAACCCAGCCCCTCAATTGCTGGCTTACTGTGTCGAACTTAACCACACAGTTCGAAAATTACTTCCATGTTGGACTGGAAGCGAAAGAAAAACATAAAATGTGCCAGCTGCTTCTCTTCCCGAGCATACTGTCAGTTAAGGGACAGAGGTTTCATTAGAGGTTTTTTTTTTTGTTGGCGATAGGCTGACCCCCTGTCACTGCTAGAGTCTCCATCATTATAATGGTTTTATAACCTGTGGTGTCCTGCCTACCCCATAAGGGATACAGGCGTGAAGTTATGTTTGTTATGTATGCACACAGCAAAATTATGCTTGTGTACACCTACATAGATACGAGTCAGTTTAGAAAATTAGTTTTCTTAGCTTAGACCTGAACCCAGGAGCACATACGCCAAAGCCAAAGCCACTGAACACAGAGGCCGTAAAATTCGAATTCAAGAAATGAATACTGAGAATTGGCCAGCGTTCCCATTGAGGGTCCACATTGGAACTTTGTACTTTTCTATGTGTCAGCCTTGAGGCTGCAAACAGGACGGCAGCAACAGCGACAGCTGCGTGGGCAGCGATTTCCGATAAGTCCAGATTCGGAAATCGAACGGCCCAGAACGGCCCAGATTCCCCGCGTCGCTGCCCGCGCCGCTGTCGTTCTCGAGAATTGGACTTAAACTTATATTTTTTTTTATTCCTTGCAGAAATATGGAGATACTACCAAATAGTCCACTCGTACTTATTACTCCAGAAAACGTCAAAGATGTAAGAAAATTTTATGAAATGACTGACCCAGCAACCATACGAGAGTGTCTGCGCCAAGTTACTGAGTGGTGTCAAAAACAAGACCACTTAAAGGAGGCTTGCAAACATTTAAGTAAGTTATATCTTATGTTATGACTAAAACGGTCATTGAACAGTGGGCCACTAACCGGTAGAAAGTGTAGTCAATATATAAAAAACAGATATATTCGGGCGGTTGTACCTACGCAGTCAGGCATATTTCACAATAGTAATACTCTACAATAGTTTATTGATTACTAGATATTTAGCGCGGTTTTACCTATGCTATTTCGAATCCCGTGGGCATATAGGGATAAAAACTATGTGCTATTTTAGATTTTACACTATAACTATGCTAAATTTCATCGAAATCCGTTGAGTTGTTCTACCGTGATTGAGGAATTAACATCCATACATCATTATAGATTATTTTCCCCATTCCATTTAGTAGAAAGTAAACATAAGGACTGAGATGATACCCGTCCATCCATGATAAACCTTTACACTCGACACTTAAAAGTACGCAGGCAGTTTATATCACACCTTGAAAATCCGTACCAAAAAGGAACTATCCAAACTTTTGTAAATGTGGAAATTTTTTTAAGGATAGGAGCTTTATTTTCTTCTCTTGTGAAACGGTTGTAAGCCGGTATATTTTACGTCTGTAGTTATTTATAAATATTTGTTTTTATATATATTTTCAGATGCAGATGTCCTGGAACGCATTTTCCTTTTAGCAAGATTTTCAACGGAAGCAACTAAATTGAAAATAGACAAATTGTTTACATCAAGAGGATTGGTACCAGAAATGTTCCACAATAGATCTGTGGAAGAATTCGAAGCTCTCTTAAACTGTATGTAAGTATTTATATCGAAACAAAGAAAACATGGATAAATGACAGGTTCGTGCATCTGAAAAATTGCTTGATTGTTAATTAGTAACAGAAATTAAAATTGCTGCTTTAAATAAGACAAGTAAACGATCACAGCTACCCATTTAACATATCTCTATCAATATGACGTAATACATAAATATTTCAGCGGAGACTATAACCTACTTGTTTTCTACTTTTTAGAGCGTGTTTTTAGTAGTCGGGTTTTAGTTTTTGAACTTATTTTTTCGTATAGAAGTAATAGTTCAACATATAGTTCACATATTCAAAGATGCAAATACTGTAATGGTAATGATATAATGGTGATATAATGATTTTCTTTCATTGCAGTAATTATGTGCCACTTCCAAAGCTGACGCCAGAACTATCAAGAATAATGATAGCCCAATTCAAGCCAGTAAATTTAGACAATTTTAATCTTTTGTCATACTTTCGATACGCCTTTATGGTAAGTTTATCTAACATTCATAAGTTCAGATATATTCATAAAATTCAATTATGTAAATTTCTAACCGAAGATTGTAATCAGAAACCCAATAGTACCGTTACTAATCCATTATTAAAAATATTTGAATAAAAAATAAGTGTTTAAATAAAATTTCACGTTTCGAAGGACCTCGGTGTGCTTGTAATTATATTAGCATTAATGCAATAACTTCATTTTACTATGATAAATACTTTACGCGTTTATGTTGAACCTAATTTCAGTTCTTTTATTTTACAGCTGGGAGAATACCGTCTATACAATGATTACCCGTTGTCTGAGCGATATATTATAGACTTCAAGAACGTCCATCTTGGATTCCTTGGAAAAATTAATCCCGTTCTTCTGAAGAAAGCTGATATATTGTGCATAGTAAGAACTGTTATTCATAATAGTATTTAAAAAAATTTTTGTTTCTCAGCTTTTAAATGTTAGGTCTATACTCTAGCAAATAATTCAATGCAGTAAACTGAAAGTTCAAAATTTCAATAAGAAAAATAATGATACCAGTTAAAAACTTCGTAGTGTAAGTACTGAATGAGAATGATTGAAATCGAACAAGTCTTTGTCATTCGTTTTGCATGAAATTTTAAAGAAATTTATAAATAATTGAATTTGAGGCGTGTTCTATATCTTTAAAGTAACTTTAATGAATAGAAATAATAGAAGTCGTCGTGGCGCCGTGATTACAGTGTGTATCTTACGATATCACAGGTTAAGCAACGTTCGGCGCGGTCGGTACTTGGATGGGTGACCGCCGACCATTCATATCTCACGACGACTTCCGTGCTTCGGAGGGCACGTTAAGCAGTCGGTCCCGGGTGCTGTATACTTGTATACAGTAGTCGTTAGGGTTTGTCAGAAGCCATATAGGCGCCCTAAAAATTCTGGCATCCACCACCCAGCACTGGGCCAGCTTGGTGGATTAATGGCCTATACCTCCTCTTCACCCAGGGGAGAGACTCATGCCCTGCCAGTGGGCTCATTACAAAGAGTTGTGATGATGATGATGATGATGAACTTTAATGAAAATAATTAATTACCAAACATACCAAGTGCTTTAAAACGGTTACATTAGAAGTAAAATCGAATTGATAAAATCTTTATTTTTATACTCGTTTTGTCGTTAAAAATGACATTTCAAATATAGTTGCCCTTTGCTAACAGCGCCATAAAAAAAGAAATATCTTGTGAGCCAAAATATTTTTTTTCCATACATTACAATTTAAAAAATAATTATATTCATTCGTTATTTTTTTCCCCAAAGTGGGCACATTGGAACTGTCAGTCAGCTTCCATGCTGGACTGGGAGTGAAAGAAAAACATATAATGTACCTGCTGCTTCTCTTCCCGTGCATACTGTAAAAGTCAGTTAAGGGACAGAGGTTTTATTGGCGTTTGTGTGGGCGAGCCTTGTTACTGCAATAGTCTCTATCCATCATTATAATAACTCTAAAGTCAAACGTGACATCAGATGGTCTCATAACCTCTGGTGTTCTGCCTACCTCATAAGGGATACAGGCGTGAAGTTATGTATACATGGTTCATTAAAGAAAGGAATTGAAAATGGCGGCGCTTATCATGTTTTTCGCTCGCACAGCCATTTATACTCATTTTCGCGCGTACGGTCGGTAAAAATATATTTCAGTTTAATAAATTATTATATTATATTTATTTATAAATATTTATTTTTTATATTAATATTTTTATTGGACATGGTCGTTGTCGCTATTTTTCGTTATCGATGTACATCGTTGTTTCTCAACCAACGTCCGTTGTTGCCATCGCTTTTTCGATGTCGATAGGTACTATAAATAAATGTGAATGCTAAATAAGTGTTTTGAACGGTGGGCGTTTGTAAAATTGTTGTGTTGCATCGTTGCGTGGAATGAAGTCGTTCCACATCGAATTAATGGCGTGTATCATTAACTGGAAGAGATTTGATATCAATTTTTAAATTTTATTAAGACTGCTATTTAACTGCTCTATAATTGGTTAATGCATATAAAAATTATAATTAATAATTATTATAATAGATCTACTTTGTATTTTTTTTTCTTATTTACGTTTAATAAACTCTAAAGAAATTAATTACTAATAATTGTTTTTTACCAAAACTGAAAATAACTCAACATGACAACGCCTCTTCATACGCGGTCAACAAAACAAAGTAATTTTTAGCTTAATGTTGTTTTTTTAAGTTACTCAAAACTTTGATATACGTTTGTATGTAAGCAGTATACAAGCAAAGAATCACAAAATATACAGTATAATACTTTATATTATGCTAGCTTGTCCCGCCTGCCACTACTATTTTTTATTTGAAATATTATGTGCTTTTTGTTGAGACTTACTTTATTCCGCAGTCGGGTTTTTTAGTTTATGTAATTATTTATTTATTATTATTTTTGAAGTGAAACATTTTTTTGCTAACTGTACTATCTGTCAACGTATGAACAGGCCGCCATTTCAGATTCCTTTCTTTATTGAACCAAGTTATATGTATGTATATTGATAAATATTTGAAATTTATCATTGAGCTTATTTTGATTTTCACAATAAATTCGCGTCCGCTGTTGAGGATCAAAGTTAATCCCACATATTCAATCAATAAAATAGTAACTCCGGATATTTTTGAGATACAGTAAAAAGCTTCGTTTGCTATGGGAACTAAAAATCTCCGTTATGGGCTTCAAACGATCCAACTTATGTTGTTCAAAGCGATTTTATTGGTTAATATTGCGAAAATGGATTTATACTGATGAAACGAAGAGTTAGATACGTTCTTTTTTTGACCTAGTATTCGCTAATAGGTCCAACATAATACTAGATTTTATTTTTTATAAGTACCTTTATTCCTACATAGTATGTACAACATAATGTAACTCTAAAATATCTCGGTATCTTAAAAATATTTGGATCTAACTTACAATACATGAATTTTATTTTTATCCGGCTATATTGTACGTTTGGTTTGATTTTCCTTAAGTTGAATCCAAATATAACCCTCATAGGTACCAACATAAATACGAAATATAAACACCAAAAATTTTACGAACCAGTATACCAATATCATATCAAGAATAGACTTTCACGGGTCAAGTCACACGTTCAATTCTCAGTCTATGCAAACATTTGAGCTTTTCACAGATATTTGCTTTTAGTCTGATTCATGAAGGATTACCCTTTGTTAAGCTGTAGATTTCGGTTGGTTTGGCAACACGTTTGTGTATCGATTTGGGGAACGCGGGTCGTGTGATTTGACATGTGTTCCTGAGATACGCAGCGGCTACACTTAGGTTTTATTTCATGATTTAATGTTCGTCTTTGTAACGAAAATATAGCTACCAATTTTTTCTTACTTAAGACTAAGCTTGCGTATGACCTTAATCTCACCTGATGGTAAGTAAATATGAGGTCGAAGATGTCAGCACACGGGCCTAGGAAAAAAAACTGGCTCTTCATAATATATTGCCGGAACACACCACCGCCGGAGTGTGTTCCGGCAATATTAGGCAACAGATTTTATATGAAAGGCGGTCGCTAACCATTCGGACCCTGACGGGATCCTACCACTGAGGGTCACTCGGGTTAGTGCCTTTTACGCCACGTTTATCCAGTGGCAGTTGGGCTTTTCTAAGCCAACCCAACATGGACAAAAACGTCTTTTAAAGTCTGTTTTTTAAACTCGTAGACACTTTCTTGGCTTGCCTGTTTCGGTTTCTTAAAATATTTATGTAGGTAACTTAATCGAATATCAACAAACTAATTGAAACAACAACAAATAAATAAATCGATGCATTCGCAAAAAACGTAATATCATATAACGTATTTGAGATTAAATAATGATATACACGAATAAGTATTTGTATCTGTTGAATAATTTTAAAGGATTAAAAACAAAACACAGCAAGATATCAATTCAACAAAAAAAGTTTTATGTTCAGTAGTTATAAACATATTACAAGTAGGCATATCTGAAAAACTTTGACAACGAAGTTTCCTGCTTACAAAAAGATATGCAGTCGTTTTTAAAAACTTAAACATAGTTTACAAACAAAGAACCTTTTGATTTAATATCCTTAGAGTAATTTCTTTTATTAAAAAGCTTAAAGGGATCCATGATACTTTGTATTCAAATATTTAGTTGCAGGCATTCCAAATTCCATTACATTTTACATTATGTTCTGCCCGCTTCTGCTTTCATATTATTCATAAATAGCCCTGTATAAATAAGAAACTCATTTTCTGGAGTGCTGTTAGCAACAGAGAGTAAACTAAGCTTTGAAGCTTAACAAAACTAGAGCCATTTCGATGTATCTTCTATAATTTTATTTAAATTCTTATATAACTTATTTATGACTTATGAAAATTCGAAATATACGAACGTTACCTTTGCGCTATACTTATTATTCAACGTCAATTCGAAGAATCTCCAAATAATCCTGAAGTTTATTTTTCTGTAAAGAGCCCAATTTTCAGTGACGTAAATTGAAATAAAAAAATTGAGAAAAGTCTGTTTAACACGTTGAAACATATTTTATTATAAAAAGCAGCCTCACCTTCAAGTTTTTCACGCCTGACTCTTGATTCTGTTGGGAAATGTTGATAAAATATTTCTTCAAATATTGTCTTTCAGCGATAATCCATTACTGTTTCATTAAAATTATCTCACTTTCTATTTATGACTGTCCGATTTATTCAATACACGCTATAGGGAACAGAACGATTTAATTAATGAAAATAGTTTAGTTACTTATCTGTTTACTTCATCCTATGTAGTTTTGTTTGAGTCTAAACAATGGTGACGTGACAACAGTCATTAATCTTATCTTCATCAACAAGTAAATAAAAAAAAATCAGTCAGTTAAATACTGACAAACTCTAGGCATCTGAATTAACTTAAAAAAGTTTTTTTTTTTAATTATTAAGGATTAATTAAGCATTTTAAATGCAAACACTTTAAAATATTATCCAGGCATCTGAGTTCGTTTTCTTGTAACCGGTTCAAAGTACCACATTTTATTTATGTAATCGTCAATCTCTTAACCATTTTATTTAATTTATTGGAATGCAAAATTCAGAGCTTCCAGTCCAATGAAAACATTGACCCTTTCTTTAGAAAGTTGGTATAAAAAAAGTTCTTACTTATGATGTTTAAACGCTGTGCTCCAAAATTTAAGGTCTACAAAATAGGTTATTTCTAGGGCAATATAACTGTTTAAACATAGTGTTCATCATTAACAAATTCTTATTATATTTTTCAGGAAGCATACGGTACCAAAATCAAGGGAATCCACATACTAAACGCGCCGTCGTTTGTAGACAAAATACTGTTTCTATTGAAACAGGCATTACGTGAAAAAGTAGCTAGTCGCATACACGTCCACAACTCCTATGAAAGCCTTCAAGAACATATTCCGAAAGATGTCCTTCCAAAGGACTATGGTGGAGAGGCAGAATCCTGCGCACAGCTTCAAGGTAAATATCATAAAATTAAATTCAAGGAGGCACGTATGGTTGCTTAATATCCCTACCGACCCATGGACTTTTATAATCATGATATTTGGTGTACCAAAAATTCATATTAAAATTAAAAGTATTTTTTTTTTGGCCGAGTTAGCACACGAATCGGTAGAGTAAAAACTATCGATTGACGTCGACTGTAACACCTTTAGGTCGGCTTAGAAAAGGTCCGAACTACTAATCAGAGCGAGCCCCACTTGGTGGCCATCAGGGCTCACTTGACTAACCACAACCTTCCTGAAAAAAATGGTTGCCAAATATCATTGCTCCAGCATTTATGAAGAGCTAGTTCCTTACTAAGCCCACGTTCCATCATCATTGACATCGTCTTCTTTGAACTATCGTACCAACAGAATCATAGCCCATAACAAGCTCATTCGGGAAAATCGTCTAAGTAATAATAATAATAAATATTCTGACCTCAAAGATGAAATAACGACTGGAAACAGGATAAAGTTTACGTTGTGCCTATAGTCATCTCTACCACTGGTTTAGTTCCAAAATCAATCCACCAATACATAAAACTAATAGCCCTAGAACCAAATATATTACATAACTTACAAAAAGCCGCCATTCTCAACCCCTGCCGAATAGTGCGAAAGTTCCTGCAGCTTGAAGAGTAAAACACACACCACATTTTGTAGTTACTTGGCGGAAGCCCGTAACTACAGACTTAACCAGCGAAAGCTGTGAAAAAGATCTTGTCGAAATAATAATAATAAATTGTTTATTTCGGATAACAGGAAAATGCTAGTAGGTCGAAATTTGCTTGAAGGTAGGTTTCATTGGTGACGAACTTGTTATCATTACATTCAACACTGACATGTAACTCCCCGTTCACATGGTACGTTTTACTGGATACGTTTACCGGATAAGTTTTTTTTCATCGATGGCGCATGGAGTTGTATGGGCGACTTCACATATGGCACAGTATTCAGTATACGTATTTTCGATACAAAAAAGGTATCCAGTATAACATATCATGTGTGAACGGGCTGTTATGAGTACAGAATTCGTACAGTATCTAAAAAGTCATAAGTGCATTATACGCGATAGACCTTACAAGTTTGACAGTTTCAAACGAATTTTCAGCAAAATGGGTAATTCTTCAGTTGGTTCAATGGTACATTAGGTGAGATGGAGCTCAAACGCGGGCTTAGCCACCGATATAGAAGAAATGTAAAAATGAACTTCAGTTAATGTCACTATTTCAAATGTATTTAAATACCTACGAAATACAGATTTCTTTGACATTTTGACTGTGAACATGACTGGTGGTCAAACTAGCTATACCTACTTCTTTCATTGTAGTAATACTTATTTTACATTACTTCTAACATTTTACAGATTATTATATCTAAACAGAACTAGAAAATACTAAGATGAGATCCAAATCAGTAAATATGTTTCGTTTTAAATCAAGATATCGATAGCTATGAAATAGTATGATTTAAAGCTGAACTGTTATAAGAACAATACTACGATAGTAGCCTTCAATAAAATATAAAATCATTTTAGTAACAAAAATCTACTTTTACTTAAAACATAAAAAAAACCACTTTAATTTACATTAATAAGAAAAAAGCGAAAGTTTATTTTAATAGGAAACAAAAGACATTGTTCAAAAGGTCATTAAATAAATTTATATATAAACGAGCGTTTGCCCGCGACTTCGTACACGCATGAACTCAAAAGTCCTATTTTCCGTTCCCGTGGGAATTCTGGGAATTCCTTCCATTATACAAACAGACACTTATTGAGGAACCTTTATACCAAGTATCACATCCGTGCACTCAAAGAATAAGATTTTATCATACAAACTAAAACATCATATATTTCCCATTCCCGTGGAAATTTCGGGAATTCCTTTCATAACACAACCAGTCTCTTTTTGAAGACTTTTTATGCCAAGTATCATATCCGTGCACTCAAATTATAAGATTTTTCATACAAACTAAAAAGTCCAATAATTCCCGTTCCCGTGGGAATTTCGGGAATTCCTTCCTTAGTGCACCCCTACATCCCCAAAAAATGTATGTTCCAAATTTCAGGTCTCTACGCCCAGTAGTTACGGCTGTACGTTGTCTGTCAGTCCCTCAGTTACTCAGTAACTCAGTAACGGAACAGTTTTATATATATAGGTATTGATTTACTTTAGCCATCAAATAGAAAATATTAAAGTTCTCTAAATATCGACACAAAGAGCTTGATTCGATATTGAATTCTCTTATTTTAAGTGTTTTTTAATGCCGTGACAGAAAGAAAAAAAAAATTTTTGTGTAAGGCTGTCACGTTTCACGTCGTAAAATTTGACAGTGGAGAGACTTAAAAATAAGAAAATGCCATTTCAAATAAGGCCCTATATACTCCTATATTTATATAACAAGACATTTTTCCGGTCTTTACAAATGAAATCATTTTTTTTTTCAGAAAAATGGAAAGAGATGCTGAATTCTAAAGAAGGACAGCGCATCATGGAGGAACTAGAGCACTTTGTATCAGATGAATCACAAAGAAAAGATTCATCTTTCAATGTAGAATACTTGGGTATGCCCGGATCATTTAGAAAATTAAGCGTTGATTAGAAAAAGTAAACGATTTCTCCGATTGTAAAATGGGTGATATTAAAATGGGCGAGATAGTGTTTTAAGTGATTTTGTTTATATGAATATGGTTAAATATAATTATTTTAAGAAATATTGTTTTTTTTTTATCTTAATTTCTATTCAGTATATATTTTTATGCTATCAGGGTTGCCTGTTGCCAAATTAAATGGCCAGGAATTGCAAACCTTTGACACCTCAGATGAGTAGGTGGGTACGCTTACTATATCTACTAAATAAGCTTGCGTTCGACAGTTACGCGCAGCCTGCACCACCAACTGGCTGTCGCTCATTTCTTCGGTCGATTGTCTGTAGAAAGACAAAAGATCATTAAGGGGGAGTTTAGTGAGTAGAAGTCTCACACTGTTGGGTGTCATCTGGCCGGGGACTAATACCCCCTGGCAAGTGCCCCTTCGTACTTCTGACGTATTCTCCTCCTCCTCTCAGTGAGCTCTCGTACGGTCAATAGGCCTGCGGGTGCTCTGAGGGGTTGTCTTCTGTGGCGGAAAAACAAAAAAAAAAAAAAAGTTCGACAGTAGGCTACAGTAGGCCTACTGCCGCGCTAACAGTAAGAGCAGTAAGTCATTTTTTTTCAAAAATGAGTTATGTACATATCCTGGATCGCCATGTAATGCTCTATACTCCCGTCTTACACCCAATTTTAAAACTTTACTGGAACCTAAAAATACCACTGAGCATAAAGCAGTAAGTCGTTGCAAATGTTATTATTTTCTGAGCATAAAAGCAGGAAGCATACTTACGTCACGGTAATTAGTTTACCTCCAATATCTTTATACTATTTTGCTTATAATAAAAACAGTAAGAAAATATACTGCTATGTAAATGAACTTAATCAAATTTTTTTGCTATTGGATACTTAGAATATCAGCAGTAATCACACTTAATGCTTTTATCTCAACCATACTTTGCAAGCTGATTTACCTTATGTCTAAGTATATAAGCAGTAGCCCCACACACTGCTGTTACGATAGGCATGTTTAAATTACTTTTACACTACCTCACTAATCATATCAGCAGCAAGTACAGAAATTACGTTTATAGCTAGCGAAGTTAATCAAATAATAATAATAATAATAAATCAATTTATTTGCTCACAAAAAAGGACTTGGAACTTATACAAGATAAAATAATAAATTTAATGATGGTGTGAGCAAAAAGGATTTGGCTCAGCTTGATGTTGATGCTGGAACAAGTTCAGCAACAACGCTGTTTATTCTGCCAAATCCTATGCGTTGAATAGCTACGCTTCGCTTCTATTTATTATAAAAAAAATATATATGTATACAGACCCATTTTTTAAATTGAGGAATACATTAATAATAAAATAATGAAAACAAAAAATCTTAAACATAACTAAGTACATAAATAAAGTTTTTTTTTTAAATTAATAAATTGGTTCTTATATGGATTACATTCTTCAGATATCATGCAACTTTGGGAGGTAATGCGTTTTTGCTGAGACAATAGTTATTGAATAGTTATTAAATAGTTTATTTATCGACGAAACTAGTAACAATAAGTCAGTGTACCGCATTTTTATTTAGTATCCACTAATAAATACAGATAAATACTGTCGCGCTAGCAGTAAGAGCAGTAAGTCAGAAATTTCGAAGTTGAGAAAATGGCGGTTAAAGTTTTTTATTTAACTTTTGCTTACTACTTTCTTAGCTTAAGAGTTTTAAAAGGTCTGTTTTTTTATGTGTAGTTAAATTATTCTTAGTTTATTATGTTTGTAATTTTGAGAAGAAGTTTTGAACAATAAAAATGTTGATTATGATAATTGAACACTATATATTCTTTTATTTATTATTTATCCCTACCACTTCAACACATAAAAGCACTCAATAACTCAATCAGTTTTACTTCATATCAAAAAAATAAAATGAATAAATAGATTTATGTATAAAAAATAGTGACTTAAGGACATAAAATTAAAACAATTATGTTTGAGAAATTAAACGACATTCACTTCAATTACTTACTTTCAAAGCCTTGTACAAAAAAAACTTAAAAGTAATCTACTGCATTTATTGGTAGGTAAAGATTACTGACTATATGATGTTTTAAATAATATATAATTATTTATTATAAATAGCTACCATAATCGTTTTTGTATACCCCAAAGTGATACGTAATTACATACAAAATATTTTTTTTTTTTTTCCGCCAAGGAAAGTCGTTTGGCACCCACTAAAACCAGCTTTAACCAGTAAAGCTAGCTTTAGCGGGAGGAGGATGAATCCTATTATGGACGAATGGGCATTCTATAAGCTGTTAACCATAAGTGGCTAATGGCAAATAGAATGCCCAGACAGTGTGGAGACTCTCTCAGATAGGCTGAGCATACCCACTAAACATCCCCCTTTTGACTCACCTTGATTAAGGTCCTTAGTCATCGTCGGAACGACAGCCAATTGGAGCGAGAGGCTGCGTAGTGAGCGGCATCCAGATGGCTGCCACCAAAAGGAACTGAAAGTAAGAAAAACAAAGCTAAGATTAGCAGAAATGACAAAGCTGAAACTAAGATATTATCTTGAGTGATCAGACTCACTCAGAGATAGGAATGCTGGAAAGAAGGACTACGTTTAGAAACGTTGAGCTTGCTGGAGTTTCCTAATAAGGGGAGCGAACTTGGTTAGGACCGGAAGAGCACCGTTGAAACCCTCTGGGCTGGCGTCGAGAGCGGCGCCGAAAGCCAGGATCTCGTCGATGGGAGCGAGCTGGATCCAGAACGCCATGCGGTCTTGAGACCCTTTTGCGTTCTGGCACTGGGAAGCCGATTTGGCGGCCGGTTGCGATTGAGTCGCAACCCGGCTGCGCTGACCTGAAACGATAGGAGTAAAGGCCCTGGGGACCTTTGAACTGACTGGAGGAGCGTCCGAGCTAGGCTGCGGTCGCTCTCTCCAGTTCTCGATGGGCTTCACGGTTGCCCTGGCAGCACGCGGTGCCTTGGGGCAGCCGCGAAAGTTTGCTGTGTGGCCGGACTGACCGCACAAGACGCAGGACGGAGCGGTGGGCGATTCGGGATTGCGAGAGCACTCCTTAGTCCCATGCGGATCTAGGCACTTGACGCACCTAGGGGAAGCATGACAATTTGCCGCCGCATGACCATACAATTGGCAGCGGTGGCACTGACCTGGGAAACCACGTTTGTGTGGAGCTTCGACTCGGATGTTGGAGAGACCGCACACGGTGAGCTTGCCTCTGAAAATGGACTGCCCTTGCGGGCTCTTCGCTAGGATTACTAGCGCAAGTGGGAACTGCTTGCCTCGGCGGCTGTGCATTTTGTGCACAGATTCGACGGGGAAGCCTTGAGAAGACAAGTCCTCTTGGATTTGCTCGTTCGAGAGCTCGAACGGCACGTTCCTGAGGACGGCACGAATCTTACGCTCCTCAGGGAGGGCGTAAGTGTGGTACTCGAGCTTCTTGTCAGCAAGAAGCCGAGTGAAATTCCTGAAATCAGAAATTGAGCAGACAACGACCTTAATAGAGTCACCCACATTGGATGCCTTACTATACTGGATCTTCGGGGAGTGCGTTCCGCAGAGAGCTGAGACCTCGGTCCAGCGGCTCTTGTCCCGTAGAAAGACGGGGGGCGGAGACTTGACTTTCGGCGGAGCCGAATCTGATTGCGACGCAGGCTGTGACGCCGGGATTGCTGAAACAAAAGGCGCAGGAGCAGACGCCGGTGCGACTTTTTGCGGAGTAGGAACAGCGGCTGGAGCAGCTGAAACGGATAGAGATAAAGTCGAAGAAGCATCTTGCTTCTTCTTCTTTGACTTGGATTTTTTGCGAACCTCGGTGAACGGAGCAGGAGATTCTGGAGCGGGAGCGGAGTCAGATTCACTACCCGGCGGGGTAGTTTTGCGTTTGCACGCAGAAGAGTCTACCAGCATACTACCGGCTTGCTCAGAAGGGTCTGGCGATGCCGGAGAGTCGGTCGGGAAGCTCGGAGGAATTGGAGCTGAAACGGAGGAAAGACTATTGACTTTTTCGGCCAAGGTGTGGACCACAGTTAATAACTGTTCGAAACGAATGCCCATAGTGTTTTGGATATTAAACAACTTTGAGAATTGTTCTTGAAGGGATGGGGACGCCGAAGGCTCGGAGGGATCCATCGGAACCAGCAAATGGAGTGAGCTGTAAAAGGAACTGTCCTAGACTAGGACCTGAAAGCCGTTGGACGGCGACACGGCTGCACAATCTGCGCTGAAAAAGAAAACGACCTAGTACGGACCTATTGCCGGTGAACGGCGGACGATCAGGCTTAGTTGTCACGGTTACGTATCCACCTGACCAGCGATGCTTCGGCCGGCAGCAGTCGGGTCCGCCCTGAAAAGGGCAGATGAATTAGCCCCGACACCACACAGCCTCCACAAGAGAAAACTTTCCGAAAGAGCTTAACTTGGCACCTGACCCGCACGAGTGCGGGGGAGGGAACAAGGGCAGCGCAATACGAACACTCGGGAGCGGCCGCAGACACGACCGTTCGGGAGCGAACGCAAACGGGAAGTGTGTGATACAAAATATACATATCGTATGTATGAAATACTTAGCATTACAGCAGTAACTAGGGTACTTACGGCAGTTATTCTAAGGAATCAGTACAAATTCTTTTATCTCGTTCTATAATAGGAGTTATCGTCAATTAAATATATTTATATAAATGAAAAGCGATTATTAATTAACTATCATGAAAGAACTCTATTTAAGCTACATATTGAAAAAAACAGACCTTTTAAAACTCTTAAGCTAAGAATGACGACCACTTTGGCGATGGGGTAAACCTGTCTACCTCAGACGCCAGTGGTTGGGGGTTCGATTCCCGCACGGAACAAGAAAAAAAAAAAGTGTCCCGTGTCTGGGTGTTTATCTATTTATGTATTTATATTCTAGGTTGCCCCCTAGTTCGCTACATGGTATCCCATAACACAAGCTATGCTTACTTTGGGGCCATGTAGTTGGTGTGATTGTCTGGGGATTTTAATTTTTTTTTTAAAGAAAGTAGTAAGCAAAAGTTAAATCAAAAACTTTAACCGCCATTTTCTCAACTTCGAAATTTCTGACTTACTGCTCTTACTGATAGCGCGGCAGCCTACTTTTCTACATCCGGCCAATTATTTATATATAATAAGCTATATTCGACATCATTTTTACCCGACTGCGGCTCACAAATGAGGGTTATGTTTTCAATGCGTATGTATGTATGTGAGTATGTATGATTGTTTCTTGTTCCTGAACTGCAGGCATTTATGCAAATAAGGTATCAGAAGATTCATATTAACGGCTCAGTTCATTAGACCACCAGTTCACCACGCCATTGTCTTATGCCACCGATAGCATTGTTGTTCCATTATGCCGCGGCTTTTTGTTACGATATTGAAATAAGTTCAGTAAAGTAGAACATTATTAAAAACTTAACCCCCTAACTGAATCTAAAGAGGGATTAATACTCTGAAGTACGAAAGGAAACTGCACGGGAGACAATCCCGGCATCCGCAATACAGACAGTGTGGTGACTTTTACCCACTAAAAAAACTCCCTTGCTGATTCAAACTTTAATCGAGTGCTACACCTTTGATATGATGAAATTACATAGACAAACCCATCAGAAAGACCTGTACCGTATAATTTATGAACGAGACCTGCGTGACAGACCTAATGGAAGGCCTTGGCAACGTCTAAGAAGACGGCGGCTGTTTTGAGCCGCTCAGGGTAAAAACCGGAGTGGGCGTGTTCAAAAGTACATTGGACCTGCTGAGGGCAGGAATGTTGGGCGCGAAAGCTAATTCTTTGGAGATTACGAGATGATCGCCATCTATAGGAAACAAGGGATCCTTCATTCGTGTGAGAATGATGCGGTCGAGGTTTTTACCCAAGGCCTTGAGGAGGCTGATGGGTCTGTGATAGGATGAGATGTGATGGGGTTTCCCACCTATAACGATTGCTTGTTTTTCCGATTGCCTCCACCATCTTGAGGGTTACAGGGTCGACGGGTTGGGTGGTGGAGGAGGATTGAGAGGGAGAGATTTTTCGTCATTTTTGAAGTCTAAAGTGCCATCTGGACGGGCCAGGGAAGGACGTGGGAGAAAGCGTCTATGTGAAGACGGCGCGCCATTCTCTAATATGCCGTATGGGAGTTAGTTATATTAGGTCCTGAATTGGTGTTTTGTCGTACTGGCCACTTTAATATCAAATATCCCCTCTTTGGTTTAGAATTCCAAATTCAAAGGATAATGGGCACTTCTGGACCAAGGGTTTGAAAAATGAAAGTGAGCGGCCACTTCAGGAAGCTGTTTTAAATGAAAGCTATCAATATAAGCTTCATTTGATTATATGAACGTAACTCTCAGATATGGTTAGTTTAGAAGATATCGTCCATTTTATTAAAAAAAAAAATTACTTCACTGATTATATGTCGTTACTAAAAACGCTTAAATTATGTTTAGTTTAATGCCTGTGCTATGTTTATATCGTAACCATGTGTTCAAAATAATACTTATTACGTTTAAATACTTAAAAAAACACATTTTTGCACTTAGGTAGCCCAACCAAGGTCAAAGGGTTTCGCCTCGGGTAATTAGGTAGAAATGAGTAACAAAGAGGCCTGACGTAGAGCCATATTACACCCATTGTTTCCTAATCCCTTAACTTACGTTAAAATACTTAAAAAACCACATTTTTGCACTTAGGTAGCCCAATCAAGGTCAAAGGGATTCGTCTCGGTTAATTAGGTAGAAATGAGTGACAGAGAGGCATGGCATAGGTCCATATTTTTTTATTACACCCATTGTTTCCTTATCCCTTATCTCACTAGGACTTAGGTAATGACTGATTTTGCGGTAAAGCAAAGGATCATGCGTCGTAGTCTTTCGGCTACTTTCGGGTTGTTCGTTGTGTACTGTGCGTTTGAGTTGTTTTATCCCCCTGTTATTTAATGTTTTGGATTCCCTTCTGGTACTTGATTTTGCTTTGTGATTTGGATGTTGTGATCTTGGATACAGACGACCTGTGCTTCTCGATTTGGACCGATTTCATTTTGTGACTTGCACACTTACGAGTTCTTCGAAATGGAGGCATTAATCTGTTGTCTTTGCAACACTCGCCGCCGAAGAAGACATTATCTTTTAACAAGAGAGATCTATGAAGCCACACCTGCTATTGCGCAATATATTAATGCATGACTTGTGATGGTCACATAATAGAGGTCACAGGTCCGCATGCTGCCATAACTTCAGACGCTACTATAATGAGCACTATTTTAAATGATGAAGACACTGCTCTACACTGGGTTCTAAGAGAAGGAGACCTAATGATTTTAGACAGAGGATTCAGAGATACTCTTTCAGACATACAATCCTGTGGTTATCAAGTTGCGGTACCAGAATCTGTACGTAGGGGAGAAAATCAACTGACAACATTGCAAGGTTTAAAAGAAATTATAAGATTTTTAGGCAAGATTTTTTTAATCACGCCATGACTCATATGATGGCTGATTTCGGAATAGCTGCAGTACTTATAAATAGATTTCATGTGCCCATAGAAGATACTCAGTTTGCAAGTAGATTTTTGCAAATAATAACTGAGAGAATGAGTATGAATAATGTACTAGCTGATTATATTATTAATAATAACATGAACAGGCAGCGTGTTGCTTTTAGAAGTATAAGCGTGGAAAGCGAAAGTATAAGATTCCCTCGATTGACAGAAGAAGATTTAATATTGTTTGCACTGGGTACCTATCAAATAAAATTAGCTTATAGTTATTATAGTGAGCACATCCGCGGTGGGCTGTATTATATTGAGATTTGTGAGCAGCTCAACGTGGATGGCTTACGTTAATATGGCATCTTAGAAGAAAATATATTATTATTAAGAGCTAAAATTCAATCACGCCATACACGAGCAAGACAATATTATTTTATTTTATTATTCATATATAATTCATTCAACACATGATGATGATCATCAGGGGAGGAGCAGCATTTTGCATTATTATTGTTCCTGTTCCGGTATGAGGACACTTGGCTGCTGTGCCCACGTAATGAGCATCGTATGGTATCTTGGGTGGGCACGTCACCAAGATGCCATTCGTATGCCAGCGCATTTTTTAGATTCAATAATTGTAGATGAATACTGAAATATCTATGCATGCTCCTCCCTCTTACACATTCACTTTGCAGTTTGTAAAAAATATCTTTTTTAAAATATAATATATAATGTTTGTTAAAAATATATGTAAAAAACCGAAAATGTTTATTTATATGTTATGAGTCTTTTAATAAAATATTTTTAAAAATCTTTATAAAACTGTGTTTTAATGAAAAGTTACGTAGCCCGTAAGATGAGTATTAATTCTAATGTGATAGTACTGTACCTCTTGATTCTTTTGAGCACTTATTTCACCTCTCGAAATATCGCATAACGGTTCAAACAAATAGGTGTCCAATACCCAAACCTATTTTTCAGTTTGATGACATTTCTACATCACTTCGATGATGCTGTATACTTTGACCCTTGCTAAAAAAGTGCTGCTTGAAAGGAATATGTACCAAAAAACAATCATTAACCGTGCTTTAGAACAGAAAAACAAAAAAAAAGATTAAAACATTGTTTTTCTACATTTTTGTAAAGGTTTTTTTTGGTAAAATCAAGATTTTCAAAGTCAAATAACTCTAAAACTAACCATGATAGAGAATTATGGTTTTCATAATATGTAAGTACATATCACTACCATTAAATGTAGGCAACTTCCGGAAGTGGCCGCGACTTTTTTTTCTTGGTCCAAGCTCCATACAAATTTGCCCATTGTCTTTTGCCCATTGTCTTTTATACAGCTATTTACTTATCAATTTGTGTCTCGACAACCGTATTTCTATGAAAAGTGGATACTCTACGACAATAGGAAGCGCAAATTGCAATGGCTGAACCCCGGTGAACCATCCAAATTCTGCCCCAACAGAAAATTAACTAGAAAAATGTTATTGGTCAGCGTTTGGTGGACTAGTGCCGGTGTGGTGCACTACAGCTTCCTTAAATCTGGCCAGACGATTACTGAAGATATCTACTGTAGTCAGCTCTAAATAATGATGTATAAACTAGCCGCTAAACAACCGAGACTGGTCAATCGCACAAGGCCACTGCTGCTTCAGGACCACGCAAGACCACACACTGCAGAACAGACCTACCATACCTATCGAAGTCCCATTAGTTTACACTACTTGGATCTTTTCAAATAACATTTTTTTAAGATTTTATGAATTTACATAAACATGTTTTACCTTTTTGCATAGCTAAAGAGATGCAGATGTTTTTAAAATAATGTGCAGAGTGAGTATCATACATTTTTTTAAATAAAACTTCTTTAAAGTGAATAACACTTAGTGAAAATTCTTCACCTCTGAACTTTGTCGAGCTGTCTTTTTAAACTGTTAGTGTTAGGTTATGTTTTGTTTTTGATAATTTTAATGGACTGGCATGTCTTTTAATTAGTTACATTGAGTAAATACACTCTAGGTGCACCAATCACAAAAAAAAGTTACAAAAGTTAAAAATAAGGGGATTTTTAATAAAACTTCCATGCTGGACTGGAAGCGAAAGAAAAACGTAGAATGTGCCAGCTGCTTCTCTTCCCGGGCATACTGTAAAAGTCAGTTAAGGGACCGAGGTGTTATGGGAGGCTTTTTTGTGGGCGATAGGCTGACCCCCTGTCACTGCAATAGTCTCTCTCCACTATTATAATGCCTCCAAATTTGTCAAACGTGACATCAGATGGTTTTATTACCTCGGGTGTTCTGCCAACCCCATACGGGATACAGGCGTGAAGTTATGTATGTATGTATGTTTTAATAAAAATCTTAAAGGTTAATTATCTTCTCAAGGGTTAAGTTTCGGACACCATATGATTTGATCAAATCCATCAGAAATTACCTGAAAAATAACGTCCTTTAATATTCAGTACAACTTTCCCTGTGACCCTGTATATTATTATATTGTTCGATATAATCAAACAAATCTAGGTACATAAAAACATTATATAGAAAATAAAAAATATAAAGTTGTTCTTACTTTACAAACTCAACCAATGCGATATAAATAAGAAAGCAACCTAGGTTATGATATGTTGTCTGTACCCAGGCGTTACAGAACTGATCTTTAGGTACCTACTATATGATTTATCTTCTCAGAGAATTTTTTTTTTTCACCAAATAAGTATCTTTAGATTCTTGAGAAAGACCCTTTTAGCGTTCAATGAGAAATAAATATCATTTCGTTATTCTGTTTATTGTACTTTGACGATTGATGTTTAGTTTAATCTGCGTTTATTTACCGAGCTAAATATAAAAGACATAACCGTGTTCACAAAGAATTTAAACATTTTAAAAATACCTACATAATTATATAAATTACTAGCCACCGCGCGCAGTTTTACCCGCGTAACTTTTGATTCCGTGGGAATTTTGGGATAAAATATAGCCTTCTTCAAGAGTTGGGCTATCAAATGCAAAAAGAATTTTTCAAATCCCACTTATAGTTTCTGAGTTCAAACAAACAAACAAACTCTTCAGCTTTATATATTAATATAGATATGCATTAAACAAACTTTTCTATTATTTATATTTAGGTAAGTATTTAGTATATCAATGAACTCTTTTGACTGGTAAATATTTATTACTCATAACGTCTTATAGTAATAAAGATGATAAAAAAAAAAACAATTTGACCTTGCGTTTGACGCAAATTTTAAGGCCGTCTTTTAAAAAACTGATTTCTGATTTCGAGAGTCTATTTTACATTAGTATGTGTAGAGTGAAGGTCGAAAAAGCAAAAAATATCATCAACTATATTATGTTACAGTGTTGTCAGTGGCAGTCTAAAACTAAGAAGCTTAGTGTGTTTTGCCTATTTTGTGAAGTGACTAAATTAAAAAGACTAGTTCACTAGTAGTTTGAGACAAGTTCATTTATAGCTCTGCATATAGATCAGGTAAGGGCTTTCATATTAGTCTTTTTAGTCTTTTTCTTGAGGTTTTATAGGTTAGTATAAATATAAAAGGATATAATTATAAGACTAGGCAAGAAGATCCAATTTGGTCTTGCTTAACAGCCATTTTTCATAGCAATTACCTACAGTTTATTTGAAATGATTGGTAATCAAATGCATATTGTTATTATTTAATTTATTAGTTGAAGATGTTGCAATATTCTTATTTTTGTATCCGTTACTCTTATTATGATTTAATGAATTACTTACTATTTACTTATTAAAATTATTTGTTTCTTGTTCTCTGTTTATGTTTATTATTTACGTTATTTTGCGCGAAAAAAGCACATGATTGAAATTTTGATTTGAATGTCTACCAAGAATATTATAATCAAACTGATTAAATAATTTTTGATTAAAAAACATACATGTATTAAAAATATAATACAACAATTTTTTTACTGGCTGTACGCGCCAGAGAGAGTGAGTCTGACTTAAAAAGGAGCTCGACGTTTTCAGACTTGAGATTTAACATAGTAGTTCCATAAAGGAAAGTAAAGGCATTAAAAATTAGTAATTCAAATAAAATAGAAATTTGAGGAACATAAGTGATAAATATGCCTAGCTACTTTTTAAAACTAGGACTGCTGGGGTGATTGATGGCTTAACACAATTATTTAAATTTAATTAATACAAATATAAAATCCCCAGACAATCACACCAACTACATGGTCTCAAAGTAAGCTAGGCTTATGTTATGAGATACCATGTAGCCAACGGAGGGGGAACCTAGAATATAAATACATACATTACAAACCTTAGTGGTTATCTTATGCTCATTTTAATTTATTTTCCTTAATTTGAGATTGTAAAATGATAATAAATGAAGAAAAAGGGTATTTATATAAATTATAATCCCTTTATACTGAGTTTATTTTTAAAAAAATTTACAAAATCTGGCATAGAGCGCAAACTAATCAGGATAAAAAACAAATCAAGTGGATCGGGACCTCCTACCCAACCACGCGTACCTACGGGCTTGACCACCATTACTGGGACGACTGTATAGTTAAACGCCCAGACCCAGAAACAAATATTTTTCTTGTTCCGTGTGGGTATGGATACTGCGACCTCACGATTGGCGTAGTAGCATCTAAAGCACAGCACCATGAAGAAAGAATAAACCCGTTTTTAATTAAAACAAAATACGATTTCACTCAAATTGACACAACAACTAGGTGGCCCGGAATTAGCGGGTATTTTACTGTACAGTCACGTCTAATAAGATGTATACACATCGCAACTTATTCGTTTGTGATAAGGTTCAAATTTAAATAAAAATAATCTTTTTAGACGTGACTGTTCAC
Source organism: Stenoptilia bipunctidactyla (assembly GCA_944452665.1). Lineage (NCBI taxonomy): Eukaryota > Metazoa > Arthropoda > Insecta > Lepidoptera > Pterophoridae > Stenoptilia > Stenoptilia bipunctidactyla. The sequence goes on along the minus strand of OX101737.1, from coordinate 12,560,424 downwards.
CCAGATCTGAGCCAATTTAGAAAAGTTAGTTTCTCAAGCCGGTCCGGCTGGGTCTTGAACCCAGGATCTCTTACGCGCCCCAGACCAATGCACCACGGACGCCGTCAAATTCAATTTCAAGAAATACTTCCTGAAAATTGACGCGTCTCTATCGACTTTCTTTGGAATACGGTAAGATCCCCAAGTCCTGGAAGCTTGCTAACTTACAGCCAGTACCGAAGAAGCCGTGCCGATCCAGTCAACTATCGACCAATTTCAATCACCTCCATATTTTGCAAAGTTATGGAATGTGTATTGAACAATCGACTCCTGGCATACCTCGAGACCAACGAGCTCCTAAACGACAGCCAATATGGTTTCCGCAACGGACGCTTGACCGGCGATCTTCTCGTGTATGCCACTCACTTATGGAGTGAGGCCTTGGAGGGTCATGGTGAAGCAATAGCTGTATCCTTAGGCATTTCAAAGGCCTTTGGCATCTGGCATGATGATCTCTTAAGTAAGCTTCAAGCATAAAAATGATTGGACTCATATTTGCATATAATCATTGCACGTATTTCATATTTGCAGAAACATGGAGATACTACCTAATAATCCTCTTATACTCGTAACTCCAGAAAATGTCAAAGATGTAAGAAAATTTTATGAAATGACTGACCCAGCAACCATACGAGAGTGTCTGCACCAAGTTACTGAGTGGTGTCAAAAACAAGACCACTTGAAGGAGGCTTGTAAATATCTAAGTAAGTTATTGATATTTATCAGTGAAACGGCATACATTGGACATTGAGCTAGTAGCCGGTTGAGCAAGAGAGGTTCAGTTTTTTATCTTTAAACCATTGCAAGGGATTTTATGTTGTGTAGGTGTTTTTCTAAATATTTATATTAAAATGCAAACGAGTCTTACCTCATGCTAAGTAATTACCAACAGCTATTTCAGAGGAACTACTAATACTGGTAGTAGTGATTTCAAAATCCTGCACGCGCAAAATATAATATATTATAAAAAAAGAACAGAAATATACGGGCGGTTGTACCAACGCAGTACTCAACCATAGTTTATTATTATATTCCCCATACCATTTGGTTGGAAGTGGACTGAGATAATACCCGTCCATCCATGAGAAACCTTTGCACTTGTCATTTAAAAGTACCAGGACTGACTGGTCAGGAAAAACAGACGCCGCCGGGAGTTTATAAGAAATTAAAAATCCTCAGACAATCGCACCAGCTATATGGCCCCAAACTAATCAGAGCTTGTGATATGGGATACCATGTAGCGAACAAGGTTACAACTAACCTAGAATATACATACATATACAGTGTGTTAGGCTTCGGCTTACCGATACTTCACCCACGTGTATTACGTTAAAAATTATCGACAAAAAACTATACAAAGGGGGGTCGCACCCCTCACCCCTCTGAATGACAGCCATTTTAAAATGTAATTTCCCGTACTTCTATGAGTTTACTGAAACTCATTTTTTTCACATTTTCATTTCGCACCGATACACAAAAATAGTCTTACTAGAAAGAATATGATATTTGCTAGTATTTAAAGTAATTGTTGTTAAGATAAATTGCAAAATAGTTCATGAAATCTTCGTATGATTGTTATATTGTGATTAAATAATATTTTGACTTTTATTTTTAGTAACTTATAATTATTATTTTTTTATATGCTTATTGATTATTGTAATTTATTTATCTAAGTGCTTGAATAATTTAACAATTTTGATAAGTAATGAACTAATTTTACTGACATTTAATTTAATTTAATTTATTTCTATAGCTAATATAATTTATAATACACAATCTGTAATTGTTAGATCTAAATTATTTAGGGTAGGTACTTATTATTTAAATTGTATTTTTTTTTCTTTGTTGTTTGTGTGAACTCGGCTTGTGAATTTTATGAATGTTGTACGTGCCTTTAATTGATGTATATACTAGATTTAAGAACTTTTTGAATTGTTTATGTAATTTATTTTGTATGTATGTTGTTGGCATGTCGTTTAGTAAATAAATAAATATGAAATTCTTAAGTATAGTCGAAAAACTTGGAAAAAAATCGTCAGTATACGTGGGTGAAGTATCGGAAATCTGAAGCCTAACACACTGTATAGATAAAAGCCCAGACCGTTACATTTTTTCTTGTTCTGTGCGGGAATTGAACCCAAGACCTCTGACGTCTGAGGCAGACAGTGTTACCCCATCGCCAAAGTGGTCGTCATTTATTCCACACATTGGTGACCCAGAACAAAAAGGAACTATCGAAGCTCTTGTAAAGGAGGAAAAAATGCGTAGATTAAGAGCTTTAATCTCTTTTCTTGCTAAGCCGGTGTAAGCCGTGGTATCTAATTGATCTGTAGTAATTAACATCTGTAGTAATTGATAAATATTTGTTTTTATACATTTTCAGATGCAAATTTCTTGGAAAACATTTTCATTTTAGCAAGGTTTTCAACGGAAGCAACTAAATTGAAGATAGACAAAGTGTTTACATCACGAGGATTGGTACCAGAAATGTTCCACAACAGATGCCTAAATGAATTCGATGCTCTCCTAAACTGTGTGTAAGTATTTATTATCAACCATTACAAAAATAAAAATAAAGTGGGAGGAGTCGCTTATGTTACATAAAAAATAAAATAAATATAAAAATAAAATTACAATGGGATTATTAATTCAAGAATAACAAGTGAAGGTCTTTCTTTTTTATCAAAATTTTCACAATTTTCAATACAGTAGGTGTACGATTGATCGGATTCAATCCCATTCAAACCTTCTCGTCACCCAGAGGAGAGACCCATAGCCCTGCAGTGGGCTCATTACACGGAGTTATGATGATGATGATAAATCACATTTAATGTAGTTTTCTAAATAAACCGTGGTCTCGAGTAACACGAGAAAAATAAAATTAACAGGTTATATGCCAAGAAAAAATGAATTTGCCTGTTAAGGCCGCGTCAGTCAGTTGGTTAATGATATCAAAATAAATCTCATATTCGTTGACCCTCATGGCCCTGTAGTTGCTGTACTATATTAAGTACATTTTTGAAAAAATTTAAAACTTTTAAAAAAAGTTTATCGACAGACACAATTTTTTAAAATATTATCACAATATTTCAATTACCATTTTAGCAGGTAGGGTTAGAAACAATAACGTATGCAATAAAAAATAAATAAAAATAGTCATAAAACCCAAATCAAAATGAAAGCAAACTGTACGAATGGGCGAGGGAGCTCAAATAAAGACGTCTTACTTTGTCTGAGGTAAACAGTATATTCCTCGATAGTAAGTATAGGTAACTAATACTAAACGAGGAGATGCGTCACACACTACAGTATACTATATTTTAATTATTTTTTTTTAAGAAAAAGTGTACCGTCTTCGAAAAACCGACCCACTAAAATTTTTTAAATATTTTTTATAAACGTCATCCTATTTCTGTTAACTTTAAAAAAATAAGGTTCTCAATTTATCTCTTTATTTTGTATCAGAGATGAGCTGTTCAAGTCATATGGCCCGTATAGTAAATTTCTACCTAAAATGAATTAATATTAATTAATGTAATGAGAACATTAATAATTTATCGGGGTAGATATTTACATAAAGCCTTATTAAAGCCGAAGTACAAAATTGTGACGTTATTAAGCGGACCTTCGATGGTCTTTTGATGAATAAAAAAAATTCATTTTCATTTTCATAGTTTTTGAAGTCAGTGCCAAACCTATAAAAGTAATAATTCTGCCAAACAGACAAAATTATGAGGCGAACGTATCAACGAAATTACATCCACTCACAACGACGTGACGACGACGTTTGACCCTCAAGTGTGTCCCTTTCAGTATTTTTTCTGCCAAAGAAAGCGTAGCTAGACAGAGTCTTTATTTTAGAGAACAGCGCCCTCTCCATTTCGAATTCCTGAAAATATGAACAGTTTTATTTAATTCATACAATGCATGTTACTTATGTTAGTACTTCTTATGCAGTATGCTTTGTTGTCCTAAATATTTGGTTTGGCGCCGACTTCAAAAACTATGTAAATACCTACCCAGATAAATAATTAATGTTCTTATTACATTTATTAGTATAAATTCATTTTTGGCAGAAATTTACTATACGAGGTAGTACTTTGGATGGAATAGAAACAGGAATAGGATGGCGTTTATAACAAATATTTAAACATCTTTAGTGGGTCGGTTTTTTGAAGGTGGTTCACTTTTTCTTAACAATAAATAATTAGTTTGCTTTCGTTTTGGTTTCAGTTTTAAGACTTTTTTTATTTAATACTTTTTAGTGTTATGATTTTTTTCATAGTTAGTTAGGTTCTACATTTAAAGATATTAGTGATAAGTTTTGGGCTAGTTCTGGTATCAGTAACTACCTACTACTTCTGGTAATGTAATGTTTTGGTACTGTAACACCATGACTTTGAATAACCTACTATTATTCGTTTTGCCTGTAGGCCTTGGTAAAAAACTAGGTAGAAGGACTCTTTAAGAGAGAAAAGAAGAGGAATTAAATCCCAACGAAAAAAAAAAACGACGACTTCATGTAGCAAGAGATTGTCTTGTCTAGGTATCGCCAGCATGCTGCTCGTGCTGCAGAAACTGATAAACGAAGAGAGAGATTCGCTTAAAAAAATCTTCATGTGAACAGTCAGCTAAGAACTTATCCAAAACTTATAGCTCAAAAATCTATCACGAATATCTACAAATATGGAACTAACTTACTATGAAAAAACTAAAAGCTTGCCCAAAATTAAAAGTAAGTAAATAAAAAACAGAAAAACTGTATCCAAATCAATTCACCCAAACGTGGGATAATTGCGAAAAAACATACACGCAAACGGATCAAATGGTATCAGACCTTCCTTTTGAAGTCACTTTAAAATACCAAAAGGTTCTCCTAAATGGCACAAATATCACTTTAAAAAATGCATCAACATCGGTTCAGCCAAACGCAAGGTAATCGTTGACAAACATAATTAACATACAGGTTAAACTCCTCTTTGTAAGTTGGCTACTTTTAATTAGAAGTTGCGCAAGTAAATCTGCGGGAAACTGCTAGTATTCAGTAATTATTCGGCAAATCAATTAAACATTCGGCTAAATACAAATGTCGAATGTACGAAATACGAATGTTCGGCTGAACATTCGTATTCATTTAAGTTCATTAATATACCAAAACTTTTTCCTAGACATGACAAATCTTTTTCTGAAAACCGCATCCAAATCGATTTAGCCAAACGCGAGAAAATCCCGGACAAACATACATACATACTTACAGGTCAAACTGAGAACCTCCTTTTTTGAATTCGGTTAAAAAAGAAACATTAAAAAAAGACAAATTTATTATGTATAAACGTTGGCAAAGCACTCGTCACATAGAAAATGTTTATCAGGGCAAGTGTTAGAGAAAGTAAAAAGTTTTATTCTTGTTGCTAGCCATTGCACGCGCAAATGTGGTCATATTTTTCTTGTAATATTCTACACAGGAACGACGCACCATCAAGGAAGGTCCTTCTTTTTTCTCAAGCACGTGCTTTCTTCTTGTCGTCCATCCTGAATGTACTCTGGGTATTAAACTATTTGCCAAAAAACTCTTCAGTACTTCTTATCTTAAGTTTAAAATGTGTATGGATTTATTTGTGACGCATTTATACAAAACTAAAGCATTCATCATAGCGACATTCAAAATGAGATCAAATGCAAGTTTTTTCTACCATTTAAGGGTTTTTTTAATAGGCCCTGGTATGCCGCCATCTGATCAGCTTAATCGACTGATCAGGATAAAGGATGGCCGAGATCATATGCTACTTTGATTTTATAACTGTTTGAAGAGTCCTAAGCCTATTGATGAGATGTAAAAATACGCAGAGACCTCGTCGTAGATTTATAATTTCACTTTTGCAATGAATTAATTATAAGTAAGTATAAAATATATCAATGACGTCGTCGCGATGCAGCCGTAGCAAATGCCGTCCGCTGCCGTCACCGGTCCCGTCTAGAACAAGTCGAGGACTGGTTTTTACGTCTCGCGCCGCGCCGCAGCCCCTTGACATGTCCAAGCGAGGACAACTACATTAGGCAATCTCTTTTGCTTAGATTAGTGGCATACGATCTCGGCCATACTTTAAATATATCTCTATTAATATAACGATAAAATCATAAATGTAATTTTCTTGTTTCGTACTTTTTAGAGCGTGTTTCTGGTAGTCGGGTTTAAGTTTATAAACTCTTTTTTCACTTTTTTTGGAGTAGTAGGAGTAGTATTACATAGTTGAATTATGCTAGCAAAGCTCTTTCAATTGATACCCCACACGAAGCCATCAAGAAATATTTACTTTTTGATTCTTTACTTTATGTCTATAGGGCGCTTTAGTTAGTATAGGAACGTGGAGCCTATAACCAGCGGACAATCAAGAGGCTTCCAGCGGCTTCCAATTATGATAACTAGAAGTTATGAGGGAATAGATGAACATCCATACCCACATGCAGGTCAAAATCATAATCTTCGCCGTAGCCGGGTAAAAATAAAACCAAATGAGTAAAACAAATTTTTTATTTATTTTAAACAGTACTGTATTTCTGTCTAGGCCTAAATGAAAATTTCACTTTCGATCAGCACTGACACTGGCAGTAGAGAACGTGTTTTGATATTTTGATATATTGCTTCCATGCTGGACTGGGTGCGAAAGAAAACATAGAATGTGCCAGCTGCTTCTCTTCCCGGGCATACTGTAAAAGTCAGTTAGTTAAGGTCAAAGTCAGTTAAGGGACAGAGGTTTTTTTGTGGGCGATAGGCTGACCCCCTGTCACTACAATAGTCTACCTCCATCTTTATCATACCTCTAAATTTGTTAAACGTGACATCAGATGGTCTTGTAACCTCTGGTGTTCTGTCTACCCCATAAGGGATACAGGCATGACGTTATGTATGTATGTATGATATATTGAAATGTAAAAACTTGAAAAATCTTTATAACTAACTTTTAGATAATTTTTAGATAGTGTTTTTCGTATAGAAGTTTTGGTATGGTGTATTTGAATGTTCGCTTAATTGTTTTTTTTTTTATATTAAATATGCCAATGTTGTAGGATGTAATGTTTTTTTCATTGCAGTAATTATGTGCCACTTCCAAAACTCACTCCGGAGCTATCAAGAGTTATGATAGCCCAGATCAAGCCAGTCAATTTAGACAATTTTAATCTTTTGTCATACTTTAGATACGCGTTTATGGTAAGTTTATGTACCATTACTAATTTCAGGCCCCCGATTCTGTAATTACCACATGTTAACATAATGTGCCATTTAACATGCGTTATTTTGTCAGTATTATGCCCAATACGATATCGATGAAGAACCATCTTTAAATAATTACAAAAGGAGCAAAAGTTACAAAATCGGGCCCCTGATCAAAATTCATTCTTGTTAATTAATAACCGTATCTACACAATATTACCTTACTAATATTAATTTGTAAACAACACATTCTGAAAGACTGGGAGTTCAGAAAAACATAGAATGTTACAGCTGCTTCTCTTCCCGGGTATACTGCAAAAGTCAGTTAAACGTGATAAAAGCCGTGACATCGGATGGTTTCATGGCCTCTGGTGTTCTGCCTACCCCATAAGGGATGCAGGCGTGAAGTTATGTATGTATGCATATTCTGAAAGAAACTATGATAAGTATTAAACGCCTAAACTTTTCAAAAAAGGACCAAAGTATTAAATGGAAGACAAAAAACAAGCAAACTTAAGTTACAATAAATTAAAGTAAGGTACTATACATTTCATTTTTACTTCTTCCTGGTGTGAAGGTAAAAACAACGCCAAAGCTTCTGGATTCGCATCTCAATCGCAATGGATTTTTGTTAAGTGAAACAGATATTAACCGATAAGACATGATATTGTGTCTTATCGGTTAATATCTGTTCATAGCAACTACGATGATGACAAGGCGACAGATTTTCCTACACCGCAATTTAATAGCAGTGAGTATATGTATATGCGACTTACCGACAGCAACCGTCGGGCCGTAGACCGCGGAGTGCCATCCCTTTTTTCGGGATTTAGGAACGAACACCTTGTTACCAAATATGTATATTTACAAAAAAATATTTCAAATATGCTTAAGTATAGGTCGACCTTTATAAGCATTCGCTGATTGTTATTTAAGATAATCTTCAATGTTAAAATATTCGAAATGTAAAATATTAAACTATTTGTAAATAATCAAAATAATTGAAGATTAAAAAATATATTAATATAGTCTAAATGTACGAGTATCTACGTTGACACATTAACTATGGTTAACTCAAAAACTGGATCTATCATATCCAAGTTAATGACAAACTCACTGTTATTTACCTATGTTACAATAAAGCCCCAGCTAGGCTGTTTAAAACAGTGGTGTCTTGTTTCATCGCCAAATTTCATCCACACTGTTGTTGACAGCGTTTCAAACAAGCTTCCAACCAAGGTCCCGCTAACCTACGCTCCCAACTTGTTTTCAAGCGAAATTTGGTTGCAAACTGCCGTCTACAACAGCCGTCCACCGGCTACACTGTTCAATAAAGTTGTAAACAGTGTAGCTGGTGCTTAAGTATCATTGTTTCATAACAATATTTTACTGATACATTGAAGTTGAATCTAAAATCTCTTATTTTACAGTTGGCAGAATTCCGTCTGTACTATGATTATGCGTTATCTGAGCGCTATATTGTAGACTTCAAGAACATCAATCTTGGATTCCTTGGAAAAATAAATCCCGTTATTCTGAAGAAAGCTGAAATATTAAGCATAGTAAGGATTATTCTTCATAATAATATAAGTAAAAAAGAAAGTTGAGTTGTTTTTCAGCTTCAAAATTTTCGATCTACTGATGAATGATAAAATTTTTGGTAAAATAAGGAAATCTACAAAATCTTACGTGATGTAAAGTGACGATGAGGTTAAGGATATAGCTTTAGAAGATAAAAATTAAGAGTGCATATACTACTCTTTGAATGGCGCTAGCCAAGTGGATTCAAAATTCCAAACAGTGGTCAAAAAATAAATAGTTTTATTAGCAAATTACATCACATCAACGGTGTTTCTTTGTTGACCCTAAACGGGGTTAGAGTTATGCTCTTTTTTATTTTTTACATAAAAATACAGTTAGTTTTTCAATAAAGAAAATAAACTTTAAGCAACTGGATATTGATAATCTTGATTTAATTTTGAGCATTCTTAAAATGCAAGAAAACTCAAAGCCTTATTTTGATTTTCACAATAAATTTGCCTCAGCTATTAACTGTAACTTACTCGGAAATCTGAACCCACAAAATAAACGAAATAATAACAAATAAATAGTATCGATGCAAACACAAAAACCACAATGTCATAGAATGATATAAGCGAATGTTAATATTTGTATCTGTTCAATTTAATTTAAAGGTTTAAAAACAGAACACAGCAAGATATCATATTATGGACTAAAATTAAAGTTTTTACTTCAGACAGAGAAAACATACTACTGTATGCCCATCTGGCAAATTTTGATATAGTCTGGCCAATGAAAAAATCTGGCGAATTTAAAAAAAATCCCATCATGATACCCGACTATAATACGACACATATGGATTTAACAAACTCAACAAAACTTTTTGATGAGAAGTATATGATTAAAATGGTAGGCAACTAGTATTAATAAGGATAAAAGACTAAAATACAATAATAAATACAATTTATTCATTGTAATCAAAATGTGAATCCATCAATTCTATATGGAATGAATCGTCAGAGTCACTGGTATCGCTGTTTCCTACATTGTTTATGAAACTATCAATTTTTTTATTTTTTTATTCGTCTTCAAATATGAAAATTCCAAAATCTCAATTACCAAAACCACCAAGAACTGTTCGATTGACAATAGTGATACCAGAATAAGTTGCCATATAAAAAGTTTGCAAAATCAATATTTATTTATTATCTTTAGAGCAATTCCTTTTATTAAAAAGCTTAAAGGGATCTATAATACTTTGTATTCAAATATTGTATATATACTGTATACAAATATATATTCTAAATTCCATAGGCATTCTGCTTTCATATTTTTTTTCATATTTCATTTTCTGAAGTGCTGTTAGCAAAAGAGAGTAAACTAAGCTTTGAAGCTTAATAAAGCTAGAGCTATGTCAATGTATCTTCTATAATTATATTTAAATATAGGAACATTACCTTTGCGCTATACTTATTATTCAACGTCGATTCGAAGAATCTCCAAATTAACCTGAAGTATATTTTTCTGTGAGAAGCCCAATTTTTACTGACGCTTTTTGTAGTAAATTAAAATAAAAAATACGAAAAATCTGTTCAACACATTAAAACATTTTTTATTATAAAAAGCAGTCTCAGGTTAAACTTCAAGTTTCTCACGAAGGCGTGAGTAAGTAAGGACTCTTAATCCTGTTTGTAAATTTCGATAAAATATTTCTTCAAATATTGTCTTTCAGCGATTATCCATTACTATTTTATTAAAATTATCCCGCTTCCTTTTTATGACTGTCCAAACACGATTTACTCATTCCCTACCTACATGGAACAGACCGTCTTCTTTTTTTTCTTATCGTGTCGATGAATAGATAAGTATAATAGAATTATATTTTACTCGCCCAGAAACTTGCCACTTTTATTGCATTGTCGCTGGCCAGTGCGAGGTCCTCAATTAGTGCAGCTTTCCGGGCACATATGGCAGGACAATAGGTGCAGCATAGTCTCTGGAGTCATTTCGCACAGGCAATGGTCGTCTCCGTCAGCGCTAAATCCCCATTTAATTAAGTTTTCCTGCTTCGGTCGACCTGGGGCCGAAGTCTATTGAGCACAGATAGGGAGCCCAGATTGGCCCAGGCAGATCTTGCCCAGGTGGGAGGTTTTCAGACGATGATAAAAGGGTTTGCGAGTATTTTCAACCGACTTCCAAAAAAGGAGGAGGTCCTCAATTCGTCTGTATGTTTTTTTTGTGTTTTGTTCCACGATATTTCGGTCAATTATGAATTATTTTGAAAATTGTTGTTTCATATGAAAGAGGATACTTCATAGTTACGTCCCATTGAAATCGGTTGAGTACTTCATTGAAAATTTCAAACGTTTGAAAAAATATGTATGATTTCGGAGAATGTTTACGTTGATGACATTTTCAACTCGGCCAAAGTTTTGACGTGAAGTCGGTTTTTTTAATGCTCTGCATTCGTTGATTATTGTTTCCACAGGTCGATTCAGATTTGAGCGGCCTTAGCGGGGCTTATCGGAGAGACCGAGTGATAGAAACTTTTCCGGCTCTAAAGCCTTAGGGGCCTGGGAGAATATGGGTGCTTTGGGTGTTTGGTATCAGTGACCATTTAGGATTTCTCGATAGAACTTGTTAAAGAACGCTTTTTTATAGACCTTAAATTTTTGGATAACAGCGCTTATATGCAATTAGAAACAACTTTTTTGCCAGTTAAAAATACCATTGCATATTATGGATTGGGCAATATCTTCTATTTTAGTTGTTTTATTGGAATGCGTCATTTAGAGACTCAGATCCAATGAAAACCTTGAGCCTTTTTTTATAAAGTTGGTATACAGCAGCACTCTATTTGTTCAAGGAAATAAGTTGTATCCAGAAAATATAACTGTTTAACTGTTGTTCAAATATTAACAGGGTCTTATTACATCTTCAGGAAGCTTATGGCTCAAAAATCAAAGGAATCCACATACTGAACGCACCATCGTTTGTAGACAAAATACTGTATATATTCAAGCAAGCGTTACGTGAAAAGGTAGCTAGTCGCATACACGTCCACAACTCCTATGAAAGCCTTCAAGAACATATTCCAAAAGATGTTCTTCCGAAGGACTATGGTGGAGAGGCTGAATCCTGCGCACAGCTTCAAGGTAAATTTCATAGAATTAACTTACACGAGGCACATATGGTCACCTAATAAACCTTAAAAATTTCTTCGATAATCTTAAAAAATTACAAACAATATCACTTATGGAACAAAAACTCTTTCATTTAAAACGTAAAAAAAGCAAGTTTAATTTACATTAGCTAAAACAAGAAAAAAACGATAGTATCTTTATTTTTAATATTAATAAAAATTGTGAAAAGCTCATTAAATACATTTGTGCAGGTGTGTATGTAGTAATAGGACTTTAGGAACAGTAACTATGCACAATTTTATCGACTAAAATACCCCATATGGTAGGTCAATTCCAAAAAAATACGACACAAAGACAAAAAGGATGAGTTTACTATGTAAAAAAATATATAAAAGTTCTCTGATGCTATTAAGTTACTGCTCCTAAAGTCCTGTTACTACACACTGTATAAATCTTCAATTTCGCAATCATATTAAAAATAATAAAACAAATTTCTCTAAATATCGACACAAAATACTCCAAAATACAACAAGATATTACTCCGGTCTTTACAAATGAAATCGTATTTTTTTTTTTTCAGAAAAATGGAAAGAAATGCTGAATTCTAAAGAAGGACAGCGCATTATGGAGGAACTAGAGCACTTTGTATCAGATGAATCACAAAGAAAAGATTCATCTTTCAATGTAGAATACTTGGGTATGCCCGGATCATTTAGAAAATTAAGCGTTGATTAGAAAAAGTAAACGATTTTTCCGATTGTGAAGTGGGTGATTTTAAAATGGGCAAGATGGTGTTTCAAGTGATTTTGTTTTTAAATTGAATGTTATTGATAAATATAATTACAATTTTAAAAGTGTTGTTTTTTTTATCTTTTTATGTCTTTTTGCTATTGCCAAATTAGACAGGCTAAAAATTTGACTTTGAATCTCAACACAGGAGCTGAAGGTGCTCTTACCATTTCGCTACTGATACTTATGCCACTAAATAAGCTTGTGTTTCAAACAGAAGAAATACTTTCTATAAACATGATATTTTAATGACCTCAATTCGTCATTACAATCTTTGATCTTTGATGCTTCTATGCTGGACTGGGAGCGAAAGAAAAACATAGAATGTGCCAGCTGTTTCTCTTCCCGGGCATACTCTAAAAGTGAGTTAATGGACCGAGGTGTTATGGGAGGCTTTTTTGTGGGCGATAGGCTGACCCCCTGTCACTGCAATAGTCTCTCTCCACTATTATAATGCCCCCAAATTTGTCAAACGTGACATCAGATGGTTTTATTACCCCTGGTGTTCTGCCTACCCCATACGGGATACAGGCGTGAAGTTATGTATCTATGTATGTAATCTTTGATTTTAAGCCTCTCTTACTTCACAATACGGGACTTCTAACTCTGATTTTGAAGTCTCTAACTTTGACACTTAAAAGACTTAATATTAAAGAGTGCAATGTCGGACACGACCAAACAATGTATAGCTACCTATCTAATATAAAATTAAGGTACTTTAAGAATTAACTGCATAATGTTACAAATCTATGCGCTACTTCAGTTTGATTTCCCTAGAGCTTCAACAGTTTTCTACTAATAATCGATTTAGTTCATTCCTTCTTATAAGGGCTAATAGATAGTATACGTTTAAAGTTATAAATTATGTGATATGCTTCTATGACATTTACAAAATTACACGTTTTCATGTTTCTTACATTTTGAGCAGAACTCACTAGATTTTAAAATTACTCACTTTTATCGATGACTTAACAAGCGTTTAAAATCCTACTGTGATGGTAAGATGTGATCGAATATGAAAGCAAACGGGTTTAAAAAGGTATGGCTGTTCATAAAAAGAGGTACTTACAGAGCTGTGTATTAGCTAATTTATTTTATGGATTTGTTAGTAGATTTGATTTGTTAGTTGCGCGCGGTTTTACCCGCGCAATTTCGAATCCCGCGGGAATTTCAGTCTGGAATAGCACAAGTAGCCTGTGTGCTATTCCAGACTGTATATTATCACTGTGCCAAATTTCATCCAAATCCGTTGATCCGTTCTCCCGTGATTGAGAAACAAACATCCATACATCCAGACATCCAAACTTTCACATTTATAATATTAGTAAGATAAATAAAATACAGGGTTGTTTTTTTACACAAAATAGTCTATAAACGATAGAAACCATTTTTGAAAAACAAAAATTTTTTAATTATTCTTACAAGAAAATTAGTATATTCGGAAACATATTAAGCAAAGCATAGTCACTCCAAATTATGAATGAATACCATTAAAATAAAGACGACTACGCGCTACTACGTCGTAGTATTATTAATTAAATTCAACGTCGTAGTAGCTGTGTTCATCAACAGCGACTATTTGTAAAACAGTTTGTGGTGCCATATCTTTATTTTTTTCTACTGAGAGTTACTAAAATAAATATGCAGGTATGCTTATGTCATATCAAAGAATATAATATTTAAATTTGGCTGATGGTTGAAAAAAACCCTGTATATTATATTATAAAAAAAAGCAATGCTGCCGTTTAATATAAAAATGATGGAACATAAAAGTACTCTTTGCATCCGTAAAAGCCACGCTAATTCTTTACAAGCTTCGTTGATCCTTTTAATAAGTAATACCATTTAAACCTTACAAGATAGCTTCCGTAAGATCCTGAGCAAGAAACCTCGAGCAATATCTTATAATCTTTAATCTTCTTAACATTAGTTTGGTGCAAGTACTTAAGATAACATTGATGTTCAAGGGAAATCCACTAGTTTTTTATTTTTTACTTTTCTTCTTATAAAAACGAAAATCTTGTTTATTTATTTGTATTTGTACGTACATACATACATACATAACTTCACGCCTCTATCCCTTATAGAGTAGGCAGAACACCAGAGGTTATAAAACCATCTGATGTCACGTTTGACAAATTTGGAGGCTTTATAATGATGGATGGAGACTATTTTAGGTCAGTGTTTCGCCCACAAAAAAAAACCTCTAATAAAACCTCTGTCCCTTAACTGACTTTTACAGTATACCCGGGAAGAGAAGCAGCTGGCAAATTCTATGTTTTTTCTTCGCTCCCAGTTCAGCGTGGAAGTAATATTTGTAGTATTTTAATATTTTCTTATTTGTTTGATCTTACTAATATTATAAATGTGAAAGTTTGAATGTATGGATTTATGTTTGTTCCTCAATCACGGTAGAACGGTTTAGCGGATTTGGATGAAATTTGGCATAGGCATAGTCTGAAATAGCAATAAAATAATTTTCGTCTTGAAATTCTTGAGGGATTGTAAATTGCGTTGGTAAAACCGCACATCAGCTACTAGCTGTTAAACAGTAGTATATACCATTCAGTTCGACTTGGTTTTACCTAATTATCCATATTAATATTATAAATGCGAAAGTCTGTCTGTCTTTTGCGCTCAGGGCTAAACTACAACACCGATTTAATTGAAATTTGTATTGAAACAATAAAGGCGCAGGTGAAAGCTTATCAGATACATAAACCAAAAGAAAACTTTGTTTCTATAAACTAGTAAAATTAATGAAGCTCAAGCTGCGCATGTCTTTTGAATATATTTTTTTTGCAAGTCCCTACTATTATTTTACATCTGCAACTTTTTTCCATTTCTCCACACTCCTTTATTTATCGAAATTCTAACAAAAATATTCATCACAATATTTGAATTCATGAAGGTTCCAGCATAAGGGTCCACACATATTTTGGATCTCAATTCATAGTTATTAGGGTATTTCTTGGACTATAAGTATGGTTTTTCGATTAGGTAAGCACCTATGTTTCTGAGATATATTCAAAATGATAGTAAAACTATAGTGTTTTCTTTTGAATTCTATAGTATTAAAAATAAGTATGAATATAACTTGATAATAATTGAAAAAAAAGCAAAAATTGTGGGACACCCTTAGGTTGAAATATGAATGTTACTAGCATGCTGTTGGTCTAAAACAATTGAACGTAGCAATAAGGGTGACCATGAGGCTATCTTTTTTTTATTTATATTAGCCGAACAACCTTTGCATGTTTTTGCTCGTTGCCAACCCTACACGTGTAATTTTTTTAGCATTATTAGCTAGCTTGAGTACAACAAAGACTCTGCTCGGTAGCAACGGCTGTTCTTACCTTTTTTAACCGACCTCAAAAAAAGGAGGTTATCAATTCGACCTGTATGTATGTAATATTTTCAGAACTGCCCAGTTTCGAATATGTAAGTCTATATCAGCGTCTGAACAAATGTGCGAAATTTCAAAAATGGATGTATGTATGTCAGCAAGTATGTAGGTATGTACGTTTTTTTGTTTGTGTTCGCATATCTCCGGAACTACAAGTTCGATTGAAGTGATTCTTTTTTTTGTGGTACAAGGTATTGTCCACTTTAGGGAATACTGCAAGTTTCATCAAAATTGGTTCTGTAATTTTTGAGATGGGGAATTTCAACCGACTAAAGAAAAATATATATATCTACCTACAATACTAACATCGAGTACCTTTATGGACTTACCTAGTTGACCCTACAACTTAAGTTAAAAAAAAAGGAAATAAAAATATTCTAAAAATTAAGACCGATATACGGCATACTTTTCTATAATGAACCATGATGAAGATAATTTTAACCCTAGGATGGTAACAGGGGTGCCCCAACACCCCACGCAAGCAATCACGCGCCGATTAGTTGAAAAATATAAGCTGTATCGCTCTAACATTTTGTGTATTCTTTTCTCTTACCGCGATTCATTAGTAGCCGTTGCGCGATGAGAGCGGCAACACGTCAATTTCGGTCTGCAGGTATGTGTGGGGTGTTGAGTCACCCCTGTTACTATTTACGTAGGTGTTTTCTTTTGTTACTGTATTTTTTTATATACTATTTTCAGTTCATTATGGCTTTTTGTAATGATGAATAGCTTGAGCGGTACTTAAATAATATTGCTGAGGATGATGAGAGTGAAATAGAGCCATTAGAGGCGGAGGAGGCTTTTGAAAATGAAGATAACGTCTCCGTGCATTCCGAACAAGACGCCATTGTTTCCGGTTCAGACGAAGATGATGTGCCTTTGATAATTGGTTCACCTTGGTGTCTCTAGCAGACCAGTTATTGAAGGAATATCGACTGACTTGTATTGGAACTTTACGTAAAAATAAACGTGAGATACTACCAGCTTTCTTACCGAATAAATCAAAGTCTGCTTTGTCCTCTCAGTTTGCATTTGATCAAGAGAAAACGTTAGTCTCCTTTACTCCAAAGGTAAACAAATTGGTGATATTGCTATCTACTATGCACAATAAGGAAGAGATCAATCCCGTATCGCATAAGCCAGTTATAATAGATGATTACAATGCGACAAAGGGAGGTGTCGATACCTTTGACAAAATGATGCACAATTACACGACTGCGAGGGGTACTCGACGCTGGCCTTAAGGTTTTTCTTTGGTATGTTAGATCAAGCAGGGATCAACTCTATGATTCTTTACCTAGAAGCTAAGCATCCGAACACGCCAGCTACTAAATTTAGAAGTTATTTTCTAAAAACACTAGCATTGCAGCTAGCCGAGCCACACATGAGACGACGACGCCTGGAGTCAAATTTACCTCGACAACTATCGGGAAATATAAGGGCTATTCTAAATGTCCCCGAAGAAGTTCCAGCTAGTGAACCTCCCACTAAATTGCAAAAACAAGCTCGATGTGCATTGTGCCCTCGAAAGAATGACAAAAAAGTGAAGATTTTTTGTTCAAAATGCAAAAACCTGCGTGTCCTGAACATCGTGTAGAAATTTGTCTCAATTGTGTTTAAGTTGCCAGTTTTTTTTTTTTTTTCAAATCTTATTCCGTTTAGTAACTGATTGATCTCAAGAAGAGTGTTTTTTTAGTTTGTTTCAATAGTAAAAAGTTTTATTTTTCATTAAACAAAAGATTTTTATTCATTTAATTATCATGGGGTGACGAGGCACCCCTGTTACTATGCGTGTTCATTTAAATTATGTTACCATCGTAGGGGAGCTAATATCGACCACCTAAATCGTCGACCACTTTGGCGATGGGGTTAACCTATCTGCCTCAGACGCCAGTGGTTGCGGGTTCGATTCCCGCCCGGAACAAGAAAAAACAAATGTTCCGGGTCTGGGTGTTTATGTATATGTGTATTTATATTCTAGGTTCCCCCCTAGTTCGCTACATGGCATCCCATAACACAAGCTATGCTTACTTTGGAGCCAAGTAGTTGGTGTTATTGTCTGGGGATTTTATTTATTTATTAAAAATATGAAGCGCTGAGCAACGGCGCCGTGAAACGCCACGGCATACGGCGCCGTGAAACGCCACGGCATACGGCGCCGTACCGTAGAGATGGATCCACGGCCTTAGTGGTGACTTGCATGTAACGAACTATTTGGCGTTTGTGTGCTCCGGTATATTTGACGACGGTGGATGGCCTGAGCAATTTGATCACTTTGGCTGTGTTTATGTTCATGACTATTTAAGATGCTTCTCAGTATTCGGTAGTCTTGGCTGCTACTCACTTATTGAAGCTGAAGTCATTGGATACCCGGTTACTTAGAGATTAGAGCACCCCCCGGCGGCTGACCTGGGTTCGATCCCCGGCAGGGACGAATTTGTTAAGTATTTTCCAATTTCTGTAGTTTATTGGATATTGGATAATCCCGATCCCGTACATAGAAACTAACACATGTTCCCATTTATAATAAAAAAAATATGGTTATATACTTTTCAAGCTTATTTAATTCACTAGCTACTGTCCATACTTAAAGTTCTAAACGAAATCTAATTTGAGTAATGTGGTGTGAAGCTTAGAAATTCATTTTATTTAGTATATGCAGGAGCTCAGCTTCTAGGCAGTATTCGTTAGGCTGCAAACTGGACGGCAGCGACAGGGAAAATGACAGCGAGAGCGACAGCTAAAACGCGGAGAATCTGGGCCGTTCTCGACGCCAGCGGGCGCCCGAGCGGTTTGTCGCGGTTTCATACAAACTCAATTCTTTCTATGGTGTGGCGGAAATCGCTGCCCACGCCACTGCCCGCGCCGCTGTCGCTCTCGCTGTTGCTGTCGCTGCCGTCCAGTTTGCAGCCTTAGGGTTTGTTTGTTTGTCTTGTGAACGATGAAGCTTATTAAACACGATAGAAATAATTACAAGGCAGTTACTCAGTCCTGAGAATGTCGGCTTGGTCATAATACCGGCTTATTCACGATACAATCTTTATTCCGACCAAGTGGTTCTAGGCGAGTATGGCGTTACAAGTCGGCAGATTGGGATGAAATGCGACATTTCTTCGCATCTTATCCGTGGCGGCAAGCTTGTTTTACATCAACCGATCCATCGTGCTGCGCTGATGCAGTCTCAAGTGTGATAGGTCAAGCAATGGAGTTCTTCATTCCCTACGCTGATCTATCCCTTGAAACCAAAGCTCGCCCATGGTTTAGTGCTGAATGCTTTTCCGCTGAAAAGCGTAAGCGAGAAGCGTACAAAGCCTGGGCAACCGCTCGCAGAAGCAAAGCCGTGGATTCGCATGAACACAAAAAGAGGTACAATGCTGCCGCCAAGTCCTGCAAAAAGGTGATCAAGAGAGCTCGTTTCGCCCACATAGGCTGTATCGGAGACAGAATAGCCTCATACCCCTCGGGAAGTAAAGCTTTCTGGTCCCTCGCCAAGTCGGTCGAAACGAACTTTTGTCGCCCGTCGCTGCCGCCTCTTCGGAAACCTGACGGTTCTCTGGCCCACACCGCTAAGGAAAAGGCGGCTTTATTTGCCAGTATCTTTGCGGAAAATTCTCGTCTAGATAGCCAAGGTAAAATCCCACCCCAATTACCTCAGTTCGGTCCTACAATGGGTACCGTTCATATTCGCCAAAAGGAGGTTCTTAAGTGCTTGCTGCACCTTGACGAGAATAAGGCTAGCGGTCCAGACGGTATTCCTGCAGTGGTATTGAAACGCTGCGCAGCTGAGTTGTCTCCCGTTTTGACGCGTCTCTATAGACTCTCTTTGGAATCTGGTAAAGTCCCCAAATCCTGGAAGCTGGCTAACGTACAACCAGTACCGAAGAAGGGAAGCCGTGCTGATCCTGTCAACTATCGACCAATTTCAATCACTTCCATACTTTGTAAAGTCATGGAACGTGTATTGAACAATCGACTCCTGGCATACCTTGAGACCAACGAGCTCCTAAGCGATAGCCAATATGGTTTCCGCAGTGGACGCTCGACCGGCGATCTTCTCGTGTATGCCACACACTTATGGAGTGAGGCCTTGGAGGGTCATGGTGAAGCAATAGCTGTAGCCTTAGACATCTCCAAGGCCTTTGACAGGGTCTGGCATGATGGTCTCTTAAGCAAGCTTCCAGCATATGGCATACCGACCGGGCTTTGCGACTGGATATCTGATTTTCTGAGGGAACGGTCGATTCGAGTAGTCTTAGACGGCTACTCCTCTGACCTAATGGCAATTAATGCCGGGGTACCTCAGGGATCTGTTCTCTCTGCAACTTTATTCTTGCTGCACATTAATGACCTCCTAACACCAGGCATTATTGGATATGCTGATGACAGCACTGTTGTTGAGAGATATATATCCAATGCGCGAACGAGCGCCCATGAAATCCAGGTTTTGAGAGAGTCTATGATTGAGCGCGTTGATTCGACCTTGCGGAATGTGTCCGATTGGGGCGAATCTAACCTGGTCAAATTCAACGCCTCCAAAACACAAGCGTGTCTATTCTCCGCAAAAAAGAGCACCTTTACTCTTACGCCCCCTTTCCAGAATGTATCTGTTCCCATCACCGATCAACTAGGGCTTTTGGGCGTCACTATAACGTCCAAATTAAACTTCGGACAACAAATTGAGTCTATGGCAAAAACGGCTTCCAAAAAATTGGGTATCATCTCGAAGGTCCGGCGGTACTTCAGCCCTGAACGGCTCCTCATCTTATACACAGCCCAAGTGAGGTCTTGCATGGAGTACTGTAGTCACCTTTGGGATGGTTCTGCCAAATACCAGCTCGAAGCGCTAGACTCTGTTGACCGAAGAGCCCGAAAACTCATAAATAACAACAACCTTACAAATAAAAAATTGCAGACGCTGGAGCATCGTCGTAAGGTTGCTTGTTTGACAGTATTTTATCGGCTACATTTTGGTGAGTGTGCGAGTGCTCTTTTTGACCAAATTGAACCCACCCCTTTTTACCACCGGACTACCAGACGCAAACAGAACTTCCATCCGTATATAGTGGATATACCAAGAAGTCGAACAAAACGCTTCGATAGTTCCTTTTTGGTACGGATTGCCAAGGTGTGGAACAATCTGCCTGCGTCTGTTTTTCCTGACCACTACAGTCCTGGAACTTTTAAGTGTCGAGTGAATAGGTTTCTCGTGGATGGACGTGTAACACCATAGTCTTCATGCGCACTTTCCATCAGGTGGCATGGAAGACAAACGTCCTATCCTTACAATATAAAAAAAAAAATTCGCTATTACGTTCCGCTATTACTTTACCATTACAACGCTAAAACCAATTAATACCGAGCTACTATAAACCATCCGTTTGAGACACGTCCGCACGCCTAGCCTTCCTAAACGTCTATGTGTCACTTGCCATCACCCTACTTCAAGATATAACCTATGGCGCTGCAATCGGATGTCAGTCATTTATTGCATTTAGCGCCCTCTTTAACAGTACTACCAACATACTTCCGCTACCATGATGAAGTCATACAGACATCTTAATATCGCAAACTCATCGTTATCGCCAACAGTCTAGGTTTTTTTTTTGTGGTCTTTGATTGATCATCTTTCTGAAGAATCTTTACTTTAGAACATAGATGAATATAAGTACTAAGAGTACTTTAGAAGAGACTCAAGGACCTGTAATAGTTTATAAAAGAGTTGATAACAAATCCTACTCCTACTCATGGTGCGGTGCGGTGTAATATTGTAAAGCGTAGCCGTTTGCAAAGATACGTCCGTCTGCGTAGTTAAGGCGAGTATTTTCGAGCGCAGTAGGCATTTACGCTATATGGGACTGCGTGGCGGGCAGTCGCGTAAATGAACACGTCAGCGCACAGAATTGTCACAGTATAATTAATAGTAGTAATATAGTAGTACTATACCTATAGTGTGGCTTATTATACGAAATTCGTTTCTACGATGACTAAAACTTATGTCAAGGATGATATAATATAATCTATATTTTTTATTTATCTGGATTTATTAGTTTATTGCGATACCTATACTTACTATTTTATTTTTTATAAATATTGTAATGGCCATTTTATAGATGAAATGGTTTTAAATTTATATCCTTACTGAATTCTGTTGTGAAAATCGTGCTATTTTGACTTGAAAGTATATCGTGACGTTAATTTATAACTTTCATAAATTATTTGTTCCAAAATTCATTAAAATCAGATAAGTAGGTAGTTGAGATCTTTTACATAATCTTTTATGTCTTATTTCAATCCTATAGGGGCTGGTGTTTGAAAAAAAGTAGGGTTTGGGAGCTATTTTCATTACTAATTTTCTACAAATCGGTCGGATGGTTTGGCTGAATAAAGGAACAGAAAGATAGACTTTCGCATTTATTATTTAGTATGGATCCGTTATTTAGTCACTACAATACGAGTTAATTTGAGCTAAATAATGTAGTGTGAATGTTACAAATAATTTTTTTTTTTATGAAATGAAATTCAATCCACCCCTTCGTAATGTGCACCTGTTTACACGAAGTAGTAAATTTTTAGTAGTTATTAATATCTAAAAAATAGTAATGTATGATTATATTCTTAAATGTCTATGTGTCGTCATAATCTATTAGCCGTCTAATCTATAAAACCGAAGGGTTTGTCTGTTTGAACTTTGAACTAGATTATTTGTGAAAGAACCGATCAGATATAATTTAATGTTATTAAAGTTGATGTATAAAGGTCCAAAACACTATATTTTTGAAAACATAGCATATAAAAGTTTAACCACAAAATACATAAAAGGTGATTAATTTAAACTAACTTTTAAGACTGTGAAATTATAACTATATGGAAGCGTAATTTTAACACACAGGAAAATTGGTGGTAGATGCCATCTATATTCCCTTTCAAGAACGAAGTAAGTACTTTTTATTTATTAATAACTAGGTACATCAAAAGAATTGTAGGAGGCAGCATTACTCAAAAACATATTTCTTGAAATTATAAAGATACGAAACTAATTTGATATCTGGAACTTTTGAAATAGAGTCTATTTTACTCGTGACGAAAATAAATACAAGAAGGTATTTTAACGGACAGACATTATCAATCCATTATTTTATTGGACGTTTAAGTACAGGCAAAGCAATATTATTTGAACGTAACCCATTCAGACAAATTAACAAACAAATTAAATGATATTCGTTTCGATATTAATAACTAATACCCATCAGCACCTCACCATCAGTGCTAATGTCTTATCAGCACTCATCAGTACCTATCAATACCCATTAGTACTTATCAGTAGTTACCCATCTGCACCCATAAACACCTATGAGAAGCCATCAGCACCTATCAGTACCCGTCGGAACCCAATAGCATCTCTCAGCATCCTTCATTACCCATCAGCACCTATCAGCACATCTGAGCACCCAACCTATCAGTACTCAACAGCATCTATCAGCAACCATCATTACCCATCAGCACCTGTCAGCATCCATCAGTTACAATCGTTACCTATCAGTAACTATCAGCACCTATCTATCAGCATTCATCAAAAAGAACACCTCTATAATATACAACTTTGCATAGATGTTCTTTGATACTTATACAATGTGTTAGGGTTCCGACTTTTGATACTTTACCTACGTGATATACATCAAATTTCATCGACAAAAGTCACCTTAGGGGGGGGCGCACCCCTCACCCCTCGTGATGGGGGTGATTTAAAAATTTCGTTTCTCTGGTTTGCTTTAAGTTCGTAAAACCATTTTTTTTTCATATTTATTGTGTGTATCTTGTTGAATTACATCTCATTTTAAAGCTTATTAAATTTACCAACTTTTGATACCACATTCACTAAAAAGTCATAAGAAGAAAAGAATTAATTTTAATGACTTAGAAAAAAAAACTTACTTTTTTGTAGTATTTTTTTAGTTTTTTGTCATTAAAAAAAAAACGAAGCCCTTAACAATGCATTTTTTTCTTCTTAACTAGTACTATTTGAGTTTATCTTTCTAACGATACAGAATACGACAGTTTAACTTCAAAGAAACAGTCCTAACTGCTAAGCTAAAATGACATCAAAATAAAAGACACGAAATTTACAATCTCTTTTTTATTTAGTTTTGCCGATTTTAAGTCAATTTAACAATTGTTCAAAGTGACCACCATTGTTTAATAAACAAGAAGTAGCCCTTAATGCTACTTGTTGTGTAGCTCTTTTAATCATAGCTCTGTCGGCTTTTAATTCATCAGCTGCAGTCATAATTTTTTGCAGCAGCTCTTCTCTTGTTGTAGGCACCTCTAGGTAAACCCGCTGTTGCATGGTCCCCCACAGGAAGAAATCTAGAGGTGTCAAATCAGGGCTACGAGCCGGCCAGGCAATTGTTCCTCCTCTTCCAATCCAGGGGGTGTAGTGTTCATCCACATATGCTCGTACATTCCGGGCAAAATGGGCAGGAGCTCCATCCATTTGCAAATAAAAAGACCGGCGTTCACGTCTGTACTCCAATGGTAGCTCATGTAGGAAATCCCCTCTTAGAAATTCCAAGAATCTCTCACCATTAAGATTGTCTGGTAAGACGATGGGACCTAGCAGCTCATCATCAATAATGCCTGCCCACACGTTGATTGAGAATTCGTGTTGGAACGAGGCGGGCCTCACAGCATGGGGATTTTCATTAAGCCACAAATGATGGTTTCGGTGGTTGGTTATCCCAGCTCTTGTGAATTTGGCTTCATCAGTCCATAATATTCGCCGTACGAAGTTTGCATCATGTCTCACTTTCCTATTAAGCCACGCACAGAACACAAAGCGAGCAGCATAATCTGGTTCAATTAAATTCTGAACTCGACGAAAATGAAACGGCCGTAATCCTTCCCGACGTAGAACTTGCCACACCGACCAATGCGAAATCCCAAGTCTTCTGGCAATATTTCTAGTGCTAAGTCGCGGGTCACTGGCAATCATTTCAATGATTTCTTCTTCCATGTCTGGTCTCCCCACAACAGCACGTTTATTAGGCGGCTGTCGGATTCCATGAGTGCGCAATCTTGCAAAAACGCTTGCAAAAGTTGGAGCAGAAGGTATGCGCCTTGTAGGGAATCTAATTCGATATTCCCGAACAGCAGCCGCAGCGTTTCCATTGGCGTATCCATAAATAAATACAATGTCGGCCACTTCACTTGGTGAATAATTAACTGCCATAGTATCGAGTAAGTAGTACTTAGCTAAATTCGAAAGTAAAACTTTGTAGCAATCGCAACGAGAAACGAAGGACAACTGATTAGCAAGTAGAAATCCTAACCAGTACCTTAGTATTGTTATCTCATTCACTATTAGACTGAAAGAGATTCATGTTTCGACTCGTACGATGCGCGGGGCGACGTGATTGGTGCGCTCTAGCCTTTCGGCACGGGCCTCGCCCTGATCATCCCTCGCCAACGCAGCGAGCGCAGAGGCAGTCAGGCGAAAACCTGAAGCAACCTGCTACCGCATTGCGCGCGCGCTCTAACTCGCGAGTCTTGATAGTACTTAAATTTTGTAACTAGGACGTATTACCTTAGTAAAATAAACTTTTGATATTTTAATTTCGTGTTTCCTTTTAACTAATTACTGAACCGGGCCTAAATTTTGGCATCGTTAGAAAGATAAACTCAAATAGTACTAGTTAAGAAGAAAAAAATGCATTGTTAAGGGCTTCGTTTTTTTTTTAATGACAAAAAACTAAAAAAATACTACAAAAAAGTAAGATTTTTTTTCTAAGTCATTAAAATTAATTCTTTTCTTCTTATGACTTTTTAGTGAATGTGGTATCAAAAGTTGGTAAATTTAATAAGCTTTAAAATGAGATGTAATTCAACAAGATACACACAATAAATATGAAAAAAAAATGGTTTTACGAACTTAAAGCAAACCAGAGAAACGAAATTTTTAAATCACCCCCATCACGAGGGGTGAGGGGTGCGCCCCCCCCTAAGGTGACTTTTGTCGATGAAATTTGATGTATATCACGAAGGTAAAGTATCAAAAGTCGGAACCCTAACACATTGTATAATATATATCCCATAACTTTGAGGTTTTGTTCCTTACTTAAAAAAATAATACTTTTGGCCAAAGAATATGTGGTTAAAAATTGCATACTTTCCAAGATATCCTCGGACTTAATATAATGAGTTCATAAATTATCACCCGTGTAAAATCTCATCCAGTCAATAGACGCGTGTCACTGAAGTCATACAATAAACAAGAAAAACATTTTAAACGTTGAGGAATGTTGCATACAATGTACACCGCAAAACGTCACAAACTGTACCTACCTGTGCATAGCGATAAAAAAGGAGTAGAAAAAGCCACGTTGTCATACTTCGCATAAAGTTATTTTTGACTTAATTGAATTATTTTGCATGAAAAATAAAAACCAAAAGAAATTTGAAAAATTATTCACATGTTATTTGATTCTTATTCACATGTTATAGAAAAATTAAAACTGTATTCAAAGAGTTTTCAAAAACTCGCTTCTTCACCCAGGAATCGAACCGACTTAAATCTAAAAATGAAGATTTCATGGTTTTCCTTTAAATAAATTAACCTAGTATGTGAGA
The DNA here is from genome assembly GCA_944452665.1 of Stenoptilia bipunctidactyla. Classification (NCBI taxonomy): domain Eukaryota; kingdom Metazoa; phylum Arthropoda; class Insecta; order Lepidoptera; family Pterophoridae; genus Stenoptilia; species Stenoptilia bipunctidactyla. Next base: position 12,533,690 of record OX101737.1, on the reverse strand, counting down.
GAGATTTTATTCTTGTGATTGGCTCTAACGAACCACACAATAAAATTACAGGGTGTCATTTTTACAGATTTTAGTCGGTTTGACTCCCAGGTGAAACGAGTGAATTCTTGAAAATCTTTGAATGCGGTTTTATTTCTGTTCAATAATAAAGGACAGTTTCTTTTGAGTAAATTTTGCTATCTCTATTATTTATTATCGATTTATCGCAAAAAAAATTATATGATTTTTTTTTGCACTTGTTGTCTAATAAACTTATAAAAAAAGAAATAAATATCAGAAACAAGTTTTTAGTTCTATATTCAGCAGTGATAATTGTTTATAATACTCCTTTAATTTATCAATCAAAATATAAAATGTTACTAAACAAAAATTAAATAATTAAATTGTCGTACTGTTATGTGTACGCTATGGTCAATAAGACGATCAATTACGCGGGAAAATTGGGAGCAAAAGCGACACAGGTCCTACCTCCATGACGCCTCGCGTGGTACTGAATTGTATCGCACCGCCGTCTTTATTATATTATATTATATTAGAAAAAATAGAACAGTTTAAGAAAAAAATTATCCACATAATATAATTTTATGCTACATTACCAATATTATGACAAGTTTTTGTAAGTATAAGTTTGATATTCTCTTAGAATATCGGAAAATCATTTAAAATTTTCATCTTTTTCGTAATTTTTTATGATCGAGTAAAGTTTTTAGTATCGCGTTTTGATCCAGATATTTATAAAATATATGAAACAAACTTCAACATATATTTTTATCCGATCCAGACAAATAATATTGGCCGGTTGTAATGAGTTTGAAAACGCATAGATTTCGCGAATGGGGCCCTTAATTAACATTGTTGGGATTAAATTAGAATAACAGGAGTTTCTGTTTTAATCGAAACACAGTAATATTTTTGGTATCAAAAATTCTTATCTACTCTCTCATGGTTATCTGTTTTCCAAGGGTGGTATAGATTAATTTATATCAGGCAAGTCACTTCTTGTTAAAATGAAAACCTGCTTAAAATATGAGATGTTCTTCTTCATCGACTTTTCGATTTAAAACAAAATAAAACAGTAAACCACGTACCAATTTTACGGCCTCGTTAATGTTTTTTTCGATGATAAATAATGGCCGTTTATTGTTTTTCTCATCCTTTCTATTTCAATTTCGTTCTTAAATGTACTTCCTGAATGGTGTCGGATATTAACGTGATAAGAAATTGAAAGTGAGGTGAAAGAATATTACCGATCTATAAGAATTATAGGGAAAAAGGTATGGAATATAAAATGAAATTTTTTAACGGGATTTTAGATCTTATTTACAAAAAAATTATGGACTCTCAGATAAAATCTTAAAGTTTTAAAATTCTTGTGTAAAAAACCAAAACTTCAAATGGAATTAATGTTTTATAATATCATCAAAAATGAACAAAAAATTACGTTAGGAATGGGCAAGATTTACGAACATAACTTATTGTTTACTTCTTAAGTTGCACTAAGTAAAGACGAAAAAAAATCCAGCGCTTTGCGAATAAACATTCCGAGAACTCAGTAAGCAATCCTTTTATCTATAAGTGGCAGATTACAGAAGTTTACTTGAATATCTTACTTATATTATAGCTCTGGAAAGTATGGAAAAATGGATTTTATTTAGTCACGTATGAAAACCTTCTCGGAAGCTAAAAGTTTACGGCATGAATGTTATTATATTCACAGATGTGGATTAACTTTGATTATCTCAATAAATATGGTTAATTTCCGCTGACAAATAATAATATAATAAATACACAGGGTGACTGGTAATAAGTAAACACCCCTGTAAGGGAGTAAGGGACAGGTCATTTGCAACTAATTTAGTTATGTATATGATTGTGCCAAAGTCAATCATTAATTACAATTTTTTTTTTATCCCTATGGGTCCTCTTTTGGCTTGAATATATACTTTTTTTTCCAAGTTCTTTTAGGCATTTTTATTTGCTACATTCCAGTTACTAAATCTACTCTAAGTAAGGTAAATTTATTTGCCTTATTTAGATGCTGGGCTTCAGACAAATAAAAATAGCACAAAATTTTTCAAGTCTTGCTCATAAACAATTTATTTTAACACTAAAGAACACGGTGACTTTAGTTGGCATATTATTTTAATAACATTTCAAGTTATTTTCTTGAAAATGAGATATTAAAATCTAAAATCGATTCAGAAACCACGCTAATTAAAATAAAAAACGGCTAATTGTCAGGTTAGTTTGACTAACAATGGCTGTTATAGGCAGAAGAAGATCGTATACCCTAATCGCTGACTACCCACGAATTGTTTGAACGACCACGTCAGGCATATTCACGACCACCTTATTCAGCATTCTCTCTGGCAGCTCCGTAAAAGTAATGAATATCTGCGTATTTTTTCGTACTAAATCATCGTCTTTTTTCTCTAACAGCCATTGTTAGTCAGACTAACCTGACAATCAGTCAATCAGAATCACACGGGGTCAAGAAACAAACACAAAAGTCCAGGAGAAAAAGCCAAGTCGTTAAAGAAAACGAATCTAAGAGAGCACATCTGAACACAGTATACCGTAAGCGCGGGGCCCAATGTCTATGGTGCGGTGCCATTTGCCGTGTAACGGTACGACAACGCCGCCTGCAAGATACGCAGAACGGCGCCATGCCCTGCCACAGCGCCGTCCACGGTCGCGTCGCTCCTTGTATTGTATTGTCAGCAAAGAACTTTGATTTTTCACAGTAATGGCGCTGAACCATAAACCTGGGTCCACGCCCTAAGGGCGGACTGAGTAAGGGGCCAGCAAGGCCTCTACTCTTGTGACCGAGCCCTTTGTAAATATTTTTCCATTGGTTTTTTTAATACCTCATTTTTAAGCTAATTAATTTGAGATGTTTTTAAAATAGTATGCCAACTAATGTCACCGTGTTTTTTAGTGTTAAAATCAAGTGTTTTTAAGCAAGACTTGAAAAAGCTTACTTGAAGTAGTTTAGAAGCACTCCATCTAAATTAGGCAAATAAATGTACCTTACTTAGAGCATATTTAGTAACTGGAAATAAAAATGAAAATGCATAAAAAAACTTGGAAAAAAAATAGTTTAATTTTTATTCAAGCCTAAATAGGACTCATAGTGATTTAAAAAATATATATTAAAATTGAAATATCTCATTAATGATTGACTTTGGCACAATTATATACATAACAAAATTTATTGCAAATGAACTGCACCATACTCCCTTACAAGGGTGTTCACCAATTTCCGGTCACCCTGTATAGAAAGCTTCGTTTCTTAAATAAGCCCGGGTTGGACTCGAATCACGTACTTCTCTCACCGGAGCCGAACAATGTACCATGGATGACGATAAAATAGCTCGTTTTGTTGGATAGGTTAGTTACGTACGTCTAATGAAATGTACACCTTTTCGTTGAATTTAAAACCTTATTTCAACCAAATAAGATGTGGAAGTGTTTACATTTCATTAGACGTGACTGTACGTAAAAGTTGATTAACACATTGTTTTCAAAGTCGTTTTTCACCATATTGTGCCTAAATAATGACTTATATTAATTAACTTCTATGTATAGTTGTCCATGCTGGACTGGACTGGGAGCGAAAGAAAAACATAGAATGTGCCTGCTGCTTCTCTTCCCGGGTATACTGTAGAAGTCAGTAAAGGGACAGAGGTTTTAAGGCATTTTTATGGGCGATAGGCTGACCCCCTGTCACTACAATAGTCTCTCTCCATCTTCTCTCTTATTATACCTCCAAATTTGTCAAACGTGACATCAGATGGTCTTGTAACCTCTGGTGTTCTGCCTACCCCATACCATAAGGGATACAGGCGTGACGTTATGTATGTATGCATAGTTGTAGTAATAAAACATAGAAGTTAGTCAATATTAGTAGTTATTTGGGCACAATATGGTGAAAAACAATTGGAAAACAATGGGTTAATCAACTTTTGTAGCTGACTGTAAAACTACTACTTCTGATAAAGAACTTCACTATCCAACGTCTCACAGGCTGCCACACATATTATTGTGATTAGGCTACATGTTCGTATCTGGTCCTAACAAATTTAATACATTTATTCTGACGTTAATCTTTTATTTAATTAAAATAAATTAGGTCTAAAAATAGCAGGTCTAAAATATATTTGGTTCATCTTCACTGTGCTACTTTACCGTAAAAAGTAGCAATTTACTTCATATTTTTTCATGCAGTTGAGCCAAACAATGATAAAAATATTCCTTGATTTTTATGGTGGCAAAATAAACATAGGCTTAATCAAGTGCTCGACTAAACATACAGATTTTTTTTTATATAGCACATTTTTCAGTTATTTTTCAGTCACATACAGAAGTCGTTAAAATGAAAGGGAAAAATAAGCCTCTGTGCTCAAGATGGAGTTGATAAATGAATCTTTGACTTCTTGGGCTTTCTTGTGAACTGACTTTCTTAGAATGATTAATAATTTTGTATTCAAAAGACATTTTAGATACAATCGGTCTTTTATTCACATTTGAATGAACAAGTTATATTCTATATAAATTTCACAACTACGTTCATTTTTTTTTAGTTTTTGAAACAACATTAAGTTGTTTAAATTACAAAATTCTGGATTTAATATCAAACTCGATAGGAACTTGTATTTTAGAATATTCAAAGCGATATTTTAAGGATATTTACCATATTTAATTTTTTTATGAATTCTATATTTCGGAACTGTTGCAAATGCCATGATCACGAATTTAAACAAAATAATGCCTTGATATTATTTTCAAATCAAGTTATTAAACATACTTCATAGTACTGCAGGAACACCGTATTTGCATCCGATACCTGCGGTTACGTAATAGAACTTAGTACAGTACAACAGTTTCTTTACCATACATACATAACGTCACGCCTGTATCCCTAATGGGGTAGGCTGAACATCAGAGGTTATAGGACCACTTGATGTCACGTTTGACAAATTTGAAGGTTTTATAAAGATGGAGAAAGACTATTGTAGTGACAGGGGGTCAGTCTATCGCCCACAAAAACGCCTTTAAAACCTCCATCCCTTAACTGAAATTTACAGTATGCCCGGTAAGAGAAGCACCTGGCACATTCTACGTTTTTCTTTCGCTCCCAGTCCAGCATTTCTTTACCAAAATACTTTTGTAAAGAAATACATTAAAGGTAGGTTAATATGAGTAAATCGCAGGTAAACTACAGTCGCCGCCGCCGTAGCTAAAGGATTACTAAGGAATCAATAAATAAATAAATAAAAAGCTGAAATGGCAATGGTCAGAGTATATCATTAAGCTCGCAGAACAGTTGGTAAATTGAGGTAATAAGGTTCTTGACTGGCAATAGAGGTTTGCCTTCATGCCACAGTATGAGAGCCCGCACGCGGCAGCCTTACGTCATAGTAGCTAGCTCCATATTAATTCCAGGTATACTGTTTCACCTGCCGATGGTGAAATGGGGATTCACTGTTCCCATCGAGGGTTCCTTTGCACGTGGCTAGAAGTCGAAAGGCGTAAATATTGACTTTCAAAACGTGATCGCAGCTTGTCTGCTGTTTTGATATCTTAAAATATATTTTTTTTGTGTAGAATTTAATGGCAGACACTTACTCCGGTTCCTTCTATCTTTTTTATATCTATACTAGCCACCGCGCGCGGTTTTACCCGCGTAACTTTTGATCTCGTGGGAATTTCGGGATAAAATATAGTCTATAACCTTTTCAAGAGTTGGGCTATCAAATGCAAAAAGAATTTTTCAAATCACACTTGTGGTTTCTGAGATTAGCGCGTTCAAACAAACAAACAAAAAAACAAACTCTTCAGCTTTATATGTTAGTATATAGATAAATAGAAGGCTAACTTGACTGAGTTAGGTATCAACGCATAGGCCAAAGTACTGTACCTAGAAACTTGAAATTTGATACAAGGGTTCCTGTATCAAATTAGCACAAAATTAGCACTAAAACGGATTTTTGGAAACTCAACCCTTATAGGGGTGAAATGGGGATCTGAAGTTTGTATTGAACTTTCTCATTTCTGGACTTAGAAGTATGAAACTGAGGACGTTTAAGATTACAATTAAAAATTATCTGTGTAAATAAAATTGTTAAAATTTCTATCCAAAGTGGTAGAATAAATAAAAATAAATAAATTAATATTTATGACACTCACACAACATTATCTAGCCCAAATTAAGTTTCGTAAAGAACTTGTGTTATGGATACTAGATAACTGATAGACTTAAGAAATTTATAAACATACATATTGAATAAATACATATTTTTTATTAGAATCAACTTAAATAAACATAAAAACATCTATGACTTGACGACTAATATCTGTGTTCATCACACAAATATCCGCCGCCACCGGGATTCGAACGCAGGACCTCTGGCATCTCATTTCTGGACTTATCAGTATAAAACTTGGTATATAGGTTTTCAAATACAATTAAAAATAACCATAGCAGCTATACTAAGACGTAAGTCGGTCGCGTACTGGCTATTAAGAGTCTTAGGGTCAAAAGATGTGAGATCGATTTCCGCCCTATGACAAGGGCTTTTATGCTTTTTAGATATTTAATATATCTGGGAGGTTTTCTAATAATATTAGAAAAGGCATATTGATTGTCATATAAATATTAAAAAGTTATACAACTGCCAAAACTTATTACTTCATTTTATCTGTGTAAATATTAGATTCATTTAGGTTCACAATTTTGGCGGCCTATCACTTAAATTGAAAATAAGAGCCATTTTATACTAAATCGTAACCAATATAATGGCTAAGACTTGAACAATCTGCTCGAAGTAAAAAAAGAGCTTAAATATTAAAATGAAAACCCTTTTTTCTCTTACAAAAGGTGTTATTCCAAAATAGGCTTTGATATCAAAGGTTTAAAGTGTGCCGCAATTTATTCAGCAAAATTGCAAGGGAATGAAGGATATTTTCATTTAAAATGAAAGCAATAACTTAGAGGTATATTGCACTATCGTAGAAAAGTTACTTTGATAACCAATACCTTCACCAATATTACTTGAATTTACATCACAAAGGAATAAACTGAAAGGAATAATGTAAATCTTTAGGTAAATAACATATCCTCTTATTTGTTTTTTTTTTTTTTTCGTAATTTTAAGACGAACATGTTTATTACCTTTTTTTATTGGAAAAAGTGCCTGCAACAACTGATTTATTAGAAGTAGAAAACAGGATTTCAGAGTTCAGATCTGTGCCTCCTGTGATAAGTGATATAAGTCGAAAATAGCTACTTTACAGTATAACAAAAACAAAGTTTCCAAGTAAATGTGGTAAAAATAATAAAAAATAGTAAAAATGTGGTTATGAAATTGCATTTGATTTATTTTTCGAATCTTGATTTTGGAAAAAACACTTAAAATACGAAGTCGTCGTGGCGCCGTGGTTACTGTGTGTATCATACGATTCGATCGGTGCGGTCGGTTCTTGGATGGGTGACCGCCGACCATTCATTTCTCACGACGATTTCCGAAATGGAAACGGAGGTCACGTTAAGCAGTCGGTCCCGGGTGCTGTATACTTGTATACAGTAGGCGTTAGGGTTTATTAGAAGCCATATCGGCACCCTGAATATTCTCTGACATCCACCACCCTGCACTGGGCCAGCTTGGTGGATTATGGCCTATAGCTCCTCGTCACCCAGGGGAGAGACTTATGCCCTGCAGTAGCACATTACAAACAGTTGTGAAGATGAAGAAGAAGATGAAGACTTAAAATATCTGAGTTAGAGAGCGGATGTAGGATATAATTGATTGATACAGGCGTTACTTCGTGGGAATCTATCACCACTAACTTGCTCATTCCGCGACTCTAAAGCACTCGTGATGCAGGATTTTCTTGCGTTTGTACACCGCTCTCCCTGCCTCAAGAAGCAAGGAGCGCAACGAACACAACAAACACACACTACACATTCAGAACACTATAACCTTACCAGAAGTCACCACCGACGCATGTTTCACAGATGATTCTCTTTGGAACCTTTTTACCCGTGACGTTCTCTTGGTGGTCAGATTTTGTACCACCCTTCATATAAAACCTACCGCCAAAGATCACCGCTGTGCAGCGTTGCGGTGATATATTCCAATCTTGTTTCCAGGAAAAGCCAGTTTCTTTCTTAATCTGGTCTTCTCTTACGATTAGATGATATAGAGGTCAAATGCGAGATTAGTCACTGATTGATATAAGAAAAACTAGATGTTATAACATATTTATTTCGTCAAGGATATATTTTGTATCTTCTCACTTATAGGACAGACATTTCTACTACTTTTTACTAAATTTAAACATCGTATTATTCCTGCTTTTGTCTTGCTTGCCTTTGTGCAACAACCGAACAACCCAAACCACGGTTTATTCGGGATTTACGTAGGTGATCTCGCAAAATTAATTTATGAACAACCAAATCTATTCATCCTTATCTAAGCTTTAAAGAGTCCTTTCATCGAGAAATGAGTTATCCTTGTAGTTAAACATATTTTCACATCACATTATATCGACACGAAAGCTTCAGCTTCGACTCTGAAAATTCCTGTAAAATCATTATTGCTTGCCTCTCATTGGTGAACTGAGATTTATTTTTCTTCAAAAATTGGTCTTTACACTAACATGACTTTTCATCAGGTGAGATATAAAGTACTTTTAACTTTTTCAGTTATATGAAGTTAAAATATATTTACAGGCAAAGTAAATAAAATCAATAGCCAATAAGCAAAATTGTTTTCTTGAATTCATTCGTTACTTACCATCTAAGGAGAATATATTCAAAGGGTTAATTATCAAAGAATCGACTTTTGTCCTTACACGTTAGAATAATTTATTATAGAGACATTTGACAGGTACCTACTCCATGAGTCATACATTTTCGTGCAATACGTTTAAATATTCATCTACTTCAGTCATGAATTAATATAATAGATTACTTGAATTTTGTGTAAGTCGGATATTTTAATACACATTTTAAAAAGTCAAACATATGTATCACTCTTCGGAACAAAACACACTGAGTGAAGTTTTGCAATCGCTATAATACCCTGCGAAAAATCTGAATTGGTATACTTGAACTTAAAGTACCTAACAGAATATTTGAATGCTGTGATATAAAGCTACTACGATTATCACAGCAAAAGTTATCTTAAGTTTCTTTGTTGAGAAAAGCGATGGGTTGGCTTGAAAAATTTTGATATCGTACTATCTATAAATTATAATAAAATGTTTTAAAAAACAATATGTAACAAGATTTTTTCTTCTTAAATCTTATAACGTTCGGTTAAAACAAGTATTGACACCCAATAACAAAGAAAAAAAGATACAAAATAAAACGATAAATTTTAGTTTTTCTTTACTCTTTTTAATAAATGTTATTTTTACAAAGAGTCTATTCACATAGAAATGTTACATCTAAATAATTTCAATATTAACAGTCGACAAAAGGTACAGACATCAGATGTTAAACACCGTTAAGTCCTAGAACAATAAAATTTTGGAGATATTTACAAATATTTACATTTATACAAACATCTATCTGAAATGATATTTACCATGAAATTCGGTGAAGTTTACAAATCATGATATTTTTATTCTCATAACTGTATTTACAAATTATATTCACAGCCAGTTAAAAAAATAATGGAAGTAGTTAATGTTTATTTATTTTGAATTACTACGTCGCATTTACGTGATCTAACATTTCAGGTAATGCGTTGTAAGCTACCATATTACCATAACCGCCTTTGGGTTCCTTCTTAGTGACAATTGCGACTATTTCTTCTTCTGGAGGAGGAGGGGGAAAATCTGCTATCGTATCAAGAGCTGACATATCATCTACACTAATCACTACCTCTCTATTGTCGATTTCAATTCTACTTCTTTCTATTACAGAGTTATCTTCCATAATACTGTAGAGATTCTCCGACTTCCCCTTATTATACATTTGTCAGGAGGTCATGTAAAATGGATCATTCAAGTTCACCTCATCATTAACAATATTACTTTTCTGTGACCACTCTTTTTGTTGATGCTTAATTCTATGAATTATTTCATCATGGATCACACCAAAACACATTGCAGTTAATGCTAAGCCAGTAAGCGTGTACCCAGAGCAGAACCATAGTGTAGTAGAATTAATTGTAAAGTATCGCACTCCATGAACTGTAGTGTAAGTCATACCAGGTATTATATTTCCAAAACCGATGGTGCTTAGTGCCATAAAACAAAAGTAAAATCCATCAATTATACTGAGATTATCCAACTTATACAAAATTATAGCCCCTATAGTTATGTAAATAAAAATAGCTGTCAAACACAAAAGTACAGGTGCCAATATACTAAGTCCATGCATTGACAATTTGGAGTCTGTATCAGGCCAACTAATGACATCATCTTTAACTGTACTAGTGGTGGGTCTTTCCGAAATTGAAGAATCTTTTTGACTGTCCGTTTTCAAGACGTAACACTCTTCAGTTGGTGTCTTGCTAGTATTTTGACTATTCATCATTTCTTCTTGTTGTCTTTTAAGCTTCATTCTTCTTTCCTTTTCTGCCATTCTGCGTTCATCGTAGCAACAATATCCACAGTTGGAACATAAGCAGCAACATAGAGCTCTGCTGAAAACACTTCTCGCCATTTTAGACAACAATGATCCGACGTTGGAGAGGTAAACAAGTGTAAGTGGTATTCCAAATAGTGCGTAAAGTATCGTAACTCCTTTTCCGAGTAATGTCTTCGGTGCAATATTCCCATATCCTGAAATATGAAACAAAATAAGGCCTGAATAACATAAACAATACATATACAAATAATAATAATCAAGTAGGTACTGGATCCATTTAACGCATCATTGTATATTTATCGGTGACTAAACCTGCGGTATACCTCAATCTACTGATGGTCAGTGAAGATGAGGTCAAAGATAGACAGCGCACAGGTTTATAAAGGATTTTGTTCTTCATAAAACATGACCGGATCACATCACTCCCGGAGCGGTGATATTAGGTTGATTTTATTTAAACGATGGTTTCTAGATAGCCGAACCCTAAAGAAGAACCTATTACCAAACGGAGTTCACTAGGAAATTACATGGCAAGCACGGCTTTGAGTAATTTCACTGACCAAAATATGCAATTTTGCTTATATGATAGTTAAAAAACGTGCCTAGAATGTATTGGTAAGTAGCATATTTATAAATTAATATTATTTATTATTCTATTTTATTTAAAACTTAAACGATAGCTAAGCTATCGCAAAATATTGTACGATAAATGTTTTAAAAGAAATAACGCAAAGATAAAAACAGTAAAAAGCTCTAATTCATAAATTTTCAAAAGCAATATGTACTAAGTTCCAGTTATTTTGGCAGTTTACTAAGTTCAGAATACGTTAAGAATAATATTAAAAATCCTAGGTAACTTTACTTAAGCGTGAAAAACTAATAACTTAACATTAAAACTTGAATATTATTTAAACAAATCAAAGTAATAAAAAGTAAAAAATATATAAATCATTAAAACAAAACAGTAAAATTATCTTTTTTTTTAAATCCACGATTCATCATCTTAAATAAAATACGTTTTAACCGGATTTATACTTATAGCGACAATCAAAATAAAATGAAAAATATAATTATACGCATTAAAAAATCCGGTTCAAAATGTTTTATTCAAGAAATCAAATAATATTCAGTAGTAGCGGTCTCATTTAAACTCATTTAAGGTTATTAAATAAAAAAATCTTACCTATTGTAGTCAGAACTGTCAAGGAATAAAAAAAAGCGAGCGCTAAATTCCATTCATGTTCCTCGTAATGATTGTTAAAGTCAGTCCCACCAAATTCGCCCAAAGCCATCTCCCTGTAGCTCACGCCATATTGTGACGCCATTTCACTTGTTACTCTCTGAACTAGTTCATTTTGGAATTTTAGAATCTCCTGTGCAGCCAGCCGCGTCCAATTTTCTCTGTACAAAATATTTAATGATACTGTTATCTCCCAAATATTTTCCACCGCTCTGCTTCGTGCGTCCCAAAAATAATTTGCGGACAGCGTCAAATTTCCGTAATCATCCTCGTCTCCATCTTTTTTACTGGTACTGTTGTGATCTCTTTGGCTAATTTTCTGTCTGTCTGGCAGTAATCTAGGTCTTATAGGTACCTCTGCGTCGCCTTCTATAGCTAAAAAGATCAATGATCCTAGGAATGTATACGCTAATAGGATAAGAAATATTACGATATTTGTGAGGGTTCCGATGATGAATTGTTTTCGTCTATACTTAGTTGTTTTGAAACAAAAGCAGCAAAGTACTTTTTGGTTTGTACTTTGTGTTTTCTTTCTACTATTAGATGCCATTGAGTCAATGTCTTGGCATTTCTCCAAAGGAATGCCTCCATTTAGTGAGGGCTTAGCCAAAGTATATTGTTCAAATCGAGTAATGGTTTCTTTATCCAATATTACATGATCTATATCCATTTTGGAAAAAGCTATTATGTTTCGTCTTCGTTTTGAAATAACATATTTTCTTGTCCTTTATTTTACCTGAAACATGAAAAATACTTTGTATTAGTGAGACTAAAATAACAAACTTACTCTTATTCTATACACAAGGGAAAGTAGATTTTCAGTTTAATGTCATAAGACTGAAGTTATGGTTAAGTAGAGTTTTTCCTGGCAGACTCTAGGTACTTAAAATGTGGGTGGTCGTTTTTCAAATTATCTATCAGTGAAGTGGAATTGAGTGATAAATGACAAAGTATGATGATTAAACCCCTAATGGATATTTTGTGTGATAAAAAATATGATGTTTACACCTATTCATGGCAAATTTATGACTTTTATTTTGTTTCGACTGTATTGTTAAATTTCAAAATAAAATTTCACTAATCTGGAATTCTTATTCAAAATGCTGGTTGTATTTAACATTGTTCCAAAACTTAGTTGTTCATTTATATAAAATTGGTGATGAAAAAAAAGGGTTTTATCTTATAAAATGGATACTAGACTAACACCTTTATTGTAGAACGATACTGTGTGAAAACAAAAATATACGCACATTTTAGATAACCTGTTAAGAATAAGATTATGACCCAGCAATAAAGTTTTTGTTATTAATATACTAATATCATAAAACTGAAATATTTTTTTGTTTTCCTCTAAAAACAGAAACAATCAAGATATTCAACAAAGTCAAAATTAGAACGAAAGCAAAGGTGCCAGTTATTTATAAGATTTTTTAAAAAAAAAAACAAAAGAATTATCGATTTTTGCGGCCCGATTCAAACCTACTTGGAAACTAAGAGCAGAAATTTAATAAAAAGCCACCACAATAGCTTGAACATAAGGTAGTTATTTGAAAAGTCTAATATTTTTTGGAGAAATTAATTATTTCCACGTTTCCGTGCATATAATAGAAACTTTTTATGAATTGAAATTAATTGAATATGGCGCGAGCAGAGCATCGGTGAAACGTGACACGAGTGTCAAATTGGAAAAACATATATTCACTTTATTTCAATTGCTGTTGTATTTTGAAAACACCTTTCAACTTTCAGTTTTATTAATTTCACATGTTTTTATATTTTTATGCCACGTGTTAAATTTGGAATCGGCAATTTTTGTATTTTGTTATGTATAAATGCAACATCAGTTTAAATATTAATCGCTATGATGAATTAGTGTTGAATCGTATGAAATATTGAAATATCGAGCTGATTGGTTTATTGAACACCTTATTTTGTAGAGCCCGCAAATGTATATGTCTTATGTCAGAAGAGCATCTGCGTGGAATCTGACCCCAAACGAAGACGCGGATGAGCATGCCATCCTTGGAAGATCTTGACGCATTGTCAGATCACCTGAAATGGAAAGATGGAAAGGATGCCTTTGCCTAATTTTGGGATACCTATGAAATAGTATAATTCATTACGAGTGCAGAAAGCCTGTCATTGCAAAGAGTTCCGACAAATATCTAGCCGAGTCGAGGCGCAGCTGAAGGTGAGGGTTGACAGTCGGAATAAGTTTCAATGACGGTTCCGCACTGAGCCAGGCAGACATCGGTTTGGTGACTATTAAATGTAGAATTGTCTTCAAGGCATGGTCTGACTGAAGAACTTACGAACTATTCGACAAGTATTGAGTATTAAAGATTTTTGAATGGTAGCATATAAATTTTCTGGTGGATTAAGGGATATTAGTTTGATTTGAGGGAGATTATTATTAACTGCTGCAATCACATAAGTAATCGATTATAGCAACTGAAAACTTTGGCCGATCAGCGGAATCTGACACTTGAGTGTGCGCGGTCTCATTGAAATAAATAAGGAAGCAGCCAAATCATGTTGTATAAGGAAACCGCTGTAATTTACTCTGAAATTTTTGTAAAAAGTTTTTTTAAGCAAATTCTGCAATTAGCTAGCGATTGTTTTCCGTATTCGTATAAAACGTATAAGAATCGTATTAGTCATTTTTGTAATGTTTTCAAATAGTCGTATAAAAAGTGTTTTTATAGAACTGACTAACCATAAACGATCTTTATTTCATGAAAAAAGAAGTGTTAAAAACAATAAGACAAAATGTCTTCATTTATGGACTAGTCATTTAGAAAGGCCAGTTCTTTTCAAATGACTGTTCTGAGTGACAGTTCAGGATCAGTAAAGATCTATAAACATAGAAAATACAACAAAAGGTATTTGAGATTCGGATTATTTACGGATAAATCAACATAATGTGATTTATAAATGAGGTAAAATATTTTAATCGTAACTAATAAAATAACAAACACTTTTAGATCGGTAAACGACTAGAAAAAAATAATGTTACAAATATATACTTATGCTTGAATATTGAACTGGTTTCTCATAATCTGAAAAAAGGTTGCGTTCAAGATTACATCTTGCCTGAATTTAAGTGTCAACTGCAACTGCAAATAATAGTTTCTTGTGCAGGTTACGCGCAATTCAAACCTTAAATGGTTATGAAGTCGCTATGTAAGCAAATACTGAATGGAAAAACTGTCTGAGACAGCTTAGTAACTTAAAAATTTGAGAATTCTGGAATAACTTATATTTCTCAATGTTTAAATAAAACTACCTTTAACCGGATTAACTCGACGTTAAGGTGTCTTTGTAGATCCCGTGGTCACGAGCGACTGAGATGTCAGTCGTCAGATTGATAGGTGGAAAAAGTTATACATCATCTCCATCTGTTTCTAAGTTTTCGAGCGTAGCTTTCAGGGTAAACACAAAATAAACTCAATGTTTATTCTTTAAATTGATGTTAAATGTCATTTACTTTACTGCACTGGTCTCGATTCCAACATTGTTATTTTTGAAACTACTAACTTAATGTTTAGTATGGAAATGGCATAATTTATGACAGTTTTTATAGTTTAAAAATTGTTGCTGTACGTTATTTGATATTCATTGATATAGTTTAAATCATTACACAACTATAAAAAATACTGTTAATAAAGTTCTAGCGTTTGTTTTAAGTTTTAAAGTATGTACAAATAGTTAATTATAATTTTATGAAAATTTTCCGGTAATGAAACTTAGGGCGGCTTGCGCATCGTCGTTAAATACAGTTTAAGAGCGACGTAAACGCATTTAGTCTGCTAATTATAATTAGCGTCTTGCACAACTAAAATTTAGGCACTAATAACGTTTAGCTTTCAAACTTTCAAAGTTAAATACCCAAAGATGGCGATTTAGCGTCGCTAAATACGTTTAGTAGCAATCGAGCGTCATAATTTTGAGATTATAGAAATTTTATTATTATTTTATAAAATATTGTAAAGAGTTCGGTAGGAAGTTTTTAAGATGGATTTTTGTAAGAAGGATTTGAAGAATTGTATTCGGACGACAAATTCTTCAGAAGGTTTCGTTTAACGAAAGGAACCACTATAATGTTGTTACAACAAATAGCCCCACACTTAAAAACTAGCAACAAGTAAGGAAATATACTCATTATTAATGAATATTCAATAAATAGATAGGTAGTTAATTAGCTATTTTTGTTTGTTCTGCAGGATCAAATCAGTCACTCCTATGAACCATTTATATATATGAACTCCTATGAATATTATCATTTCTTGAAACACCTCTTGTGTTGGCATTAAAAACATGAGCGATTTTGACCCAGGCATTTTGCTTTTCAATCTGTTTAATTTGGTCGGTCTTTTTGTACTCAATAATATGGGTGTATGGTTCCATCGCTGCAATCAGCTATATCTGTTCTTCTTTTGTAAAATTACGCCCCCGGGCCCTAGAAGAAACACTTTTGTTTGCCATGGTAATTATCAATGAACTCAACTAAAACAATTATTATTAATAAAAATTACCACGAGAAATAGCACGAGAACACTTCACAAATCACAACAACACAATTTGTGTGACAGTTGAAAGCTCGTCGGTCCATTTCGCGCATTTTTTCTTTAAGAAATTCAACCATTTTGCTCTAAGTCAAGTGTACAACGTACGAAAACGTAAAAAGGAACGCAAGAAACTGCTTTACCGACTCCCTAACTACGATTAGTTAAATTACCATACAAACGGACGTGAGCAAGACGTTTTTAATTGTATTTAGGCTAAACATATTTAGCAAGATAAACTCATTTAACTAAACATTATTTAGACCAAATGTTACGCAAGCCGCCCTTAAAATAATAGGCATAAAAATCATAATTGAAAATCCTTATCGATAATAAGCTACTTCTAGATAACTGACTGAGAAATTCATAAATCAAGAACAAACTAAAAATTCTTGAACCCTTCACCAAACAAAGTAATAGTTTTATTTCTTTAATATGAAAACTTAAGGGTCAAATTTGAGACATTAATGTTTTTATTCTTTTTCGTTACACGGCACGTGCTGTTGCTCTTAGGTAACTTTTGGAAATAATGTAATAAAGGACCCTTCTCAAGTATCTCGACAGGGGCGAATGAAACCTGCAATATCTGGAATGGAACATCAACAAAGCCTTTTTTCTTAATATTACAATAGTATCTTATTATTTTTATTAGTCTGGAAGAGATCATCTTTTGATGATAAGACCGCCTTACTTAATACCTTGAAAATCTCTTAACTGTGTGTACAATAAAGAATAAAAAATAAAACCCATACTATCATACCAACTACGTGGCCCCAAAGTAAGCATAGCTTGTGTTATGGGATACCATGTAGCGAACTAGGGGGGAACATAGAATATAAAATACATAAATAGATAAACATCCAGACACGGAACATTTTTTTTTCTTGTTCCGTGCGGGAATTGAACCCGCAACCACTGTCGTCTGAGTAAATAATAAACCCGCGTATGACCTCAAACTCACCTGATGGTAAGTGATACAGGGCTTTAGGAAAGACCTGGCTCTTAGTACAATAATGCCGGAACATATCAATGCCAGAGTTGCGATATATGGCGGCATAATTAATATGAATTGTGGTCCACCAATTCATATAAAATCCACCACGCGGGAGTCACTCATATTAGTCACTTATTACGTCACATTTATCAAGGGGCTGCAAACTGGACGGCATCGACAGCGGCGCGGGCAGGGACGCGTGGACTCTGGACCGTTCTCGACGTCTGGGCGTTCGAGCGATTTCGCGGTTTCATACAAACTCAATACTTTCTATCGTGTCGCCAAAATAGCTGCCTGCGTCCAGTTTGCAGCATTAGAGCTATTCCAATACGACTCTTAACAGTGGTGACATTAAGCAGTGGTCACCCAAATTAGTCGCCCATGCTTATCCAGAGGAGGTATGGCGCTTCTAGTGTGACCCAAAGCGGTCTGTATACATGATAGACATAAATTATATTTAAAAACAGGTATTTTTCTAAATATTAGGATGAAACGGAAAAATATTATTAAATTTTCTCACCTCGATATCATATTTCGCTAAAGGTTTTCTTCATATTATCGTGTTCATCGAAGACGGGAATCCATATCTGAAACAAAAAAGAATATTTTTAATATAACCGTTAATAAACTTAAAAATTGTTTGACCATTGTTTGAAAACTGATGACCACTTTGGCGATGGGGTAAACCTATCTGCCTCAGACGCCAGTGGTTGCGGGTTCGATTCCCGCCCTGAACTAGAAAAAAATTTTCCGGGTCTGGGCGTTTATCTATATATGTTAAGGCTCAACCGAGACCGAGACCGAGAGCCGAGACCGTGAAAAAGCAAAGCGTGAACAATTTTTTTTGAATTGTTAACTTTTTAAAACATATGTAATGGTTTAATAAAATTAACTGTTTTGATAATCAAAGTTAAATAACATTACATTATAACATAAAAAAAAAATTTTTGACACTTTCGCCCTTCAAATAGTGCCGCCTCTCGTCATATGATTAACAGTTGATAAACATTGATAAACAGTTGTTCACTTGCTGTGCCAGTAGGCGGCGAAGATAAAACCTATTTGCTTAAGCACCTTATAAGGTGACGAAAACCAATACTAAAAAATATTAGCATTACTTTGCAGTCTTGGCTCTCCAAGAAAGCTTTCTAGCGGTATTTCGATCACAGGGCTTGAACTGTATTCGTCATTGGTCATTGGCTCGTCTTCCAACTCTGTCGAATCATGAGCTGCCTATAAGTTGGATTGATTTGTTGCAGCCATGTTTTATAAGTAAGCTGAAGATGCCCATGTCGTCACACGAGAATCTGATACTAATCTGACCAATCGACTTCGCACCATGGCCACGCGCGATTTGAATGCCGATCCGAACAAAGTTACAGTCTCGGCCATGACTGAGAATCTCGAGAACTGAGACAAATTTCTCGGTTGTATTTGTAGCCGAGAATGCCGAGACCTAGATCTCGGTCGAGCCTTAATATATGTATTTATAGTCTAGGTTCCCCCTAGTTTGCTACATGGTATCTCAAATGTATAAGCTTCGCTTAATTTGAGGCCACATAATTGGTGTCTGGGGATTTTATTTATTTATTTATTTAATTTAAAATTGTATGATAAAGATAATGTTGCAATTTTTTTTTGAACAAATAGATATCGTAAACCTTTACTAGGAGCGCTCATGGTGTACAGGTTAGCTTAGCCCTCTAAAGGTCTTAGTTAAAATTTTATATTTCAAATAACACTTATAGCATCCTGAAATTGCATGCTTTATAAAAGTAGCCAATCTGTTATTTCTCATGCCTGATAGAGAGGCTTTTTATATCTTTGTTTAAAATAAATCGAGGACTATTTTTCTGTCACAAATTAGTCAACAAAAACATATGTAAAAAAAATCAGTAGGTAGCGAAGTAAATTTTTCTCATAACTGAACTATAACTAAAATACTACAAAGCAATTCTTATTTGGTTTAAACAAAAAAACATAAAATAAAACCTAAGAATACTAATAACAGACTATACGAACATAACTACGTAAATCATGTTCCGCGTAACCAACAAAATAGAAAACAGAAAAATAACCTCAAAATAAACCTTAGCACGTGCCATATTTTCATTATCATTTTCATACTGCAGTTGTATAAAATATAAAATATTGCAACCGCATGGTGACAGTGGGGAAAAAACTCTGTGTTACGGTAATGCTATAAATAATGCCATGAACAAAATATACAGAACCCGAGATAAATAATTTTCCATTGTTTTGTTAAGAGTTGGATGGCAATTTATTATTTTTTTATTTGTCTATTGTAAACTGGTATTCCAGAAATTTAGGGTTCATTGTATTTTTGACAAAAATGGGATCATAAACTGTAATACAGATTTTGTGAAAGGATTTTTTTTTCTGTATGGAATATTTGTGTTTTAGTTGAGGTCTTTTGACACTGGATATTGATCAGAATATAAAAGTAACGTGCAGAAAAAAGTTTGTTTTTGTAAGGAATGCTTACTAATGTTATCTTACTATACAGGGTGTCCCGTAAACCCTATATAATACCTTCACGGATGTATTCTAGTACCCATGAGGATTACAGAAAATAATAAAAAAATAAAAAACCGAAATTTATTTTTAAATTTTTGAATGAAAAAAAATGTCGAAATTTATTGCTTTAAATTTTGACCATTTACAAAATAATTACATAATTTTATCTAGCCAATGACGAAGTAGTTATTAATTTAAACCAATGAGGTAAAGGTGGCATAGCGGTCTGCTGCGTCCAATAGCGAGTTAAGTTTCTGTAATCCTCATGGGTACTAGAATACATCCGTGAAGTTATTATAATATAGGGTTTGCGGGACACCCTGTATAATATACGAAAGTTTGGATGGATGTATGGATGAAATTTTGTTCCTCAATCACGGCAGAACGGCGCAACGTATATTGATGAAATTTGGCATAGTGATAGCGTACAGTCTGGAATAACACATAAGCTACTTTTTATCCTGATACTCCAACGTGACTAGAAATTTCAAGGGTAAAACCGCGTGAAAAAGATAGTATTTAAACTTTTATGGGTCAGTCCTTTAGAACTTTTTTAGAAACTTGTGAAGTGACCACCAAAAATTATTTTCGGCGATACTTCAACTCACTTAAATATTATAATAATAAAAAATGTTAAAAGGACTAAAAATGCTAATTTTAATTTTAACATTTTCCAATTGATACGGGACTCTACAATTTTTATCTGAACCCTCTCTTCCAAAACAAATTAACTGGAAATAAGATAAATACCGAAACAGCACTTCATTTTATCTTATCATTTCTTTGTTCTCTTAGCATTTTGTAATAAACTTTGAAAAGAAAAAATAATTGCTTTTTTCGAGGCTGGTCATCAAATCTAACTTGGCTTCTGGCGGTTCTTACTTTAAATTAAGAAGTAATTTCTAAATACTTATTAAGTTCAAGTGTTTTTTTTTATTATATATAATACGAGATGAATTGCAAGATTTTTTGAAATATATGTTAAAAGAAAATGCATTCGATTTTTTTTCTAAAACTGTTTCCCAAAGTAAAATGAGCATTGAACTCCCAAATTTTATTCCGTCTCAATTATTAAGTAGTTTATACAAAACTACAATAACCTACATTTTTACATCAATACATATAAATAAAATGTCTGTTTGTAAAATTAAAATATCAATTTTTTACTACTTGCATATGAATATACAGTTAGACTGGTGACATATTTTTGATATTGAAGGGGAGCACTCTGTACTCGATTCTGATCATAATTATGTAATGAAAGTAAGTTCTTAATTTATCACCAGATTTTCCTATAAATAAATAAAGAGACATTATTAAACTTTTCCCGACATGCCGCCTTAGTGCAGTGTTCCCGCCACACGCACACCATCACCCGCCAAATCTATTGCATTACGCTTATGTAACCATGCGTTGCGTAATGAATTCTATAACTTTCGGTTAAGTTTACTCAGTAAATAATCAATATTTATTTTCTATTTTATTTTTTTTCTTCGTGTATGATTTCAAACTATCACGTCCTCGAATTTCGAAAGTGACCCACCAGTTACCCTGTGTATACGGTACATACACCAAAATAACATTTTTTACGATTATTGTCTGTCTGTCTGTTTGTTCCAACTAATCTCTGAAATGGCTATACCGATTTTGACGGGACTTTTATTGGCAGGTAACTAACGTAATAAGGAGTAAATCAGGTTACGTTTATTTAAGAAAAAATATTTTATTTTAGAAAAATAAAGTAGTGTTGCCTTGTCCAAGTACCGTCCAGTACCGCGCGGAGCTCACGCGCATGCCAGGTACAGGTCGCCTAATATAAACCTAATTTGGAATATTAAAAAAAAATGAAATTAAGTAAAAACCAGATAAAAAAAATTGAAGAATCGAATCGTTCGCTGGGTCAGCTAGTTTAAAATATTTTGAAATGTGAACCACATAAATCGTTCTGCATCCACCTTTTTGAATTTTCATCGAAAATCTTTGGATTAACCGCAGTGCAGCCATACTGATGAGATACTGATGCCACAACTATGTTACCCCAAATGAAACATAAGCCAGCTTTGTGTTGTACAGCAAAATTAGTCAGATTAATAAATTTGTTTACCTAGATCCGAGCAAATTAATAAAAGATTTTTTTTGTAAATTTTCACAGCTGGTGTAAGTTCGAGAACCCATAACATTGTAGGTAAACACTGGCTCAAAGCACCACAAAATCCGTCTTAAGAGCATTTGTGAAAGTTTTTGAGAACGATTTCTTTTAGCGATTGCAACAAAAATTCATTGGAGTATTTTATATAAAATTTTGAACAACCGCTATTGAATAAATAACTACACGCATATTTGTCGACTAGGAGAAGTGACAGCCACACGAAGTGGCGCCATATAAGTTGTTTTTCATTGTACTATTTGAATACCGATTTTTAATGACACAAAATACCTTAAAACCTGAAAAAAAACTACTACGCTATCTCAAATATTTTTCCAGTGTTTCGTTTAGCATACAATTCCTTTAAAAAGTACCTGTTTCAAATTATTAAGTGTCGCTCTTAACAAAGCATTCATTCTATTCAGCATGAGGTACAAATTTTTCCCCAGAGATTACTCAGGAATTCTCACCAAAAACGTATTTACTCATATTGTGGGTTCCTTTGTTCGTTGGACAAATGAGTAAAACGCGCTTACAAAACGAGAATTATGCTAACAATTTGATGTGCGACAAGTTTGGGATTAAGTATGCATTGCTGCCTAGAAATTTCCTTTGTTGAGTTCTTTTAGAATCTTTTGAACTGCTCTTCAGTTGTGTAAGATCAACCATATTCATCCAAAGGTGTTGGAGTAATTGAGATTTTAACAAATCTGAAAGTGAACTCGGGTATAAATTTTGACTTCAAAAGAGGGAAGGTACTCAATATAGATTTTGATTTATCACTTTAAATAAAACTCTTCTGAGACTGACTGAGTGACAGATAATATAAGACCATAACCACTGGGCGTAGAGTACGGAAATTTGGAACATACATTCTTTAGAGGGTGTATTACTACGATGAAGATCTTCTCCTTTTGATACTTATCGAAGTAAGATGAAGAAAAGAAAACTTTATGGTATGATTTTTTACCTAAAAATTGTGAAGCAATCGTAAATTAAGTATAAGTAATGATAAGTAAATGTAATAGTAAGTAATAGTAATAACTAGGTTTTTGTAACGATATGCAGTCCTTGATTATTTATAATTTGATATGCCAAGATTCACTTTTACTTTAAGCTTACTTTTGAAAGAACGAAAAACAAAATTGATTTTGTTCACAACAAAAATATTTTGTAGTCAGAAATTTAATCCATGCCTTCTAATGCTTACTAAGATAAACTTAACTCGTGGAAAAATTATACATAATCACCTCCATTATCCAGGTACCTGTATCTAGTGACCACGGGGTTTGCAAAGACACCGAAATCTCGAATTCAAATGTATAAACGTAATTGAACGTGTTGGTTAAAAGTGTTTTACTTTAGATGGGGAATCGCGAGAATATAGACAAAGTTAACTCTTTTTACTAAAGGAAATTAAAAGCTTTTTATAGCAGAACTAAAACCATAACATCAAAAAAAGAATTAGGTACTTAAATTAAAGTTGTAGTTCCCGGGATATGCGAACTCAAACATAAAATCATACAAACATACATACACTTTTTTGGCACATTTGTTCAGACGCTGATATAGTCTAACATTTTTTTTTTTATAATATGGATAGGACGTTTGTCTTCCATGACACCTGATGTTAAGTGAACATGAAAACTACGGTGGTACACGTCCATCCACGAGAAAAAAAAATTCCACATATGCGAAAACTGGGCAGTTCTGAACATATTGCATACATACGAGTAGAAGTCAGTAGTAAATAGGTTAGAGTACCATTAATCGGACTGAATACAGCAAGCTATCCTTCAGTTAAAAATATTTCTGTTTTCTTTATCAACACCTAGTTACAATCAAATGTTAATGAACAAAGGCAAAATCTACTTTTAAAATTATAAGTAACAATATTTAAAAATTTATATTGAAGAATAACATTGACCATCAAGACATCATACAGAAATGTGAGAAGTACTCTGGAAGTACTTACGAAGATTTGAAACAAAAAGACAATTTTTACAATTCCTTTTCTTTTCTATCGTTAACGGTTCCAAGTGGCTATTAAATTGTCTTCAAAAACCATTTATCAGGCAGCTGCAGTTATCAGTTTTATCGTCAGCAATAACATGTAAATTATGTGTCGACTGTAAATTGTTAACATCGTATATATTGAGCTCAAATGCAGTACTGTTTATGAGTCGTAAACCTAGGAAGATAACGTGGACCTTTTGAATTGATGGGAAATTCTGTGAGTGGTTTGGTTATTTTGCTCATTATTTGCGTTAAATTTGATTTCATTGGGTTATGAAAAGTTTGTAAACATTTTGATTAAAGGCCTCCATTAAAAGTTAGTCGCCTTTGTCCTCATCTCAAAAGGTACCTACCATACGTGATTCTGGACTGATATCTCACAGCAAGAATTATTTTCTTTAGCTTTCGGGATTACCTACCTATTTGGTGTGGATTTGAAGCATAAATTCGTCCGGCAAATATTTCATGCCTTTATATATTTGTATTTATCGAACATTTAGAAGTCGCAGAGTCTTCCAAAACCTTTTTTTATTTAAGTGATTACATCTCGCGCATTATACGATTTTATGGATTTGCTTCGTCGAAAACGTTTGCAAAATAGTAAGAGGTTGTCAAACTGGAATGAAATGGAATGGAAAATCCAGGGAAAACTTTAAGTTAAAAAACGCTAAATGGTATTTAAGTTGATTTGTAACATGAAAAGAAATGTAAATAAATAATTTCTACTTTACAAATAAGTTTTGTTAAGGACTTTTGGAATCGGCAGTGTCTATTGGTTAAAAATATTATAAGCACAGAATAATATTGACCAAAAATTATTTATATTTATATCATCAAAAATTTCTGAGTTTCTGAATTCCAAGAGTTTAGCGAAACTCAAGATTGCTCCACACCATGAAGGCGTTTTTAAACGCTAAATTAATTTTACTACCTTTTTTAATTTTAAACCTTTATTGAAAGCTAATTATAAAGTGTTCATTATTGAAACCTTCAGCTTATTTTGCGTGGACCCTTCATAAAAAGTCTACTTCCAAATATTATTACACCATGTTTTATGAAGAGTCAGTTGCATACTTCTTTATCTTCTCATATCAATGACACCCTTAAGTTGGTACCTTTTTACTAAAATCAACTACCAAGCCCGTGACACCATAGTCATAAGCCATAAGATGAAATCTGGACCAAATGCCTGCTTAATCAACGATAAGATACTTATTGTCTTTCTTATTACTTGCCATTCCTCTCATCCCCATAATTGCAGTTACAAAAAGTTCATTTTATATAAAAAGTTTTATTCAATCCAAATTTAATTTATTGCAACTCAGCATCAAACGATTAACAATTTAAAGTTTTATAAAAATATTGAAACACAACCCCGTAAAGAAGCATTATCTTACTCTGATGACCTTTTAAGTATGTAATAAACTGTATAAAACCCCATTATATCGACATACAATGTCATCGTTGTATTGCAAGCCATATAACCAGGTACTATGTGAAACCGAAGATGTAATATATTACCACACTAGACACTGTTCTGAACTTTTATAACTACTAAACTCTGTACGATAACCTGGGACAGTGAAAAATGAATTTGCCTTACAATGTTCAGGCAACAATAGAATAGATATTTTGTTGATAACTTCGTGAAACTTTGTTGAAAAGTTGTTACGTTTGTAATGGAGGTTTTTTATATTATAAATGTTATTTTCGTTTAAAAGTGCCTTCTTTGTCCTTTTTATTTAAATATTCTTCTGATTTATGGGTTTTTGATATATTTTATTAAGAAATTATAAAGATTATACAAGGTGACTGGTGGGTCACTTTTGAAATTCAAGGACGTGATAGTTTGAGAAAGTTAAGAATTGTTTACGCAACGCAACACTAGCGTTGGCAGCGATCCGCGTGCCAGGTCCATAGTAGTATTTATTTATAAGGAATTATAGTGAAAAATTAAGTACCTACTTAAGTACCTACATAATTAGGACCAGAATCGAGTACAGAGTGCGCTCCTTCGATATATAAAATTTATCCTGTATAGTTGGCAAAGTAACCTATATACTTACAATAATGTACTTACATTAAGTCTGTGTATTTTTCTGTTACATACATAGATACATAACTTCAAGCCTTATCCCTTATGGAGTAGGCAGAACACCAGAGGTTATAAGACCATCTGATGTCACATTCGACTTTGACGGTATTATAATGATGGATAAAGACTATTTCAGTGACAGGGGCTCAGCCTGTCGCCCACAAGATCGCCAATAAAACCTCTGTCCCTGAAATGACTTTAACAGTATGCCCGGGAAGAGAGGCAGCTGGTACATTCTATGTTTTTCTTTCGCTCCTAGTCCAGCATGGAAGTGTATTTTTCTGTATTTTTCTGTTTGTTGTTTTTTTATGTTTTAAGCCCCTGTTTGACTTACCTGATGGTAAATGAGACTTATTTTTCTGATACTATTGTCGTTAATTATAGGTGAGTTTCCTATATGGGTCTATTATATCTGAGTAATTATAGACTTACTTTAAATGTAACATTAAACTCCATTTCTATTGTTTGTAAGGTCAAATAGTTCAATGCATTTTCATAAATAAAGGAATAATTCAGAATTTGACAGCTTTCGGGAGCATGTATTGTTCAAGCCTTTTTTATAAGTTCGGTAAGTATGAAAGCTGCAGTGTCAGGTTGTATTACGATTAATATTTTCTAGGCTATGCCTTAGTTGTGTAAAAAAAAACAATTTAATTTTTAATAATTTTAATAAAAGTTTATCTCACTCCGTCAATCTATTTCAGTATGAAAGAGTTACAGACATTCTGTTCAACCATTCTCACAAGCATAGATTATATTAGCAGCGTTACATCCTATAGAGTTTACTATAAAAAAAATATACAAAAAACAATTTTCGTTTTGTTTAATAATTGCATGTTTACATACAATTCATTTCAATAGCAAAATAAGTGACATTAACTTTCGACGTGTTTTTCATGGGTTGATGAAAATATATTGGTTGAAATGTTACAGAAAGAAAAAGTTAAGTTTGAAAACAGAGCGACAAAAGTTTTCTGTAGCAAACTTGTATGACTGTTTTTAGAACATACTGCTCTAGACGATGACACGTTAGAATAAAACTATTGTTTTATAGTGGTGCCTTTTTTAAGCCCTCGATTGGCCTTGATCTCACCTTATTATAATAATAAATTAATAATAAATTTATTTATTTCTCCCACAATAATATTTTACATACTATAATTAAAAACTACCTATATTATTATAATGGTGGTTTGTTTTTTTTTTGGTACAGCGTTATGGGAACCTGATTATGTATACAATAATTGCTAATCAACGAATGCAGAGCATTAAAAAACCGACTTCACGTCAAACCTTTGGCTTTGGTCGTCGTCAAGGTAAACGATCTCCGAATTCATACATATTTGAAAATATAATTTTTCATTTAACGCTCAATCGATATCGATGAAATTTATATGGGGCCAAATCGTGAGTATCCTCTATCAATCATCAATATATATAAAACTGTTCCGTTACTGACTGAGGTACTGAGTGACTGACAGACAACGTACAGCCGTAACTACTGGGCGTAGAGAGCTGAAATTTGGAACATACATTCTTTAAGGGATGCAGGGGTGCACTAAGGAAGGAATTCCCGAAATTCCCACGGGAACGGGAAATATAGGACTTTTTAGTTTGTATGAAAAATCTTATTCCTTGAGTGCACCGATATGAAACTGGGGTTAGACTTTTTAGTTTGTATGAAAAATCTTATTCCTTGAGTGTACGGATGTAATACTTGGCATGAAGGTTTTTCAAAGAGTGACTGGTTGTGCTACGAAAAAAATTCCCAAAATTCCCACAGGCACGGGAAATATACGATTTTTAGTTTGTATGAAAAAAACTTATTCTTTGAGAGCATGGGTGTTATACTTGGTATAAAGGTTCTTTCAGTGGGTGTCTGGTTGTATAGTTTCTGAAATTTCCACGAGAAGGGTAGTTAAGCGCATACGAAGTTGCGGGATAAAGCTAGTCATATATAAGAATCATCAAAATCGGTTCAACCAGTCAAAATTTATGAGGTAACAAACATAAATATTTCCTTTTTTTTTGAATTCGGTTGAAAATAAAGGATTGCCAAGCTCAATTGGAAAGGGACAGGCACATAGCTCGCGGAATGGATGGCCGTTGGAGCAATTAAGTTCTCGAGTCGCGATCACATACTAGGTACTTCGCAAGTTAGACCGGCGATCTGGTCCAGGTTGCCAGGAAAAGCTGAATGGGGTGACAGCAAATGACCGAGTGACGTCAAAACCCTTGGGGCTCATGTCCAACAGTGGATGTCCTTGGACTGAAGATGATGACTACGAATTAAAACTTTTTTGTTTCAATAAATTCTAATAAAATGAGGATAAGCTCCTAGAATCATGATTTTTTTTCGGGCAGTCTAGATCGCACCCGCAGCTACTGTCTCTCGCGTATTTGACGATTGGATGTCAATGGTTAGCAAATATTTGCATGTTTAAACAGGAAAGTCAAAGTCAAGACGTTTCTAGGTATCATGTTCAATTACATTACAAATTAACTTTATAACGCAATTTGAATACTAGCTAAGTTTCAGTGTTCACACAAACATCGTGGCGACAAAATTTATCAATAAATAGTTACGACTAAGTACTGTAAAAACTTAATATATTTTTATAATTTAAAGGATCTCGAGTTCATAGAAAATGTACCTACAAATACAGATTTAATATACCTTTATTTAGTTAAAAGAATCTTGACATTGTGAAGGACTAAAACATGTTTTATTCATTTTTCTTTTGGCTACACAGTCTGTTTCTGACTTTTCCAGGTAATTCTCTTGTTTAGCACGTTGACATTATGTTTGTTCGTGACTGACCGAAAAGAACGCAATTTTTACTAAAAATGTTTTGTTGCTTATCAGAAACTTACACGACATTCATAATATTATATTCAGGGTTGTTTTTTAGTCACCGGCCAAATTCTTTTTACACAATAAGTATTATTTATAGAAACGATTTCTGCAACAAAAAGGTTTTTTTTTTTACAGGGATATTAATATAGGTATATAATTTTATATTCGTTTTTAATTTTTTGCATTTATAATGCTCAATTATTCTTAAATAAATGAAAAATGTGATAAATATGGTCTTAGCTGCAAAGCTATACCATAAGATGGAGCTACGTTAGCAATATAACGTAAAAAAAAAAAAACAAAAAATGTGGTAAGTAACTTCGAGGCGTACCGCCAGGCCCCGGTAGCTCAGTGGAAGAGCACTCGTCCGGCAAACGAGAGGTCCCAGGTTCGAACCTGGTCGGGTGATTTTTATTTATCACATTTTTGCAAAGCGAGGTCACTCTAAATTATGAATTAATACCATTAAAATGAAGGTGACTATACGCTACTAAAAATCTTTTAGTACTACCTACATTATTAAAAATAGCCGTAAGAAAGTTGCAAAAAAGTTTGTGGTGCCATATTTTTTTTGTACCGAGCGATACGAAAATCAATATGCAAGTACGTTTATATCGTATCTAAAAAAATAACATTTAAACTTAGCTGGCGACTTAAAACACAACTTTGTGTATAAATGCCAACCATGTACCAAGTCTTAGTTCAAAGCTTGCAAAGAGTTTGAGTTCAAATCAAGGCGTGCTGATAAAAAAGGTGCCTTTTTTATTTCCTTCAACTTTGTTTAATATTAGTCAAACTATCTGAATGAATATACAACGTTTTTTTTTCTTCTTGAGAAACCTGAAAACAGTTCTGAATCGTTTACAGTAATTATTATAATATTTTTCCTACTATGAAATATTTTAGCTCAGTACTTAATCTCAATCGCAATTCGCGATCTCAGTATGCAAGTATGTTGCATGAAGGGGCAGCCATCAAACGAACTCACAGAGTGACCACACTCGCGCGACAAAACCAAGCTGGAAACTTGATCAGTTTTAATGGTAACATGATACTGAACAAATATTATACAGAGTGACTGGTTGGTCACTTTTGAAATTCGAGGATGCGACAGTTCGAGATCATATATGAAGAGGAAAATAAAAATAAAGAATAAATATTAATTATTTACTGAGTAAACTTGTAAGTCGTCGTGGCGCCGTGGTTACTGTGTGTATCATACGATACCACAGATTAAGCAACGTTTGGTGCGGTCGCTGCTTGGATGGGTGACCGCCGACCATTCATTTCTCACGACGACTTCCGTGCTTCGGAGGGCACGTTAAGCAGTCGGTCCCGGGTGCTGTATACTTGTTTACAGTAGTCGTTAGGGATTGTCAGAAGCCACTTTGGCACCCTGAAAATTCTGACATCCACCACCCAGCACTGGGCCAGCTTGGTGGATTATGGCCTAAACCTCCTCGTCACTCATAGCCCTGCAGTGGGCTCATTACACGGAGTTGTGATGATGATGAAACTTAACCGAAAGTTATAGAACTCATCACGCAACGCATGGTTACACTAGCGCACATACTGCTTTTGGAGTGGCGCACGGCTTACTACTTTTGATGCGACGGCTTATAGAGTTGTGAGTGCCGCGAAAAAACACTTAATTTATGTATTGGGACTTCTAGTGAAAAATTAAGAAACTACTTTTATTACATAATTATGTATAGAATCTAGTACAGAGTACAGAAAATAGTTGTACAGCTGAATTGTCTCGTAACTTTAGATACTCGTATTCAAAATTAACCAACATCCGTAACATCCGTATTTCACGGCAAAGTATTATAACTGTTTTTCGTGTGAAAGAAATTCCGTACTCTTCGAGCGGAGTCCTGATTGCGCGGAGAGTGGTAAAGTTGCTCATTTCAAATAAAAGCGTTCCGATGTAACCTTGCCGCAGCGTTTTCTAAGTGTTTACTGATTGGCTACATAAGTCTGCGCTTGAGAAAAATATTTTTATTGGCAGGTATTTTGTGAAATTAAGAAGGTGTAATTTTTAGTTTGAAAAGAATAAATTTTGCATGAAAATATAAAATGAAATCTTGAGGCTATTAGTTTAAAGATTGAGAACATGAGTGAGACACCAAGCATGTGTGTTTTTTTTTCCCGCCAAAGAATGACACCCTGCTGGGACGCCCCAAAGGGCGATCAAAGATAGGGAGAGGATGAACACTCCTAGTACGACCTGGACCTTGCACGGGAATAAATCCCCGCTGACAGTCACAACCGCCCGCCGACGGAATGCCACCGTATATCCAGACAGTGTGGAACTCCCCACAATGAGCGACCCCACTGCAGAGCCTCACCCACTAAACACCCCCTTATCCTATCCCTAACTCAAGAGCTATTCCTAGCTCATGTTATGAGCTACAGCCCGAAGGGTTTGGGACTCCGCCTCAGGCAGCCTGACGGATAACCCGTAGTAAGACACTGTAAAGCTCAAAAGCAAGTGTAGAGAATGACTAGGGCTGGGAGCCCAAAAGGTTAACCAGATCCGCGGTGAACTGGTTAGGGGGGTCTGAGAGTACGTCTCTCGGTCTGCGGCATGAGTGTCGATCGGTAAGGTTGACAGATTTCAACAAGATTCTTGAAAGTTTAAAGAGACCTGTGGACAGGACTTTCAGGTGCTGCTGAATTGAAGGGAGCAGGTCCGTGTTTCTGCCCTTCTGCGCGTTAGCTGCCCTTCTACAGAAAAGATTTTGGACCACCTGTAGTTTGTGTAGGTGTCAGGGATTCGCGTGGGCAAACATGGGAGCCGCGTAATTCACCACATCTTGTCAATAAATTGAACTCAACCGTTTTCTTAGTATTTAAGTAGTTTAAAAAAAAATATTTTTACACTGGCATTGGTTTTAATCTGACTCTCAATTTGTAGCAGTGCGCGAAGAAATACCTTCTTAAGAAATACTGCACGTGATACCTACCTTTGGTACTTACTTAATACACTTAATATTTTCTCAAATCTCTTAAAGTATAATAATTGTAAAATAAAAAAAATACAATAACATTTGCAGATGTCGTACACCCTATTCCCCCCAAATCTACCCTATTAATTTTCCCCTTCTCGCATATCAAACACAACATGGTCGCTGAACATTTCACGTACACATACGGACAATCAGTCAACTGCCTTTTGTACTATTCCCCCTTTTTCCTTCACTGCCTCCGACTTTACTTTACGTGAGAAAAATGGCTCGAGAAATAGTGTTAACACCGGAAATTCTTTTTGAACCTTTTTGTACCTTTTCTTTTTTGCAACAAAGGAGAATTTCGGTCACACTGACGCTCGCATTACAGGACTAATAATATGTGAAATAGTAAATAATGAAGTTGAACGTGGAATCAAAGATTTCTTTGTTGTTTTTATTTCTTTTTAGTTACAGTCCTACGTAACTTTTTATGGAAGCATTTCTTAGTCTTACTATTATTGTAAATGTGAAAGTTTGGAAGGATGTATGGATGTTTGTTTATCAATTACGGCAGAACGGCTCAAGAGGTCTAAATGATAATTGACATAGGGATAATGAACATGGGCTACTCTTTATCCCGAAAAAATAATTAATTATACTGGACCAGATGGCATATCTCCTTACATACTACAATGTCACGCTGATATACTAGCAGAGCCACTAGCATATATATTTAATAATTGCTTTGAGTTGGGCCTTTTCCCGGAGGCCTTCAAAAAAGCCATCGTACATCCGATTTTTAAGTCTGGTGATAGAAACCAAATCACTAACTATCGACCTATTGCTATACTCACTTCTCTCTCAAAAATTCTAGAGCGATTAATTAATACTAGACTCATCCATTATCTAGAGACCAACAACTTAATCTCAGAAACTCAATTTGGTTTTAGACGTAAGAAGTCAACCTCCGATGCAGTTCTAAAACTAACTGGTGAAATAGTAGATAAACTCAACAGCTCCAAAAAAGTAATATCAATATTTTTAGATCTGCAAAAAGCTTTCGACACTGTTCCTATTCCCACACTCCTACTGAAGTTAGAGAGACTAGGAATCCGGGATGCCCAGCTCAAGCTGTTTTCTAGTTACCTATATGGCAGAACACAACAAGTAAAAATTGAAAATAAACTCAGTGATCAATTTCCAGTGTCTTATGGAATTCCACAAGGAAGTATTCTCGGGCCTACACTGTTTTTAGTATTCATTAATGACTTAGCAGAAACAAACCTTCAAAATGGAAATATCATATCTTTTGCTGATGATACCGTCTTAACCTTTGCGGCAGACACGTGGGAAGATGTCGAACTCTTTGCCCAAAAGGGACTAAACCAGATCATCACATGGCTAAATAACAACACCCTTACCCTCAACGTTTCTAAAACAAAATATATTTCCTACTCCATCCGAAACACCACCCAACCCATACGTCCCCTTGCCTTAATCGCCCACTCTTGCAAATATCCATCTACCTGTCACAACTCCTGCTCACCTTTATCATCTACAAATTCCATTAAATACTTAGGAGTAATCATTGACCGTAACCTTAACTTTAAACAACATGTAGATACCTTATCGTCCCGAGTTCGCAAACTTATTTTCCTATTTAAAACTCTTTCGCCATCTTACATCCTCGAAAGTCATTAAAACTACATACTTTGCTCTATGCCAATCAATCCTATCATACTGCATTACTTCTTGGGGTGGTATAAATAAATCTAATCTACTGCCACTGGAAAGATCCCAAAGGGCTTTGCTTAAAGTAAGCACCTTTAAACCACGTACTTTTCCTACTTCACAACTATTCACGGAAATGAGGGTGCTTACAGTTCGACAACTATTTATTTTAAAAACAGTCTTATTAACCCACGCACTCACTCCTTATATAGAGAGCACAACACGACGAATTCACAATGTTTGCACTATACCGTTTCCCAAATTTGATTTTACCAAACATTATTACTACTTTTTAGGACCGTACATTTATAACACCTTAAACAAAGCTACCTCACAGCACACTTTAACACTCACACGATGTAAACATATTATAACATCCTGGCTCATCGGGAAATCTTATGATGATACCGAAAAACTAATTACACCCCTCACTTAAATAACCTTCATGTACCTATTAATACTACCAAATTTAATGCATAATATTTCTACTCAATATAATCTAATATACTAAACATATTTGCATACATAAGCTTAATTGCAGTCTTAACCTTTGTTAATTTAATATAATTTACTTTTAATATAATTTTGTGCCACCTTACTTATACTTACATATTTATACCTACAAACCTATGTATATGATAGCATATGAAATGTCTTCCTAGGGAGAGGGAACTAGTGCCCTTATTACAGATTATTTAATAATCTAGTTAGGGCTCTAGTAACACTTTAAATATACATTATATTAGCCTTATTGTATGATGTTTAAATAGTAATTATTTTGTACTTAGACTATAAGATTACTCTGTAAAAAACATTCAAGATTGTGGCATGAATAAAGAAATTTTATTATTATTATTAATGTCAAGTAATTCTATTTTTTTATTCGAATTTCTAATTCTACTTTTAGTTTTAGGGGTAAGCGCGTATAGCAAAATAGCCCTTAAGGAAAAATAGCCATTCGGCTTTATGAAATTAGTATCGATTCAATATACCTACAGGATATTCCAGAATATGTGAAGCCAATTGTAACAGTAGATCTTCGAACTTTTCTAAAAGTAAAATTTGACGTTTTTGAATCATCTATAAATTCGGATTCCTCAAAATTACAAATTATTTTTTATAAAACGCACTTCAGTTTTGAGGTCGCTACATTATTTTGGTGTATTTTTTTACCATCGATAGCCTTTTTAATTTCACCAACAGTATAAAAAATGGTACTTTCTGCATACTAAGCAGAGAAATTGCCATTTTTAAGTAATCAAAAATGGTATGAATCATAAAATTCTCTTAAAGACATTTAGAAAGATTAAAATGGATAATTCGATTTAATGAAAACCCTTTTGCCACTCAATATAAGAAAATAAATTCGCTTGGCTAGCGAACAGCCTTTATACAAATATCGTCGACCCGACAGTAGACATGCACATGCAATGTTCTCATCTTTAATCTCATCATTTCCACCGTTTAACCTCAGATCAGAAACGCAAAAGTCCCTGTCAAATAAAATGCAAGTGTGAACGAGTAGGTAAATTAAAATTTATTACCAAGCGTGCTTATTTCCATGTTTAGGAATTCGCTTACGAAGTTAATTGAATATTTTGTACTTTATAAGTAATTGAACTTTGTTCGGAAACAGCCAATTAGCTTGAATTACTGAATCCCCCCTCCAAATTCTGAAAACATGTACGATATATTTCAGAAGCTCTTAAATAACCGGAAAATTCCACTTCAAATTGAATTATAAATTCGAGGATAGCTCTAGTGAACATGTACATGTATATTACATATTATTGCTCCAACGGGCTTCTATATTGATGACATGATGGCAAGTTTTGTTCAAAAATTTTAAATAAAAGTATACATTTAAATAAATCTCTAAATGTTGTCTAATTAAAATCAGTTTTAAGAGTATAATGGGTTCTCTCATTTTATGTCTCTTTAATGTCAGATTAAGAGATTTCAATCAAACTCAACAGTTGCTAACGAAAACGTATTTTAAAGCCTCTAAGTTTGACATTGGAGAGACTTAGGGCGTGGATCCATCTCTACGTTTGCCGAGCAACGGCACTTCGCTGCCGCCGGGAGATGGCAAAAATAACGTACTAAAATAACAGTTTTTGACTTGATATGGACCGCGAAAGAAGTATTCTGCCCCTTTTGCAGTTGAGACGACAAATGCAGGAAAAAAAGTAAAAAAATCTATACTAATATTATAAAGAGGAAACCTTTGCTTTGTATTTTTGTATGTTTGTATTGAATAGGCTCAAAAACTACTGGACCGATTTCAAAATTTCTTTTACCATTACTTAGAGGGATTCTTCCGAATCCGTATAGGCTACTTTATATCCCGAAAATCCCGCGGGAATCTAAACAGCTAGTATTGGATAAATCCATACTTTTCTATAATGGACCATGATGGAGATAATTTGGAGAGGAAATATGAAGCGCTGAGCGGTGTGCCGTGCACGACGCCGCCCCGCCGCGCCGCGCCGTTTACCGGTACCGTAGCGATGGACCCACGCCCTTAATGTTACCCAGTATATTGTCGATTTCGTTAAGATCACGAGCTACTGAATCCATATGTGACTCCATATGTATCCATGGTGTCTGTAAAGATACCTAAACGTTCAGTAAAAACGTAATATAGGTACTGGGCTGTTTTTTAGTCACCAGCCAAATTATTTTTACATAACAATTATCATTCATAGAAATGATTTTTGCAAAAAAGGTATATATATATTTTTTTAATGAAATGAAATTAAATTAAAGTGAAAAACTTTTGAGCGATAATAAAACGGATATGCAGGTACGTTTATATAGTATCAAAGAACATGAGACTGGTGACTAATAAAAAATCCCTGTATAATATATTACTATGCTTCTATGCTGGACTGGGAGCGAAAGAAAACATAGAATGTGCCAGCTGCTTCTCTTCCCGGGCATACTGTAAAAGTCAGTTAAGGGACCGAGGTGTTATGGGAGGCTTTTTTGTGGGCGATAGGCTGACCCCCTGTCACTGCAATAGTCTCTCTTCACTATTATAATGCCTCCAAATTTGTCAAACGTGACATCAGATGGTTTAATTACCTCTGGTGTTCTGCCTACCCCATACGGGATACAGGCGTGAATAAGTTATGTATGTATGTAATATATTACTATTTTATATTTTAAATCTACGTTTTGCCATATCCGGTCATAAAAGTCTTTTACTTAAGCCCAATCGCCCAAGCACAACCAGAAACTCACCATAAGATAATTAGGTTCGTTGACTTAATGTAACTTAACAATTAATTGACAAAACGGCGTTTCCGTGGACATCATCAGTTGGTCACAGTCCCTCGTTGCATAATTACTTCTGAGGGTCCCTCCAGGGGATCTTATAGATTGTTTCCTCAAACTTTGTCTTCGGTAAATTGGTAATTATGATAATTTGCCTTTTCTTGCTCTCTTGATTCTATTATTACTTTGGAAAATGCTTGAAAATAATATTCAGGTCAGTCATTGTTTCGTTGTTTTGTTAACTAGTTTGTTGTTTCTTGGACTGGATTATTTTTGTGCTTTGTCATTGCTTTTATTTTTTGAACTAGTTAATAATTGTGGTCTACTCTTGTAATTAATTATTAATATATTGTAATTATTAATATATTTGTATAACTACGACCGCGATACTAAGTATAATTTGGTGGGTTGCCGGTTTATCGATTATGTCTTAACCTTATAAGAGTTATAGGTATAACCGACACAAAGATCGGCGTGTAATAATAATAATAATACATTACCCTAACTGATATATTACATTGTGACTTAAAGTAATCTTTACTAAGCTTGAGTTTTGAAAACTATGGAGTAGAACTCAGGGGTTAACTTGTAATATGATATTGATAAAATTAAGTGGAATAACTGTGAATAAATTTAATGCTTGGTTCTAGTATTTCACCTTTTTAAAGAATAAAGTTAATCTCAAAAATTCATCGTAGTTTATAAACTTACAAATATGTTTCCGATTCATTTGAAAAAGGACTTTTCCTATATTGCAAAACGTTTTTGAATACGTTTAGTAAAATAACTAATTTATAACACAGTGCTGCTTTTTATACGCATTTTTTTTCTTAATCAAGTACCTACTCATGTTTTCCGTACCATGTGTTGCCGTTGGTAAAAAGGATACTTTAACGTAAGCTCGTATCGGAATGGGCATTGTTCACTTTTTTTAACCTATTATTTTTATTATGTTATATTAATCTTTAGCCTATTTTGAGAGAACAATTTGAATAGTTTTATTTTTAACTGTGTCGTTTAATTTATATTGATTTTGGTATGGCATTAACTTTATAAACATGTGTCAGTCAGTAAAAAAAAATACATTAGCTGTGTCTGTGTGCTAAAGTCATGCTATGTCACTGTCACCCAATGGATTGTCAACAGATAACAAACCAACATTTCAAACATTGATTCAAGTCAAATCTAATCAAATATCGCTACATCTATCTACTTCATTCTTTACCTCTATGTACGTTTGTCTACGTTTCTGTCTAGTACTTGATTGCCTAATGCATAAATATAATAGTAGACTCCAGAAGATCACCAACTCGTTCATGGGTCAATGTGTACGCTTTTATAATAAAACTCCAAAATATTTAAGATTAACCCTTCGATAGATTTAAGGATAAGCATAAAGTTTTATTATAAGATATCCGGATGCAAGAAGATTGTAAATTGTTGTTGTTGTTATTGTTATTGTGTATTTTTAAAAGATGATTGCTGTTGAGTTTCTTGCCACTTCTTCTCAACAGATCGACTTTCCGAAGTGGTGGTAGATTCAGTTCAATTTGTAAATTGTGACTTATTTCAAATGTATTTAAATACTTACGAAATAAAGATTCTTTTGACTTTGACTTTTGATCTTAAGAGCCCACTGTCAGCAAATATAACTTCAAAACGCACTGCCCTTTTCCGCGCGCCCCTCACGCACCCCTCACGCTACACTCGTCGTTAAACATTTAAGATTTGAATTTCGCGCCAATGGCGCCATCGCAGGTCAACAGCGTTCAATGCTAAGGAACAAGAAATCTACGGAGTCGCAACAACTGTTATTAAAAGTATTTTTATAATCTCTTAATATTGTTTAGTGAAAAAATGTTAAATATTTGAATGTCAGTGTTTCATTAATTATAAGTACCTAACGTGTTATATTTTTGTATTTTTTTTAATGTGATTAATTGCAGTTGTTGCTCCTTTATTAAATTTGATCGATTTTAATAATTTGTTATATTTACGTCTGATATTTATGTTGAATTCAATGGCATTACTTATACATAGTAACTATCATATTAAAAAACAGAGTTTGAACTTAATAATGTATAAAGGTATATATGTATTTTACAAAAGAAAAAAAAACAATCTTTTACAATTCCGAAAAATTCAATCTTCGTTGTCGAACTGGTTGACTATGAAGAAATAAAACGTCATCAGTACTATTATTTACTTCAAATGGTTGATCGTTGATCGTCAACAAGGTAGGTGTGGAAACATTTACTATTGATGGGTCTCGAAAATTTTTTGTTGTAGGGTAGCGAGGATCCACCAGTTCAGGCAACAAACACTCCGTATAAAATGAGACAAGTTTGGGTTCCATTTCTGTCTTCCAAAACTGGTCGTCCTTTTCTAATACTTCAATTTTTAACTTATTGTCCCCATACCATATAGCTAAGAGACATTTAGTTTTCTTTGCAATATGCATTTGACCTTGGACTTGGTAGTACCAATCAGACCTTTTGTTTATTTTTACCTGGAATAAGAATCGAATCAAAATATTTGAAACTCAAAAATACTGTAAGCAAACATTTTTATAATAATTTATAAGTGTTTGCCTGTAAGTGTGTAGGTATGAATACCAAAATTTTCATGTCTATTTAAGAAGTGTATTTAAATATTTAAGCAATATCTGGAATGCTCAATATTTACCTAATGTAGATTAAAAAAATTGAAGAAAAAAACTATTTCATTGTAATAAAAATCGAATTATAGATTCTAGGACAGGATAAGAGATTATGATAAAGACTTGGACTTGGTAGTACCAATCAGACCTTTTGTTTATTTTTACCTGGAATAAAAATCGAATCAAAATATTTGAAACTCAAAAATACTGTAAGCAACCATTTTTATAATAATTTATATGTGTTTGCCTGTAAGTGTGTAGGTATGAATACCAAAATTTTCATGTCTATTTAAGAAGTGTATTTAAATATTTAAGCAATATCTGGAATGCTCAATATTTACCTACTGTAGATTAAAAAATATTGAAGAAAAAAACTATTTTATTGTAATAAAAAATCGAATTATAGATTCTAGGACAGGAGATTATGATGAGTCTTGTCGGATTTATAATTTGTATCCCTACAAGAAAGGAGAGTTTTGACGAACATGAATTTTTAGCATGAATTCAACCTTCCGTATGCATTGTACGTAGTAACTTTTATCAAAACTCAGTCATATTTACATCTAACGCAAATAATTGTATATTTTTTATAAAACTACAGATTCTTAAAATAAACAAAGAGTGAAAAATCAGCAAAAAATATTAATATTAATGATGACATACTTTGTATATACAGGGTGTCCAAAAAACGACTCGTTTGGATAACACCGGAGATGGATGGACCTTAGGACTATCTGATAACGAGAACACTATGTTTAGAAAAAGAGTGAAATTTCCTTATGTTCTTGAATTTAAATGAGTTTTTGGAAAGAAATTTTTGAAAAATTATTCTTCTTAAATGTCAAAAACGTAACTAAAGTTTTATTGAACACTGTCTAGAATAAAAACCCTTCTGATGTTCGGCAATAGCCTGCACTGCTCCAAGCCCGTAATTAAAAAGGCAATAATGGTCAGCCACTGATTTTAACTGATCTAAAAAATTTTGTATCTTGATTATATAAGGAATAAGGAGTACAAATACAAATATTATCTTTGCCACTGTTTTGAAACGAGATTTCGGGAAGCAAATTATCGTTATCTATTGTATCCAAATGTGCGATCTCCTAAAAAACAACTTAATATATGAGAACACAAATATTTTACACTGACGATGATAGACTTTTACTATGAAGTGTGTGGCTTGACATATAGTAATAAAACTTTAGAGAAGCACTATAAACAGTTTTATCGATGAAAATACCACGTATGGATGTTCAAATCCAAAACCCTGCCAGTCTGCAGATACTTTTATTTTTACTTTAGCAAAATTCACCTTAATTTGTAAAACAATGATGGAATAGATTTGTCGACGTCAATCGAGCTAATGGAATATAGTTGGGATTACTAGATCAACGTCGACCAACCGTCGATCAGCTGGTTAGTGGAACGGTATCCGTCTATCAATTTAAATTACCATATCAGTTCTCGACTTCGATCGACTATAGATCGATTGGTCTGGTAACACCCTAAATAATAGAGATAACAAATTTTCGATTGCCATTTTTTGTAAATTTTGTTAGTAATTAAAATAATTGAAGATTTCATGGTATTCCATTCATTCAATTAACCAAGTATGCTCGAGAGATTTCATCCTTGCAATTGACCCTAACGATCGATGCAATAAAAATATTTTTACGGATTTTAGTCGGTTTGATTCTCAGGTGAGGCGAGCGAACTTTCGAAAATCTTTGAATGTGGCTTTATTAATAAAATTTGTTATCTCTATTATTTAGAGTACCTACTTTCCCTCCAGGTGGAATAAAAAAAATCCACCCTGTATAACTAAAAGGCTATAAAATATTATTAAATGAAAGATTATTTTCGACTTAAGTTA
Organism: Stenoptilia bipunctidactyla; assembly: GCA_944452665.1. Classification (NCBI taxonomy): domain Eukaryota; kingdom Metazoa; phylum Arthropoda; class Insecta; order Lepidoptera; family Pterophoridae; genus Stenoptilia; species Stenoptilia bipunctidactyla. The sequence goes on along the minus strand of OX101737.1, from coordinate 12,492,140 downwards.
CTAAATAACACTAAATAAAATTTCTAAATAAATAATCTACAAGGTTAATTTTAACAATTTTTTTATAAATTTTTTATAAAATTAACCCTGTATAGTAATGACCACAATTATAAATATAAAAAAAAAAAAAGTTTATTATTAACACTGCCAAATAGAGTACGTATATAATCTAAACAAAATCAAATCTACAGAGAAAAACTTGCTAAAACTAGAAAAACGAGCTAATATAAAAACTACAGAGAAAATCATTATGTCACATAATTCTTGTTCACTCATTGGAGTTGTGGTATTATTAGGCATTATGAAACTATTTGTAGGTACGTTTATTATCTTTCTGTAAAAATTAATTTGATATAAGAATATATTTTTCAAAAAATTAATTGTATCCTTACAAACCGGTACGGTGAATTAAAAAGAAAAGAGTATTATTTAGTGATATCAGTAAAAGTATAAAATAAGTAAATAGATTAACCTTTTAACCGTAAGTAAATTAGTTAGTTCAGATGACGACTCCACTGTTGCGAAGCTCAATCTGTGCCAAAGACTTTTTATTTCTGAAAAGTATTGTTGATAAGGCAATCGAAACTGTTTTTTTCATACCGTAATATTGATACATAATATTTAAATACATTGAATTTCGTACTAGGCTAAATCGTCACGAATTGCATAAAAAACGGCGATGTATGTCTACATCGCATTTTTATATTTGCATCCTACTCACATCGCTTTCTTTTCGACAGAGGCAGAGGTCAGAATAATCTGGTAGCGATCGACAGTTTCATACAAATTCACATGCCGTCCATTATAAGTAGACCTCCGTCAGTCAATACCTCATCTTGCATCGTAAATTTAGTTATCATGTTTTAAAATAAATAGTTTCAAAACCCACTATTGGTTTTTGAACCGATTAATAGACTAGCTCGCTATCCCTGCCGCTTAGATATAATGTTTTTATTTCAATTATAAATTTTTAGTATGTATTTTAATCTTTTATCGTAACGTAAGCTTAGCACTGCCGTCGACAAAGTGATACGTGTTCCCCCTTCGACGAACCGAGCGGCACTGAGCTGTCGATCCCATGAACGATCAATATAAGGTCTTTTCCAGTGGACGTAAAGGTTAGAATTGCCTGATCTGTTTTAACACTTTTAACTCGGAACTAGAGGACGTAAGTCTCAAAACCTGTTTTTGCTTTTTGTAACGATTGTGTGCATTTTATTGAAAATATTTTCTTACAGCATTTTAATACGATATAATATCTTACACTCAGAAAAATTTCACGTCGTTTGCTCCGGCAGTTTAAGAGATATATCGAGAAATCTCTAAAAATCACCTCTTTTTCAAATAAAAAAAGTATCGAACAAAAATTAGAAAAAGTACAATTTGCTTAAAACAACCACAAGAAAAAGATATGAATAATCATTCCTCTAAATTTCGGAAACATCGAACTGCAGTACAATAAAGCAGATCACTTCAAAGTCATAAGATTCTTGAAAGCCGATTCTTAACCGTCTTTATTTCCTCTGTTTCTTTTCTTTGTAGTTTGTATAAATAATCTATAATTAAAATAATTAAATTAATTATTCTTAATATTTTAATTGTTAATTAAACTTAGATCAATCGCAGGGAAAAATAAAGAAGCTGAGTTTGTTACGTTGAGGTTACGAAAAATATAAACAAAACAAAACAACCACCATAGAGCTATAGAGTTTAGTTTGACTTTTTTTAAACAGCTTTAAGGCATAACACTTGATCGATTTGATGCCTTTGATGACGTCATCAAGGTTAAATAAAGGTCAAATGCAGTTTGTTAAAAATCTCTTAAACCCTAATATTTTTAAATGATTTAAATCGACTAAATTAATCAGAAACTTAAATTAAAAAAAATGAACAATGCCCATTATGATTGTGAATTGATTGTGTCACGTGGTAGCTCAGCATGCGAGGGCTGTACGGGCACTAAGATAAATCCACGTATAATCACTCAAGGCTATCCAATAACGTAGTAATAGGGTTTCCGACTAGCTTTGTTTCGATAAGGGCCGCCACTTGAAAGGGTGTATCTACTCAGAAGGGATCGGTTATCGTCTAGGTATATCTAGATCGATGCCCTGTGAACCCTAACAATCGGTGGGTAAATGTAACTCTGATTGATCAAATTACCATCGCTCGCTGGATTCCTTAAAGAATTTTTTGGACATAAATGGATAAATTATTCCAAATTCAATAAGTATTTAAGTTTTCATGATTAATTATCTAATCTATCTTAGAAATATTATAAATACGATAGTTTCGATAAATGTTTGTTCCTCAATCACGGTACAACAGCTTACCGGATCTGGATGATATTCTGTATTGTGATAGTGTACAGTCTAAAATAAAACATTGGTTACTTCTCAACCGACTTTCAAAAGGAGGAGGTTCTTAATTCGTTTTATGTTTTTTTTTATTTTGTCACACGTTTTTTTGGACACTTATGATTTTGAATATTCTTGTTTCATACGAAAGAGAATACTTCGAAAATTCAACAAAATCAATTACGGAGAATATATACGAGGATGACCTTATACTTCAGTCAAAGTTTTGAAAAGCATTTGAATATGTTAGTGAAGTCGGTTTTTTAATTCTTTGTTCAAAAATAATAGTTCTTACGAAACGGATTAAATTTAAAAAAAAAATTGTTCTCTCACCTCATCAATAGATGGCGTAGTTAGTATTCATAATTGCGCCCAGAACTATCAAATTCGATGAATGAGGTTTCAAAATGTGCGCGGGAATTATCTAGTATATCCCCTTTATAGGGAACAGTCACTCTCGACATTTTAACTTGATGTAGCGGTTATTAATTGATACCATCCAGCTATACCAGGTTGGAATTTAGTAGAAGTGGATAACTGAGTAATGAACTTAAATATTAAACGTTTATTCATTAACATGCATAATACCAATGAAAATATTATGATGTTAGTGTAAGTTTATTTAAACATCAAAATGCATGTTTTGATATTTCTTTTGGAATATTTTTTCTTCTAGAAATTTATTTTAGGATATATAATTTAAATTGTGTATACGATGCAAAAAAAATATAAATAACTATTTATTAATTTTTATTTATTCTACTATAGACCTGAAAATAAATAATTTGTAATCTTAAATAAGTATGTTTTGTTACACTTATGATAAAGAACTATTAAACTTCCTGACGTTTTAAAATGTGGATGAGACTTCCCTTGACCATGAGCATAGTAAGTTGAATAGTAAAAAAAGTAATGTGCAAATGATAAAGTCTATTTTTATTAATGACTAAACCACGTTAACCCTCGTTTCACCTGATAGTACGTGAAGGTCGAAGATGTCAGTACACGGGTTAAGGAAATATCCCGAGTTTATATAAAAATAGAATACTTTCTCTCAAATCAACACAAAGAACAAATATTTCCGGGAGTTCCCTTAATTCCCAATAGAAAGCAGGAAGTTACGCCTACGGAATAGAAGATTATGAGATGTCAATTTCAACTGTCAATTTTACTGTGAGTAATCAGCCAAAATACTGCACGTGTTTCGGCTTATGAGAAAGATTGACAAGTACCACTGTGTTTAAATAATTGAATGGGGAGTTTTCTGACAGCTCATAAAAATTAGTTCAAAAAACCTCTATAGATGGCACTTTTAAAAAGCCGAAGGCGTTAAGTCTGTAAACTATAATGTAGGTAAGTGGTATCTACCATCTATGGTTATTTATACGTTCAATTTCTGATACAGACGAAAATTAATTTATTTTACTTTTAAAAACGCAGTGTGGAATAAATTCTTCGCCTTCGCCTTTTGTAAAGCGCCATCTATCGAAGCCTTTTGTACCAATTTTGTACAGTTTTGTTTTTTTAATGAGCTGTCAGAAAACTCCCCATTGAATGAGATAGATTAGCTTTGCTTTTTGAAATTAGCCGTTAAAAGAGGTTTTGTGAATTTTTTTCGTAATATTTTTTGTTAATTGGGCTCAACAATTACTGTTGTTTTATTGAAATTTTCAAATATCCAAAACAAATATCTTAATTACAGTCTACACTCGATTTAAACTCCGCCACGTACTTCCAGCTATTTACACACTGATCCACACCTCGCACTGTAGCGCATGAATCCTAACGTTGCTAACAAGGATCTCCACTTTTAAAGAGAAACGCACAGTACAAAACACAGAAACTGCTTCCACGCGCGTTTATGTAGATCACGCGCCGAAACGGTGAAAGGGTTTCATTACACCGCACTCCAAAAATGATTTACAGCGAGCTCCAAACAGGCGCGGTCCCAGACTGAAATTTTGGGGGGGTCACAATTGAATTTTGGGGGGGTCACGACAATTTTTTTGTATCAGAAGTATCTTTTTCTTCCTCCTTCTCTTTTAAGGGGTTCATCATCATCTTTTCATGATTTTGGGGGTCATGTCCCCTGTGACCCCCCCTGGGACCGCGCCTGGCTCCAAAAATATATTAGTAATGTCACTGTTTTGGTGGAATCAATGTACGGAGAATAAAACTTTGAACACTGAAATTTTGAGCGCGGAGGATAAACCCGGTAAAACATGCGAGACGCAAGGCATGGCACACCGTGTCCCGCAGTGCTGTGCGTGATTTAAAAAATAATGAATAAAATGAGTCAAGAGCTGCCGTGAATCCGTAAAATGCAAGGACGCCACTACCACGCAAGTGCGTCAAAACCCCGCATGATGATGTAGATCTGCACTCTTGCAAGTACGTGCGTTGGTGCGTCCATACGGAACATGCAGCGTGGTGTGTAACTAGCCTTAAGGTAAATAGTACGGCACTTTTTAATCTGAAAAATGTATATCGAAACAATGTTGTTGTCATTCGTGATCATAGTATACAGAAACGTCGAATTAATCAATCTGTTTAACCAAGTATTTAATAAAACATGTTTCTTGTTTAAGATTTCATATTACAACTGAAAGATATAAATTATTATTGATTCCTGAAAACATAAAAAAATATTAAAAGCGTATTCCCAGTAATAAGCTTTGAACAAAATAAGCCGATAAAATATGGCCTAAGTTACTTGTTAGCTGCAAAACGTTTTATGTTTACGAAATATGAAAGTTGAAATGGTTTTTATGGTTCAGCAACAAAATGGTTCAAAATTAAACGTTATGGTGCTACTCAAGGGTGCTTCTTTATCTTTCTATTTATGTATAACATTACAAGATAGTTCTTTTGAAATTTGAAAATTCCTTCAGTCAATTTAAACATTTTAAACATAGTGTTGTCTTATGTAAAAACATATTTACATAAAAGTACGAGTCGCTTAGAATCGGATTTATACTGGGTTCATTTTAATGAGCGCATCACCTTTTGAAGGCAGTTTCTCTACGCCAATCCCAACAACATTATTTTATTCTACGACCTTTTACAATTAAAAGTTTTTAAAATATATGCTTTGTCATACAAAAAAATATTTATGCAAGCTAGAACTAATTTCTATTACAGAGATGAGAAAGAGGAATAAGAGGTTGTCTTACCATACCTACACCGAAACAATAACTATTATGCAAAAGTATCGAGATAAAGATTTTACATGGGTCTAGCTAAAGATAGTTCCACGGGAAACAGTTAACATAATATGTATTCCTCTCTTTAGTTGATATGTACAGTTACGTCTAGTAAAATGTAAACACTTTGCATCTTATTTGGCTGTAATAAGGTTAGAAGTTTAATGAAAATGTATGCGTCTTATAAGATGAGCAGGAGATAAGCTGTATACGAGAATCTCTAGAATTTTTCCTTTGTGGATTTCATAACACAACATTCTTACTTTATGAACACTTTGTAAGAGTATCAGTTCAGATAGTAAATTCAATATTGTCTTAACTTTTCACGATTCGTAATATAAAATAAAATACTTCTGTAACTGAATTTTACGAGCTGTAAGACCTACATATAAGTCAAAACAATGTCAGCTCGTTTTGTGTTAGTTCTGTCTACTTACTCAGTCACTCGTTACCACAGAGTTTGAAGACACCTAAACGTCAAGTAAAAATCTGTAATTTAATTGTACGCTGCAAATTCTGGTATTTTTTCATCCATGCTGGACTATGAGCGAAAGAAAAACATGGAATGTGCTCCTCTTTCCGGGCATACTGTTAAAGTTAGTTAAGGTGCAGAGTTTTATTAGCAGTTATGGCTTACGGCTGACCCTCTGTCACTGCAATAGTCTGTCTCCATCATTATAATACCTCCAAAGTCAAACGTGACATCAGATTGTTTTATAGCCTCTGGTGTTCTGCCTGCTCCATAAGAAATATACCTAGGCGTGAAGTTTTGTAAGTCTGGTATTTTTTATTATTTTATAGTTACTTTAAAGAAAAAAAGCAGGAAAAATAGAAGTAATTTGCTCTTAGGGAAATAAATGCTCAATTTATGTATTGAAATCTTGGAATAGTAAATACAGATATTCAGCTCAGTAAGACGAAAATCCCAAAATTGATATTGTTAACAAGTCTTAAATTCAGAAAGGGTGAATACTTTATAAAGGGTGTATTAATTTATTTAGATTCAAAGAAAGAAACTCTTAATTGGATGGATTTTATTTTGCAAACACGAAAAAGGGTGGTAATAAAACAATACTTTAAGCATTTCTATTTAATAATTTAATATCAAAAAATTATGTCACAGTATAGAAGTTCATCCATACATGAAGAATTAAAAGTTTGTTGTCGTTGGATCCCTCATGAACTTACAGCGGAGCAGAAGCGGGAATGGTGTTCACAGATGCTACTAAAGTATTACCATGGACATTCTAATGCTGTTTATGACATTGTCACAGAAGACCAAACGTGGATTTATTGTTATGAACCCAAAAAACAGTAATCTTGTGAATAAGTGTTCGAAAATGAGAACAGGCCAACAAAAGTGTAGAAACGTTAAAGACTATAAACGTTGGTAAAAAATGATCGCGTTTTTTCTCAACTACGGGTCCCATCTGCACAATTCCACTAGAATATCAAAAGAGTTTTAATGCCAATTGGTATTCTACGATAATGTCAGGTTGTAAGTAAAAGTGCGCAAAAGACGACCAAAAAAGCCGTGTTCTCCTACATCATGACAACGTTTCTTTACACACAGTCAACAAAACAAAGTCATTTTTAGCTTCCGAAAAATTGAGTCATATAAAAGCTATACCAACAATTTCCACATTGCAACGAGGCAAATAAGAAAAAATAAAACTACTTTTTAACCGGATTAATCGCGTATAATTTATATTTTACATTTTAACTCGACGTTTCGGTGTCTTTGCAGACTCCGTGGTCACGAGCGACTGAGGTGTCAGGCGTCAGATTGATAGTGGAAAAAGTTATACATCATCTCCATCTATTTCTCAGTCTTCGAGCGTAGCGTTCAGGATTAGCACAAAATAAACTCAGTGTTTATTACTTAAATTGATGTTAAATGTTTAAAAATACTTTATTATGTTTGAACCACTGCACTGGTCTCGATTCCAACATTGTTATTTTTGAAACTACTAAATGTTAGTAATGAGAATGTTTAGTGTGGAAATGTCATAATTTATGACAGTTTTTATAGTTTAAAAATTGTTGTTGTACCTTGTTTGATATTCATTCATATAATTTAAGTCAATTACCATTTTTTAAAAACTACTTTTCATTTTGTGTGAAAACTTAAGACAATATTAAATAAGAAAAAAGTCTTTCATAGTAATTACCCGTAGAATATCCAAGAAATAGTGTTTTAATGAAAGTGGAAAGTAAGAGTGAACAGATCGTTTTAATTAAAGCAACAGTTCAATTAATATTAAATGAATAATTTGAAAGCATTCTTCGGATATTGTTGTTTATGAAATTGACGGCTGGATATTGCTGCATTTGATCTTCATTTTAAGGGATATTGTTGTATTTGTCATTATAGACGCCATATCAAATCTAGGCTTATAAGATACAAACCACCTTGATACTTCAGGTTATCATTATGTTCATTATGAAATTTAACGTAGTATACGTGGGTGGAGTATCGGAAATCCCAAGCCTAGCACACTGTAGTAGAGCATAATATTGAGTGTTCGGCTGACACCAGTTTTGAATAAGGCCGAATTCGCAATGGTAAATTATATTTAGACATAATTACAAAATAATAACAACTTAATAATAATAATGATTGACGACCGACTGGTGTAGTGGTACCATACATTGCCTTCTATGCCAGAGGTCCTGGGTTCGACCCCGGCGGCGGCGGATATTGGTGTGATGAACACAGATATTAGCCTTCAAGTCATGGATGTTTAAATGTTTATTTAAGTTCATTGTAATAAAAAATATGTATTTATTTTTAAATATATATTTCTAAAGTATATCAGTTATCTAGTATCCATAACACAAGTTCTTTAAGGAACTTAATTTGGGCTAGATAATGTTGTGTGAGTGTCAGAAATATTTATTATTTATTTAACTGAAGATAGCATATGACTTGTATAGGTATTTTTAGAAATTTCCTTCGTTTAAAAAATTTGCATTATAATTTTATACTAGCTGTTGCGCGCGGTTTTACCCGCACAAGTTCTAATCCCGCGGGAAGATTGGGATCAAAAGTAGCCTTTGCGTTATTCCAGATTGTACACTGTCTCTATGACAAATTTCATCCAAATCCATTGAGCCATTCTGCCATGATTGAGGAACAAACTCCATACATCCTTACATCCATACATCTATTCGTTCAAACATTCACATTTACAATATTACAAATAAGTAAGATATTCGATCAAAGAAAATGGTGAATTCTTTTTTAAAGCTAAGTGAGTATTTTTTTCAAAGAACTTGTACATGCAATCTTGATTTCCATTATCCAATCGAGTAGAATACAAAGGTACGTATTATGAAAGCATTAGGTATTAATCAGGACTCAAGCAAGGATTAGACGATTTCCCAAAGAATTACTGTCAAAATATCAATGCAAATCTCAGAAGCACCCAATACGTGAGCTTTTGTTTCCACTTCTTATTGATGGAGATACAAAGATGTCAAACTAAGAAACTATTATTAACGATTAAAAATGCATTTTTCTATATGAACGGTTAATTAAACGCATTATATGCTTGTTACGGGTTAATACCACCGCGAGATGTCGCTAACGGATTGAAATGTACATCGCAAGTTGCGCGATGATGCCAGCTTCGACTGGCAAAAAAGTCGTTTGAATTCCCTATCTCAAAAACTACTGAACCGATTTTGATGAAACTTATAGTATACCCTAAGTTAAACAACACTGAACACCAAAAATTTACTTAAGTCGGACGTGTAGTTCCGGAGATATGCGAATACAAACATAAAAACATACATACACTATTGAAATTTGGCACATTTGTTCAGACGTTGATATAGACTAACATATACGAAAACTGGGGTGGCACGACTTTGGTCAAGTCTGACATAGGTCAAATTGGTAATTCGTCAAGTCCTCTTTTCGACATATTATGAAATTTGCCAAACATGCTATTCGTCAACTTAATCAAGTACAGTCATTAGCAATAGAAGTACACTAGTTTATTTTCTTACTAATGCAATCGATAAAAATAAATATAAAAAGAATAATTATAATTGTATATTTTCAAAATTTAATCTATTAACCTTTACATTTATATTCATACCCAACACAACTGTTTCAAACAAGTCAATACATATATTTTCTCACTAATTAACTTCTCTATAATTTTTTTCTATTTTGGCATCTTTAACGATGTCGGATGTCTTCCTTTTTTTTCCTTCTTCTCTTTTCATTTTTATTAAATAATAATGAGCTTATTTTTTCAAAATACTTATATACATGAATAGATTATACTTTTCTTGTACCTTCGTCCCTAATCTCCGGTGCCAACCTTCGACTGCATTGGTGGTTCTATGGCGTTCAGTTGCACAACACCACATATCTTGAGTAATCCTCTTTTGCCATTGCACTAGAAAATATTTTTGAAATTGTTCCGCTCTAACATCATTGTTTGGTAGCACGTTTTGTATTGCCAACCATCCTTCAGGAATGTACTGACAAGGCAGTAAGGCTAAGTTTGTGGTAAGCCTAACATGCTTTTTTAAATTGTCGTCAGTTAACATTCCGAGAGCTTGTGCTTTTCTATAAATTGCTTGATTAAAATCAAAGAAGCAGCCTTTGACAAGAATATCCGGAAAAATGCTTTTTGCAGCATTAATTACGGCTAGTTCGTAGTCGCACTTTAAAAATTTAACATGTAGTTTGAATTGGAAACGCAAAATCGAGAACACTCTCTTGTAGGTCTCCTCCGTTTTGTTTGGCAAAAGGCAAAAAAATACAGGTATAATATTGGTACTTGCTCTTGTACTGCCCAAGTCAACGTGTATTGAGAAAAGTTGAAAAAACGGTTGTGGAACGGTCTTAAAAGTGCCATCAACAAATATCAAATCTGTATTTAATGCCATTTCAATACCTTCATCCTTAGCAAATATAAATAATTTCGGTAGATCGTCTTTACTTTCATAAACCAGAAAATCTTTTGTAAGAATATCTGGCAGTTCAACCGTATCAACTTTTAAGAACTTGCACGTTTGTACGCCAATCACCTTCTTTCTTAATTTGTATAAGCCATCACGCTTTGATCTTAAGCTTGGTGTATTCTCGAAATTATCCTCCTTTTCAAGTTCACCCATGGTTTCTTTAAAAATTGTGCTTACAGACTTCCATTCCTTTTTTACTCTTTCTCTACATTTATTCATCTTCACGTCAACCAAATTCTTATCAAAGTCTGCCTTGCAAGTATGGCCGCTTTCTCTCAAAACTAATATTTCATCGCTGCTTAAAGTTATGGATCCATTACAGTCACTTCTATGTATGCAACGCCAGATTGTGGTACCATTTTTGTTTGTGAAATTATAATGAAACTGATGTCCCGCACGTAAAATTTTCCGTTTTCCTTTTTCAGTTTCTATAAATGTAAATAAAGAATTAGAACCTCTCCAAGTAGAAGCCATCACTAAATAATAAAATAAAAGGTTTCTATTTTCCACCAGCCACGCCGCCACACTCAATAAACCTTATAAAATATTTTCATTTACAGAATAATAAAATGACATTACAGGTAACTGACAGAAAACAAATGAATCAAAATAAAATACTCTATTTAGCTAAAATTTTCGGCCTAGATAAACCAGTAGATTTAAAGGAGGTAGGTATGTATCTAAAGATTTTTTTAAGCAGGGAAACCACACGGACGAACGCACACTACGGCGAAATTTATTTGATTATTAGTAAAAATACCGCAAATCTTATTCTACTCGTATGTAGACTGGATTGAATGTGAACAAAAAGTTTTAGTAATAAACAGCGTACTAGAAACTTTATTGGGAATTCGCAATTCGTATTATGTTACCGACTGTACATGTATATGACGAATAGCATGTTTGGCAAATTTCATAATATGTCGAAAAGAGGACTTGACGAATTACCAATTTGACCTATGTCAGACTTGACCAAAGTCGTGCCACCCGAAAACTGGGCAATTCTGGAAATATTACCTCCTTTTTTGAAGCCGGTTAACAAGAAAATAAAGAAAAACTTTATCCCATTTCTTTGTCGCTGTCAGATATTTAACCGTTAATAATTGCATTTTATCGGTAGCTAACCATAAATTTGGTGAATTAACGGTAGCTAACGGGTTTTTTACAACTATAGGTAAGATTGAAGTAAAACGCGAGTTTAGCAATGAAAAAACCAATTAATGTGTAAAATGTGAAAACAATTTAATTTCTAATCAATACAAAAGCAACTTATTTAAAATCGAACTAAAAAATCATAAACATTCTTCTCTGAACCAAACTGCGTAGCGAAAGAGATATAAAACCTCCCTCAATTTATGTGTCAGTTACTTTACCAAGTATTTTTTTTCCACTAGGAAATACGACCATGTCAAACGCAGGCCGCTTAGGAAATAAAAAAGTTATACTGTCAAACAACGAACCAGAAAAATGAATGAGAAAAAAGGCCCTATGCCAGCGATGCTTTTTGAATTTGGAAAAGCAATTAAGTTAAAAACTTATAGATTTTAGGTGACCCATGTGTATTTTAATATAAAAATTCAAAGGATTCTTATTTATTTTTAATATATCTATATTTAGACCTGGTTATTTCTAGAATAAAGTAAACAGATATCCGTAGAGATAAACGTGTTATACCTTAATTTTTTATACATTCTACGTAGTAATATAAGCGACAGATAGTTTATTATCTATGTACGAATAATAATGAGTTTATAATGATGTGATAAAAGTAGCGTCAAGAGGCATTTATTATGACAATTTAAGTAATCATTTTTTACAAATATGATTCAGAGATAAATGTTATCTAACTAACACGGTCAATTTTAACCATGTTTTTTTTTCATTTCAATTATTAACATCTAAAGTTTTTATTTCAGTTTCGTCGTGATGAAGGCTTGATCGAAAACTCAGAGCCAAAAATAAAATGGTTTATAAAGTAAACGAAATTTATTTATAAATATGAAAAAAATGGGGTTTTGAAACTAAATTAAGTTTTATTTTCTGTACATTAGGAATTGTAATTACCTTTGATATTTTTTATCATCAATCAATATATATAAAACTGTTCCGTTACTGACTGAGTTACTGAGTGACTGACAGACAACGTACAGCCGTAACTACTGGGCGTAGAGAGTTGAAATTTGGAACATACATTCTTTAGGGGATGTAGGGGTGCACTAAGGAAGGAATTCCCGAAATTCCCACGAGATCGGGAAATATAGGACTTTTTAGTTTGTATGAAAAATCTTATTCCTTGAGTGCTCCAGTGTGACACTAGGTGTACAGGTTTTTCAATGTATGTCTGATTGTGTTATGAAAGGAATTCCCAAAATTCCCTCGGGAACAGGAAATATATGATATTTTAGTTTGTATGAAAAAACCTTATTCCTTGAGTGCACGGATGTGATACTTGGTATAAAGGTTCCTTAATAAGTGTCTGTTTGTTATATGGAAGTAAATTCTCGAAATTCCCACGGTAACGGAAAATATAGGACTTTTGAGTTTATGCGTGTACGAAGTCGCGGGCAAACGCTCGTTTGTATATAAAAATAAATTTACCACGCCTGTAATAGTAATATAGAAATAAAAGTTCCAGTTTTTAGCTCGTTGCGAGTTCGGAAAAAGAGATCTAAAAGTTTCTTCGGAGTTTCAAAGAAAAGTTAAAAATTTAATTATTTCCGAGGCTTGTTTCAGTTTTTCCTAACAGAGTTATCATCAATTTTTTATTGGTTCGCAACTTTGGAAGTTTCTAAAGTGATCGCTTTTTCTTAGCTTGAGCTAAACTTGTTTTCGATAAAAATCTTTACATTGTTTTTAGTTTTCTTCAAGCCTTTTAATATTAAACTTTTGTTTTGGACACTGTTCTCTCTTTGGTACGTCTCTGCGTGGTTAGTAGTTTGGAATAGATGATAGTTGCGTATAAAAAATATATCAATTGAATAGTTCTCTCGTATATGAACAGTCAGGTCTAGTAATATTTATATATTTTCATTGGACATTGTTACTTATTAAAACGGAATAAGATGCTAAGTGTAAACATTTCAATAGAAGAGACTGGTCGGGTACCATTTTAGTTCTTACGTTCTCTTTCCACCAGGTGGCAATGAAGACAATCGTCTCATTCTTCTGATTTAAAAAATATATATTTTAAAGTTACATAGTAAAGTATATAAGTTTAGATGATTTTAAATAACATATTTAGAATTTATATATATAAATTTATATTAAACTAAATATATTAAGCTTGTTCCACTGACGAGGGGAACGCATTTCCGCGAAGATTGAACACTTTTATAAATAATGAAATTTATATTTATTTTTAATATGACAGTGCATTAATTGTTCCTTTTTAATTATAATAAAGTGAAACCAAATAAAAATCTTTTGACTGCAGTTTTACTCGACATTTCTTTTCTTTAGAGTCTTTAGACACCACTGGTTATGGGATAAGATATATTTTCAAGTCATTTATTTTAATCTGAATTTTTTAGGCATTACCTATTGAAGACAAAACTACACGGGGTGACTGGTGGGTCAGTTTTGAAATTCGAGGACGTGTTAGTTCGAGATCATGCTTGAAGATTAAAAATATAATAAAAAATAAAAATAAATTATTTTCTGAGTAAACTTAACCGAAAGTTAAAGAATTGATTACGCAACGCATGCGTTGGCATTGATCTCCGCCGCGATTAACTCAGGCGTAAGTAAATCAAATAGTAACAAAACTTTTATTTATAGGGAGGGAGTTCTAGTGAAAAATTAAGTACCTACTTTGATTACATAATTATGACCAGAATCAAGTACAGAATGTTCTCCTTCAGTATCTAAAATTTGTCACCAGTCACCCTATATAGTATATCGAATTTATAAATCACAGTTTTAACACATATCCTTCAAACTTTATCTTTACTATAACGGTCACGCCAAGCTCAAGACCACTAAAAACTTGGATACTAAAGTAAATAAACCCAACAAAGAGGTCTCGGCATTATCTAGTGAAACAATAACAAGGCGTGTATTCTCCCAAAACATGACAAATATAAGTTGCCTAATTAGAAAACTTAGTACGCAATATGTTTAAATACAATTGAAATTTCTCACAGAGGCAATTATGTCAGATGGGACAGAAGCAACAAACATTTGGTTCAACGAAATTTACAATGTAATGTGGTTGGCCTATTCTAAAGACCTTGTAAAGATCGTGATATATTGTTAATACTTTTAGTTGCATTTTTTTATACTTGAGATTTATGCGTCAAACTTGATATAGGCGTGAATTATTTTTTGGTATGCGTTAGCTATAGGATGTTTTCCAGTATTTATACAAGGTGTTCTGACTTCTGCATGATTTCCCATAACTCTAGGGTATTAAAAGGACCATGAATCAAATAACATGTGAATAATTTTTATTTTTTTTTGTTTTTTATTTTTCATACAAAATAATTTAATTAAGTCAAAACATTTTATATTAAACACCTTTAAGCAAAGTATGACAATGTGGCATTTTCTATCCCTTTTTATCGCTATGCACAGGTACAGTTCGCAACGTTTTGCGTTGTACATTGTATGCAACGTTCCTCAACGTTTAAAATGTTTTTGTTCTTTATTGTATGGTTTCAGTGACCCGCGTCTGTGGAATAAATGTTAAAGAGATTTTACAGGGGTGATAATTTATGAACTTATTATATTAAGATGGATGGTATCTTGGAAAGTATGCACTTTTGAACCACATTATTCTTTGGCAAAAAGTATTATTTTTTTAGTAAGGAACAAAACCTCAAAGATATGGGATATCAAAAAATACCTTGCATAAGCCTTTAATCTTGCCAGATTGCGTTGGTATCTAACAAAATATAAAGAAATGTCTTTTATGCCAACGATTTTTATTTTGAGATTTTTTTATCACTCATCATCAACCTTTAATATATATCCGCGACGCTGCAGTCGAATGTCAAACAGCCATTCATTGCATTCAGCGGCCACCATAGCATACTACTAACATATTTCCGTTACCATGAAGTCATACAAATATCTAAATGTCGCTGACACGCCTTTGACTTGAATCTCAACTGAAGGTAAGAGAGGACTTCGAAAATACACATGCTTAGGAAGAAATTACACATGCTTAATGGAGTCGTCGTGGCGCCGTGGTTACTGTGTGTATCATACGATATCACAGATTAAGCAACGTTTGGTGCGGTCGGTGCTTGGATGGTTGACCGCCGACCATTCATTTCTCACGACGACTTCCGTGCTTCGGAGGGCACGTTAAGCAGTCGGTCCCGGGTGCTGTATACTTGTATACAGAGTCGTTAGGGTTTGTCAGAAGCCACTTTGGCGCCCTGAAAATTCTGACATCCACCACCCAGCACTGGGCCAGCTTGGTGGATTATGGCCTATACCTACTCCTCACCCAGGGGAGAGACTCATGCCTTGCAGTGGGCTCATTACAAAGAGTTGTGATGATGATGAGGAAGAAATTGACTCTTCTTTAAATATTGCGGAGACATCACCGCAGGCAGATTATATGTGCAGGTTGGTTGTTAGCCTGGTGGACCCTACCTTGGTGCTTTAAAACT
This sequence comes from Stenoptilia bipunctidactyla, assembly GCA_944452665.1. NCBI lineage: Eukaryota > Metazoa > Arthropoda > Insecta > Lepidoptera > Pterophoridae > Stenoptilia > Stenoptilia bipunctidactyla. The sequence continues at coordinate 12,475,979 of OX101737.1, read as the reverse complement.
ACGTAAACAAAACATGGGAGAATTATTTTCTTACATGCCTTAGCATTAGTTTTCTAGTACCTGTACAAAATATACTATATGTCTCGCGATGGTCGGTAGCTTTGGCGTAAAGGAATAATTTTGTAGAAGTTTTAAGATAAATATTTTAAAATAATTTTTTTTTGAGATATTTTTATGGACTGACAAAACATTTTATTTGAAAGAGGTGTTGTTTCAATTTCCATCATTCCATAAATGAGTTTGTTTCAATGTAGGTATAGGATTATTTGTATTTAAAAAAAATCTTAATTTTAGCATCAATGTTATTAACAAACTCATTTCCAAGAAGCAATAGTTCACAGCGCTTTAAATTTAAGCAGAATTTATTTTTATAAGCCAGAATAAAACTTTAAATAAATATTACGGATACTTAATAGATTTTTTATGAATAATAATATATTTTTATTCGTCTCTCTTTCGATCTACCTACAGGCTGTTACACTAAATTATTACACTTACTTTAAATATTTTCTTTTCACAGCTGTTTTTACGACCTCGAAGTTAATCTGAAACAAACAAAAATATTTTTCAGTAAGTATGTTATTGGATGTTAGTGAATTTAAAATTGGAATATAAAAACTTTTCTGCCATGCTGGACTGGGAGCGAAAGAAAAACATAACAGAATAGGCCAGCTGCTTCTCTTCCCAGGCATACTGTAAAAGTCAGTTAAGGGACAGAGGTTTTGTTGGTATGTATTTTTGCGGGCGATAGGCTGCAATAGTCTCTCTCCATCATAATAATACCTTCAAATTTAACAACGGGAAATCAAATAGTTTTATAGCATGGTGTTCTGCCTACCGTGCTACTGGCGTGAAGTTATTTTTTTTTTTTTTTTGTTTTTCCGCCACAGAAAATTTTGGGCACCCCCTAAAACAAGCTTTAACCAGTAAAGCAAGCTTTAGCGGGAGGAGGATGAATCCTATTACGGACGAATGGGCATTCTATAAGCTGTTAACCCCAGTGGCTAACGGCAAATAGAATGCCCAGACAGTGTGGAGACTCACTCAGTGAAGCCGAGCATACCCACTAAACATCCCCCTTTACGACCTACCTTAATCCAGGTTCTTGATCATTTATCGGAGCGACAGCCAATTGGAGAGAGAGGCTGCGCAGTGAGCGGCATCCAGACGGCTGCCACCAAAAGGAACTGAAAGTGAGAAAAAATAAAGCTAAGATTAGCAGAAATGACAAAGCTGAAACTAAGATATTATCTAGAGTGATCAGACTCACTCTGAGATAGGAATGCTGGAAAGAAGGACTACGTTTAGAAACGTTGAGCTTGCTGGAGTTTCCTGATAAGGGGAGCGAACTTGGTTAGGACCGGAAGAGCACCGTTGAAACCCTCTGGGCTGGCGTCGAGAGCGGCGCCGAAAGCCAGGATCTCGTCGATGGGAGCGAGCTGGATCCAGAACGCCATGCGGTCTTGAGAACCATTTGCATTCTGGCACTGGGAAGCCGATTTGGCGGCCGGTTGCGATTGAGTCGCTACCCGGCTGCGCTGACCTGGAACGATAGAAGTAAAGGCCTTAGGGGCCTTTGAACTGACTGGAGGGGCGTCCGAGCTAGGCTGCGGTCGCTCTCTCCAGTTCTCGATGGGCTTCACGGTAGCCCTGGCAGCACGCGGTGCCTTGGGGCAGCCGCGAAAGTTTGCTGTGTGGCCTGACTGGCCGCACAAGACGCAGGACGGAGCGGTGGGCGATTCGGGAGTGCGAGAGCACTCCTTAGTCCCATGCGGTTCTAGGCACTTGACGCACCTAGGGGAAGCATGACAATTTGCCGCCGCATGACCATACAATTGGCAGCGGTGGCACTGACCTGGAAAACCACGCTTGTGTGGTACCTCGACGCGGATGTTGGAGAGACCGCACACGGTGAGCTTGCCTCTAAAAATGGACTGCCCTTGCGGGCTCCTCGCTAGGATTACTAGCGCTAGTGGGAACTGCTTGCCTCGGCGGCTGTGCATTTTGTGCACAGATTCGACGGGGAAGCCTTGAGAAGACAAGTCCTCTTGGATTTGCTCGTTCGAGAGCTCGAACGGCACGTTCCTGAGGACGGCACGAATCTTACGCTCCTCAGGGAGGGCGTAAGTGTGGTACTCGAGCTTTTGATCAGCAAGAAGCCGAGTGAGATTCCTGAAATCGGGAATGGAATTGACAACGACCTTAATAGAGTCACCCACGTTGGATGCCTTACTATACTGGATCTTGGGATTGTGTCTACCGCAGAGAGCTGAGACCTCGGTCCAGCGGCTCTTGTCCCGTAGAAAGACGGGGGGCGGAGACTTGACTTTCGGCGGAGCCGAATCTGATTGCGACGCAGGCTGTGACGCCGGGATCGCTGAAACAAAAGGCGCAGGAGCAGACGCCGGTGCGACATTTTGCGGAGCAGGAACAGCGGCTGGAACAGCTGAAACGGATGGAAGTAAGACTGAAGAGGCATCTTGCTTCTTCTTCTTAGACTTGGACTTTTTGCGAACCTCTGTGAACGGAGCAGGAGATTCTGAAACTAACGGAGCGGAGTCGGAATCACTACCTGGCGGGGTAGTTTTCCGTTTGCATGCGGTGGAATCTACCGACATGCGATCTGAAAAAGGATCGACGAACTCAGATGGGTCTGGAGACGCCGGAGAATCGGTTTGGAACCCCTGAGAAATAGAGGCGACCTGGGAACGAGCTGACAATTGCTCTCGCATGGACTCGATTTGAGCGAGAAGAGCTTCCTTCTCGGCTGCATATTGGGCTTCCAGTGATTGTTTTTCGCTGGACAACTGGCTGAAATCTGAAGACAGCTTTTGGAATTCTGTGGGCGAGGGACGGGCGGCCAATTCCTTTTTCAGGGATTCGGTCCGGTCGGACTCGTAGTTGTATTTTTTAATAGCATTTATGCTATCACGATAATAGGTTTGAACCTCTCGGTTAAGTTCATGAATACGACGGCGATTGGCTTCGCATTGATGCTCCGGACACTCAGGGTGACGAGGCATAATGCTGGGCTGAGAGAAAGTCTAACGAAGACAAACTGCGCTGAAAAAGAAAACGACCTAGTACGGACCTATTGCCGGTGAACGGCGGACGATCAGGCTTCGTTGGCACGGTTACGTATCCACCTGAGCAGCGATGCTTCGGCCGGCAGCAGTCGGGTCCGCCCTGAAAAGGGCAGATGAATTAGCCCCGACACCACACAGCCTCCACAAGAGAAAACTTTCCGAAAGAGCTTAACTTGGCACCTGACCCTCACGAGTGCGGGGGAGGGAACAAGGGCAGCGCAATACGAACACTCAGGAGCGGCCGCAGACACGACCGTTCGGGAGCGAACGCAAACGGGAAGTGAGGCGTGAAGTTACGTATTATGTATGTTTTTAAACAAAAGTCATAAAAACCAAATTATATGTGACTAGCTGTTGCGCGCGGTTTTACCCGCGCAATTTCGATCCCCGTGGGATTTTTGGGATAAAAAGTAGCCTATACGGATTCGAAAGAATCCCTCTAAGTAATGGTAAAAGAAATTTTGAAATCGGTCCAGTAGTTTTTGAGCCTATTCAATACAAACATACAAAAATACAAAGGTTTCCTCTTTATAATATTAGTATAGATGGAGAAAAGTTACACTTGAAGTTTTATCAAACAATACTAATCTTTGTCATCTATGCACAAAGCAATCAACCTTAGGGTGGTACACCACATTTTTGGCCCATTGTAGGAACTATAGAAAGTACATCCTACAACTGCTATTTATCGCTTAAAACTGTACATAGGATAATAATTTATAATTTTTCATCTAAAAATTTAAAGCTGCCTTTTGGAATTTTCTGTGTTACATGTCTTATTGTGTTAGAGCCTTATGGCTCTGTATAATTTATATTGCAAGTTAAACACTAAGGGATCAAATATTTTATTATTTTCCTCTGTTCAATCTTTAAATGTCAAGCTTTAATTTTCGCAGAATCAACATAAAAATCCGATATTTATTTGTTCAATAGAATCAGTTTCAGTGAATCCATTTAAATGAAACATTTTACTCATTCTTGTTCATGAAATATGCATAGCAATCGTGAATGAAAATACATTTTAGTTGTATTTTAAACTGACTCCAGTGTGGCTCATTAAAAAAATGTATCTTTGTTTCTTAAACTAAACGTATTTTTCTTAGTGCACTAAATTTAAAAAGTTTCAAAAAACTTAATTTCTTTGTATTAACTAAAGCATTTACATCAAAATAATGTTATTAATAATCAAATAATGCAGAGCATTAAAAAAACGACTTCACGTCAAAACTTTGGCCGAGTTGAGAATGTCATTAAGTATACATTTTCCGAAATCATACATGTTTTTTCAAAAGTTTAAAATTTTCAATGAAGTACTCAACCGTTCTCGATGAAATTGAAATGGGACACCAACTATGAGGTATCCTCTATCATATGACAGCAATTTTCAAAATCAATTCATAATTGTCCAAAATATCTTAACAAACGTAACAAAGACACAAAAAAAACATACAGACAAATTGAGAACCTCCTTCTTTTTTGGAAGTCAGTTGAAAATGATGAGTTGACTTGGGTAATATTACGTAAAAAAGATTTTGGTTCGTTTAATGACAGTTTATACATATATACATAACCTCACGCCTGTCTCCGTTTGGGGTGGGCAGAGACAAGATTAAGATTTATTAATTAAGATTTATTAGTTATTAATTAATAACATATTTCTAATTTTAAATTAAATGAGCACTTCCATGCTGGACTGGAAGCAAACATTTGACGACCACTTTGGCGATGGGGTAAACCTGTCTGCCTCAGACGCCAGTGGTTGCGAGTTCGATTCCCGCACGGAACAAGAAAAAAAAATGTTCCGTGGCTGGGTGTTTATCTATTTCTGTATTTATATTCTAGGTTCCCCCCTAGTTCGCTACGTGGTATCCCATAACACAAGCTATGCTTACTTTGGGGCCATGTAGTTGGTGTGATTGTCTGGGAATTTAAATTTATTTGTATTGGTTTATTATAGAATGTGCCAGCTGCTTCTCTTCCCGGGCATACTGTCAAAGTCAGTAAAGGGACAGGGGTTTTGTTGGAGGTACTTTTTTTGGGCGATAGAATGACCCCCTGTTTCTGCAATAGTCTATGTCCATCATTATAATTCCTCAAATTTTGACAAACGTGACATTAGATGGTTTTATAACCTCTGGTGTTCTGCCTACCTCATAATAGATCATCATCATCACAACTCTTTGTAACGAGCCCACTGCAGGGCATGAGTATCTCTCCTGGGTTAAGAGGAAGTATAGGCCATAATCCACCAAGCTGGCCCAGTGCTGGGTGGTGGACGCCAGAATTTTCAGGACGCCAAAATGGCTTCTGACAAACCCTAACGGGACCGACTGCTTAACGTGCCCTCCGAAGCACGGAAGTCGCCGTGAGAAATGAATGGTCGGCGGTCACCCATCCAAGTACCGACCCCGCCGAACGTTGCTTAACCTGTGATATATGATACACACAGTAACCACGGCACCACGTCAAGTTAAGAGAAGCAGATGCAGGCGTGAATTTATGTATGTATGTATTTATTTACTTATCATTACGTTGTTTTACAGAATCTGTCAGGACATTCTGGGATCACCAGATTAGATTTATATCATATACATGTCAACATTTTATGCAACCTTTTCCCAATTACAAAATAAATAACAAAACCTTATTAAAAGTAAGAGTTGAAAACTAGTTAACTTTTAAATTAAATAAAAATATGCCTGTTTCGTTATATCGAAAATCTTCAAAAAATATTCATGCAAAATAATCCTGTTACATTTTTAAAGCATAGTTAAGATTTATTACATAGAAATTTCGAGAAATTCCTAGCGAACACGTTAAGTGCAAAAATTTCGAAATTTCGACATAGCCAGTTCGAAATTTAAACCTTTGATAAGTTACCTGACTCTTTGTACACCATGCTGGGGATTAGAAAATGGTTCCATTTTTAATTACCCGACAAATATGATTTTACATACAGCTATTGCTGGCCGCTGCCCGACCAGTATAGCAAGTTCATTTTATCTCGAATAAGTTTGTCAAAATAATGCTCAAATTTCCAAGCATATTTGAGAAAAGAAAATTAGCAAAACATTTATTTCAAAACTGTGGATCATAAAGCATCAAAAAACCGACTTCACGTCAAAACTTTGGCTGAGTTGAGAATGTCATCAACGTAAACATTCTCCGACATCATACATATTTTTTCAAAAGTTTGAAATTTTCAATGAAATACCTAACCGATTTCAATGAAATTTATATGGGACCAACTATGAAGTATCCTCTATCATATGAAAAAACAATTTCAAAATCAGTTTGTAATTTTATTGTCGAAATATCGTGTAACAAACACAAAAAACATACAGACGAATTGAGAACCTCCTCCTTTTTTGGAAGTTGGTTGAAAAATAAAACACATAATATTGTCTTAAATTATCACGATTCATAATCAAGAAATTTTTATAAATCACGTTTATTTATATTTTACAGTTGTATCCTAAACGTCAAATAGACAAATAGTTATTGTTATACAAATATAAAGTTAAGGATATCTCCGCAGCCATGAAGAACAAAATCAGCAGATCCAGAAGATCTTTTTTTATTTTTTATTTTATTTTGTTTGGGAGGTCAACAGCTTACATCACAATACTAGATTTTTCAATATACATACACTGATCCATTTACAGACCACTGAAACTAGGCTACTAAATAATACAAATATAAAAAAATTGACTTCTACATAGGTAGCCATTAAGGCCAGATTCACTCAAATAGTTTATTTATATTTTTTTACTTACACAGTTCATCGTCGTGGTAGGTGTTAATTGTTAAAATGGATTTTAACACAAATTTTTGGTCTGCACTCAAATTCAAGTCAGTCCCGCACTTCAGTCACAAACCCTGTTCAATTTTTTTTTTTTTATTAAAGGATAGGACGTTGTCTTCCATGACACCTGATGGAAAGTGCGCATGAAGACTATGGTGTTAAAATTATTTTTAACATTATTTTCAAATACAGAGATAATAATGTTTTATCTTATCTTACTAACATTATAAGTGAAAGAGTTTGGTTGTTTGTTCTTTGTTCTTCATTCACGACAGAATGGCCTTACCTTAGAATGGATCTTAATGATTTTTTTCACAGAAAGAGCTTATAGCCTGTAATAGCAAAAATAGCACATAGGCTAATTTTGCTTTGCGGAAAAGATTTGTTTAAAGAATTTAATTATATGCTTTGACAATAGATGGCGCAGAATGTATTTTTAATCACCAATTAAACCCTTTTTTTGCTATTAAAATGTCTCTTCAGAGATAAACAATGAAAATTTTCATTCAAAGTCGCGGGAGGCAGCTAATTTATCATAAATATTTTATCATAAAAAAACAATACATACATATTATATTTACTGAAATAATAACACTTACTTATATAATTCAACAATAGTGCTATGTCCATAACTGGTGCCTTTACCCTTGTGTTTTTAATTTTTATTACAACTAAATTAGTATTCAAAACGCACCTGAGAATCCAAATACAATAATGTCATATTATTTAAAACCTTATATTTAATAACTAAATATTTAGTTATTAAATATAAGGTTTTAAAAAAAGTTAATTTAAACTAAATATTTGTTTCCCCTAAATCGGATTTTTGGAAAAAGCTTTTCCAGAGTTCGAGTTTTATTTGTTTTGACAAAATGGGATTGCTGATGTAAGCCGCAGCGGTAACTTTTGTTTAACTTTGTATTTTTCGACCTTTGGCTTTACGTTTTTGAGCTTTTTATCACTGGTTTTTGAGAAATTTTTATTACGTTTTAATTTAAACTGTTTTCTAAAAGGAGGAAGTAAATAAAGTCATCATTATTTTTTTGGTTATTTTTTTTTGTTTCATTTGGTAGAAAATAATTAGTTGTAGAGGTGAGGCATATTTATTATATTAGGTTCTCGGAACAGGTACATTTTTAAACTAATCCGTTCCTACTCCAAAGGCCTGAGGAACAGGTACATCCTAATACCTATCCGTAAATATAATTTCAGCTCTATTTATTATAACCGAGGTCTCAAAATAATGTGAAGAAAACAATAAATATCAAGGCCTATAAGGATTCGTTTAAATAGATTACCTTAAAAACGAAAAAAATGCAAATATTTAAAAAACCTATTCAATGAACATGAACAGGATGAACAGGATTACCCTGTTCCGAATCCGCTCCGTGTCCAAAGCGTTGTGAATCCAATACCTACGATCCTAATAGCTTATGTTAAATAATGTTTAACTAAGCTCTACTGTAAATTCGTATTCCACTAGAAATCCACACTAGCGCATTAATCAGCATGCTTGACTTGCTGTCGTAATAACCGAGGTTCGATCCCTGGAACAAACTTTTTTTTTTTGTTTTTGTTTTGTGATCTGGTGCTCACGGCCTCTGTCATGCTTGACCTACATACCATAGGCTGTAGGTTTTTTCCCGTCAACCTAATAATTTTAATTTGTTTTTCTATTATTTTTAGAAATGCCTACTTTTTCACAAAAAATATTGAATGTCCTTTATAACATTCAATTTGTTTTTAAGATCGATCGCTATTGGATATTTTTTATAATTTTACCTTATTACGATATATTAATGGTAAAAAGATCACATTAGGCACATAAGCATTTATAACCACGTTATTTACCAACTAATAACGTATGTATATAAAACTATTAAAAATTGTGCTAAGCGCCATCTAGGCAATTTCTCATAAATTAACAAATTCAGTCTTCTTCAGTCGTATAAATAGTTCGACTAAATACTCATAGATATCATCAAATTTTACTTTAAGATAAGTTGAAAACATGAATGACATTTAAAGTAGGTAGTTTTTATATATATCCCTAAATTGTGAAAACTCAGAGAATTTTTAGAAGTAAGTTAAAAAACTTAAAAAGTACTATCGAAATAACACAAATTAAAAAAATATATACCTGTTATAGATATTCTATTTCACGAAGTCCGTTCGGCTTTGATTGTAGTAGTGACGTATCCCGACAAGCGCGCTTGTGTGTGTAAATGTAGGTAACATTAGCAAATAAATCATAATAATATAATATTTCAAGTCGAGATTTAATAATCGAAATAAAATTTTGGTTTAAAAGTATATACTTTTTGTAAATAAATTAGATTAGGTTGCAATAAATACAAAAATATTAAGAAGATGTAGGCATTTAATTAAGCATTGGTGTTACAGAATGGAAACGAAACAAGTAGTACTATTCAGTATTTTCAATCACTATCAGATAAATTTTCGATTTCCGATTCCGTTTTGCTGTCGTCAGAACAATCTTGGACATTGATTATAACCGGATTTATCGCGTATATTTACATTTTAAATTTTGACTCGACGTTTCGGTGTCTTTTCAGACCCCGTGGTCACGAGCGACTGAGGTGTCAAGCGTCGGATTGATAGATTGAAAAAAGTTATACATCATCATCTCCATCTGTTTCTCAGTCTTCGAGCGTAGCGTTCGGGATTGACACAAAACGAGCTGACAGTATCTTGAGTTACAGGTCGTGCAGCTTGCTGGATGTTAGATTTAATGTTTTTCAGGATAGGGTCCCATGTCGGTGATAGTTTCCAACCATCTTCTCTATTGAAATTAGGGTGTTTTTTAATTTCAATCGCTTCTCTGATCATTCTAGGAATGTAATGCTTCTCTCTAGATAAAATTTTTTCACAGAGTCAAACCTTAAGTAGTGGTTGGGCTTGTCCATGGAATGCTCACAAACTGCAGACTTTGAAGCTCTTCGATTTTTAATATCAGCTATGTGTTCTTTTACGCGGGTTGATACGTTTCTTTTGGTTTGACCAATGTAGGAAAGCCCACAGCCGCAGTCAATCTTGTAAACACCTGGGTCTTGTAAAGGGATGCTGCATTTAACTGAGCGAAGATGTTGACTTATTTTTGAATTAGGTTTAAATACTGTTTTTATTGAAGCGCGCCTAAGAATGTTTGAGATTTTATCTGTGACACCCTTTACAAAAGGTAGAAATGCAGGTTTGCGTTCGACTGTCTGAGGCTTCACGTGGTCACTGCGGCGGCGACGAGGTGGTTTGAGGCCGTTTTCACGAAGCACCTTGACAACATGTTTCAGTTCATCATCAATGTGCTGAGGATCGCAGATTCCATGTGCTCTCTGAAACAAAGAGGAGCCTACGGCGAGTAATTGGCTCGGGTGGTGGTGGGACTTTCCATTTAAATAGCGGTCAGTATGGGTGGGTTTCCTATAAACTGTGTGACTGAGTGTACCATTTGGATTTCTTTTAATTAAAACATCAAGAAAGGCTAACTTATTATCATCCTGTTCTAATTCCATAGTGAATTGTATTTTAGTATTAAGGGAATTAAGATGGTTTAGAAAAGCAGTTACTTTATGTTGAGGTAAGATTGTATATGTATCGTCAACATACCTCTTGTAGATCTTCGGCACGACGGGTGCCATGTGGAGAGCACGCTCCTCAAAGTCTTCCATGTAGATGTCAGCAACTACAGGTGACACTGGGGAGCCCATAGCAACACCATCAATTTGTAGATAAAACTCATTATTCCACATAAAGTAGCCCGATGTAAGGCATAATTCTAATAATTCTGCATATTCAACAGGCAAATCTGATTCAGTTAGCTTTTTCTTGACAATTTCAATGCAGTCTTTGACAGGTAGTGATGTAAACAAAGACTTAACATCAAAACTAACCATGGTTTCATTGTTTGCAATTTTAAGATGTTTTAAATCACTAACAAATTGGTAAGAATCCTTTACATATGCTGCTGTTTTGCCTCTCAATTGTGAGAGTACACCTGCTATATGTTGAGCAAGCTTGTAAGTTGGTGTGTCTATTTGGCTCACAATAGGTCTTAGTGGTACATCAGTTTTATGCACTTTAGGTAGCCCATACAGTTTTGGGGGTTTTACACAAGCTGGGATTAATTTATTCACATCTAAATTTAACCATTCTTTGTGTTTTTGTATTAATTCGGAAGTTTTCTTCATAATTCTAGAAGTAGGGTCATAGTTTACTTTTTTATAAGTTAATTCATCCGACAAAAGGTTAGTAATTTTTGTGTTATATTCAGATGTGTCCATCACAACAGTGGCGTTTCCTTTATCTGCACGAAGGACAGTTAACTCTTCATTGTTGCGTAAGTTCTTTAATGCAAGTCGTTCTTCTCTAGCAAGATTCGGTTTCGGCAATTTACATCGCCTCAAAACGCCAGAAATATCTTGACGAATACTTTCGGCGTCTTCCTTAGAGATTTTATTCTGAAAGAGACAGTCTTCTACTTTGCAGATAATCTCCTCTGTTGGTATTTTTGATGGAACCGGTGCGTAATTTAATCCCTTGCAAAATTTAAAATGTAAATATACGCGATAAATCCGGTTAAAAAGTGTTTTATTTAATAGTATGAATCGCGAAAACTTAAGACAATATTATATTGATTATAAATTCAAAATCGAGATCAAAATATTGAGATAAAACAAAATGTAATCAAAATAATTAAGAATTATAAACATCTTAAATCACAAAAAAATATTCATTTTATAAATACTTCTATTGCTATATTAAATATCTTTGCATAAATAAAATTTTAATCGAAAACGTATAAATAAATATTGCCTCACTATGGACGACTCTTTTTCTTTTTGTTGCCATGCTGACCTTATTTCGTGAAACAATTTGGCGCGAACTAAACACACTACTGTGTGCCTAGTGCGAGTTACAAAACGTTTTGCGAATAACTTTACCATCGCGTTAATCGAGCTTACTTTACACGTATCGACTATCGAAAACTTGCGAGTGTGAGTTTCAAACCAAGCTAACCAATCGAGTCGCGTTTACTCACTGTGAAATGTGATGTCCGTAAGCTTCGTGAAATAATCCGACCATTTTTGGGAGACTATTTCTCATATTGGATCTTATAGAATACGAATATCTGTTTAAATTGTTGGGGTTATAGCAGTTTGTTTATGTTAGCGAAATTGTTTATGTTATGAGTTTTGAAGAATGGGTTACAGTGAGCCAAGTATGTTTATATTAAAATGAGAACATGTCCTATAAATGAAAAAAATATCAAGTAAGGTCTAGAAACGTTTAACTTTCATAAAAAAATAATTTATTTTATTACTTAAATACAAAGGCACCCGTCGTCGTGACGATTTTAGACTTGTTCTAAAATAAAAATTTTAACATCTTTTTGAACAAACGATATCGAGCCTTATAGGTAATTTGGGTTAAATCTACCAATGGATTATAAAATGCGAGAGCTCTTTTTCCAATATTTTTCATTATAATTGCACTCAATTTGTCCTTAAACATATTAAATAAGTACAACACACAAAACAAAACTAATAAACTTATGTTTTCACGACCATCTCACTGCGAGAATACAAGTGAGAAGTTTTCGAACGCGTTTACGTTTACGTTACTATTCGAAACGTGAAAAACACACTCGCACTCACAAAACATTTCAAACTACCAATCACGTGCAATATCGTTTTCACTTTCGAATGCGAGGGAGTCGATTGTTTACGACGTAAAAACTCACACTCAGGAATTAAGTTTCCCATTTGTGCCACTAGTTGGCGTTGTTTCGATCCCATACAAAACGAAGTTTACGTAAACGAGATGGTGAAGTTAAAAAAACTCGCACTAGGCACACTGATCCGGACCGTCTCCCGATCGACACTGAGCGCTCTCGAGGTTACGCACACAAAAACAATGTGCATGTGCACGCTTGACAACATTCATAGCCAAACGGACTTCGTGACATAGAACATCTATACTATACTTGTAAGGGTTCAATATTCAAAAGAATTTCAACGCTTTCCTTCAACGAAAAAATACTCTTAAACATAGAAAAAAGAAATTCAAAGGGTAAAACACATTTTTAACCGGATTTTATCGCGTATAATTATTTTTACATTTTAACTCGACGTTTCGGTGTTTTTATTTAAGTATGAATCGCGAAAACTTAAGACAATATTATATAATTCAAAGGGTAACTAAGTATTATAAAAAAAATAAAAATGTTAATAAAATATTGTTATCACAAATAGGTAAACGAAACTGAGAGAAAAATAAAAAATAATATAATTTAGGTTTGAACTACGGACTTAGCCTAGAATTAGCGTGGTGATTTTCATAGGAACTTTATACTTACCGAATAAAGGCGTTATTTCCAAACTGGAATATTGGATAAGCACTTGATCAAAATAAAGCTAAAATTATGCTGAAATCGATAAAAATATAAAAAATTGCAAAAGGCTAAAATATGGGTGCACAATTTTATTTTCGTAATATTTAAATGGCAACATGAAAGTTTTATATCTAAAATAGCGATTATCTATTATCTAAATTGTCGTTCCAAACTAAACCTTATTTCACAAAAAATAAATCACATAATCTCAGGTACAATGCCACGGTCATTGACATCTTGTGAAAGATAGTCAAACTACGTAATAAAAAGAAACTGTCAGCGATCCTTCAGGGTACACTGCCGTCATTCCAAAATAAACCATATTTCCTAAAAAATAAATCACATAGTCCCTGTTACATCCCATTTATGGACATCTAGTGGGAGATAGTTAAACTAAGTAATAAAGAAGATAATTAGTTTTGCTTTTGGTCGGTAGTTGAAAAATGGAAAAGTGGGAAGAACGATGATATTATTTTTCAAAACTCATGTGCTTTTTTATTATACGATTTGATTCAAATCTTGTAGAAAGATTGTGATTGTTGATATATTATATTCTTTATTCCGCGGTGCTTATAATCTAGCCCCAGTCTACTAGAAACGGAAACATCTTCTTTTATTTGTAGTAGTAGAATTATGTTTGTTTGAAGTTTGTTTTATAATATTTATATATGAATGTTTATACTACTAAACTCATGTTTATTTGTCCTTTACCTAGTATCCATAACACGTCTTTTGTAACAATAGATTTGTCATGAAAAAAGCTACTGGAAATAGTTTTTTTTTTTTTTTTTTTATAGGTGACTAAACCCTATCTATGACGATATGTCATATGATTTTAATGGTAAAAAGATCACATTAGGTTTATATGCATTTATAACCAACAAATTAATAACGTACTTAGATAAAACTATTAAAAATTGTGCTAAACGCCATCTAGGCAATTTCTTATAGATTTATAAAAGAAAAAAGTTAACACATTACTCTTCTTCGACTTATTATAGTCGAGTAAAAAGTTCGACTAAAGACCTTAAGATGGCGTCATCATTAAATTTTATTTTAAAATTAGAAACAAGAAAGTTATCAGTTATTATTAAGTTATCAGTTTGCTTTCATGCTGGACTGGGAGCGAAAGAAAAACATAGAATGTGCCAGCTGCTTCTCTTCCCGGGCAAACTGTAAAAGTCAGTTGAGGGATGGAGGTTTTACTGACATTTTTGTAGGCGATAGGCTGACCCCCTATCACTGCAAGTCTCTGTCCATCATTTCAATACCTCCAAATTTGTCAAATGTGACATCAGATGGTTTATAGCTTCTGGTGTTCTGCCTACCCCATCAGGGATATAGGCGTGACGTTATGTATGTATGTATGTAAGAAAGTTATCAGTGTAGGTAGGTATAGGTGTTTGTTACTTTTCTCACAATCATTACAAAATTATTTTTCAAAATATGCCAGTATTGCAGTAGGTACTACTCAAAACTCACATAAAATAATTTTCAGGTCGATATTATATTGCTGTTGCAAAATTGCATCAATATAAAAAATACTGAAATTACACATCGAGATTTGCTTGATGCACTTAAATGGTGTTATTGGCTATTATAGAAAAATATCTCAGTATCATCTTGGTGTTTTAAAGGAAGTAGGTACTTACTTACCTACTAATATATAGGTACTTATATCAACAAACAAGAATGTTGATAATTGTTGCGTTACTTCAGATTCGGTGGGAATACAGAAAAAATCATTATTCTTAAAAAATAAGCTACTACCTATGCAGCCTGAATTTATGAAATCAGACTAGGCAGGTGGTACTAGTTCCAGAGATTTGACTGTTCAATCAAACAAACGATATCTTTAGTTATTCTGTATAGGGGTATACCAGCATAATTAGTATAGCTAGATGCCGATTCATGATTTTTGATATTTCAGTTTTTTACATAGAGCAAGGACCTTGCTTACATAAAATATTGTATAATCATAAAATCAATAAACTCACATAAATAATAATATTTACATTTAACGCCATCTATGAAATGAAAAAAAGTGAGTATTAAAAAATAGTCAGCGGTGTAATGACCTTGAAAGATAGATGAAACTTTTTTTGTCAAAATCGTCTCAAATTAAATCAAAACTGAATATACTAATTTTATACTTTTATTTATAATAATAAATATAATACATATTTATCTACTGCATGGAATATTGTAAAAACATCGTATTCGTTACAAAAAAATATAAAAGATTGAATGAAAAAAAAGTGAGTATTAAAATAGTCAGCGGCGTAGTGACCTTGAAAGATAGGTGAAACTTTTTTTTGTCAAAACCGTCTCAATATATTAAATCAAAACTGAATGTACTAATTTTATACTTTTATTTATAATAATTTATATAATACATATTTATCTACTGCATGGAATATTGTAAAAACATGGTATTCGTTACAAAAAAATATAAAAGACTACAACTGACAGCTTAATTCTAATCGGCTAGATACCTATAGCCATTCAAGTGGAAAATAGTTTTAAACTCTCACAATTAAGGTTCAAATTTCAAAAATATCAATACTCCATCATTGCAGTTTTGACCTTGAATTAGGTAAAATTGTGTGTGTGCTCTAGAAAATAATTTAAGCTTACTAATAATTCATTCATTGATTTTTCGGAATCTGACCATCGTGGATTTGTTTTCTTGTGCGTACATAATAATTATTTTCGTTGTAATTTAAGTTTTTGTTGGAAATTATAAAGTTAGTCATTAATCTAAAGTTTTTCTGTATAAAATAGTAGGATTAAGTATTTAGTTAATTATTAAAATCGATTAGTTTAGGAATAATTATTAATATAGTTTGAAATAGTTTAGCTTAGGTATACTGTACATACGTATTTTGCACTTTTTAATAAGTTTTGAAGTATTAAGTTTTTGATTAAGTAGGTAGTAAGTACCTACTTAAGTGATGGCTCCCAGAAGTAGTACGGCTTGGGATCATTTCGATGACAAGGGCAATTATATAGCGGAGCGCAAAATGTGCAAAGCTAAGCTTTCCTACAAAAGCACAGTATCGAACCTTAATAGACATTTGAAAAGGAGTCATCCTTTGGTGAATTTAGTGGGACGACGAAACGAAGTTTTAGCTACCGCTGCTGCTTCTACAATTCAAAATACTTCACCGGGACCTGCAGCAACAACTGATTGTACGCCGATATTGGAAGAGTCAGGAAGTATTGCTACTGAGGCAAGCGGTTCGAGAGCCCCCCCAATCAGAAGGTTGAATTCTGCAATGCGCGAGACGATGTCATCGTACATTATTAATAGAAACGCAAGTAAATGCAAAACAGACATTGACAACCACATCATGAATTTGTTTATAATGGACTTTCAACCTTTCCGAATTGTAGAAGATCGTGGATTCAAGCAATTAATTAATTTCGCTTTTCCTTTTTACACTATACCTACGAGAAAATACTTTTCCAATAATTTATTGCCGAGTAGGTATGAAAGCTTACGGAACGAAAAGTTACAGGAGGTTGCTGAGCAAGTACACTCATTGTGCATCACATGTGACATATGGACGTCTCGGACGAATGACGCCTACTTGGCCATTACTGGCCATTATATAAAATTAGAAATGTTTAAAATGAAGTCCTTGCTACTTGAATGTGTTCCATTGGAAAGTCCCCACACCGCTGAAAGACTTTCGTCAGAAATAAAACGGGTCACGGACGAATGGAGAGTTTCTGAAAAAGTTGTGTTGGCTGTTTCCGACAATGGTGCCAACATTAAAAAGGCTTTACTGGATCTGGGATGGAAGCGCTTTGGATGTTATGCTCACTCTTTGAATCTGGCAGTTACATCGGCTATTGAAACGCTTCCGGAATATTGAAAGAAGCCGTACATTTTCATTATGTATGTTTCTGGACCCAAGGTTCAAATTGTATTTTGAGGATATACACTCAGCAGAAGAAGCGAAGAGAAACGCCATAAATTTAGTTTCAGCATTAATGAGTCAGGAAGACTCCAATACGCCCATTACAGCCGTTGCCACACCATCTGCAGAGTCGGACACCACCATAAGCTCTGTGTGGAGGCATTATGCAGAGACTATGCAGTCGATACAACCAAGGGGGACTGCGCAATCTCGAGCCATTGTAGAGGTGCAGAGGTACGTCGAAGACAAAGTCGTCTTATTCAATAAAAAAACCGACGTGTTACAATGGTGGAAAGATCACGAAAAATCATACCCCTATTTAAGCCGCATAGCCCAAACAAATTTAAATATTCTAGCCACGAGCGTACCTTGCGAAAGGATATTTTCTGCAGCAGGATTGCTCTTAAATGAAAGAAGAACTCGCTTAGGAATAAGAAAATTGCAGCAACTAATGTTTGTTCAACAAAATTCTTAAAAATAACTTTGATAAAACTTAATAAAAAATTATTTAGTACCTACGTGTTTTTATGATATCATAATTTTATTACGGTTTCTATCCATACTAATATAATAAAGCTGAAGGGTTCGTTTGTTTGAACGCGCTAATCTCAGAAACTACCAGTCGGATTTGAAAAATTCTTTTTGCATTTGATAGCCCAACTCTTGAGGAAGGCTATAGGCTATATTTTATCCCGAAATTCCCACGGGATCAAGTTGCGCGGGTAAAACCGCGCGCGGCGGCTAGTGTAGAAATAAATACAATATCGTTGGGGCGATTTTTAAATGACATACTCTCGATAGTAGTTTTGTTAAACGAAAAGTGAAAAAACGTCTCCTTGTGAATTTAATTTCGAACGCTCTGTAATCAAAAGTCCACATAGGTTCGTTCCATTCTATTATAATTTGTATCAAACCTACAATTTACCGAAATTTAAGTCAAAATATTTAATGTTCAGAATCTCTTTTTCTTTTTGTAAAATAATGTATAACTAAGCTGTATTCTAAATTCGTATTCCACTAGAAACCCACACTGGCGCATTAGTCAGCATGCTTGACTTGCTGCCGTAATATTCAAGGTTCGATCCCTGGAACACTTTTTTTTTGTTTTGCGAACTGGCGCCTGTCATGATGCTTGACCTGCATACGCTGTAGGTTTTTTCCCGTCAACCAATTTAATTTAATTTTGTTTTTCTATTATTTTTAGAAATGCCTTTTTCTATTTTTTCACAAAAAATATTGAATATCCTTTGTAACAATCAATTTGTTTATGAGATAGATCGATATTGGATATTTTTTTTTATATTTTATATAATATTATACCTTATTACGATATATTATTGGTAAAAAGATCACATAAGGTGCATATGCATTTATAACCTAGTTATTAACTAATTAATAACGTATATAAAACTATTAACAAACGTCTTAACTGAGACGCCGCGCCCGCCGCCGCCGGTCAGTATTTGTTCATCCCTGCTCCGAATCCTGTTCATTCCGAATCTAAACTTGATTTATATTAAACTTGATTGATAGATTCGGAATGAACAGGATTCGGAACAGGGATGAACAGGGTAATATAATACTGACCGGCGGGCGTGGCGTCTCAGTTACTGACGTTTGACTAACAAACGGTAAGTCCGAGGTTCGAACCTGGCCCTGAATTTTTTTTAGTCTCATCTACCTAATTGTAATAGCAATAGTTTTAACATACTTTTATATTTTTTTGATTATCATTATTTTTAGCAATCTCTTTTTATATTTTAGAGTAATTTCGTTGAAGGAAATCGTTTGTATGTTCGAATTTTCGAAACCTACTGGACATGTTTTTTTCTGAAATTGGTGTAACTGAATGACTGTAATTGATTGATGTAAATGTAACTTGATTTAAAATTTTGAATGGTTTTTAACGACTTCAAAAAAAAGAGGAGGTTATCTCTCTCTCAGTTCTCACACACAATTCAGGAAAATATAAAAAAAAACATTTTTATTTTCCGTATATAATATACCTGTTAACCTAACCTGTGGCCACCCATTAACCCATATAAAATGTGTGCAATGTGCATTGATTGAACTCAATTAGCAAATATTAGGTCGGAACAGGATGAACAGGTATTTGGAATAGGTACTTTTAAATATTAGTATTAGTCGGTACAGGTACAGAATTTACCTATTCCAACCCATGTCTAATTAGTTGATCCTATTAAAATTTCAGCAAAGTCAATAATTCACTTTTCGAAATGTTCGCACTAACCCTACTAATATTATAATTGTGAAAGTGAGGATGAATAAAAGTAGTCTACTAATTAAATATGGCTAAGTCATTTATAATTCTTCTTGCGCGATTTAATCGACGTACAGCGACATCTATCGAATAAAAGCAAACTAAAATGTTGTATATTATGAATGTGAAAGTTTGGATGGATGGATGTATGCATGTCTGGATGTTTGTTACTCTATCACGGCAAAACGCCTTAATGGATTTGGATTAAGTTAAGCATAGTGGTAGTTAAAAAAAATACAACGTTTATTGCCAAAAAAATTGTTACAGAAAAGAAAATAATGTTTAAATTATTATCATACAAAAATGAAACTTCAAATTAACTTATTCATAAAAGAAATACTTATAAAAATTAACTTATTCATATAGATATAAATAACAAACTATTTATTGGCAAATGGGCACATGCTCAGCATATGTCAATAGATAGACTATTATCTAGATGACGCTGGTTTTCAGCAAGGGCCAGACTTGGGAGTAAACATAAAAAGAAGGTTAGGAAAGTAGAGAGCGCAATCGAGTGGGGTGTTCGTGTAGTGGTATATTGTTGTGGTATTGTTTATGTATTTTGTGGGTTTAGGTATGTTTTGAAATTTGTGTGGTGTGTATTGTTTGATAAGTTTATAATGTAATGAGTATAGAGCAGTGTAAAAAGTATAAGTAGTGTTTAAGAAAAAGAAAAAAGATTTGTCTACTTCTACATATTTGGGAAATATGTAGTAGACAAATATAATGTTATGGAAAAAAATCTTATTCAGAGTTTTCGATACATTTGCTGAGTGGCAGTAATTTGTATCTCCAGCAATATTTAATTCGTGTATTTCTATTATGAGCTCTTCCGAGCCAGCCAATTTTGTCATAGAGATATTGTCGTTTCCCAGAATGCACAACCTAGTGAATTAAACAACCTGCCAAATGAAGACACCTCCGTCCCTCCATTTTAAGCATCGAACCTGTATTAAGAAACGGCGTTATGTAAGAACGTTTTGGGATTTTGAAGCAGAGTCTGGCGCATGCGTTTTGGACTCTTTGTATTGCACGACTAGTTTTTTCATAGAGTCTCGGGCCATACACTAAATCGCATTAACAATCTGCAATAGCGAATAGGTTACTTTTTATCTCCCAAGGGATTTGAAATAGTGCGGATAAAACCGCGCGAAACAGCTAGTCGAAATATAAATCGATGAAAAAATAAAACACATACCTACTCGTACTTACATATGCCGTTTGACTTTAGCCAAAGTTTAGTAAAGCATTGAAAATGTGGCTAGAGTCGATTTTATAATTGAGTTTGCATTTAATGTAGGGTGAAAGCTTATATGTCAGGTTGTCGACGAAAATGATATGCCAAACAACAAGAATATATGTATAGTTTAGTTTAACTCATCCATCGCAGATGATTAATATTAACGAATTTCAAATTACTATAATATTACAATAAGCTAATTGACAAATATTTCTATGAGTACTCCATTTAATGGCAATTAAGATTATAAGTACCGTTGCTAGTAATAACATGATATATCACCTTACTATTCAGTACCCAGGAAAACTGTTTGAAATTGAAACAAAAAAGGATGCTTATATCCTTTTAGAATATACTTTATTTCACGAGAGAGTTAAAGTCCCTTGTCAATTTCATCTTCACTGACGTGACTTTTTATGATATTTAAAAAGTGCAAAAGTAAAGATAATAGTAAAGTATGTAGTTATAATAATAAAAAAAAAAATTATTTCCGTCGAACTTTTAAAAATCAATGAAAAAAAGACGATTTGTTTGACCATCTCGCTTTAAGCAATTTCTTCCCAAAATTCAATGTTAACGTTAAATTGTTTTAAATAAACTGCAAAATAAACTCTGTTAGTATCAAAAGTTAATTCAATTATTTCTAGAAACTAAACCATCACTAATTTATTCAATTTCGTACCGCTTCTGTTATAAGTTAGTTTACAAACCAAGGTTTTACTCACATGGGCTGACTGTAAATCTATGCAATCTCAGTAAAACATGCGAAATTATAACCTATTGCAGTACACTAAGAATCAAATTATGACTTGCGATGTGTTCCGAGCAACTTCTTACTCACAAACCCCGTGTGATAATGAAAAGCTAGATGTAGTTGAGGACACGAAAACGCATCATGTTATAACGCATCATAATAAACTGAAAGCGTGTTTGATTATTTTTCCTACGGTTTGTGAAGACGTTGACATAAACAGATTTTATGCAAAAACAAGCAATTAAAATGACTTTAAAAAAACTTAATCTCAAAGTTTTTTTATTACTACTTCTCGGGAAATATGAATGAATTCTAAAGAAACTGTTACATTGTAGATAGGTATTATTTTACTTAGCATAAACTTATTTATGACATGCCTAAATTACATCACGCATAATCATTGACTTACATTGTCCATTTAGGCATTGGCCTATGTTTAGTGCAACGCAATTTCTGTTCCTAAGCACGTCCTAGAGACTTAAGTATCAACTTAGGAGCTATCAAAGCTTAGTGCAGATGTGTCAAAATATGAACGGAAAAGCTAAATTTTTGAAAAAAAGATTTGTAATCTTCAAAGAAACTGTTGGAAAATATGAACTTTATTGCGTACAACTTACTCTTTCTTAAACATTGTTAAGATTTTTCAATTTTTTTTTACTAAATTATTTTAGTTTCAAATTTCAACTTAAATAATTCAAAAACTAATAAATACGTCACTGTTTAAATGTTTTACCTCTTCGCATTCATTTTTAACAAATGTCTCTACCAAAATTTGAACCTAGGTGATATTGATCGTGTGATAGACAAGCAGTGTGATATTGATCAGTATTTCTGCCTTCGGGCCATTCTTTTTTTCGCAATCTCTAAGACAGCTTTTAAAACATACTTGAATGAGATATGGTTTAAACTTCAAATCAATATGGTCAAACATTTTGAAACGGAATTTTCTCATAAAATAATAATTTATGTATAAATATTATACATAATTTTACATTTAACACAACATTCTGTTGTTTATACAAATAAATCCGTTGAAATAGTATTTTTTACATATGGATTATAAACCATAAATATTAACACAAAATTAAATAAATATTGATATCGTTACCATAAAAACTAAAAATAACAATTTTGTTAAACTGTTGTCGGTTGTGTCTAAAATTTTGTCCGCAAATGTTTAACATTTCGAGTTCAGGCATGTTCAGCTGGCCTCGCGTTGTCTGCGTGGCCTTTTGTAACATGGAACAAGATAAGAGACAATGTTTCTTGTGCACATGTTGCACTTTGGGAATTTAGGTTGCACTAAATTAAGTACCTTCGTATCAAAAAATATTTCAACTTTTTTATGTTGAAATATGGATGGAAGTGTTACTAACATTAAAAAAATTAAGTGGATGGCAAATGTGTCTTTCTCAGCATAGAGACCTTTTTTTTAATAGTTACCAATAATTTTCCTGAAACCGAAATAGTGGGCTCCAAAATTTTTGTGAAAATACGAATTCAATGGGTAGCCTTAAAACAACAGGACGTAATGTCAAATGGGGTTCAATTCCATTTATGAATCTAAGACTTTCTCCAAAATTCATAAACACCGAACCATAAATTCGTGTCATATAATAATACAACTTTATCGTTTGTAGCGCTAAATTCGCGTTGCACATTTCGGAAGCTGTGTAATTTATCTTCAGAGCATCTTCCGACGTCTTAGAAAGATTATTAGCTTCGCCCTATAAGCAAGACTGATGGAATCTCAGTGTTATATTTGGAGGTGTTTAAAATTTTAATTCTTCACAGTAAAATTGCTTAATTATGGTTTAATATTTGTGAAGCTTTTTGTCTTGTTTTCATTTTAATATGAATACACTTTAAAACTATGAAGAACATTATAATATGAATGAGATGGTTTGTAGTGTTACCTAAAGTAAAAGCCTAAGTAACCTACTATTTAAAGGAAGATGTTAAGAGAAAATAAAAAAATAAAGTTAAAGTTTATATATTTACAAAAAAAGGTCACAAGTAGATATAAAAACACTTTTTACACTTACAGTCCATAAATTTGCTATATATACACAGAAATTCTCCAAAATGCTTAGATATTCTTAAGTTTCCAGGATATAAAGCTCCAAGGGTTTATATAAAGTTATATAGCGGCTCCAAGAGGTTATGTAGTTAGATACTTTTATAGTTTTCTTCAATACTCTCCAAAGTATTCTGATCGGTGTTTTATTTTCAAAAGACCACCACGAGTTCAGCTCGCCACTCCTTATATAGGCTCCATTTCGTTCGACAGCTCGTAAATTTATTTATTTTTGAGAGGCATCCATTCTTTCATCGGCCAGCGGCTGTCACTTCTATTAACAAGGAGGTTTTAGTCTCTGGAGCAGCGGTGGTGGTATGGTAAAAGTGGAGCTGATACTTCTCTTGATTCTAAGTGTGCAAGTCTCAATATAATTTATATTAAAGTAATAATATAAAAATTAATTGAAAAAGAAATGAATATAAAACATACTAATAGTTTATAAATTATCTGTGCTGAAAAGTGACATAGGCTACATGACAAATTTAGAGTTGAAGGTAAACAATAATATTTACATTTCATAATAGTTTACAATAGATACATTTGCAGCTATAAAATAAAAATAACAGGAATACTTTTAAACAATATTAGAAATGTAACAAAAATAAGACTTAAACTATTAACAAAACCAA
The DNA here is from genome assembly GCA_944452665.1 of Stenoptilia bipunctidactyla. Classification (NCBI taxonomy): domain Eukaryota; kingdom Metazoa; phylum Arthropoda; class Insecta; order Lepidoptera; family Pterophoridae; genus Stenoptilia; species Stenoptilia bipunctidactyla. The sequence goes on along the minus strand of OX101737.1, from coordinate 12,451,766 downwards.
TGGAATATACAAAACAGTAAGTACAAAAATAGTTATATTACATTTTCCCCAAAAACCCCAGAAAATTTTTAGCTTACGAAAAATTTTGAGATGTTACTTAGGCAGTTACTTTCTACATGCATACATCTCGGACATACATCTTAAACAATCAAACTTAACTAACTTTCTTCAACATTCAGGGTAGAGGGTAAGGCTCACAGTCAATGGCGTATACTCCCAAAGTAAACCGCGATAGGGAAACCCTACATGACAGAGGCTTATTTAAAGAGTTGTCGACCGCTCTATCTTAAATCCCATATTAAAGAAGTAAAATACCTAGGTATAAGTTACCTAAGGTATGGCCTAAGGCTTGTTTTTAGTGTAGCCAGCCGCACCATTAAAGAAGTGGGGTTTTAGGTCCCCAAATTATGACATTAGGCTCTTAGTGTAGCCCGCCATTACTAGATAAAAGAATAATACCTAGTCTTATTATTCCAGATCTCGACAGGAAATCTCAAAAGAAGTAGCATCAGCTTTCAGAGAAGATTAAAAAGTTGGCTTAAGAGCCCTATATAAAGTGTAATCAACATAAGACCGAAAGAAAAAAAAATGATGGGTGTACACATTTTAAAAATTGTATCAAAGAAAAATAAAAATTAAATAGTATTTACAGAAAGTAATAGTTTTATTTACAGTTGGAAAAGAAATGACATTTATTTACAGGAGACAAAAGTTTAATATATTTAGAAAAGGTAATAGCATTACTAAATTTTAATAACTTTAATATGCCATTTACCTTGGATGCCATCATCATCCTCAAGAATATATACAAGTAGTGAAAATTTACTTACAACTCTGTTAAAGTATTAGGTGCAAATTAAATAAGCCTCGCCATTTTAATTAAAAATTTAGAAAAAATAAAATTTTATAAATAAACAGTAAGTAAAAAAGAAAAGGTGGAGTATAGTTGGGTAAGTGGTGAGAAAAAAATGAGGTTACTTCAATAGCCTACTGAGGTAGAGCTATTTGCATGAGGTACGTCGTCGGATACTCTCCTTCGATACCCTCTGTAAGTCAGTAATCAGCAACCAACCGTGTGACTCAGAAGAGTTTTCAACACGCGGAATGGTCACTGATTTTGTGAGATATTCACGAGGGAATATCGTAAGTATCTAATGTCTGATAATATGTGATGAGTAGCGAATATGTTAAAGTGTACTGTAAGAGTACCTAAAAGGAATAGGTAGGTAAAAGAGAAAACGAGTAAAATAACGAAAAATATATTAAGGGAGTGTAATATGAGAGGTGTAACGTGGGGTTGCTTATGTGCTGAGGTACGTCGTCGGATACTCTCCTTCGATACCCTCCGTAAGTCAGTAATCAGCAACCAACCGTGTGACTCAGAAGAGTTTTCAACACGCGGAATGGTCACTGATTTTGTGAGATATTCACGTGGGAATATCGTAAGTGTCTATTGTCTGATTATATGGGATGAGTGGTGAATATGTAAAGAGTACTGTAAGAGTACCTAACGGAGTAGTGTTTAAAGTAAAGTGTACTAGATAAATAAAAGTAGAAAACAAGTAGAATGACAAAAAAAAAAGTTTATAGCCAAATCAAGCCGAAAAAAAAGGTACCTATCTAGAGTGGTATTTTAGAATTTAGGGGAGAGCACGACTAAGGGAATTTACGTTGGGCGCCAAACTGTAGTGTTACCTAAAGTAAAAGCCTAAGTAACCTACTATTTAAAGGAAGATGTTAAGAGAAAATAAAAAAATAAAGTTAAAGTTTATATATTTACAAAAAAAGGTCACAAGTAGATATAAAAACACTTTTTACACTTACAGTCCATAAATTTGCTATATATACACAGAAATTCTCCAAAATGCTTAGATATTCTTAAGTTTCCAGGATATAAAGCTCCAAGGGTTTATATAAAGTTATATAGCGGCTCCAAGAGGTTATGTAGTTAGATACTTTTATAGTTTTCTTCAATACTCTCCAAAGTATTCTGATCGGTGTTTTATTTTCAAAAGACCACCACGAGTTCAGCTCGCCACTCCTTATATAGGCTCCATTTCGTTCGACAGCTCGTAAATTTATTTATTTTTGAGAGGCATCCATTCTTTCATCGGCCAGCGGCTGTCACTTCTATTAACAAGGAGGTTTTAGTCTCTGGAGCAGCGGTGGTGGTATGGTAAAAGTGGAGCTGATACTTCTCTTGATTCTAAGTGTGCAAGTCTCAATATAATTTATATTAAAGTAATAATATAAAAATTAATTGAAAAAGAAATGAATATAAAACATACTAATAGTTTATAAATTATCTGTGCTGAAAAGTGACATAGGCTACATGACAAATTTAGAGTTGAAGGTAAACAATAATATTTACATTTCATAATAGTTTACAATAGATACATTTGCAGCTATAAAATAAAAATAACAGGAATACTTTTAAACAATATTAGAAATGTAACAAAAATAAGACTTAAACTATTAACAAAACCAATGGAATATACAAAACAGTAAGTACAAAAATAGTTATATTACAGGTTAGCTTTGATTTTATTAGTATTCAAATTGAATTAATAATAAATCCTTTAGCTTTTAATCCTAAGCTTGAAGAAATAATAACTCCTCCCGAACTAATTAGAAATCTGTCCTACTTTACTTAAGAGTTCAATTTATTGACTTGTATGTACTTGTCATCTACACAAATTCAACAAATTATTGAGACTCTCAGAACATAATTTTGTCATAAATTAATATTAAGTCTGTCAACAGAGTTAACAAGTACACATTCCTTAAATAAAATAAGTAAATAAAAAAAAAAAAAACAATTTTTAATTAAATGAGTTTCTATTTTAATGAAATTTCTAAAACGAACGCAAAATATTACCCACTCGACATATGACTCAAAATATGACTCGACGTTTCGGTGTCTTTGCAGACCCCGTGGTCACGAGCGACTGTGACCACGGGGTCTGCAAAGACACCGAAACGTCGAGTCAAAATTTAAAATGTAAATATACGCGATAAATCCGGTTAAAAATTGTTTTATTTAATAGTATGAATCGCGAAAACTTAAGACAATATTATATTACCCACTAGCTGTTACGAGCCGTTTTACCCATGCAATTTTATATCCCGCAGGAATTTCGGCATAAAAAGTAGCCTATGTTCTATTCCAGACTGTACACTCTCTCACTATGTCAAATTTAATCCAAATCCGTTCAGCCGTTCTCCCGTGATTGAGGAACATCCATACATCTAAACTTTCACATTTATAATATCAGTAAGGGTAGGATTTTAAACTAAACAACAAAATTTTTTGGTAATTTATAACCAGCTCACAATCACCATTAAAGTGTTGCAAAATGAGGCCGACCCTCATCTTGACATTTGGTTTAATTACTAATCAACCGAAAGCGATGGATACCGAGATTAGACTAATTGGCCCGTATTATTTGCAAAACCGATATAGGGAAAGTGGCAAATGTGAATTATTGATGAGATAAGCAAAGCTAGACGATTCACGTAAATCATGACGGGATAAGTAATTAGGTGTTTTATTGCTATCATCAATAAGATAGCTTATTACTTACGATGATCACGTTTATCAGATTATTTGGAGAACTGTAACGGTAGGGTTATATCTGTTTGAAATTAGAGGTAGAGGGTTCGTTTTTTGTGCAATGAAATCGTTTTTGTAAGGGTATTTTTGATTGCATTAGGTTGGGTGGCTGTATGGATTTACTCTTATGGTGGATGAAGGAAGGTGTATGTGAACTTGGTGCTTAAACGATAATGTGTGTGGTCTTGGTGACTAAACGGTAATGTGTGTGGTTCAAGGCGCTTAATTCAGGGGAGTTCCCTTGGATAAGTCTTGCTACAAACTCATTATTAAATAGTTTTTGTTTATATACTTTTTTAAATAGGAATTGTGTTTTGGTTTTGATTAATTTGACAGTTGTCGTTCATCTTCGGTTTTTTCCCTTACTTACTTGTGTTTTTGTGGCTTTGTATTTAATTATAATATACTTCAATACTCAATCGCATTTTCCATCAAACCATCCCCCATACAGTCCACATCGTCCATAATAAGTCTATTGCAACACGTTTATCGATGGGCGATAGGGATACTTACTTTTGATTTAGTTTGTTTTTAATTTATTTGCAAAACAAATAACCCGTGGCCATTATGGTTCGCAAATACTAAGAGCCGTTACAAAACTAACTTCTGATAAAAATGACTCCATAATTTGCCATAAACACATTGGATGTTTGCTGCTCACTATCTCCCTTCGAACCGTCAAGGAATAGTCGATCAATTTCTGATACTTTATTAGTTTGAAAGTTGTGGCTCTTGCAGTTTGGCTTCCGAAGTTTATAGTTTGAAAAACTACAAAACTCTCTGCATATTTTCCATAAACTGAGTAAAGTGAATCGTTCAGTTTACGGTTACAAACTGTTATTGAGGACCTATTTTCGTAGAACATTATTTAAACACTTCAATATAAGGTTGAAAGTTCCATTTTCCATCGAAGTTGCCTTTGATAACGTATAAATTGTTCCTGTAACGATTTCAATATCTATTTACTACTTGAAAAACTTAACTAGGATAAAGGAGGCGTACTCGTAAGGTAGACTTTGTTATAGGAACTTGCACCTTGATTATTGAAAAATGGCCTCAATACACAATGTTCAATAAATAAAAATCTTAAATTAATAGTCTCTAAGTTGGTGCCAAGTAAAGGTCAGTGACTTTCACCGTTTTTGTTATACCATTATCTTTCATTTATGGTATTCTGAAACAAAAGTCAAGCAGTAAAATTGTATACAACTAAAATTGCTTAAGTATCTGATTTAGATTACGTTGTTTCACTATCTTTGGTTAAAGCCCAATATCATCGTCCTGAAACCGTGAGTATATTTCTCACTCAAAGAAACAATTTTTCTGAATGTTATGTGGTGATAAGACTGCCTGTTGTGCTGTTTCATTAAGTTAAATATTATAATTTTCTATAAGTTTGCTACAAAAATAAATAAATAAATATATTGTTTAACTATGTATTAATAATCATCATCGGAAAACTCATGGTTAATATACAAACATACATTGATTGAGTATTCCGTGTATACAACTAAGAAGACCAATTTAAAGTTTTCACTGATATAGAACTACTCATAGTTACAAACAAAACAAAACACAGTGATATGTCAAATAACTGTAATTTATACACAAACAAGACCAATACAATGAATATTATGATGCACAAAAGAAAGTGCTGAAGATGGCTTTCCTGACACTAGTAAAACTGCTGCTAAATATGTAAAAGCGAGATAGAGATTTTTCTTTATCAGAGTATCTAGTTTATAGGAGAAATGAGCTGTGGTTAACTCTATCCGAGTATGGGGTGGACAGTGACTTGATACGGGCACTCAAATCCTTACATAAGGACTCGAGTGCCTGTGTCAGGTTGAATGATGACTACAGGGATTGGTTTAGCATCGAACGCGGTGTTAGACAGGGCTGTGTAGCGTCTCTATGGCTGTTCAATTCATGGATAGCTATTTGAAAGATCTGAAATAATCTGAATGGGGCTTAGAAATGAATGAGACAGTGATCAAAACTCTACTTTATGCCGACGACCAGGTTCTACTTGCATCGTCAGCGTCGGAATTGCAACAAATGGTCAATGTGATCATTTAAAATTAAAGGTTTGAGAGTGAATTTTGGAAAGAAGAAAGTCATGGTTATGGACAAGAATGAAGATATGACGGAATGCAATATTATGATAGGAGACGAAAAAGTGGAACAAGTGAAAGAGTTTGTATACTTGGGGTACTTGTTTACAAGAGATGGGAAGTATGAAGGTGATATTGAAAGGATAGTAAAAGCAGGAAATTGTGTTAATGGCGCCTTGTACTCGGTTATGGCTAGCAAAATTATAAGGAATAAGGCTCGTCTGGCCATACTTGAAGGAGTTTTGGCGCCAACACTTATGTATGGTAGTGAATCTTGGGTATGACAGAAGAGACATGAAAGCAGGATTAATGCTGTGGGGATGAGAGCGTTGAGAAGCATGTGTGGAGTGAAATTGAGTGATAGGGTGCGCAACAGTGAAATAAGAAGGAGATGCGGATTGAAAGAGGATGAAGTGACTAAGATTGAAAAGGGTATGCTACGGTGGTTTGGGCATTTGGAAAGGATGAGTGAAAGTAGATTTACGAAAGAGGTGTACATAAAAAGAATGGATGGTGTTGTTGGTAAGTGGAGATGAGGCTGATGATGTCAGGAACTGGCTCTTTATACAATATTACCTAGAGAGCGGCGATATTTGGGGGCAGATTTTACATAAAGTGTGGTCACGAGCCACGCGGACTCTGAAGGTACTAACACCAAGGAGCCACTCGGATTTGTCACTTTTTACGACACGTTTATACAAGGACGAAAGTAGAGCTATTCTTAGCCGAAAATATGTGACGTGGAAAATATTTCTATTAGTGTGTTTACATATTTCATCGTGCGGCGCCGTTTGCCGTACACGGTGCCGGCGAAATGCAATGCACGGTGCCGTGTCGCGCATTCCACCGGTGAAAAAACAAAATCAAAGGTCTTTGCTGACAATACAATGCAATTAGCGATGCAACCTGCGCAGCACATTCTTGCGGCGACGGTGCCGTAACGTTACCCCGTGCCGTAGACATGGAGCCTCGCTATTTGTCGTGGGATTTTAAAGAAGATTGGGTTCCTGAATATCTCGAATATCAGCCTCAAAACTCAAGTCCATCACGTATACTCGAGATCAACAGTATCCGATATTTGACCGCTTAACATTATAAAAAGAATCCTATTTATTACTTATCCAAACTTTTATGTTAATAATATTAATAGGATTATAAAAAGTAGCTACAAAAGTTCATTGACTTTATTATATGAGTAAATTGTATAATGCTGGTTATTATTTTTACACAGACATATTGATATGCAACTCTTAACTAAGCAGGACTTATGATTGAGAACTGGATTACGGGTTGTATGATTAAATGCTTACTACTGTAATATGGAGCCAATAATGCAATATAAATGCCCCGATGCAGCCTTTTAAAACTTTACAATTCTAAACCTTATAATTATAGACATAGCTGTTTAGCTTATTATTATAACTGATGCCCGAAGCTCCATCCTCTTAAAACCATTGACAATTCAATAACAACTTAGTTTATTGAAAATCACAGAAAAAACATCGCACTCATGTAACAAGAAACATATCTTATATTTTAGATTAGCTCTTTGATTATCAAAATAAAATATTTCATTCAAAGCATAAGTACAACCAAAGTTTGTATTTCTCTTAGAACATTTCTTTCAAACATTTATTCATACAACACATGTAACAAATCTATAGGGGTTCGTAAAGAGCTTGAAGGCATTCGTTATTAGAATGCTTCAAATTCAGTCCGGAGGGGAGCGGTAATATGTTGTTCAAGTTTGCAATGTTATCCTATTTTTAAAAAATTAGAAAATTGTTAAGATGTTGTAATTTTTGTTCCTTTTTGACGACATCTGATAACAAGTTATTCGACAACTAAATCTATTAATCATTTATATATTGCGTTCGCAGTTGGTTTTATTTTTTATCCTACCAAATTGATAAAAATTAAATTTTGGATCAATGGTTTGATGTATATTCCTTAAATCAACTTTATACAGAATTCGTTTAAAGGCTAATTTGCACATAGACTACGAGATTTTTTCTGTCCTCAACAAAGTTTAAAGAAGATTTAGAAAACTTAGATACTTTGTAATTATAAAATCGCAATAATGGCATTTATTTTATTGTTACCTTTTCTTCATTTATTATTGTTTTTATTTTATTTAATTGTGATTCGATTTATAAGCTTCAGCTGGAGATTTTATAAGAGTAGTCACGTACGCTCCTGGCAAGTAATAATAAATAACATTGATACCAGTAGCTACTTTCTTGGGTAATAATACGAATATGCAGGGTTAAACTTAAGTCGTAAACAGAAATATGTCATCATCACGTCACGGCCAGTAGACATCCACTGCTGAACATAATCCTCTCCCAAGGTTTTCCACGTCGCTCGGTCCCGCGCCGCCCTCATCCTGCGTTTGCCGGCAACTTTGACCAGGTCGTCGGTTCATCTTGCGGGGGCCTGCCTACGCTGTGTCTCCCAGTACATGGCCGGCACTCGAGAACTTTTCTGCCCCAACGGCCATCTGTTCTGCGAGCTATGTGCTCCTGCCCATTGCCACTTCAGCTTTGCAATCCTTCTGGCTATGTCGGTGACTTTGGTTCGCCTGCGAATCTTCTCATTCCTGATTCGATCTCGTAGGGAAACTCTGAGCATTCGAGAATCTCCCTTTCCATTGCCCGCTGAGCGACTTTAAGCTAATGACTTTAAGACATGACAATATGCAAAAATTAACTGATTTTCATGACATCACGTTAAACTGTCATAAACCCACGGCATTTTACAAAAAATTATAAGGGTGACCAAAAATTTTGTTTTTGATATTAAAACGTAATATCAATAATATACGTATATCATTGTGATTGTCTTCTCTGCAATTAATTCACCTCAAAATACTGCTATAGAAACAAAAAATCTGTTAAAAACTTATATTTTCAGTTAATGATCTTTTTTGACTATACTCGTGAAAGATATCTCCAGCAATTGCATCAAATACTGCGGTTGAACAATTAAGAAATTAAACCTTTTCCCGATTTATTTAACAACCATTACATATTTTATGTCTCATAGGTATGTCGATTTAATGTATAATAAAAAAACTAGTGAAGGACTAACTTGAATGTTTTCACTGATAAATTTTTGACCTTCTAGCCAGTTTAGGCAAGTCAAAATTCGACGATATCTTAAAATTACCATTTCAATCTTTAATCCTTAATTATACGAGTGAGTCTACTCAAACTAAAGCAACTAAAGCCACGAGAGCCTAGCTTTATACATGCTTATAGCTGTAACTATACATATGTATACATGTAGCTTTTACTACAAGTAAAAACAGGCCATAATATAGTCTAGCTCATGAAAGTAGAGATTGAAAAAATCTGGCGAACATAAAAAAATCCCATCATGGTAACCCCGACTATAGTACGATACATGGATTAAACAAACTTGATACTTAATGAATTTTTTTTTATAAAATTATCGTAAAAAATAACAATATTGGTACTGTCCTACTTTTTGATGAGAAGTATATAATTAAAATGATGGGCAACTAGTATTAATCATGCTTAAAATAAAATAATAAATAAATAATAGTAAATAAATAGATAAATAGTTCTGACACTCGCACAACATTATCTAGCACAAATTAAATTTCTTAAAGAACTTGTGTTATGGATACAATTCTTTATGGCATGAATCGTCAGGGAGGTAGAATGCGGTATCCTACATTGGTTATGAAACGATTCGTTAGCCAGACTCTAACAATGTTTTCTATTTGTCGCTCTGCCCCGATGTAGACAGCTGTAGAAAACAACGCTTCACAGAGCCATATTGTTTCGCCGAATTCAATAAATCTATATAAATTGAACACAATCTTCAAACTTATGTGGAATAGAACTTTAAGATCTTGAGTTATTAGGCCTACTATTTTATTGGGGGATTACCGAGGCACGTTTCACTATGGGATTTTGTATGTCTTTGTACAAATCAATATTCTGTTGGGTTTTTTTATAAAAGCTATTGTTTTCTAGTATTTATATCGATTGGTTTAGCGGTAAAAACTTGATCTATTATGATGTATTGTGACGAGTGATTAGAAAATATCCACTCCGTTATCATGTTCATATATTTATTTACGTTTATTTCTAAGTATATCTATACGTTGTACATTGAGTATATTAGTATAGTATTTTTTTCCTTTTTTTAATTTATCCGCTATCTAGTATTTTTCCAAATCATAATTACATAAACTTTTCGCCCGTATCCCTTATGGGGTAGGCAGAACACCAGAGGTTATAAGACTATCTGATGTCACGTTTGACAAATTTGGAGGTATTATAATAATGGAGAGAGACTATGTGTGACAGTGACAGGGTGTAAGCCTATCGCTCACAAAAACGCCAATAAAACTTACGTCCCTTATCTTACATTTACAGTACGCCCGGGAAGAGAAGCTGCTGGCTTTCTATGTTTTTAATTTGCTCCCAGTCCAGCATGGAAGGATTATAAGTATTTTTTCTTTATTATTAATACAAAAAAGCAACTTCACGCGGTTTTCTCTTCGGTAATTTTCAAATTGAAAGATATTTTTCTAAACGGGACATGTAGACACACAGAATCAAACCAGGAAAAACTCTTCAGTGCTGATTTACTGGTATAGATAAATTTAGTCTGGATCTGATCCAATATCTTGAATCTGGGCATTTTCTCCAAGGAAGTGTGGGAATGCACTCTTTTACAATTAGGTATTCTGATACGAGACGCATGAGAGGCGTTTTTTGATTATCCTGTGCATTTTTGCTCCGTAGAAAAAAATCCATGTTCTTGGGTCTATAAAAACGTATTAGTAATCATACCAATAATGAGGTTGCTTTAATGCCTCGGTACCATCTACCATCCGTTGGTATGCGTATCTTTAAAGCGAATTATCCAAGTAAACCGCCTTAGCGGCCATTCTTAATTTGAAATCCGACGTCAAATATCAAAAATAACCTTTATGCTTTATTTTCGACCTGACTGTTAAAATATATTGGTAGCTCTGTGTATCATACGATATTGCAGGTTAAGTAACGCTCGGCGCTGTCGGTACTTGGATGTGTGACCGTCAACCATTCATTTCTCACGACGACTTCCGTGCTTCGTGCCTACATTAAGCAGTCGGCCCCGGTTGCTGTATACTTGTAATCAGTGTTTGTTAGAATTTGTCAGAAGCCAATTCAGCGCACTGAAAATTCTGACATTCACCAACCAGAACTGGTCCAGCTTGGTGGATCACGGCCTACCTATACCTCCTCGTAAACCAGAGGAAAGACTCAAAGCCCTGCAGTGAGCTCATTACAAAGAGTTGTGATGACCTTCATCTCACCTGATGTTAAGTGCAGAAGAGGTCTAAGAAGACAGCAAACAGGCTTAAGAAGAGCTGGCTCTTCATAGTATACTGCCGGAACACACCAACGCTGGAGCGGTGATATTCTGCGGCACATTTTATTTGAAGAGTGGTTACTAGCCAGGGGAACCCGGATGGGGCAATAACACCAAGCGGAGTACGCTCGGATAAGTCACCTTTTGCAACACGCGTATCTAGGGATGGTATGGCCATTCCAAGCCTACCAAGTCAAGCTACAAGAGTCACCACACAATATTTAATTTTCATATGCAGGATTGTTTTTTAGTCACTGACCAAATTTTTTTGACACAATAAGTATTATTAATTTGTAGAAACTATTTTTACACAAAAAAGGTTTTACAAGGAAATCTATTGATTCGCTTACATATTAAGCAAAGCATGCTCAGTCTAAATTATGAATGAATACCATTAAAATAAAGACGACTACGTGCCATCTCATAGTACTACGACGTAGTAGGTATTCTCAATGAAATACCGCGTCGTAGTAGATATGTTTATCAAAAAAAAAAGTTTGTGGTGCCATATTTTTATTTTGTAATGAGCGATATTAAAATAAATATGCAGTTGCGTTTATATCGTATCAAAGAAAATAACATTAAAATTTGGCTGGTGTCTAAAAAACAACCCTGTATATAACAAAAATAACGTTTTTTTTATAGAGCAAGAGCTTTTTTCGAATACAGTCGAGTTAAATTTAGTGCAACACTTTACTCTCTACAAATTGGCATTAAATATCCCCTGAAATTGAAGTATTTGGACAGGATTTCAAATAGTTTTTGGCTTTGAAAATAAATTGCTTTTTATTATGCATCAAATTGGATTGTTGTGTTTTATGAAATATTGTTTTTGGGCAAAATTTATTTAATCGTGTTTATTCAGGTGTAATAACGTACTTTGGTATAAATGAGCAATTCCATTGCCAGAAATCAAAACATATAATTTAAATATTTTATACAACGAAAGTCAAATTATTTAATGCCATTTTAAAAACACGGAACTTTCCAGAAAAATTTTGCTTTTCGAAGATCATCCTTCTTCACAAAAAAGGCAGTAGAAGTGAAATTTACAATTATAGACCCATAAGCTTAGTTTCTCACCTATATAAAACTTTCATGAAAATAACAGAAAAACGCATCACTAAACAACTCGACAGTCACCAACCTCCCGAACAAGCTGGATTTCGACCAGGCCTTTCTACCACTGATCATTTGCACACCCTTAACCAAATAATAGAAAAATTTCAAGAATTTAACCTTTCCCTATATATTGCATTCATAGATTACTCTAAAGCTTTCGACAGTTTAAAACACAATTCAATATTCACTAGCGTATCGATTCAACAAATTGACCCAGCATACATTGATCTTATAAATAAAATTTACTTATCCAGTACAGCCACAATCCAACTTGAAACTTCTGGACTCCCATTTCAAATCAACCGAGGAGTTAAACAAGGAGACCCACTGTCACCAAAACTATTTACCATCACTCTAGAAGAGGTGTTTCGTAAGCTTGGCCCTGAATGGACTAACAAAGGAATAGACATCGAAGGGCGAAGACTTACCAACTTGCGCTTTGCAGATGATATTCTATTGTTCTCTACATCACCGACTGAACTCAGCACGATGATTGCTCAGTTGAAGGTTGCAAGCCTTGAGGTTGGATTGGAGATGAACATGTCAAAGACAAAGGTTATGACCAACAGCACTAGACGACCAATAAAAGTCGACGGGGAAGAAATAACACATGTCCAGGAATATCTTTATCTTGGCCAATTAGTGTCATTCCAGACCAGACAAGATAAAGAGATCGATAGACGAATCGAAAACGCATGGAAAAGCTATTGGGCTTTGAAATCCTTTATGAAGGGAAACCTTCCGTTAGTACATAAAAGGAAATTGATGGACATGTGTATTCTCCCCGTTCTCACATATGGTGCACAAACCTGGTCTTTGACAGAAAATCAAAAGTCCAAGCTCAGGGTTTGCCAGAGAGCAATGGAGCGCGGTATATTGGGAGTAAAATTAACTGATCGTGTAAGAAACACCACGCTACGCTCCAAAACCAATATCACGGATGTCGCCCTGAAAGCTGCCAGGCTTAAATGGGATTGGGCAGGTCATGTTCGTTGAATGTCAGAAGATCTTTGGGCTAAAACAACAACCACGTGGCAGCCTGACACCAAACGACGTCGCGGACGACCACGCCGTCGGTGGAAAGATGATCTGGACGCATTTAGCCCAAACTGGCCCGCGGAAACAGCCGATCGCCTAAAATGGAAAGAGAAAAGGGAGGCCTTTGCCCAATTTTGGGACACCCAGGGCTAGTAATAATAATAATAATACAATTTTTAAAACACAAAAAAATTAAATAAACAAACTGAATAAATAGCGTATAGTGAACTTTTGTATTAAATCACGAAGTATGAAATATTTGTACGTTTAAACTTGTCTTCGTGGTATACCTAGGTGGTAGGTGCTACATAATTCTACCGCAGTTTGTTCATACATAACCTTTATTCCCATTAGTTCTACTGAATAGTTCTACCATAGGAGGAGTAGAAGTCCCAAAAGTATAGCCATTCAGTAGAACTACTGGGAATTAAGGCTCACATAACACATCAAAATTTTCAAAAATAATTTATATTTTTTTTTAAATATTACAATTCAAATCAACAAAAACATCCTAATTCCCATTAACAAAGAAGCCATAATTCTCCATGGCTATTTAATTGTTGAACTTTTCTAATCTACCTTCATTTCAAATTAAATGATTAATCACCTCAGTTCCACGACTTTTCCAGTTATTTACACTGTGAATAATTTTAAGTTTTAAGCTTAAAGAGGGTAAAATAAAATTAAAGAGGTGAGAGTAGTCTTTGAGAGGGTCTCGGAGTAATTATAACCACAGTTTTCAAGCTGCTCGCAAACTTGGTCTGGCTATAAACGTTTGAAACTTAATATTCGCGAAATGAAAACATTCCTTGCTGTTTCAAATATGTTACTTTTAAAGTATGGTATTTTAAAGTAGGTGTATGGGTAGGAAGTTAGGATTATTATTTTAATTAAATTAAATAGGATGTAATAGTTCGTGTTTCATTTGTTGTCGGAAGTTTTTCTGTTTATCCTGCAGGTCTTTTAATTTCCATGATATAGAATATTCTGAACAGTAATTTGATAAATTTTATTTATAATTTATTCGTTCTTAAATCCACATAACCGCTTTCAATGTTTTAGAGATTTGATTAGAGGTATGACCTACATTTAGCAGCTTAAAAATCCTTTTAAATAAGGCGTCAGCAGCTCAGTGCTAGTTTTTGAATGTCAGAATTTTAAGTAAAGGTATCGTTGCCAAGACAACTGCTTATCCTTCTTTCTAGCTTAAAAATAGCTACCTTATCTTATGATATACAATATTCACCAATGAAAAAATTGAATTACTTTTAGTAATGATAACTCAATAAATGGAAAAAACCAGGCCGTTGGTACCTACTCAGACTCACGCGCTTCACAAAGCTGCTATGCTATAGCATTGGCCTCAAAAAAGGTCGAAATCAGGCTCTAACTCCATGATACCATACAATTTCATAATCCAATTGCCAAAAGTTTAATATCGTAAAAGAAACAAAGGAGCAACAGCAGGTCACGCGCCTGAACTGGCAAGCATCCAGCTCACATTAATGTGCCAGTAATATTTCTTTAAGTTTAAAGTTTTGGAGGAATGGTCAAATGACATAAATATTGTCACTCGATATCATTGCCAAGTTTTCAGCTAGTTTTTTTTAGTGCTGATTAAAATGAGTAATGAGTAGGTTTTTTTTGCAGTTAATTATTTTGTACTAAATATTTTTTAAACATAAATGGTACTTCCGTCTTAATCATGATCTCAACACAACCCGCATTATGTTTATCTCATTGGATTTTTTATAAATTGCCTTTAATATGGTGATTGTTTAAGATGGCGGATACAATCATGTTTAGGGTGGACTAAAAGATAGTGGACCAGTAAGTATGTCAAGGTCTCAAAGATGTACCTATGAAGATCTGTTCTTAAAAGCCATGTCTTTAAAAAAAAGATAAACTGCAATCTCACATAAAGCTTTATGCAATATTTTTTACTATACAATATGTTATCTAAAATATTGAAACCATATCACAGTGCAGCCCGGCTGTGATATGACATGAGCATACACGAATAACTCCTTGAGGCTGTTTTTTCATGTTTTCATCATTAAGTGTATATCATAGTTAAAAAAACTTAATTTTCAGTTTGTTAATCCATATTTACTTAACCGATCATTGGCGACATTTTGAAAAAGGGCCTAGTCAAAAGTACCCGTAACCGGCAATCATGTATGAAAAGATCGATGAACGTGGAGGATGCGAAAGAGGTATGTCTGGATCGTAGCAATTGGTGTTCCCTTGTCTCTTATCTCAAAGGGAGACAGGCGTGAGATTATGTATGTATGTATGTATTTCCTTAACCTGGTTCCTTTTGCTTTGAGAGCTTGAACTTAACTGACTCTGCTATGCCGTTGATCGTTAATGTCGCCTCGGTAAGTGTTCTTTCAGGGTTCGAAATTCGAAGTTTGAATAGGGAGACTTTATCTTGCCAGCCAGAATATTGATCTTAAATGACAAGCCTTTTTTAAAACTGGAACAGTTTCAGAAATTCAGAGATTGGTTGAGTTTAAAGAACTATTATGGGATTGGTCAGTTCTTTTACGATGTAGTCAACTGATATTTCTCTTTCTCAAAGTTTTGTATTTAGCATAATTTAGATTCTCAAGCCTTATGCTTTACATAGAAGATAGCGTCTATGTTGTCTGAGCAGTATGTGTAAATTACATTAATTTTTTTTTCAAGACGAATGAATACGAAGAATACAAATAAACGACAGCAAGAACACGTAGTTTCAAATGGTTCGTAATAAAGAAGAAATTTAAAAAATCTTTTAATCATTAAAAGTGATAAAAGCGCTAAGTAAAGTATATAGTAGTAAACCATTTCTAACAACGTATTTATAGTGCAAAATCTAGTAATTAGCAGCTACGGTCATAATGCTACTACAAATTATTAACATCGAGAGACTAGAGTTCCACACACAAAATCAACATGAAATGTATTCAGAAGGCTTCCTGTTTATTAATGTCACTCATGCTATAACGTATACATTTCCACCAAGGCACAACCACTCTCTGGGGATACACAAAGTTGCTTTTTAGTTACCGAATATTTTTTTCTAACACAATAAGTATGCGGCTGGTGTAGTGGTAACATACATTGCTTTCTATGCCAGAGGTTTTGGGTTCGAATCCCGGCGGCGGCGGATATTTGTGTGATGAACACGGATATTAGCCGTCAAGTCATGGATGTTTATATGTTCATTTGAGTTTATTCTTATAAAAACATGTATTTATTCAATATGTATGTTTATATATTTCTTTAGTATATCAGTTATCTAGTATCCATAACACAAGTTCTTTAAGAAACTTAATTTGGGCTAGATAATGTTGTGTGAGTTTCAGAAATATTTATTTATTATTATTTACTTTTTATAGAAACGATTTTTGTAAAAAAAAGGGGATGATATTTTTACAAGAAAATTAATATGTTCGCTATCATAATAAGCAAAGCACGGTCATTCTAAATTGTAAATGAATAACATCAAAATAAAGACGACTACGCACTACTACAAAAAATCGTAAACTTCGTAGTACTATCAATGGAATGCCGCGTCGTAGTAGCTATATTCATCAACAGCGATTATTTGTGAAAAAGTTTGTGGTGCCATATTTTTTTTTTTGAACTGATCGATACTAAAACTAATATGCAGCTACGTTTATATCGTATCAAAGAAAATAACATTCAAATTTGGCTAGTGACTAAAAAAACAACCCTGTATTTTATCAATTTGAATATCCAATTTTGCGTTTGACAGTGTAAGCACAGGACTCATCTGTTTGAGCGTGATGAGCTCAAAAACTATTGAACGCATATTCATACGGTTTATTCGAATGGACTAAGTGATTCAATAGGACATTTTCCACTGTAGGTCATTAGTTTTGTTTAAGATTTCATCCAAACTCATGCCAATTGCGAAGCAGAAGCGTAATATAATAAACAAAGCAATTTTATCATAGGAACACATATTCAAAAGCTTTTGAAAATGATTTGTGTTCAAATTTCTGTGAAAATTATACATAATACTAAACTTATTAATTTTCTGCTTTCCTGGTATTGCTTTTAATGTAAACTAAATTTATAGATGATAATTGTAATAATAATAAAATAATAATAATAAAATATTTATTTCCAAAAAACATATTACATTTATAATACTAATCTATAAACCTCGCACTAGGCGCAGCCTGTATCGCGAGAATTGTCTTTGGCGTTACCAAATTAATTTTATGATTTTTAAAGTAACACGGTTTTAATGTTTCGCATCATTATTTCTTGTTAATTTGTGATAACATTTGAACATTTTCTGGAAATTCCTATTTTAGTAACACAAACTGCATCATCGTTCATCACAAAAAACCTTAATCGATTGACTCCATGACTCCATTTGCTTGTTATTTGTTACTATCGGAAGGTAACCCTTTTCCATGCCATTTGTTCAAGGAAACCCAATTTCGGTGATCACAACGATACATTAAACAAGAGATTAAATACCCTATTTATTTTAAGGGCAACCGTTTCTTCAGGCCATATGTTTTGGTTGCCTGGTAAAGATTAACAATTGTATTTGTTTAGGAATGGCGTGAAGTATTTTATAGTTACAGGTAACGTAAATGCTTAATGAATATTGCTTTTTTTTACGTTCACAGTCCAATTAGTAAGCGATCAGTGTTGTAAATATATTTTTCTTGAGGTTCTATCAGGTGCCAGTTTTGAGCCCACCTTTATCCTTAGGCTGCAAACTGGACGACAGCGACAGCAAGATAGACAGCGAGAGCAACAGCGGCGCGGGCAGTGATTTCCACGACAAGATAGAAAGTATTGAGTTTGTTTGAAACCGCGACGAATCGTTCGAGCGATTTGTAGCGCTCAAGCGTCGAGAACAGCCCAGATTCCTCGCGTAGCTGCAAGCGCCGCTTTCGCTCTCGCTCTTGCTGCCGTCGAGTTTGCAGCCTTACTCCCTCATGCTTCATATATTCACTTCAGTGTAACCTATATTGACCGCAAACATGCGATTATTAACCCATGGAAGCTCACTTTCATAAGTTTACTATTTTGCGTCGCCTTTTCCGGGGGAATTTGGAAAAAAGTGCTCTATGAGTTATTATGAGGCTGTTTCTAGATTTTTGATGTTTTTTATTACTGTTTTGAACATTCAGCTCAATTCTTCATGGTGTTTCAGACACAAGTGACTAACAATTAGATTTATTAAAAGAGTCGACAGTTTTCAAAACTCATTAAATTAAACAAACACCGCAGCCGTATTTACGGTGTCTGTACCTTATTTAATATTCTAAGCTTTCTATTCCTTTTTTATTGTACCCTCAAGTGAGACAACGCTATTCTTTGGAAAACGCATTTTTCAGTACGAGTGGCTCAATAGGCAGATCTCCAAGACTCTGACTGCACCAATTTATAACCGAAGGATTTTAAGTGGCTATTGAGCGGAGCACTAGCTTTAGATATCCGATGACGACGACAGAATCGTATCCTCTTAAACTGAGAAATCGGGAAAATTCTGATAGTGATAATACAGTAACATGTCAAGCCCCGTTTTCTCTTGAAAAATGTTATAAATTTTTCGAGTAACAATGGCATAGTAATATACCTTAGACAATATGAGAGCTTGTATACAGATAGTTTGGAGGTTTATAGCCCAAATCTCCTCGTCACCTAGAGGACAACTCTAGTCTTGAATGTACAAAATAATAATTACACTTTAAACAAAAACGTAATTCATTATTATAGCTTTGATCTATTTTGATAAACCAAACTTTACATTAACAAAAACCGAAATTAATGCTCTGCGTTGGAGGTTGTAAAGCCATATTACATTCTCAAAACTACACTTAACTTAACTTTTAGTTATTTGATTGTCCACATAGAACTTACAAGTTAATTTCTAGGTCTTTTAACATTTCATAATATCCCGTTTATTGCTAAAAACATTTGTAGGATTTCAACGGATCCGTCTTAAACTTTTATCTTTTTTCTGTCATATATTATACAAAAGACGACCCATGTTTGTTTTAGATTCATAATTGCGCTTTTAAAAAACTGGTATGTCACAAAACTAAAAAGAAACTTTAAAATTCTAAAGTTTAGGACGCCCACGACTAAACGTCAATTTTCCTAAAAGTAAAAATGCATACACACCCCATAAATTGGATTCATAAATTCCATTCTTTAAGCCCGGTTCCAAAACCCAGATTTCATTCAAACAAATCTTTTCCTGAACGAAAACAAGGCGAATTCAATAAAATTGCGCTGCGTCACCTCAGCGTTTGTTTTTGAACGCGCTTCTCGGTTTTTGTCGACGCCAAACCGTATTTGAGCAAAAACTAAAAGCTCTTAATTCACAAATACAAGGTTCCTGGTCGAGGCATATAAGCATATTTATATATTTTTATGTACTATGTACTTACTCATTTCTAAGATAACAAGATATTCTTATATCTTTTTTAAGTTTTTCAATCCATGATTGAACCCGCGTTTGTACTTAATCTAAAAAATAAATAAAAGGATGAATAAAATCCCCAGACAATCACACCAACTACATGGTCCCTAAGAAGTAACTAAGAAGAGCTTGTGACATGGGATACCATTTAACGAACTAGAAGGGGAACCTAGAATATAAATACATGCCTATATAGATAAATTCCCAGACCCAGAACATTGTTATTCTTGTTCCGTGCAGGAATCCAACCTGCGACCACTGGCGTCTGAGACAGAATGTGTTACCCCATGGCCGAAGTTCTAAGTGAAGATGCGGTGAAATAAGACAACACACGAGTGAACTGGTGCTTCACGGTTAATAATTTGTACATGTGTAATTTGCATATTGAATTGTGATTAAATTACTTATTGAATTGCACTAACTTTGCTGGATAAAAAAGATATGGTATTAATTAAATAAAAGTTACAAAACAATTTTTATTTTGTAAAAAAAGAAAAACAGTATAAAATACATGTTATTTTTTTTTCGTTATAACAATGTCAGTACATAAAACAAAATGTATGTTTTTCTAATTCGATTTGATTTCCATGCCTCTCGCTTTCCGACATTTCGAGAATTGAAGCTTCGTACTGTTATCCTGACTTTTTTGCTCTAGTCCGGATCTATTTTCATTTTTCATGCAGATTTTGTGAATGCATTCAATTCATGTCGGTAAATCGATGAGTACTATATTGATCTGAAATTGCCAACGGGATAGTTCTAGCTGCACTTCGGATGTTCCTTGGGATTTCGTATTCAAATAAATTCCACATTTTTCTCTTTATTTTTCATTTAACAGATGGTATATGTTATGGTAAGCACATGGTATTAGGAAATTACTAAAGATTGTGAAAAACAATTAAAACGCCATTTTCACGATAAACGTTAAATATATATTAACATAGCATCGAAATTCGAATTGTATCGTAGCCAGGTTTTTAAAATTTGTGTTTTTCATAATTATTGTGAATAAAATAGTGTTTCATTAAAAAAAAAACACTTTTTAAACGGATTTATCGCGAAAACGCGTTCTTTTTAATGCGTTCTTTATTGTTTGTTCAGATTGCCAAACTAAGCTTTTGTGGTATCTTATGCCCAACGCTTCCTTATGTACTAACATCTATTTAGGAACCCGGTCTAACAAGGCTTCGTGTCCAGTAATATACATATGCCAGAGCCTCCTAAATTTCTCACCGGCCATGTTCAAAGGCGGCACTTATAAAAATGCAGCTTAAAAACCCTTAAATCGTGGCTTGGGTGAATTCATACGATTGTGCAATTTTAGAATGGTTCTTTAGCGCTCTCGAGCTTTAGAGCATCTGGTGTAATTTGAATTGCAGGCAGAGAGCAGGCAAAAAT
Organism: Stenoptilia bipunctidactyla; assembly: GCA_944452665.1. Taxonomy (NCBI): domain Eukaryota; kingdom Metazoa; phylum Arthropoda; class Insecta; order Lepidoptera; family Pterophoridae; genus Stenoptilia; species Stenoptilia bipunctidactyla. The sequence continues at coordinate 12,430,621 of OX101737.1, read as the reverse complement.
AAGGTCCTTGAATTACTTCTATTGGACCAGTGCAGGTTTATTTTTCTGTACTGGTTTGGGTGTAGATGTATACTAGGATACCCTAGTTTTACTGTTTTTTAAACCCCGGAGAAAAAGAGTGATACGTTTGGCATGTTTATCCGTGGTTCTGTGTCATCGTTGCTCTAAAAGTGATAAACCGATTTAAGTGCGATTTTTATTCATCCATATTTTCTTGTATCTTGATTTTAAGTTCTATTTGGGGATGAAGCTGTCGTCTATTGAGACATTAAACTCTTTAAATTGATGACCACTTTGGCGATGGGGTAAACCTGTCTGCCTTAGACGCCAGTGGTTGCGGGTTCGATTCTTTTTTTCGATTTCATCATTTTATGTATTTATATTCTAGGTTTCCCCCTAGTTCGCTACATGGTATCCCATAACACATTAAGCTATGCTTACTTTGGGGCCATGTAGTTGGTGTGGTTGTCTGGGGATTTTATTTTATTATGATTTAATAATATTGAAGCTATAAATCTAAAATTAAGTAAATGTTTATCTACAGCAGTATATTATAATAATAAAAACCCTTTTTTAATTAGCCCGCAGGGCCACAACAGCAAAGCTGGCACGGTGCCGCTAAAAAGATATTTTTGAAACGCCTAAATGGCTTCATAGAATCCTTGACGACTACTGTTTACAACTATGCAACTATAACAAATAAAGGTAGACTTACTGCTACACGTGCCCTCGGAGACACGGCTTATATGACAGAAAAATAATTCAGATGCTTACTGAGTCAACTACGGCCTCAGTCAACATTATGTGCTATTGTGAATTACTTACCTATTTTGAGCGGAAAATGTTTTGCCGCATATCAGGCACTCTAACAAACACAATTCCTGATACAGTCAATTTAATACATAATCAAGTGGCAAATTAAGAGTGACAGTTGGAAACCTGAGTTAATAATATATGAGGTAATTTATTTCGTTCATTTCCTTAAGGCAATACACGACATAGTTATGTCCTTAAATTGAATTAAGTAATACCTACTCGTATTTATATGTATTCAATGAAGTAAAACATGAGTGCGTTTATTAATGTTAAATCGTAATATTATTGATTTTTCAACCGACTTCCAAAAATGGAGGAGGTTCTCAATTAATTTCAAACTTTTGAAAAATATGTATGCTTTCGGAGAATGTTTACGTTGATGACATCTCTGCATTCGTTGATTATTTCATCTAGTTTTTTAACATTACTTATTTATTTTATTAAGTATGTAATTAAAAAATATTAATTTTCGTAGTCAAAGCCAAAAACAGAAATCACGTACTGATGTGTATTTTTGACTTTATTGTACTTGACAACATTTATTAAACTAAATGTAATTTGTAACTGTATAATTGTTAATATTGTCTTAAGTTTTCACGGTTCATAATTTAAATAAAACTACTTTTTAACCGGATTAATCGCGTAAAATTTATATTTTACATTTTAACTCGACGTTTCGGTATCTTTGCAGACCCCGTGGTCACGAGCGACTTAATTGTTATACCTAATTTTCACTAAGACATGACACAAAAACAATTCTGACTGTTTAGATCGAATATGACGTAATATGCTTTTTAAAGTTTCTTGCCCACACTCCATAGAAATCAAGGCTTACAAGGAAGTGACGTCATTGACTCATTGCACTATTGCAACGCCATTTTGCTATAAAAGCGTTTTAGCGCGCTTTTTAAATTATTAACCTTGAATTTGATATTTTTAAGTGAACTCGTAGTAAAAGAACTAAAAATTATAACCATTACTGGGTTTCGAGCCACTGTTTAATAAAATAAACTTAATATAATACCAACTCACAAAGCTGGGATTATAAGAACGTATTATTTACGCACATAATATTATCATTATAATAAGCGCATTTATTATCACAGCATTTGCAGCATGCCATTAATGATTACCCCTTTTAATGATAGTGCTGGTCATTATAGTCTGATCGTAATGGCAATCGAGATAAAATATCTAACATGATTATATTAATGGAGATTTCTGTTCTACACCGTTTCAAGATATGTGGGTTCAAAATTGTTTTGGCTTAAGCTTGCAGTTAGATATAGACAAGTTTTTATAATCAAGACTTATTTTAGTTAAAACATTAATTTATTGACGACCAGCTGGTGTAGGGGTAACGTACATTGCCTTCTATGCCTGGGTCCTGGGTTCGAATCCCGGCGGCGACGGATATTTGTATGGTGAACACAGGTATAAGTCGTCAAGTCATGGATGTTTATATGTTTATTTAAGTTTATTTTCTAATAAAAAAAACATTATTTATTCAATATGTATGTTTATATATTTCTTAAGCATATCAGTTAACTAGTATCCATAACACAAGTTCTTTAAGAAACTTAATTTGAGCTAGATAATGTTGTGTGAGTGTAAAAAATATTTATTTATTTATTAGTCTCGACGTTCAAAGTACGCGCTATCAAATATAAATACCAAAAAATTATCTTTATTATCACAGGTAGGTACATTATATCCTGCAGCAATAACCACAGATATGTATATTTTTATCTTATCATATTATATGAATTTAAACATTTATGATATTTTCAGGTTTGGCCTGTACTTATACGTGGAGTTATGGCTTAATCTAGCAATTCTTAAAAAAGAAACGAGCATTCATTTATCTATCTTTAATACTGCAGCCTCGAAACCGCTGCTGTAACTCTTCCCGTAGGACTTCTTGACATAGTATATTACTGCCCCCAATATTTATGCTATCAACGGCAAAATATTTTTGTCAAATACGATTGGTACTGTAGATTTTCGAAATTTGAAACAGCTTTTAGGCGTTTAGCGTTATTACATATATTAGTATAGATTAGATGAGAAGATTTTTTTTGTTTAACTTAAACATAGCCACTGTTGCCATGTTGGACCAGGAGTCAAAGAAAAACATAGGATGTGCCAGCTGCTTCTCTTCCCGGACAAACTGTAAAAGTCAATTAAGGGACGGAGTTTTTATTGGTGTTTTTGCGGGCGATAGGCTGACCCCCTGTCAATGCAATAGTCTCTCTCCAACATAATAATACCTCTGGTTTTATAGCCTCTGGTGTTCTGCCTACCCCATTAGGGATACAGGCGTGAATTTATGTATGTATGTATGTACTTAAACATTAAATTTCAATATCTACTTAGTTAAATAGGTAACTCAAGAATACTTAAGCGATACTCCAGCAATAAGGCTTAATTTAAAAGAACATAAAATATATTCAACTAATTGAATACTTCTATGGGAAGGTCTATCTACTGGGTAGAATTCTCTCAACAAAGTTCCTATAATGTGTAAAAGTTTGAGGCAATGTGCAATATATCTAGGCGGGAGGAAAAGTTTGATAAACACACGTTATAAGAGGTCCCTTGAGTGCCACTTACGTTATATATACCGATCTAAGAGATTTATAGAGTTCTTATTAAGTTATTGATTACTTTCCTGGTCCGTTTCATTGAAAACTATTTTTTTTATGTAAATATAAAATAAAAACCAGTCGGCTTACTACGATGAGTCAACAGATCCTTTGCGGATAGCACGTTTCACTGATATGCAAAATTTTATATCTCGCATTGTAGCGGGTTTAGGCGTTAAAATTAATATACTTTAGGTTCATCATCTTCATCATCATCAGCCTAGAGACTCCCACTGCTGGACAAATGCCTCCCTCAACGTACTTCACGACGCTCGTCCACGTCGCTCATCCAACGTTTAACGGCGCCCTTGATCAGATCGTTAGGTTTTAACATTTACGTTTATCAAAAACTCTAACTGTAGTCTTTGATCATTTAAGGGATATAAAATTAAATTAAATTCTAATTGACGGCGAAACTTGCTATCGGTGAGAGATGTACTAACCATATTAAGCCCTTGGATACAATGGACTGTATTTGACATAACAATACCTACCTAATTTTAATCAAGTTTAAGTCAATCACATTTGTTAGCTTAAATTTGAAATATGAGGCCTAAAATTAGAGGTTATAATCTCAAGTAGAGTCCAAGGAACCTGTTGTATGCATTTTGATACTATTGTTGCTGTTAGCACAGGTACTAGAGTTTGCTTAACGTTCCTAAGTTAGGTTGAAAATTTAGATGCCGTAAGGACACAATAGCCGTTTTGTATGAACAAAGGCACGCTTAAGCTAACACTTTGGTTTATGAAGTGGTTTAATTACTTTCATTTAAAATGTAAACATGTTTTTAAAAAACTTTGGTGTGTTATTGACTATTACAAACTAATGGGTGTCTGTAACAATAGTTTCTTGAAGCGATTGAAAGAGTAGGTACACTGTTGTAAATAAAGAACTAAAGAAGTTCCTTTTCTGGAGAACTAGATTTTCCCCGTGGTAATGACATCAAATTTATCTATTCTTATTAAAAGACAGATATATTTATATATGTCTCGTAATTTGTTTCTTACCGTAAACTTCCCATTATTCTTGTTATTAATCCCATGTCACTGAATTAAGTACTTTAAATATTTAGTTTCTGTAATAGGCCTAATATTGCATTGATATACACAAGTATCTTATTTTTTTGCTCCTTGTGAGAAATCAATATTCCCTGAATTCATTGGATCAGCTTCTATTTCGTTAAAAATGTTTGTAAAGAATATAAAAAAATTCCTCCGATCTTTTCATTCTTTTTTGCTTTATTTCTTGCAACAAATATTTTCAATCAGAGGCAGTTGACTTAGCCGAACCTACAAACATGCTTTAGAAGTGTATTTCCTCAAAAAATTTAATTCATATAAAGCAAACAAATAGTTCTTTTACCAAAAATATGCAATATTTCATCCTGCACTAAAAAAATCTTATTTACCACTTGAAAGACGCACTCAACGCCCTGTAATGATAGGGTTTTAGGAACGTGACAAATAGGGCCTTTTAAGAGCAAAGTAACTGGCATGTCTACACATTTCATATAAGCGATATTACATTATACCTTCAACATTTTTTACGTGGTTATATTTTTGGTACGTGTAAAAAATTCAGGAAAAATTATGGGAACGAATTTCTTGTAGCAAAATTTCCTTCAGGCATATTGTGGTGTCTGAAATTTTGAGGCTATGAATAAATAAGGATTTTTGGTGTTGAATGAAAAAATGAGTTTTTTTTTGTTCTTTTTTAGAGTTAGGTATGTATGAGTTTTGATGATGGAAATATTACACAAGATCAGGGTTGAAAATTGAGAGTAATATATTTTTTTAGATTTACGCAGCAGCCACAGATTAGCTCTTTTCTTTTTTATCTACATATACATGATATGCGTAATATCGTCAACAAAAAAAATTTTTTTTTTTCACAAAAAGTTTGTATCAAAAAAACCATAGGTATAGCTACAATAGCTACTCATTTTTTTCGACAGAACTAAGCTTTTAAAAAATAACAATAACAGTTTTTATCTTGATATAATTAAAACTTGTCTAAGACGTAATAATATAAAAGAACAAGTATTTTTTTATGAAACCGCACGCTGTTTAATATTTTTGTCATTTTACGAGCATCCGCGCCTGATTTTTTTCATAAAACGTTTCTGGGTTGAAATTTTCGGAGCGAAATATATTTAAAACAATTTTAATCTCGTGCATTGCGGGATTTTTAATATTAGGGGTGAAAGTATGAAAAAGTTGCGTTTGAAGGATTGTCACCTTTATTGTGTTAGTGTTAAGGCATAGGCTTTCTGTTTTCTGTTTTGGATACTTGTGAAGGCGGATTTAATATGTTAAATGGATGAATTTTAAAAGGAGCTGTTTCGATCTTATGATCATCATATCTGTTCTGGTATCTTCCATTTTACGAAAATATTTAGGTCGTCTTACCTATTATTTAGGAGCTAACCTTTTTATGGAGGGCCTTTATGGCACACTCAAGAAACCCGAATTGAAGAATCGGTTTTAACAGAAATAATCTTAATCATCAATAAATATATATAAAATTGTTCCGTTGCTGACTGAGTGGCTGAGTGACTGACAGACAACGTACAGCCGTAACTACTGGGCGTAGAGAGCTGAAATTTGGAACATACATTCTTTAGGGGATGTAGGGGTGCACTAAGGAAGGAATTCCCGAAATTCCCACGGGAACGGGAAATATAAGACTTTTTAGTTTGTATGAAAAATCATATTCCTTGAGTGTACCGATGTGAAACTTGGTATAAAGGTTCCTCAATAAGTGTCTGTTTGTATTATGGAAGTAATTCCCGAAATTCCCACGGGAGGGGTTGGATTTTTTAGTTTGTATGAAAAATTTTATTCCTTGAGTGTACGGATGTGATACTTGGCATGAAGGTTTTTCAAAGAGTGACTGGTTGTGCTACGAAAAAAATTCCCAAAATTCCCTCGGGCACGGGAAATATATGAAATATATGATTTTTGGTTTGTATGAAAAAAAGTTATTCCTTGAGTGCATGGGTGTGATACTTGGTATAAAGGTTCTTTCAGAGGGTGTCTGGTTGAATAGTTTCTGAAATTTCCACGATAAGGGTAGTAAAGCGCATACGAAGTTGCGGGATAAAGCTAGTAGAATATAAACTAACGGGAGTAGTCAATGCCATAGTTGCTGGAGCTAACGATAAGTTAGCCATATTAAGATGTTTGTATGACTTCCGTTCCGTTAACATTAATAGTATGCTATAGAGGGCGCTAAATGCAATGAATGATTGTTTGATACTCGATTGCACCGTCGCGGATATATCTTGAAGTGGGTGAAGGCAAGGGATAGATACGGTTAGGAAGGCTAGGCACGCGGACGTATCTCAAACGGACGGTTTACAATAACTTTGTATTATTTGATTTTAGCGTTGTAATTATAAAATAATTGACGGAATGTAACTATAAATAAAGATTTTGTTGTGAATAAGCCGGTACCTATTATAACCAAGCCCACACTCTCAGTACTAAGTAACTGACTAGTGATTATTCTATCGCAGTAAATAAGCCTCATTTCTCACATAGTAATACTTACTTACATTTATGGAGATTTCGTTCGAGACGCCTGCAAAACACCCAGAGTATTGAAAGTGTCCCCTTAGAGTACGTTTTATGTTCCTAATACTTCAAGGTTCATTTTAAACTTAATAAAGTATTTAAGCACTACCTGTTGTCAATGTATAAAGCGATACAAGGTACCAATCACTGTCTATACTGGACTACATTCGACCGAAATTCGCTTCGAAATTCTAATGGTTGAAACTAATTAGGTCGAACAGGAATTGGTAAAACTTTACAGTACATTTGCGCTATATTAGATATAATTTGTCAAATTTGAATTAAGCCAATTACCTCGTTCATTGCATTAATAGTCAACAAATATCGTAGCTTCACTGAAGAGACTTCAAAAGATGAACTGTTACAGATAAACTCTTATTTTTGATACACTTACATAATATTGTCCTTGTTTTCACGACTCAAATACAATTTAACTAAAAAAAATTTCAAACGGACTGATAACATATTAAATTTCACATTTTAATTCACAGTTGTGTAATATAAAATGTATTTTTTTTTTTTATATTGTAAGGATAGGACGTTTGTCTTCCATGCCACCTGATGGAAAGTGCGCATGAAGACTATGGTGTTACACGTCCATCCACGAGAAACCTATTCACTCGACACTTAAAAGTTCCAGGACTGTAGTGGTCAGGAAAAACAGACGCAGGCAGATTGTTCCACTCCTTGGCAATCCGTACCAAAAAGGAACCATCGAAGCGTTTTGTTCGACTTCTTGGTAAATCCACTATATAGGGATGGAAGTTCTGTCTGCGTCTGGTAGTCCGGTGGTAAAAGGGGTGGGTTCAATTTGGTCAAAAAGAGCACTCGCACACTCACCAAAATATAGCCGATAAAATACTGTCAAACAAGCAACCTTACGACGATGCTCCAGCGTCTGCAATTTTTTATTTGTAAGGTTGTTGTTGTTTATGATTTTACGGGCTCTTCGGTCAACAGAGTCTAGCGCTTCGAGCTGGTATTTGGCAGAACCATCCCAAAGGTGACTACAGTACTCCATGCACGACCTCACTTGGGCTGTGTATAAGTTGAGCAGCCGTTCAGGGCTGAAGTACCGCCGGACCTTCGAGATGATACCCAATTTTTTTGAAGCCGTTTTTGCCATAGACTCAATTTGTTGTCCGAAGTTTAATTTGGACGTTATAGTGACGCCCAAAAGCCCTAGTTGGTCGGTGATGACAACAGATACATTCTGGAAAGTGGGCGTAAAAGTAAAGGTGCTCTTTTTTGCGGAGAATAGACAAGCTTGTGTTTTGGAGGCGTTGAATTTGACCAGGTTAGATTCGCCCCAATCGGACACATTCCGCAAGGTCGAATCAACGCGCTCAATCATAGACTTTCTCAAAACCTGGATTTCATGGGCGCTCGTTCGCGCATTGGATATATATCTCTCAACAACAGTGCTGTCATCAGTATATCCAATAATGCCTGGTGTTAGGAGGTCATTAATGTGCAGCAAGAATAAAGTTGCAGAGAGAACAGATCCCTGAGGTACCCCGGCATTAATCGCCATTAGGTCAGAGGAGTAGCCGTCTAAGACTACTCGAATCGACCGTTCCCTCAGAAAATCAGATATCCAGTCGCAGAGCCCGGTCGGTATGCCATATGCTGGAAGCTTGCTTAAGAGACCATCATGCCAGACCCTGTCAAAGGCCTTGGATATGTTTAAGGAAACAGCTATTGCTTCACCATGACCCTCCAAGGCCTCACTCCATAAGTGTGTGGCATACACGAGAAGATCGCCGGTCGAGCGTCCACTGCGGAAACCATATTGGCTATCGCTTAGGAGCTCGTTGGTCTCGAGGTATGCCAGGAGTCGATTGTTCAATACACGTTCCATGACTTTGCAAAGTATGGAAGTGATTGAGATTGGTCGATAGTTGACAGGATCAGCACGGCTTCCCTTCTTCGGTACTGGTTGTACGTTAGCCAGCTTCCAGGATTTTGGGACTTTACCAGATTCCAAAGAAAGTCTATAGAGACGCGTCAAAACGGGAGACAACTCAGCTGCGCAGCGTTTCAACACCACTGCAGGAATACCATCTGGACCGCTAGCCTTATTCTCGTCTAGGTGCAGCAAGCATTTAAGAACCTCCTTTTGGCAAATATGAACGGTACCCATTGTAGGACCGAACTGAGGTAATTGGGGTGGGATTTTTCCTTGGCTATCTAGACGAGAATTTTCCGCAAAGATACTGGCAAATAAATCCGCCTTTTCCTTAGCGGTGTGGGCCAGAGAACCGTCAGGTTGCCGCAGTGGCGGCAGCGATGGACGACAAAAAATCGTTTCGACCGACTTGGCGAGGGACCAGAAAGCTTTGCTTCCCGAGGGGTATGACGCTATTCTGTCTCCAATACAGCCTATGTGGGCGAAACGAGCTCTTTTGATCACCTTCTTGCATAACTTGGCGGCAGCATTGTACCTCTTGTTGTGTTCATGCGAGTCATCGGCTTTGCCCAGGCTTTGTACGCTTCTCGCTTACGCTTTTCAGCGGAAGAGCATTCAGCACTAAACCATGGGCGAGCTTTGGTTTCAAGGGATAGATCAGCGTAGAGAATGAAGAACTCCATTGCTCGACCTATCACACTTGAGACTGCATCAGCGCAGCACGATGGATCGGTTGATGTAAAACAAGCTTGTCGCCACGGATAAGATGCGAAGAAATGTCAATAATAAATGAAGAATTTACACGAGCTCGACACCAAGGGATCTGTTAAAGTACCAAAACGTCGTGCCCAGTTCAAGTATAAAAAACAAATCAAATCAAATAATAAATTCTACCATTGTGGCGTGCATAAGTAATATTACAGTCATTTTTGGAAATCCTTTAAGCATGTCATTATACACAAATTCATTTTAATTTACCTATTTATTACATTTACACAGAGTCATTTTTACAATTTATTTTTTGGTCTTAACTTGATAAATAGTTAAAATACATTTTTTACCTACATTCCTTGTCATTGATATAATCAAGTACAGTGTAATAACATTTGTCTATTAAAAACCATTTCAGTCTATTCTTAAATGTATTGTAATTATTAATTTCCTTAATGGATTTAGATAGTTACATAACCATTATTTGAACTTGAAACAACTCCTTGAATACTTTTATCCCATCATCACCACAGAAACAAGATTTATGTGGAAGAAGCCGAGTGAAACAGATTCTTTAGATTTGCATGTAAATCAAAGTACGATACTTAAAGATTTATATTGTTCTATTTTCTCGATGAGGTAAATCTCGTGGGAAGTTCATTAGAAAGTTAATGCGTATGTATACAAAATTACGTATCTTTTTGTGTGGGTTTTTCTAATGAGAACCTTCTAAGTTGAGAACTTTGAAACTAGTTGCTCAGGTGAATAAACGTCTGTTAATAAAAATATAACATTTTAAAACGTCGTCAGTTCAGTAACCTGAGCCATTCTCATCTTCATCTGATGTAAATAGTATATTATGATTTATTTCAATGCCATTACTATTGATTATTATATATGATTGGAATAGACCATTATTTGCTTTTTTTTCATCATCACAACTCTTTTTAATCAGCCCAACATAGGGTCAGGAGTACTCAGAGTCTATATACCAGTGCTGATTGGTGGATGTCAGAATTTTCAGGGCGCCATAAAGGTTTCTGAGAAACCCTAACGACTAGTTTAAACAATTGCATGTTTTACTTGACATAAAAAATAGCATGCAAAAATTTTTATAAAAATATAGACACAATTCAGTCAGTTAAAAATCTTCAGGACTTGAGTTGCACAAAGACGGCTTATATAGTTTATATCACACAAATATCAACCCTACTTAGGGTTTGAACGCAGGAATTCTGGCGCAAAAAGCAATATACCTACTCTTCGAAGTAAATCACGAAACTCTTACCTTCCTTGATATAGCAAGATTGTTTTTTGAACCAAAACGAGCCTTATAATAGCTTGCATAAATCCGGAAAATGGACCAATTATGTTTCTAAATTACATGAGATTTATAAAAACCCATTACATCGCCCGTATTGTAAGCCTTTTGTGCCAATAATAAACAAATTAATAATATCCTGTACTTATAGGAGCTTATTCGAATAAAATATTATTGCGTACTTATTATGCATTCATTGTATTTTATTGTTCTATGTATGCCGTGACTTTTTGTCGCTGTTAGTCCGGTCAAATTAGACTAAAAAATAGGGGTAAGGTTACAAAAATTCCGACTTGACTGAATATTTGTAGGATTGTTCAATACACTATTATAGATGAAATGTGAAAAGTCCTCATCAATCCGGCACGTGGAAAAAAAAATACTCAGGGTCAAAGGTCACAAAAACGATTACAACTCTTTCAACTTTTTGAATCGTTATATCTCAAAAACGGTGGCTCTTAGGAAAAAAAGTATCAGGACATTTTTTATAGATAATTATCTTATCTACAATTTTTGTCCACGTTAATCTATACTAATATATAAAGCTGAAGAGTTTGTTTTTTTGTTTGTTTGTTTGTTTGAACGCGCTAATCTCAGAAACTACAAGTGGGATTTGAAAAATTAATTTTGCATTTGATAGCCCAACTCTTGAGGAAGGTTATAGGCTACATTTTATCCCGAAATTCCCACGGGATCAAAAGTTACGCGGTAAAACCGCGCGCGGTGTCTAGTTTTATGATATAACTTACCATTTTGCTGAAAATGGCGAAATACCTTTTTTTGTGACCTTTGACCCCGAGTAAATTTTTTTGCACGTGCCGGATGGATGAGGACTTTTCACAGTTCCTTTATAATAGTGTATTGAACTATCCTTCCAATATTCAGCCAAGTCAAAATTTTTGTAACCTTGGATGTCTAAATTGACCGTCTATATCTATTGTGAGTTTTATATCTGTATAACAATGCTTGGTCACTTTTGCCAGTCTAAACATAAGAAAACTATGAAAAGGTTTGTCATACAGTTGACACTATACAGGGTGGAATTTTTGAATGCCACCTGGAGGAAAAGTACTCTAAATAATAGAGATAGAAAATTTTACTCCAATGAAACGTTCCTTTATTTTTTAAAAGAAATAAAACCGCATTAAAAGATTTTCTAAAATTTGCTCGCTTCACCTGGGAATCGTACTGACTAAAATCCGTAAAAATTACAGCCTGTAATATTCTTAGCGTCAATCAAAAGAATGAAATCTTTTTAACATACTAGATTAATTTAATGAAAGTAAAACCATGAAATCTTCATTTCTAGATGTTAGTCAGTTCGATTCCTGGATGAAGCAAGCAAATTTTCGAAAAATCTTTGAATGCGGTTTGATTTCTATTCCAAAATAAAGGAATGTTTCTTTGGAGTAAAATTTGCTATCTCTATTATTTACATTACTTTCCCTCCAGGTGGCATTCAAAAATTCCACCCCGTATTTCACGTGTTTCATAAAAATATTTAAAGGTCTTCAGCATGCTTCGATCTTAAAACTTAACTATCCTTCATCTATATTCAAAAACAATTGAACGTTCGTTGAGTAAGTACCTACTTTTTAAGTTCGAAAAGGCAGTTATAAAAGTACTTGAACATATAAAACCTAAAATAAATGTTTATTGTATAAATACCTAATATGCCAAACAGTCACAAGCTTGTGCAAGGTTATGCGATTCAGCTAAAGTTTGTATTAGTTTCTCCGAAGTATTAACTAGTTGTAGCATATACAAATGTGTATCATACCTATTTGAATAACCCAGGAAGTAATTTCAAGTCAGGTGGGATTAAGTCGGGATAACTGTCGGTTACTCCTCGCCTTTGTTAATTCACCATTTATAAAGTTGGTCCCGGCTGGGCAGACGAGCAGGTGAGACGCGGATTTCACGTGTTTACGTTTGAAATTGTATTAGGCTGTGTTTTGCTTTACCGCACTATGAAATGTTAAAAAATTATTTGAGTTCGTAGGTACTTTGCGACTTGTTTATATTTTTGACGTCACAATGGAAATTATTTTTACAAAAAGATGTAAGATATAAGACTTTTTAATAAAAACAACACCCATGTTCTGGCGCACTAAGGGTTGTATATGAAGGAACCAAAACCAAAATTTTATCCACAAGCAGTCTGTCATAAAATTTTGTCTAATTTTTACGCTTTTGCTATAATATTATGAAAATACTTTATCTATTTCATTTCATCAGACCATTATTGTATTGCTTGTATAAGGTTTTTCAAGTGCTGAGGGAATATAAATATCTTGGTTAATAAGTAATAAACTCATCTTCATCGTTATTTTCCGGTGACATGTCCACTCATAACGTCATTTATTACAGGTTAAATGTTCATAAATTATACCTTTAAAAAGATTTTCTGTACAGTTGTTGATAAGTAAACGAACCGCCCGTTTGTATCGCTAACTTAATTATGCGATTCTACTATTTCATGCGTCGATGCTAACTCCAAGGGTCTACATGAAGTAAAATGGGTAGAAAGATAAAATATTTAACATACCATTGAAAAGTTTCTGTCTCATCTGTTAACAGGGAACTTCACACATAACAAAATGTCCTTAGAATTTTAAGTAGGATTATCATAATATCACCTCGATGAAAAGATTTAAATTAAGTTAAGTACTACGAACGTTGCCTAATTAATATTTATGGAGTGGAAAATTTTGTATCTTTCTGTTTTGGTAATAAAGCTCTTAATACCTTCTACATTATATTAATAAAGAAAATCATATGTATTTAAATTTATTATAGGATGTGTGAACGAGAACTGATGCAAGAAAAAAAATGAAATTTACATAAAATTATTCATTACATTTCAAAATTATTTACATTCAATGTTAATCTAGATTATTTAGAATACCGACAGGATTTTTTTTAAATAGATGTAATTATACATACATACATACATACATAACGTCACGCCTGTATCTCTAATGGGGTAGGCAGAACACCAGAGGTTATAGGACCATCCAAAAAGCATACAATCACTTCGGACCATCTGATGTCACGTTTGACAAATTTGAAAGGTATTGTAGTGACAGGCGGTCAGTCTATCGCCCACAAAAACGCCTTTAAAACCTCCGTCCCTTAACTGACTTTTAAAGTATGACCGGGAAGAGAAGCATCTGGCACATTCTACGTTTTTCTTTCGCTCCCAGTCCAGCACGGAATTATAAGATCAAGGATATAAGGTTTTCTACCTATTTTAAGATAACTGAGTTATTTAGAGATTAAACCTTAAATTTATTCTTGTACCTACTCGTACTTATGTTTATTTCTAATTCGCGAGGCCTCTGCTCGCTGTTTGGATTCTGGGCCTCTAGTAATGGTGATTACCAACATGGTTTTACGTAGAGGCATTTTAAATACGGGGTCCGCGTGTAATAGTCAATTATAATTTTAACAGCTGATTAGGAATGATGAGTGGGTATGACTTAAGAAAACATTTTTTTATTAAATACTAGCTGACCCGGCAAACGCTATATATATAAATAAAATAAAATAAAAATTGATGTTGGCCGATTCTCATAGATACCGGATAAGCACAAAAAATTTCATCAAAATCGGTCATGCCGTTTCGGAGGAGTATGGCAACGACAACTGTGACACGAGAATTTTATATATTAGATTATTCATGAATTAAAATTTCAACATTTTTCTCTGTGAGTAAAATTTAAGATTAATCTACGTTTTATGACTTCATACAATTAGACGGAAACGTTTTTATTGCTTAACTTAAATTTGGATCATTTAGAAGAATTTTGATAATACATTTTTTTTTTTTTCGTATTTATGACCCACTCATCAGTCTTAATCTGCTATTAAAATATTATTAACTATTATTAAGTGACCCTATATAGACTTGTTCTTACCTCTGACGAAAGCACGATATGTTTGAAACGCGGTTCAACAATGTTGTAAACAACATAATGGGCTTTTTAATATGGAATATGTAGTAATACTAACGAAAACAACCCTTATTTACTTACATTTTTAGAATTCCTCATCGAAAGGGTTTCATTGGAATTCCTAATAAACATTAAACTCTATCCTTTTTGTCTTTTTTATGGATTCGATCAATGTTCTGTAATAGCTATTTAATAAATATTTTTGGAAACTAACCTCAAGATAATAAAAAAATAAAAGAACTGACAATCAAACTTTATTAACTTTAACGAAAAGAATTAACAATGCAAAAATAACTAAAACAAAATGACAAAATGGTAAGCAAGCTAAGTAGCGACTGTTCTCAACGGAGGCGCGCGATCGAATGGCAGTCCTCAGTCCCCTCTCGCTCCTCCAGTATGACGTCACAGCGGTGACGCGGTGTCTTGGCCACAACCACTGGAACATTCCACTCCCAACACGGCCTCTCCTGACGAGTGGACGTCCGCGACCACTTCTATGGTTCTGGACTCATTAGGCGTTATCTCTGAATCAGAGGAATCTGCATCACCTGTGCTCTCTTCCACTGTGGTCTCATCAGAATCTGCTGAAATAGACATTAAAATTATCTTTAACAACTTGTATCAAACTGCCATAGAACATTTGGCACCATGTGCGTAGGTTAACCACTTTATAAGTGTCACTTAATAAGCACAATAAGATTTAGGTGAAGTATGCACAGTGAATAATGAATATTAAGCGTTTTCAACTATGTATTCAAAATAATCACTTCATCGTATGGTAGGTAAGTGAAATGATTTATGTTTACAGCTTAAACAGCAACTAATTAACATGAACTTTTTACCAATATGTATGTAAGGCATATAAGTATAAAGCAAGCTATGAAAATCGTAACTTGTCACCAAAGCCATGATTTCAGTAACTTTAAATAGCAACATAGGGTTTAGTGCTTTATATTTTATACAAAGTATACAGAAATTCAGTAACACGAACAGGCGTTCAGAGTTTGCTTGTTCAATAAACAATGACAGAGGCCCAAAGTTTGCATGTCTAAAAAAATCATGACAGAGGCACCAAGTTCGCATGTCTATGTAATCATGACAGAGGCACCATGTTCGCATGTCCACACAACCAAGACAGAGGCACCCAGTTCGCATGTCTAAACAACCAAGACAGAGGCACCATGTTCGCATGTCTAAACAACCAAGACAGAGGCACCCAGTTCGCATGTCCACACAACCAAGACAGAGGCACCCAGTTCGCATGTCCGCACAACCAAGACAGAGGCACCCAGTTCGCATGTCCACACGACCAAGACAGAGGCACCCAGTTCGCATGTCCAAATAACAAATTTCATTTCTTTAAGAAAAAGGTAAAGAGAAAGTGTCTCACCGCTAAAGAATGCAGCGCAAGATTCAGGAGTCCACTCTCCCTTCCAAAGGGTCATGTATTCGGCCGCTGCTTTGGTAGCCTTTCCATATGACCCTCCCAACAATTGAAGCTCGTAACGATTATGTGGCAGTACTTTGATCACGCGGTATGGACCACGAATGCCAGAATCCAGCTTTCCAGTTTTTTGAGAGCTCTTGTTTACAAAGATGAAATCGTTTAATTGGAAACTACGAATACTTTTTCTGTTCCTATTAACGTACATGTCTTGTTTTTGCCTATTATCGTCTAATAAATGAGAGGCTCTCTGCTTCCTCATCTCACGCAATGCTTCGCGGTTAGGGCTGGAATCGTTCAGAGCTACGTCACGTATGAGGTTACGTACTAGGGGAGTTACTCCATCTATGCCGATAAGGAGTTTGAGCGGGGAGATCTGGGTCGTCTTGTGCTTCGTACTATTCAACACCAGTTGAAGTTTCCAAAGAGTCGAGGACCATTCGTTATTTCTAAGAGTACATTCGACACGCAGCATGTTAAGAACAGTACGACAGTACCTCTCTACTTGACCATTTTCACGATGCATCTCGGGTGTTATAAAATGCAATGTAAATCCTAACTCAGATACCCATTTTTGAAATACTTTATCAAACATTCTGCCCCTATCGCATATTAGTAATTTAGGTGTACCAAACAGGGAAATAGCGTTACTTATTATTTTCTTTAACTCTTCGGTGTCTTGTTTTCGCATGGGGTATAACAAAGAAAATTTACTAAACGCATCAATAATTATAAGGATATTTTTATAGGTATTAGACTCCGGCAATGGACCAAGAACATCAACGTGAATCGTACTAAAAGGAGTGTCGGGTTTTGACCAAGATGTAATAGGCATGTGCGATGCTCTGGCGACTTTAGAGGAAAGACAAACTACACAATGTCCAATATACTTTTTAACAAAACTTCTTAAATTTGGAAACCAGAAATGTCTTAATATCAGATCTGTAGTTTTATCAACCCCAATGTGTTCATGTTCATCGTGGAAAAGTCTTAATAAGCTTAATCTATGACCCTTGGGTACAAAACATAGCAAGCGACTTTCGTCACCCAAAGGACAGTACTTATAATATAGTAGGTCGTTTTGAACCGAATATCTTGATGAATCTAATTCATTGTTATTGAGCCTGTCTATGAGTTTAAGCGTTTCTTCATCCGCAGACTGAGCTATTTGGGCCCACGACTTTGGTCTGTCTATATGATTAACTACCATAGGGTTTCTACTGAGATAGTCAACGTGCGACATTAATGAGCCCTTTCTATACTCTATGGTGAAGTTAAAGTCCTGCATGTAAATCCACCATCGTGCAACTCGAGGCAAAAGATCCTTCTTACGCTCCGTTAATTTTAGCGCATTACAGTCTGTAACTATTTTAAATGTTATCCCGATTAAATATTGACGGAAGTGTTGCAGGGCCTTAACTACAGCAAGAGTTTCAAGTTCATAAGAATGGTAACGTGGTTCCGCACCTTGGGTAGTTTTACTGAAATAAGCGATCACATGTCTTTTCTTATCGGCGTGTTGTTGTATAAGTGTGGCGCCGTAACCTATTGAACTTGCGTCCGTGTGCAATTCCGTTGGCAAGTTCGGGTCAAAAATTGCTAACACTGGTTCGTCACATAACCGATCGATAAGGTACTTCCGTGCATTTTCTTGTTCTATGCCCCAAACAAATGGAACACCATTTCGCGTCAAATGAGCTATACATGAAGTTCGACTAGCATAACCAGGAATGTACCGACGGAAATAACCCCCCAAACCTAATAGTTGACGAACCTGTTTAACATTTGTCGGTATTGGAGAATCAACAAGAGCTTTTACTTTGCGACTGCTCGGTCTAACCTGACCTCGAGAAATTACACGACCTAAATATTCAACTTCCGTAGATGCGAACGTACTTTTCTTTAGATTGACAGAAAAACCCGCGGATGTCAACGTCAACATGACGTTTCGTAAATCAGTCAGTGCTTCGTTGACAGTGTGTGACAGGAGGCACACGTCATCGACATAGACTAGAACAGTACCGGAATCAATGAACTTTTTCAATGTTTTTGAAATGATTCGTTGGTATACAATTGGCGCATTTGCTAAGCCAAAAGGCATTTTAAGATATTCGTAATGCCCTTCCGGTGTTACGAATGCTGTGAGAGGCACAGATTCGCTGTCCAACGAAATTTGATGGAAGCCAGTTGCCATGTCTAAACAAGTGAACAGTTCATGTTTACCCAAGCGATCTATGTGGTCGTCAATCAACGGCAACGGAAAACGATCTTTGACAGTCACAGCGTTGAGTGCGCGGTAATCCACACACATGCGATCTGAACCGTCCTTTTTTTTCACGAGAATTATCGGACTAGCATAAGGGGACTCGGACTCGCGTATTATACCCTTCTCCAAAAGATCACGAACTATAGTGCGCACCCTATTCTTTTCGTCAATGGATAATTTATAAGGCCTGTAATGAATGGGCGTTTTATCTGTTAACTGAATATGCATACTACCAGTATTTACAGTAGACAGGGCCGTTCCCGCAATAAAACTGTCCTTAAACTCGCGTATTATAGATATTAACTTTTGTCTGTTCGAACCTTGCAATGGCGAATTAATTTCAAAATCAGTATTGTTTACAACTTGCATGACTGAGTGTGTGCAGTCTGAACTGTCAACGCGAGTGAGTCGTTGACAACCGTATGTCCTTATGTACGCCACGCCTTTGCGATTGAGAACATCGGTCCCTATCAAGATTGGTACACTGATAACATTCTCGGGTACTATTAACAAATCTACTTCCAAAGAAATGTCACGAAATTCAATGATAACTGTTACGTAACTTGTTGCCACAATGCTTTGATTACCTATTCCTTTTAGCAGTTGATGAGTTGGCTTTTTAGAGCAATTAAAATGTTTAAGTATTGTTTCAGAGATCAAAGATACTCGAGAACCGCTATCGATAAGTATGTCAGACGGAATGCCCTGTATAACAGCAGTAGTGACGTCACTATTTGCATACTCGCTTATCAACTCCCGGCAAAAATTAACATTATTTTTATTTCTCAGTTCGGAACGTTGTTTTGTAAAACAAACGCTGACGTCATGGCCCGGTTTCTTACAGAACGAACAAATCGGTGGTTTCTTTCCACTATTCAAGCCATTATGATCACTGATTGGTGCCGTATTTTCGATCTTAGGACGCTTAAAGCAAAAACGTTGGGTATGCCCAACCTGTCCACATGAATAACACTTTACTTCCGACTTAAATGATTTGGAACCATTAAAATCACGTTTACGAGAATTTTGTGTATCAAAATGTCTTGTTCTCGGCAAGCGTACAGAATCACGGGAGGAAGTGACACTACTTTTAGGCTTAACATAAATTGACAAGAATTCCACAAGATCACGTGGCATCAATTTAGCGTTGGTTGCCGCTGCACGAATCTGCGCGTCATCAATGCCACGCAGAACGATGGCAACAATTAGCTCGTCACTCAAGCCCTTTACAATGCTCAAGCGCAATAAAGTTCGACGCGCATATTCGGCATAGGTTGTATAACTATCAGAGTTAGTACACATAACTTCAAATAATATGTTAGCGACATCGATTCTTCGACAACAAAGGGGCTTAAATTCTGATTTAAAATTACTCCAGGTGCGGTCGTCACTGACCCAATCATTGAGCCAGTTCCGAGAATCACCTTTTAAACAATTAGCAATTCGTGACAAACATTCGTTGTCACTCCAGTTATTCAGCTCGCAAGCTTTGTCTACCTCACTACACCAAGAATCGATGTCATTAACACTCGGATCGAAATTGGAAACATAGTAATGGGAAGATCTTACTTTAGTTAGTGCACTTAACGCTCCAATGATCCTGTCCGCTGCGTCGATACTTGAAACGTGAGATTCCGAAGCTGCAACTGAGACTGAACGTTCAGAAATATGCGAGTCAACTGGTGGCTGTAATTGAATGGAGGAGTTATTAATTTCTGAACTTAAAATCGCACGCGTCGCTTCGCCCTGTGGTTCCACAACGGTGCTTTGAGATGCCACAGGCGTGCTGCTAGGGGCATTTTCCAGCGCATTAAGGCGTTGCAAAATCGTCCCAAGCTGCTCCTGAATATCGATCGCTTGCGCACTCCGTGTTTGTATTTTACGTGAATTATTAACCATTTTTCTAACTTTACTTAGCTTTTAAACTATACAACTGTATCACCAGGATAACCAAAAGCGGATAGGCATGTGAATCCTATCCCACTTCTGATTTTGGAAACTAACCTCAAGATAATAAAAAAATAAAAGAACTGACAATCAAACTTTATTAACTTTAACGAAAAGAATTAACAATGCAAAAATAACTAAAACAAAATGACAAAATGGTAAGCAAGCTAAGTAGCGACTGTTCTCAACGGAGGCGCGCGATCGAATGGCAGTCCTCAGTCCCCTCTCGCTCCTCCAGTATGACGTCACAGCGGTGACGCGGTGTCTTGGCCACAACCACTGGAACATTCCACTCCCAACAATATACTATGATAACAAATTTCCCGATTATGATAACAATAAAAATTTGCATAAACTTGAAGAGATCGTTTAAGTAAAACAAACATATTTTACAGAGATCTATGAAAAAAAAAACGAAACATTGATGAAAATTTTATTAAGCCAAAGTTAACTTTAATAACAGAGAGGACGTCTATCTCCAAAGTGGTTTTTCCAAAATTTCGCTTTGGTAGTTCCTTTTTGGTACGGATCGCTAAGCTGTGGAAAGAACTGTTTGTCAAGTTTTTCCCGATCACTAAAGACCAGGTGTTTTAAGCGTTGAGTGAATATGAATTTCGTCTATGGACGTGGGACATCTTAGTCTTTATGAACACTTTACACCTGGACACAAACACTATTTTTTAATGACAATAAATAACCTTGTCTAATGGAGACAATACTGTGAAATGAAAGGTGTCCAAATGGAAGAATGTATATTTGTTTCTCATTTGCCATGAGATGGTTTATTGAACTGAGCTGAACTATTCTAACGTAAGAGCCAATCTGATTTAGTCCAGAATACATTTAGCCTTTGAATATTAATCAAAGCTTTTAGCTTGTATTATCTATACGGTACAAAGATAAAATTAGTTAAGGAAACCGCCTAAGCTTCTAAAAAAGTTTAAATTTTAACTTTAAGTAAGGATTTAGTCAATAAATGGATTTAAAAAAAAAAACAAAGCGCGCCGTCAACCAAAAAAGACCATATTAAGTTTTCAGTACCGTTTTTTCAAGTTTTCAATTAAACCCCTTTTATAAACTTTCACGCCCATACCAAATTCAAAAAGACACGGGATTTAGTTCACAGAAATATTGCTTAATTGAAATGCTTTGAAGCATGAACAATATGCTACCATACGTTTTTCGTTGTTCAAAAAACAATGGTAATATGTTTTGATTAAAAAGTTAAATGAAGAACGAAAGAGAGAAATAATAATTGAGCATTTCAGAATGGTAAATTTTTTTAAGGTTTGAAGGCGTTATGTTTATTTTACACCTTTTTATATATTTCGACTTACAGATGAAATGCCGTAAAAATCAATATTTTATTTTAGTAATCAATATTAGATTAGACATTAGGTAGTTTAATTGTCACAGATTTTTTCTTTTTAATGAAAACTACTACATCCTACCACTTAATCCTACTAATATTATAATTGTGAATGTGAGGATTAATGAAAGTAATCTACTAAGTAAATATGGCTAAGTCATTCATAACTCTTCTGGCGCGATTTAATCGACGAACAGCGACATCTATCGAATAAAAGCAAACTGAAATTTTGTATGTCATAAATGTGAAAGTTTTGATGAATAGATGTATGCATGTCTGGATGTTTGTTCCTCTATCGGCTTAATGGATATGGATGAAATTAGGCATAGTGATAGTTTACAGTCTGGAATAGCGAATAGGCAACTTTTTATCTCGATATTCCCGCGGGATTTGAAATGGCGCGGGTAAAACCGCGCGAACCAGCTAGTTAAAAGGCATAACAGATATAATATGTGCAAAGTCGTATTTGTTTCTCATTTCTCAGTGTCGTTTTAGGTTATTTGAAAGGACTATCGTAATTTGCAATCAATTATAAAATAACACTAAACATCACAATTTATAACCATATGGCCTTTTTCATAAAATTCAACAACTTCAACTTTTGCTCTAAAGATACTGACATTTTTGATTATTTATAATTAAAATATTAAAATTCTACTTATTAAAAACGTCTAATGTCAATAATGATTTCGTTTCAAAGATCCACGCGTTATTTCATAGAATTGTGAATCTTTAACCCACAAACAAAGGCTTTATGCCAATTAAGTTGTTACTTTCCTCGAGAGAAGCAAATATTTTGCAAATTAACTTTATTTGCTTCTGAGAACCCCAAAATAAAATGATGAAGACGGATGAAGCTACGAACAATTCATCCATTTAAACTGGTAACTCAGTTTACTGCTACAGTAAAAGTGTTGCTATGGACAGTAATATGCATGAACATTATTTTGGTCTGTTTCATGCAATTTCACTCTTCTAGCAAATAAAATAAAAATTTCCACCCGAAGAATTTTTTTGATAATATACAATCATATATTGTCATATTAAATTCCTCGTCAAAATACACAACCTTTTTTGCAAAAATCTTTGCTTTAAATGATCCTTAAGGTGTAAAAAACATTTGGCCGGTGACTGAAAACAACTCTGTATAGCTGAATGTGGTTTTTGTAATGGCTGCTTTCCAATTGGTTCTTTAGGTTTTGAATTTATAAAATACCGGCAAGTTTCAAAACTTCTGTTCTCGTAAGAATTACTCGGTTAATCATCACAAATGTAATTTCCGTATAGTTTAACTTTCTAATAATACAACACGGTGTCTGCAAAAGACACTGAGACGTCAAGTTATAAAATAAAATAGATCTGTATATATTTAAGATTATGGTTTTGTAATAATTTCACCACGGAATTTAACGAATTGGGCTGAAAGTTCAGATTTTAATATCATAGATTTAAATAACACACAACTATTTAAAAAAAAATCCACGTGGGATAAAGAGAATGAAGCCGTGCGGAATAGGTAGTTAAATAAAGATCCTAAATTCAAAATAATTAGAATTTTCTTTACAAGACCTTGAAAATTTCCACAGAACGTGAATAACAGAAATCATTAACTAAATTGATTTCTAAACAATCCACGTGTAGCTGTAAATTAATTACTACATCCCTTTCGTTAGTTACCTTCATTACGCCCAGGCAGAACCGAGTTATTTTGTACCAACACGGAATAAGTTAAATCATTTTACACTGTAACATAATTACTTTACTGTAACATATTACAACAATACTTTGGGTATTGTGTCGGAAAATAAGTTTTCTTAAAGGCCGTGAATTTTGTATTTCGAACTTTAGAGATTAGTGTGTAGGTTTTGTATGTGATAGGGTTCTTTTGGAGTTTGTGCTCTTTGATCATACACGTAAGGTTTAATTTTACTTGATTGTAACCATCACACACGTATAAATTTAAATCTTTTGTACATACTCCGTGTAAAAAGTAAATATACAGCCAGTTAATATTGTCCTAAGTTTTCGGGATTCATACTTTTGAACAAATTTAATAATTTAATAATTTTATAATAATTTATTCAATTTCTCCAATTAAGTTTGTGTAGAAAACAGTATTTACCTTATAACTAGTTACAACAAAATAAGTATTGTTTTTTAATTATTTGAGCACACTAGCCTCCACACTAGGATTCCCTTTGTTTTGAGTGGCTAGTTTTTTATAAAGATTGCAGCACTAATTATGATTAAAATAACGACATGAAATTGACACAAATCAAAAAATCCAAAGAGATAATAAACATAGCACACATTAATAACAAAACACTTTTGAACCGGATTTATCGCGTATACCTAATTATATTTTAAATTATACCTCGACGTTTCGGTGTCTTTGCTAGTCCAGTCGACACCAAAACGTCGAGTTAAAATTTTAAATCTTAAATTCAGTTAAAAAATAGTATTTCATATTCCATGATTTCTATCGACATTTCGATATGTCTTAGTAATGAATTGAATCTCAACCAATCTATTTATTCACTTACACGGAATCTCAAAGCAATCTTGAGATTCCGACATTTCGAGTGTGCAATGAATTATGTGCAGCTTCCAACGTGTCTGCAGTCTGGAAATAAGGGTTTACGAGTACAACATTAAATCCATCACAATATTTAACTCTTTAAGCAAGAAATTTCTATTCCCTGTGACTGTGGGCCTTGTAGGAATCTCAGGATAAAGAAATGTACTCTGTTATTTCGGATAAGTGTCAAATGATATTAATCGTCGAAGAGATGGCAAAAATTTCGTCGTTGAGTTCACAGGTGTTGCATTTAGCAGAATACCAAAACCTAAAGAAAATTGTCAAACAGTTCGACAAATAACAGTTCTTACTCGTGCCGTCATCAGCGACGAGCGCTGGTACCGTGTTATGATAAAAGCGAATACCAACTATGTCACTTGTCGCTGTTGCATCAATGAACTCGGCCCTAATGTTTAGGAGAATAGCTTTGCAGGACTGCACTCGCTGAACAGACATGATATCTTACAATAGCTTGTGAGAAAAAGCCGCCCAATAAACAATAGGCATTAATTTTTTTAATCTTTGTCTTTAACATGCTTGGAAATTTGAGCATTATTTTGACAACCTTCTTCGAGATAAATCGAACTTGCTGTACTGGTCGAGTACCGGCCGGCAATAGTTTAATATCATATTTGTCGTGTAATTTAAAAATGGCAACATGGCAACCAAAGAGGTAACTTTTAATTTAAATTTCGAACTGGCTTGCACATAGAAAAAAAAATTCTTTGGCGCGTAAAAAACTATTGTTATTAGTTGTTCGTCAACTTCGTCATTGGTTTAAAAGTTCTGAATTGTACTACTATAATTTGTTTTCGCGTATTATATGAGAAAAGGACTATACAAGCCTTGGTATTGATAGACTTACGTTTGTGTGTCTCGGCTTCGCCGCGGCTCACATTCACAAGTTCGTCCATCAATGCCTCTCTTGCCAGCCGCTGCATAAATGTACTATTAAAGTCCATCTTAGCTATTATATTTGAAGCCAATTTTCAATGCCAGTTTGCGGAATTTTTGATAAAATTAATGTCATTGTGAACGAATTATTAACATCTTTTCATAGTTACTAACTTCTCGTTTAATATATTATTAGAATAAGTTTTAAATTAGTGGCATTAGTAATTTTCCTTAACTTGGCCAATGGTAACTTTGAATTTAGGTATTCTTCCAGATTTGGATCTAAAAACGTGCGTACAATCTGCTAAGCACCATCTGTTAAGCCAGCTTTTTTAGGCTAAAATTCATAGTCCTTACTTAACTCACCGCTAAAGCCGTCTTTTCGGAGTAGCTCAAAACGTCCAGAGTCGTTTTAATGAATGAAACAACATTATAAACCAACGTATTTAAAAATGTCGCATGGGCTTGAACTTGCGAAAACTTAAAATAATTACATTCGTTATAGACAGCGGAAATCGTACGTGTTATAGATCCAGAGTAACTCACCGGCCGGAGTCGACAATATCGGCAACTCGGCTCAACTGAGTAAGCTCACAGTTTTGCTGAGCGACTTTGCCACGACTGTGAAACAAAAATTCTGGTGAAAGTTAGACTTTGATGCAAAGCCAAGTCTGAGTCACAATTATGAATCTTGGCCTTAGTGTGAACGAGTAATAAACATACGTAGGTACATCATATTCACACTAACCTTCGACCTTACCTTCAAAATTAAGTCTCAAATTAAAAAGTCTACCTACTTCTTTTAGAAATATACTGATATTAATAAGCTTTTATAACTAGAATTTGTGAGTTTCATTATAAGAAAGGCCACAGATATAATTAATTATAGATGTAGGATTAATGATCTGTTGCTGACCTAAGGTTTAGATAGGAAGCCTATTGTTTCCGTATCTATGCTGACTGATATTTTCCTTTATCCGGAACACAACTCATTCTATTATAATGTAATTTAAAATACTGGTTTCGTGCGAGTCGGACTCGTCATGGGTTCTGTTTCATCCTACTTACATTATAAATGTGAAAGTTTGGATGGACGTATGTTTGTTCCTCAATCACAGCAGAACGGTGCAACGGATTTGAATGAAATTTGACATAATAATAGTGTACAGTCTTGAATAGGCTCATCCACTTTTATCCCCATACTAGCCACCGCGCGCGGTTTTACCCGCGTAACTTTTGATCCCGTGGGAATTTCGGGATAAAATATAGCCTATAACCTTCCTCAAGAATTGGGCTATCAAATGCAAAAGATTTTTTCAAATCCCACCTGTAGTTTCTGAGATTAGCGCGTTCAAACAAACAAACAAACAAGAAAACAAACAAAAGAACAAACTCTTCAGCTTTATATATTAGTATAGATTCACGTGGGATTCGAAAAACTGCCCGAAACAGCTTGTTATCTATAAAACGTCAAATGAGTAATTTCTTTTGTATGGGATCCTTAATAATAACACCGAATTCAGAGGATCTTAGTCGGTCACACGTATGGAGATGGGATAACTAACATACAACAACATATAGGCAGCCATTGTCATCATCATCTTCATCATATATAAGACCATCGTTTGGTACTGTACAACGTAGTAAAATCAAACTAGGTACTGTATTGAGTCGCCCCATTCTTGGAAAACTTAGTGCCTATATTCTTGGATAGAGCGGTATTTGGTCGGAGCTTAGAGTAGACCAATCATTAATTAACTATGGGTTATTTAATACTATAATCTATACAGGGTCCGCTTGTAATAGTCAATTATATTTTAATAGCAAATAAGGAATAATGAGTGGTTCTGAATTTCGAGAAAAAAAAATGTTTTTTTAATATTTTTAAAAATTAAAATTTCAAAACTTTTCTCTGTGAGTATAATTTAAGATTGATCTACACTTTATCAAAAAAATTTTTTTTTTAGGACTTACATAGATTACTTTAGAAACGCTTTTATTACTTGCTGTGTACTTGCTGTGTAAACTACAGATCAAACTTAAATTTTGATCACTTATAAGAATTTTGAAATTTTGATTTATGAAATAATGTTATAAAATTTTTTTTTTTCGTAATTAAGACCCACTCATAATCTGCCATTAAAATTTTATTGACTATTATAAGGCGACCCTATAATAACTATTTGACAGTTTTAAATAAGATATTATTGAATTTTATTAATGATTTTACTACAAATTATAATAAAGTACTTATAAGAAAATCTTTAATTAATAATGTATGATTTCTTAACGTTGTCGCGTCAACCAGTAGTGATCAAAAGAAGGATCTAGGATAACGTGTCTACTTGTGTACGTTCGTTTACCTTGTTTAAAGTAGAACTAGCGATTTGGTGTTCTATATTATATCAACTATCAAAGTCAAAGTCAAAAGAATCTTTATTTCGTAAGTATTTGAATACATTTGAAATAAGTCACAAAATTTACAAATTGAACTGAATCTACCGCCACTTCGGAAAGTCGATCTGTTGAGAAGAAGTGGCAAGAAACTCAACAGCAATCATCTTTTAAAAATACACAATAACAATTAACATTCTTTTTGCATCCGGATAACTTATAGTAAAACTTTATATAATACTTATCCTTAAATCTAATCTTAAATATTTTGGAATTATATTATAAAAGCGTACACATATTGACCCATGAACGAGTTGGTGATCTTCTGGAGTCTACTATTATATTTATACAATAGACAATATTATTTAGATTACTTTGATATTATTAAGCGACTCATAGTCGGCTCATGGCAGGCTCAGAAACAACAAACAACTTTTACTACTTACTTAGATATCAATTACATTATTGTTTGGAACACATTCGCGAATAAAAATTGTTGTAAGAATTAACCACAAACTTTTAATTCAAGCTTTTTTATAAAGGTTTTTTTGGAATAGCGATACGCCGTTCTTGGATAAACATACAAAGTAAAAGTTTGCTCTTCGTTTATAGCTACGAAATATCGCAGGAATTCATGCACGCCTTCTAATGCGTTTTTATTTAATATTTGTATGCTGGACTGGGAGCGAAAGAAAAACATAGAATGTGCCAGCTGCTTCTGTTCCCAGGCATACTGTAAAAGTCAGTTAAGGGACCGAGGAGTTCTGGGAGGCTTTTTTGTGGGCGATAGGCTGACCCCCTGTCACTGCAATAGTCTCTCTCCACTATTATAATGCCTCCAAATTTGTCAAACTTGACATCAGATGGTTTTATTACCTCTGGTGTTCTGCCTACCCCATACGGGATACAGGCGTGAAGTTATGTATGTATAAATTAAATAATGACAAATAATTTTGATTCTTCATAACGATATTCTTAATAATAACTCCAGCTTAGCTTGTGATATAGGAACTAGATAATTGATATAGTTCTCAAGTATTTTTAGATACCCACATAGAAAATATCGGCAGATCTTACAGACATTTATCATGCAAATGATATATTTGATGCGATGGATGAAAATGGATTAAAAGAAATGGGTTTGTCCTCTACCTTCATAGACTCTGATCTTAAAGTACGTAATAAATCTATGATTCTGCTCTTTTAAGAACCAGATATATAATAATATTTTCTGAAAAATTCACTATTTATTTAAGTAAATAAATACTGGATTTTATCGCGGAAATTTAATTATAATATTTATCGCTTATTTATCTTTACAGACCCGGTTAATTCAGCCATTTTACAACTGCTTACTTATTGTTATTTTTATGTTATAAATAATTATATACGTTATAGTATTAATAACAATAAATAAAAAAATGCTAAGGCATGTGCTTCTTCAATTACGACACCAGAGTCAGATATTTGTCACTGTAAATTAATGCATGTGATAAAATTGCAATAATTTAAAATTACTTATCAGAAAACCTTCACGCCTGTATGCCTTATGTCGTAGGCAGAACACCGGAGGCTATAAAACCATCTGATGTCACGTTTGAGTTTTTATAATGTCGGAGAGAGACTATTGTAGTAATAGGGGTCAGATAACGTCAATGAAACCTCTGTCCTTTAACTGACTTTTACAGTATGCCCGGAAGACAGAGTCAGATATTTGTCACTGTAAATTAATGCATGTGATAAAATTGCAATAATTTAAAATTACTTATCGGAAAACCTCCATGCCTGTATGCCTTATGTCGTAGGCAGAACACCAGAGGCTATAAAACCATCTGATGTCACGTTTGAGTTTTTATAATGTCGGAGAGAGACTATTGTAGTAACAGGGGTCAGACTACGCCAATGAAACCTCTGTCCTTTAACTGACTTTTACAGTATGCCCGGAAGAGAAGCAGCTGGTACATTTTATGTTTTTTTTTCTCCGGCATGGAAGCATCGAAAAATCTTTTCTTAAATAAATACTACTGCTATTAATCACATTACTTATCCTTTATTCTGAAACCACCGACCGAATTTAAAAATAAGCCGAAAAGAAAATGTACCTGATAAGCAATTAAGCCTGTCCACAGAGTAAAATTTTGAATCTCATTTTCCATTACGTCACACCGCACGTACAAACTCAACCCTAAGGGCGTATGTTGACTTAACAGCGTAATTAGCACGTCAACAAAGGGACAACAAAAGTTGTTCTTTTTGGAATTACATTTTGTAAACCTACTTATTGTTTTTGTAAATTTATTATTTTTGTGATATTTTTGTTCAATTAAAGGATTTTGAAATGGTTCACGAAACACGTTGAGTTTTGAATGTTGTTTCCTGGTTTTTCAACTTCTCCGACACGTCGTACATTTGACACGAATTACATTTTCATTTTGAACGAAAGAAAGGTTAAACAATATGGTATTGACAATCATCAACATCAAACAACGAAAATCTAAGCCAAATAAAAGACACTCAAAATATTCAAACTAGCGTAGAAGTGTTAAGCTGTAACATCACTAAGTGTAACGAGGGGTAAAATTTACCCCTCTATAAATCTACCAAATAAGAGAAGATTTTGTGTTCTTTATATCTTTGGACACAGTTTTATTACCTTACCTTTTTACCTGAATGAGGTACGACGGAACCCAGTGGATTGGAAAGGGTTAAACGATCTATTGAGGCGTTTGGTTCCACGTTATATCTTTAAAGAGTTTGTTTTTTGTGTATATTTGTATATTTCTTTTCCATATTTTAAGGTTTGATAATCACAAATGTAAATTTATAATATCTGGAGGAAAAACCAATCTTTGAAGAGATCTTATATTTGAAGAATTTAAATGAATGTTAACGACATGACCCCAAAGTAAGCATAGCTTGTGTTATGGGATACCTCGTAGCGAACTAGGGGGGAACCTAGAATATAAATACATAAATAGATAAACACCCAGACACGGAACTTTTTTTTTTCTTATTCCATGCGGGAATCGAACCCGCAACCACTGGCGTCTGAGGCAGATAGGTTTACCTCTTCGCCAAAGTGGTCGTCGAGTATGTTAATTGAAAAGTAAAATGATTTTGAAAAGTTTATTCAAAAGTAATTAATGTTTGTGTCCATAGTGTTGCAGTGTATTTGATTTCGCATATCACAATAAATAAATGCATTTATCCAATCTAAGATTTTTTTTACAAATACTCATAGTAAATTAGTTGAATATTACGAGTATATTTCGCAAATCGCATTGTAGTACTCGGGTACCTCTCAATATATTCATATTGGTGAAAGTTTTCAATCATCCTCTCTACTTCAGTTAGAGCTCACTTTCTTTATTTTGTTTACTTTGCTGCAGACTTAAATCTGGGATTATCGAAAGTTTGTAAAAGCCAACCCTTAGACGGACCCAAATAAAAGTGTTTTCTTTGAAATCTAATAATCATGAAAAATAGCAAAACAACAACATACTATTTATTTTTATTTAATTGTGTTTGTAAATTTATCTTTTTAAAAATATTATCTCTAAGCTTTCACTAATTATTAATGTTAATGTCATTTCATAACTATTATTATTCTTGTTTTATATTATTGTAGAATTTGTAAATATAACCTAGTATTTGAAAATAATGTACGGAAGGGCGCGGCGGGACCCTCTAACACAGTCATAGAGGGCCCCAGATGATGACCCTGTAAAACGTGTTTTAATGAAAACAAAAGTTATTATAGTTTTATTTATATTTATAGTTATAAGTTATTATACTGTTTTTTCTTAAGAATAAATAAAAAATAAATAAAAATTATTGATATGTTTTTGTACAAACTGCTTGTTTTTCGATAGATATTTTGTTGAAAAACATGTTTTTTATTACTGTCTCAAGATGCTTTGATCTCAATGTTAAGTAATATTAAGCACGTGGGCTTTGAAAGGTATTGGCTCTTCAAGAACATCATCAGTTATGTGACGACATACAGGGTGACTGGTGGGTCACTTTTGAAATTCGAGGACGTGATAGTTTGAGATCATACATGAAGAGAAAAAATATAATAAAAAATAAATATTAATTAGGTACTTATTGAGTACCTAAACTAACACGAAAGTTGAAGAATCGATTACGCAACGCATAGTTACAATAGCTTCGGCAGAGTTCACGTGCCGCGATTACTCAGGCGTACGTAAATTAAATAGTTACAGAACTTTATTAATGATATGGAATTTCTAGTGAAAATTAAAAAAATAAGTACCTACTTTTATTACATAATTATGACCAGAATCGAGTACAGTGTGCTGTCCTTCAGTATCTAAAATTTGTCACCCATCACCCTGTATATTGGAGAAAGAATAGGCTTTTCGAGCGTTGATCTTGTGTTATAACGTACTGGCTGTTGTGGGTTTTAACCTACGCAATTTTGATACCCGCGGAAAAAATAGCCTAGTGCTATTTCAGACTGTACACTATCACTGTGCCAAATTTCATTCAAATCCGTTGAGCCGTTCTGCCGTAATTAAGGAACAGACATCCATCCACACATCCAATTTTCACATTTATAATATTAGTAAGATTCTTTATCCTGACATCTACAAGGTATTTTTTCAAACAGGAGGCTTACAGTAATAAAACATCTTGTTTGTTTTTTATTTGACCAGTTTAATTCCTGAAACTCACCGAGGACACACTGCACATGAATGGAAATTAAATAGTAAAAATAACAAATTAGTACAGTAATTCTAATGTAGTTACAAACATAAAACTAACCAATCCCACACTTTTATTCAATTTCAATTCTATTTTAGATTTAGCAAGGACTCAAGGACTTCATATCAATATTTATATGTATTTTTTTGTAATACATACTTACATAGCTTCATGCCTGTATCCCTTGTGGAGTAGGCAGCACACCATAGGTTATAAAACCATCTGATATCCCGTTTGACAAATTTGGAGGTTTGATGGCGGAGAGAGACTATTGCTGTGACAGGGGGTCAGCCTATCGCCCACAAAAAGCCTCCAATAAAACCTCTGTCGCTTAACTGGCTTTTACAGTATGCACGGGAAGAGAAGCCTTCAGCATGAAAGAAGTACAGCAGGGAAGAAATTCATTTTTTAATTTGAAGACTAACTCCTCCATTGACCTTAATCTCACCTGATAATGAGTTTGAGTGAAAATGAGGTCGAAGCTGAAAGCACACTGGTATGGCTCTTCATAAAATATTGCCGGAACACATCACCGCCGGAGCGTGATATCTGGCAGCAGATTTTATATGAAGGGTAGCCGGTCAGACCCTGATGGTATTAAAATTGACCCTGTATATTTACTTATAAGCAGCAAATACTCTATTCTTGTTTATTGTCTAATAAATAAATAAATATTTCTTACACTCACACAACATTATCTAACCCAAATTAAGTTTCCTAAAGAACTTGTGCTATGGATAATAGATAACTGATATACTTAAGAAATATATAAACATACATATTGAATAAATACATATTTTATTAGAGTAAACTTAAACAAACATATAAACATCCATGACTTGACGGCGAATATCTGTGTTCATCACACTGATATCCGCCGCCACCGGGATTCGAACCCAGGACCTCTGGCATAGAAGGCAATGTATGTAACCAATACACCAGCCGATCGTCATTATCGATATTAATACTTTATAAAGGTATATCATGTCTATACCTTTACTAAGTATTTTGAAATGTTTGAAAAAGAATGTAGGTAAGTATCAATCAATATCTCACAGTATTTTAGTATTTCTTTGGAAACCTGTTTATATAGACCCTTTCTATGAATTTTAAATGAATCCTTATATGGTTCGAAAGATAATCCATAAAAAGGATGGATATATGGACAGGTTTAGTAATGTAAGGTTTCATATGAATCCTTTAGGGACTGTACCCTATGGAGGTCCGAATCTTTTAATCTTAAAATGTTTTCTTATAATATTTTCATCAACAACTGATTAATAAAACAGATTTTTAGTTTAATTCCATAAACATATATTTAAATCAATGTTTTAAAATGGAGCAAATAGCCACAAAGATATTATTGGTTGAAGGAATAAAAATAAGTTAAATACAGAAATTTAGTACCAAAATGGCTGCTCGATTTTTGGTTCTTTGATCTCAAGTTTTGATGTGGTCAAAATACCAAAACCGAGCTTAAAAGCAAATTAACCAGATGACCTTTATAAAGTTCTCCTTTGAAACGTTACGATAAATCAACTACGCTCTGGCGATAAACCGTTACGCAATTGTGATTCTCCGGTAAAGGTTTGGTGTCATTGAATGCGAACAGTTATCTTCCCTGATTTTACCAACCAATATCAGGGAAGAATGCGTGGGTGGCAAATGGTTATTTTATTTTATTGTATATTATTTTTATTATTTAATTTTATTACTATCATAATACATATTTTACTTTATTGCCTTTTATTTTATTGAGTCCACCCACATAGTGACTCATGAAATCATGTTTCAATTTTTTTTGTTTGTAAAAAGTATAAGTTTTTATTATGTGTTGCTTAGGTTGTCTCTAGAGCTATAATTCCTTTAAGGTTAATCTGGATTTTTTTCATAAACAATGAAGAGTAAATAAATAAATAAATGGGAAATGAAGTGGTTCCTACTGTCAACTAAAGGTTTTCGTCGCCAACCGAGCCACCTTACCAACTGCTGGTTGTAGCGATGAACTTAAAAAGACATTCAGGCCATATTCAAATACAGGCCATATTCAAATACAGGTGGCTTTTAACTCCGTTTGCTGTCACTTTCTGCATCTTCACGTTGTCCGTTGTCAACAACTTAAAACCCAAACTGTAAGGCTCGATGGCGCTATACAGGGTGACTGGTGGGTCACTTTTGAAATTCAAGGACGTGATAGTTTGAGATCATGTATAAAGAGAAAAAATGAAGTAAAAAATAAATATTAATTATTTACTGAGTAAACTTAACGGAAAGTTAAAGAATTGATTACGCAACGCATGAATACGCTAGCGTTGGCTGCGTTCCGCGTGCCAGGTCATGTGCCGCGATTGACTCAGTTGTATGTGAAGTACCTAAATGGTAACATAGTAGTATTTATTTATGGGGAATTGAAGTATAAAATTAATTGCTTACCTACTTTTATTACATAATTATGATCTGAATCGAACACAGAGTGCTCTCCTTCAGTATCTAAAAATTGTCACCAGTCACCCTGTATAAATATACAGGGTGGCTTTTTATTCACCAGCCAAACTTTAATGTTATTTTTTTGATACAATTTAAATGTATGTTTAATGTAGATCCACTCACTAGAAAAAAACAAAGATTTGGCACCGCAAACTGTTTTACAAATAGTCGCTGTTGATGAACACAGCTACTACGACGCGGCATTTCATTCTTAATACTATGACGTAGTGCTACAAGATGTTTTGTAGTAGCGTGTTCTCGTCTTTATTTTAATGGTTTTCATTAATAATTTCGAGTGACTATGCGTTGTTTACCATCTTAGCGAGTATATTAATTTCCTTGGAAAAAAATACATACCTTTTTTGCAAAATTTTTTTCTATAACTCGATCGATGTCGACTATTCCATTCTACCATCAATCGATTGATTGGTGTGGTAACACCCTAAATGATATTTATTGTGCAAAAAAATTTGTCTTGACACCTAAACACAACCCTGTATTGCCAAAAATTATTGTTACTACGGCTATCATCACATGCATGTCTCATGTTAGCCCATTTTCATTATCATATTCTACGAGTATATTTTAAAAGCCAATTTTTGTATATATCCGAACCATATCCTAATTTATTGTATTCCATACCTATTCCATTTCATTTTATTATTGAAACCAATTCATACAGTCTATATATTCAGTCGTTATCAAGTTCTTACACATTTTACGGGTTGTCTGGTAGAAACCGCTTGGAGCGGTAAAGTCGCCCGAATTGTCGGAATTTGTGTATTATTTTTTTAATTTTACTGTATTTCTATTGTTGGCAATAAAGAGTTATAATTATTTACAAAAACATATTTTAATCGCTGCCCACGCCGCTTCCCGCACCGTTGTCGCTCTCGCTGTCGCTGTCGCTGCCGTCCATTTTGCAGCCTTAAAAGCGCGATCAAATCTGGATAAAATCTCCTTCTTAGGGCTGAATTTTCAATCGTCGGATAAAAGTTATCTGACGAAAAAAGTATTACTCGACGGAATAATGTTGTTTCACGATTTTTTATAATTGTATGATAAAAACATAGAATGACAACAATCGTGATACGACCTTGAAACTTTCGTGTAATACTTTTTTAATTAGATAAATATATCTGACCATTAAAAAATTGGCCCTTACCCGTCAAAACCATCGCTGTCAGTAAAGATGCAGCTTCTTGTTAACAGGAGCGATTGATTTATTTGCGACCCCTGAGAAATTTCGGATTCACACAGATTGGAGAATGAAGGATGGCCACCGTTACTTTTACAAATTTCTGTAATATTGCCTAGTTGCAAGATCTGTAAACATTCTATCATTTAGACTGATGAGGAGGCACTTAACCGTGAAAAATCTTTATTGCTGTTCCTTATGTTTGATGCTATGATCAATTTTATAACAAGATTTAAGTATAAAAAGTATAAATTAAATATAAAAATTAAGAGATTCATATAGTTAAATATCACCGTTATGTTTTGTAACGATGTTTAGTAGCCGATTAAAAAAAATCATCCCTGTAAGGTCGCAATTAGAAATGTTGAGATTCAAAAAGAAACCAAAGAAATACATAACTCGAAGAGGTGTAATGTATAAGTAGTTATGGACAAATATTACATGGCCGATGAGGAAGTAAGGTTCCCGAATGACAATAATGTACCTAGAGGAAGACCAAGCGATGCCGGCAAATACATTAAAAAATGATACACTGGTATGTAATGAAAATATGATATAGATAATGTTTTTAAGTTTTTGCATTTAAAATGCTCAATTATTCTTAGATAAATGAAAAATGTGATAAATAAAAATTACCCGACCACGACTCGAACCTGGGACCTCTCGTTTGCCGGACGAGGCCTCTTCCACTGAGCTACCGGGGCCTGGCGGTACGCCTCGAAATTACTTAACACATTTTTTTGTTTTTACGTTATATTGCTTACGTAGCTCCATCTAATGGTAGCTTTGCAGCTAAGACCACCCGAGACCAATTTCTTTACAGAAATTGTGAATCCCAGTTAAAGTGAAGCATTGCAATGTTTAATAATGTTTTTAAGTTTTTGCATTTAAAATGCTCAATTATTCTTAAATAAATGAAAAATGTGATAAATAAAAAAAAGTTTATTTATCACATTTTTCATTTATATGTTATAGATACTAAACAGTAAAACTATGCGGTATCCTCGTATACACCCAGTAACAAAACAGTTCAGAAAAGTTCAGTTTTAAAACCTAAAAACCTAAACTCTGTATACTAGAATAATATCCAAAGCTGAACTAGTTAAGAAAAGTATATTGTCGAAACTGTTTCAACCAGAAATCGAACCCAGTTCTGGCACTTCATTGCAATAAGTTTTATTGTGATGTCAGTTGTCACGGGTTCGATTCCAAAAATGCAAAAATGCAAATCATTATTGAATAAAACACTTTTTAATCGGACGTCTCAACGAAAAAAATTAACAAGAAGGTATATCCACTTTCTAGTACCTTTACAGGGTGTCCCGCAAACCCTATATAATACCTTCACGGATGTATTCTAGTGCCCATGAGGATTACAGAAAAAATACAAAAAAAGGAAAAAATCTTAATTTATTTTTAAATTTTTGTATGAAAAAAATGTCGAAATTTATTGCTTTCATATAAAAATTTATTTCTGTAATCCTCATGGGTACTAGAATACATCCGTGAAGGTATTAAGTATAAAGGATTCGCGGGACAGCCTGTAAAGTCACCACAAATACTACCAGCTTCATTTGATATATGAATGTATTTTCAACACTTATAATTATTATTTTAAAAAACGTATCTTGAAAAAAATCTGTTTCAACCCTTTTTTAAATATAAACATTTTATTACATGTTGAAGTATTTAAAATAAACAAAGTCTTACCTGTTTCCACTAATACATCAACAAAGTTTCCACTTAACTCCAAATTCACATCAATAAGGATACTTCCTTATCTTGGGGATAGTAAATTTGTCAGAACTGAGATGATCGATAACGCAGTTTCTGTCAATTTATAATTATCTATGGCAACGATGTTTAATGAAGTTAGTGGTGATTAATCACGACAAGGTATGTAAATGTTATAAACTCACGGTTATTGCTACAATACAACATTTTCGTATTTAGTATTTAACGAATGAGTAAAATTGTATCAATTGTTGATAAAACTACAAAAAAACTGAGGAGTAGAATCTGGCCTATCATAAAGCACTGACGTTACTGTCACTACGGGTCATATTAGGTGGCACATTTTATATGAACAGTGGTAGCGAGTCAGCTGATTTGATACGCTGACTTTGCTGAGAGGGGTATACAAACTATTTATAAGTGACACAACGCGGATCCGCCTGGCTAGCTAAAATTTTTAAAGTTTGCATCGAATGGTCGAATAAATAAATAAAATAAAAACCCCAGACAATTTCACTAACTACATGGCTCCAAAGTAACCATAAGCTTGTGTTATGGGATACCATGTAGCGAACTAGAGGAGGAATCTAGAATTTAAATACATAAATAGATAAACAGCCAGACACGGAAGATTTTTTTTTCTTGTTCCGTGCGGGAACCGAACTCGCAACCACTGGCGTCTGAGGGAGATAGGTTTACCCCATCACCAAAGTTGTCGTCGAAACATCAATTATTGGGTTAAGGACCATAAAGCCAGAGCATCACTAGGATTCCATGACGCTGATTTCGACGTTTCGGTGTCGCAGAACTCGTCATCACAAGTGACAGTCGAGTTAAAATGTAAAATCTAAAAACGTCATAAATCCATTAAAAATATCAGTTGTTGGAAGTCCAATCGGATTAAAAACATATTCGTCATTACA
The DNA here is from genome assembly GCA_944452665.1 of Stenoptilia bipunctidactyla. Taxonomy (NCBI): domain Eukaryota; kingdom Metazoa; phylum Arthropoda; class Insecta; order Lepidoptera; family Pterophoridae; genus Stenoptilia; species Stenoptilia bipunctidactyla. The sequence continues at coordinate 12,391,725 of OX101737.1, read as the reverse complement.
AAATGACAAAGAGGTATAGGCCTTTACTCATCAAGCTGTTTATAGGCTATTTTATAAATATAGTTGACTTTTAAGGAACCCTGAAGTCAACAGTACTTAAGTACCTCTCTCGGCATACACCCGAGACCGACTGTTTGACGGGTCCTTGGCCATCGGTCGCCCGCCATGCGACCTTATGCTCACGTAGGATCGGCTTATGAAGAATAGTCCTACCGCCCTATAAGCGTGTCAGAAAAAGTGACTATTCCGAGTGACCCCTACCGACCCGTAGATTTAAGGATAAGTGTTATGTGAAAAGGTTTACCATAAGATATCCGGATGCAAGAAAATAGGATTCCCTGGCTGTAAATTGTTACTGTGTATTTTTTTTCTTATTTTTAAAAGATGATTGCTGTTGAGTTTCTTTCCACTTCTTCTCAACAGATCGACTTTCCGAAGTGGTGGTAGATTCAGTTGAATTTGTAAATTATTTGACTTATTTAAAATGTATTTAAATACTTACGAAGTAAAGAATATTTGAGTTTGAGTCTTTATACAAAATCTACCGCCAAATATCATAGCTCCTGCGGTGATATGTTCCGACAATATTTTATAAAGAGCCAGGTCCTTCCGAAGCATTATGGTGCGTACAGATTGCTGTAATGGAACTAGTAATGTAAGATTCTGCGCATGTTGCGTATTTGGACGTGCAGTGCGCAGAATGTTACATTACAAGTTCCATTACAGCAATCTGTACGCACCATTATGCTGTCATTTTTAACCTCATCTTTGTGAGTTCAAACACGAGCTAAGTCATCAATAAAAAAGCCACGACGACTTTAAAAATAATGCGGCCTAGAGACTCAGAACAATACCTGCATAAAAATAGCTCTAAATAATTGACAGTCAAACGAACTTGCAAAGTGAAGTTCGATTGAAATTATGTGACAGCTTCATTCGACGCGATTTGAGTTAACATATTGTAGTATGCGGTGCCACGCACCAGCCTTCGCACGGTGATTGAGAGAATTAATTAATTTTTTTTTTTTGTTATTGGCAACACTAACCACGGTCCTCCCCACCAAGATCCATCCTTCTTGGTGTACTCCGACTCATTAGTTGAAAGCCAAATAAACACATTCCTGAATATATTCACTTTTTAATTTTTAGGGTGGGGTGTTCAGTATAATATACAAATTTATTAAGGGTGGGTGTATATAAATCGCGTCGAATGAAGCTGTCACATAATTTCAATCGAACTTCACTTTGCAAGTTCGTTTGACTGTCAATTATGTTTCCAGCTTCATTCTTTGCGATTTGAGTTAACATATTGTAGGATGTTCAAAGCGATAAAGTGAATATATTTAAAGAGTGTTGTTTGCAGGGTAGTTCCAGGAATGAACAAGATATCATTTTCCTTATTTAAACATGTTCAAAATTATTACAAATTAACGACTTGTTAATTATTACAGAATCAATGAGTTAATTCATGATTACAATACAACATCATTGAATTATTGAACGATCACAATATCAACGAATTATTTAATGAGATAGAATAGTTCTTGCAAATTGGTCTTAACTCTCATTGTTTATTATACATTTGTTATAGAATTTTGCAAACGTAATAGATGAATTAAACCAAGCAGCGGTCCTTCTAATGACATCAAGACTAATACCGAGTCTGTTGGCCGCAGATGTACTGGCATGACGAGTACTGTATGCTTAAAATATCGATATATCTATACCGTTTTGTGATAAACAGTCTTTAATCCAATGACTCATTCTCTGACTTGAAATTGATTTATACGGCCTTTTGTAACTTATGAAACTTATGATTTTTGGATTTTCATAAAAAAACGGTTAAATTAAAACAGGTTGATTGACACCGGATTGAGAGGTTTTTAGTTAATCAGGAATTTTAATTATAATATTTGTTGTGTTGATTTCTATATTTTCTAATCTTATTTTGGAAAATGTCTGGATTCGATGTGCAGTTACTAAGGCCAATAGAGTCAGTGTCTTTTTAGAAAGCTTTTTCAGACTAAGGCTCTCATTAGGCCATTGCTGTGATAGATAATTAAGAACTACTGTAGGGTTCCAGGTTAAACTGCATCTAGGATTTGAAGGCCGTAGTCTGAAGACTCCTTTCATTTATACTACGATTACTAGACGATTTATCGTCTAATACTAGTATAATCTAAAGCTCCTCCATGCAGAAAAGATAATGCCGAACTGTACGAATTTATAGTGCCATATTTGGCTCCCGAATCAAAACAAGAAGTTAGGAACTGAATGACTGAACGTTCATTGATTAATCTATAATCATATTGTTGTGTATTACAAAACACTATCCAAACTTTTATAGCACAGTCATACTGTCTGTACGTGTTTTCGGACAATGAAGAAAGCATAATTTCTACGGACCATGGTGCAAATGATTTTCGTAATAAGAGTTCCCGGACAACCTCGCGGCAACCAGTCGCAGGCTGCAATGCAAGTTGTGAGACTGTCTGAAGGGAGAATTAAAAAGATTTACATCGAGTTCGAACGAAATAATTTCGGAGATAACAAGATTCTTAAAACTGGGAACTACGCCTGAGTTGGTTAATACTTTTACCACAATACCCTCGGCTTTATCATTAATAATTGTTTTGAAGCATCTTTAAAATTGAAAAGAAAGGTAGAAAAGCATATCTTAATCTTAATTTTTTCCATGATATTGTGGATGCGTCAACAGCCCAAGCATCTGGATCAGGCGTCCATGTTAAATCAACATTGCACTTGGCATGTCTACGACTAGCAAATAAATCTATTTCTGGGCATCCTAACTTTAATTCTATTTCACTAAATGCATAATCAGATAACTCCCACTCTGTATCAATAAACTTCTTTTTATATAAACGATCAGCATCACAATTCTTTTGAATTAATGTACGAGGCAAAAATTATAATTTTACGCTGCTCACACCATTGCCAAACTTCTTCGGAAATGTTATTTAAATACAGATACTGTACACTACCCATTCTATTTAAACATGAAATTGCAGTAACATTTGTCAGTCTTAATAAAATCTCACAATTACATAAATCTTTAGCAAATGTTTTTAACGCGAAAATAAAGCTGCTCTAATTTCCAACTCGTTAATGTGCATTTTTGATTCATCATCTTTCCAATACCCAAACGCATCAATGCCGTTACGAAACGCTCTCCAACCAGTAGTGGAAGCGTCAGAAAATATTTCTGATCTATAGTTATAATGACGAAGAAAGGAAACGTCCGACTGTATATGATTAAGCCACCATCGCAAATCAATCTTTATAAGTTCTGTAATAGAGATACGTTGTTCATAACAATTTTTCTTCATCAAATACAAATACTTATGTCGTTCCAATTCTTTAGTGTACAACCAAGAATAATCTATGGCAGGACAAGCAGAAATTAACAAACCAATAAGCCGAGCAAATTCACGTAATTTAAAAAAATCTATTTAGCATATCAGTAATTGCATCTTTGATTTTTATTATTTTTGAATCAGGTAGTTTTAAAATCATACGTTCGGAATCAAAAATAAAGCCTAAAAATTGACATTGTTTGCTGGGAATCAAACAACTTTTTTCGTTGTTAATAATGCCAAGGGACTATAATATGTGATCAAACGAACTTCCAAGTGAAGTTCGATCAATATTATATAAGTTGCTTCATTAGAATATATTATAATTACACCGTAGTTTCCTTATCCACTTGGTAACACCGCACGTTTTTTAAAGACTTCTTTCAATTCAAAGTCATTTAAACAATAAGGTAATAAAACCCATCCCCAACCCAGCAGGTAGTTACAGTTGCTTTGATAGAATTAACTCATTTTTCAGAGTCAAAATAAATTATTTAGTCAAAACTTTCCGAAACTTGGGATCAGCCAATAGCTTGGGAGGGAGGGATTTATATATTCTAATGAAGCAACTTATATAATATTGATCGAACTTCACTTGGAAGTTCGTTTGATCACATATTATAAAGCGTTGCTTCATTATTCATATATTATAATTACACCGTAGATGTTAAGAGAAGAAAGTTTTGGAATTAAAAACATAATTAACCTAATTATGATTTTACTAACAACGTTTTAAATTAACATATTTTAAGTAACGATTATCACCGTAAACACTTGATTGTAAAATAGATTCGGCAAATTCGCCTTGATTTAAGATTTGCCGATTATAAAAACGAGCAAATGAACTAGAATTATTTGTCCAATTTGCCGCCTTACGAATAGTTTCAATGTTGACACCAGCAGAGCGTGCTGCCGAGGTGGAGGCGTGGCGCGTGCTGTGCGCTCCGAACATCTTGATATCAATGCCACTTTTTGATAGCACTTCTTTGATCCACCTGCTGATTGTTTGAGTAGTCGCAGCTTTATATGGTCGCTTATGCGTTATTATTAGTGTATTCGTACCTTCAGGTCTCAAATTTTTGGTTTTCGAAATGTAATCTAACAGAGTTGTAGGTGGACAAATATTTATATTCTCCGTAAAGTATGGCAGAAATAAAATAGGTTGCTCCCTTCCAGGTGCAGATGTTTTAATAATATCTGTTATAAAGATTTTTATGCCATGGTCTGATACAGATATATTACTAAATTTTATAAGGGAAAGTGTTTGAACTCTATGACTTGTGCAAAGTGCTGAAGAAATTACCAGCTTTTTACTGAGATTTTCTAATGTCAGGCTAGTGTTGGGCACCCATGTTGATATAAGGTCAAATACTAGTTTAGGGTCCCACGTGGTTAAATACTTAGCTTTAGTTGGTCTGAGCTTGTATGCACCTTTAAGGAGTCTTTTTATGCAGTCGTCTGAGCCAATATCGTTGCCCAGGAAAGTAGAAAGAGCAGAACGGTGGGAATTGAGACTTCCATAGGAACAACCATTAGAAAACTGTTTTGCTAAAAATGTAAGAACATTTGTCTTACTTGGTTCAAATGTTTCAATTTTATTATGAATGCAATATTCCCACCATAACTTGAGTGAAGTTTTATATTGCTTTACAGTACTTTCCGACAGTGACGATAAGATTAGCTTGGACGATTCCATGCAGGCGCCCTTTCTTGTGAATGCCTGCCGGAGAGCATCACGGCACCCAGGGTAAGCTTGTTGTATAATGGGTGATGGTCTCTGAAATGAGATTGCAGTAAGTTTTTATTTGGATTAAGATAAATAACGTTTGAAATAATAAGTTTTTGTAAGAGTGTGAACCTTGGCTGCAAAGGCCAGTAAGGATAAACTAAAATACCCTGAGCCTCATCCTCAATCATTTTTCTAAGACATTTCATGATCAAGGAAAAGGGTGGAAACGCATAAAAATTTATTGACTTCCAATTTATTGTGAATGCATATACGTTTTCTGCATCAGGATCTTGTTTCCAAGAGAATAATCTAGGACATTTTGCATTATCGCGTAATGCAAACAAGTCTGTATCAGGTTGACCAAAACATTGAGTAATTTTTAAGAATCCTACATCAGAAAGTGACCACTCTGTATCTGGGTTAGTTATTCTAGAAGCGGCGTCTGCATGGTTATGTTTAGTATTTACGTACGACGCATAAATAAAAAGCTGTCTTTCCTCACACCACTTCCAAATTAACTGAGATAATTTGTTGAGGTGAGGGAATTGTATGCCACCCATACGGTTTATGTAACTTATCGCGGTGGTATTGTCAATGCGAAGTAATATTGCACACTTAGTTAAGTTACTTGCGAATGATTTCAGGCCGAGAAAAGCAGCCATTCATTCTAAGTAATTAATGGGGTCATTCTTTTCGGAACATTTCCACTTGCCGCTTATTTGTGCATCTTTACAGACTGCACCCCAGCATGTTTTGGAAGCGTCAGAATAAATTTCAATAAAAAAAATTAGGTGGTCTCATAAAATTACACGATTTGTCAATATTTAATGCCCACCAAGATAAATCACTCACTATAACTTCTGAAATGTTAATTTTAGCTTCATAATTATTATTATTTCTTAAAAGGGCTAGATATTTTTGTTGCTCTAAAATCTTTGTATACATCCAAGAATACTTAATGGCTGGACAGGCAGCAACTAACACACCAATAAAGTGAGCAAATTCACGAATGGAACATGTCGGTAGTTTCAAAAATGAGTGACAACCTCTTTCATTAATTTTGTAAATGTACGGGGCGCTGTCGACAAACCGAATGGCAAAACGTTAATGTTAATATGATGCCTTATGTTGATGTTTGAGCACTGTTTTCGGGTTGAAATTGAAATTTTAAAAAAAATTAAAATTTTTAAATATTTACGGTCACAAGATCGAATAGATAAAAGGAAATACGCGTCTTTTAAATCAATAGTAGCCAAGTATCCATCACGTGGGATTAATGAACACGCTGTACGGTAGTCTTCCATTATAAAGTGTTCATTGCGAATTAGTCTGTTTAAAGGTTTGAGATTCATTATAAAACGTTTATCACCGTTAGGTTTTGATGTAAGGAATATTTTTGAAATGAACTGGTGAGGTGTGTTTTTACATTTTAATACTGCACCTATTTGCACTAAGTTATTTATAGATTTTTGTATTGTTACTTTTTCATCTAAATAAACGATTGATGGGGATATAGAATAACCATGTTTGACCCAATTAAGTACTATTGCGTTGTTCGTGACTTTTTTCCAGCAATTATAGAATTGGGTAAGTCTGCCCGCATATACCTGTGCTATTGGTGGCTCTGTGCTGGGGCACGCTGTTTGTCCTGCATGGCACTGCGATATGTCTGTTGCGCTTGTGCAGCATGAGGTCGACGCGTTGTTTGTGTCATATGTGGCCTCCTGCTGTATGCTCCTCGCCCCCCCCCCTGTTCGCTGAGAACCGGGGAGGGCCGTTCCAGTTTCCCTGGTGCGAGGCGCGACTAGTTGAAGCAGTAGGTTTCGGGAGCCGCGCATTCTTTTTGATTGCGAGGCCCTGTTTCTCTATTGCTTTGGCGGCCTTTATTTTCTCTGATAAAGCCGAGCCGAATAACGTCTCTTCACGTTCCGAATCACTGATTATGTTTAAGATAGACTTATCCAGACTTGGGGTTAATAATTTTACCCTATTTTGTGTTACCATAAAATGAGAGTCGCATAATAATCTGCAGCCATTACCGAGGTGTTTCAGGGCTAAGATTTTATTATCACTTTTTAAAAGTAGATCCATACCCTTGTTGATTGCCGTGATACCGGAGCCTAGTTGTTGCTGTGAAGCAGTGAGGGCTTTGTCGCGGTTGCGAATTATATCCGGTATTGCCGCAGAAATCTCGGCATTTAGCTTCGGCGCTTGTAATAGCTTACAATTGTCCGGAATAAGGTAGTCTTTTATGATTTTTTCTTTAGTGTCCTTTGGCATGCCTTTTTTAAGTAAAGGGAGCCACAACTTTGTCAAGTTCTCGTGTATGGGATCACCATACTCCGGTGAGTCAGACATGGTTTCTCCAAGGGCAGACAAGAGTTCTGGGTCTAATTCAGGTAACATCTCAGAGGCACTGGTGCCTTCTTGAAGATTCGGTATTTCTAAATGTTCTAATGACTCATTTGGTGCAATGCAGTCATCGTTAGGCGTCGCCTCTGGTGACTCAGGTTGGATATCCGGTGGTATATCCATAATTTGGCCTTGGTCCTCGCCATCTAAAGTACAATTTGTAATTTTGATTATGAGATTTCCATATAAAATCAAAATAAAATATGGTATTGTTTTGCAGAGAAACGGTACGTCTATTTTAGACTGTCTAGAATTTTATGCCATGGTCATCGTTGAAGACTCGCAGTCAACCCCGATGCCTTTAATTTATATTTTATATTATTGTTTTGCAGAGGACCGGTACGTCTATTTTAGACTGTACGTATTTTATGTCATGGTCATCGTTGAAGACTCGCAGTCAACCCCGATGCCTTTAATTTATATTTTATATTATTGTTTTGCAGAGGACCGGTACGTCTATTTTAGACTGTACGTATTTTATGTCATGGTCATCGTTGAAGACTCGCAGTCAACCCCGATGCCTTTAATTTATATTTTATATTATTGTTTTGCAGAGGACCGGTACGTCTATTTTAGACTGTACGTATTTTCTGGCATGGTCATCGTTGAAGACTCGCAGTCAACCCCGATGCCTTTAATTTATATTTTATATTATTGTTTTGCAGAGGACCGGTACGTCTATTTTAGACTGTACGTATTTTATGTCATGGTCATCGTTGAAGACTCGCAGTCAACCCCGATGCCTTTAATTTATATTTTATATTATTGTTTTGCAGAGGACCGGTACGTCTATTTTAGACTGTACGTATTTTCTGGCATGGTCATCGTTGAAGACTCGCAGTCAGCCCCGATGCCTTTAATTTCGTTTTGTAGAACGTCAAAGTTATTAACTCGCAGTTAATCCCAATGCGTCACAAAACAGTAATAGATAGATTCAGAAAAGTATTAAAATTTTAAAGGTTTTACTAACCTTTAGATGATGAACTATCAGCTCTACTTTTCCTTTTCTGTGTTTCTTCAAGTTTACGTATTATTCCTTGTACTTATCAATTTTGTATTGTGCACTTCTTTTCGGCATGATGCTGAGAAAGTGCGTGCGAATGTTACCGCGCACGAAAAAGGAATGAGTTAATTCTATCAAAGCAACTGTAACTACCTGCTGGGTTGGGGATGGGTTTTATTACCTTATTGTTTAAATGACTTTGAATTGAAAGAAGTCTTTAAAAAACGTGCGGTGTTACCAAGTGGATAAGGAAACTACGGTGTAATTATAATATATGAATAATGAAGCAACGCTTTATAATAACCTCATTGTTTTATTAACGTTATTTTCGCATTCTAATACGTTCTACCTGCACAATAAATATCGTCCAAGTAAATAACTGACAACAAACCCTGATTACGTAAATACTCGATAACCGGCTTTAATATTTTCGGAAAAACATAAGGCGCTGTACATAGGCCAAAAGGTAAACAGTTGAATTCGTACAGTTTATCACTGTACTTAAAGCGCAGGTACTTTCTTTGAGATTTATTGATACTTATAAAAAAAAACCTGCATCTTGTAAACTACGGATGCCATGTAACAATTATGTGTGACTAATTTTGAGGCCGTTCTATAATCCTCCATTTTAAAATGGGAAGTTGAAATGAACTTATTCAATTGTTTTAAATTTAAAATGAAACGATTTTGACCATTAGATTTCGGTACTCAAAATACACTAAACAAAAATTCACCGGAAACATGTACACACTCAAAAATTGCATTAATTGTAATCAATTTTTGCAAAGATTTAGGATAAACATAAGGCGTTATTTTTTGTGACGGAGTGGAATGAAATGGTATTTGTGTACCCTTCTACCCACGAGAGATTTGTGGCATCAGTGGTAATTTTTAACCATTGATTAATAAATTATCGCCAATTGCCAGCGTACTGTACCTGGTAATCTGTCTCTAAAGACGTGTTTGCTGGTTGCGGCGTGCCGGGAACGGCACCCGGTTGGGAGGCGGCGGCGGCGGCAGTGAGCGGGCACGCCGCGGCACTGATCGGTTGAACGGATACCTGGGTGTCGGAGGAGCCTGCCCTGCATCGAATCGACTTGCTTGTTTCTGGTGCAGGGCTCTGCAGTTTAACGATCTTTATCTATTATCAGAATTCACGAATTTTTCAACGTTTCTCCTGAACGCTGAATAGTTTGAGCAGATCTTAACTTCTCCGTCACATTTTCTCCAAAGAGATATTTATCTCTGGCAGTATTTATGAGGTTATCTTTAAGACTGCTATTGATGGCGTTCGTAATAAAACTACGCCTGGTCTTAGTTTCAAAATAATGGCTATCGCAAAAAGTTTGCTAGCGTCACTTATGGGTTTTAAGAGCTTTTGAGCAGAGGTCTCATTTGACAAAATCAACTCCGTAGCTTTATGCTTGAATGCGGCTAAGGTGGTTCCTATTTGATTTTCTTTTATAAATAGGGAGAAATCTCTTTTGACGAGAGGCTCAGTTATGATGGCTTTAGCTTCCGGGTTTAGAAGTGGTGCTACAAGAAAATTGCAATTAGCGGGTATAAGATAATCCGCAAGTATTTTTTGTTTGGCCTAAAGAGGCCTAAGGCCTTTAGCCAGTATTTCATGCCATCTTGCTGCGACATCCTTATGGATGTTTTTACCGAAAGTGCTTTCTGGCTTAGGAGCATCACCAAGGATATTTTCAACCTCTTAAGATGGCCCCGGTATAGGCGACATGGATGCAAATGGCGGACCTTCCGGTAATGACGCCGACGCATCGTAATGAGTGCACGAATTTGTCACAGCTCTTTGTTCCGGACTTTGCGGGTAGAACTCGTTAAATATAAGAGTAATATTATATATACCAGACGGAAAATACCCAGTTTGGTAAGTTCGCATCTTTTAAATTTATTTAGTAAAGGTAAAAGCCCAGTGTGGCAGTTACGCATTACAATTTCGTGACAGATTTGTCACAGCTCTTTGTTCCGGACTTTGCGGGCAGAACTCGTTAAATATAAGAGCAATATTATTTATACCAGACGGAAAATACCCAGTTTGGTAAGTTCGCATCTTTTATATTTATTTAGTAAAGGTAAAAGCCCAGTTTTGGCAGTCACGCATTACTTTATTTAGTAAAGGCAAAAGCCCAGTTTGGCAGTCACGCAATACTTTATTTAGTAAAGGCAAAAGCCCAGTTTGGCAGTCACGCATTACTTTATTTAGTAAAGGCAAAAGCCCAGTTTGGCAGTTGCGCATTACAATTTATCCTGCAGCTTCCTGATCTTGCGTAATATTCGTTCCCCTTTATCTTCGGATTTCCTTTTACCCCCCATGTTCAGAGTAACTTATTACTTATTAGTTGCCGTGGATTTGAAGACGTGCGAAGACTTGAGCACGGAAACGCACAATGAGTCGGAGTACACCAAGAAGGATGGATCTTGGTGGGGAGGACCGTGGTTAGTGTTGCCAATAACAAAAAAAAAAAATTAATTAATTCTCTCAATCACCGTGCGAAGGCTGGTGCGTGGCACCGCATACTACAATATGTTAACTCAAATCGCAAAGAATGAAGCTGGAAACATAATTCTAATATTTCTTAACGCCGCAACTATTTCTCGCGTGTAAACAACGACTCTGTTTCGTACCGTAAATAGATTGCATTTAAATGTCACTGCATTGGAAATTTTTACGTTTCGTTTTCTTTATAAAGAAGCAAAGATAAAGTTAAGTTTAATTTTTTGGATGAAATTTCGATCCAGTGAATATTGTTACTACTATAATTATTTTACATGAATGTGTTTTGAATTTTTTTTTATGTATGAACTTTCGTACTATTTCCAATGATTTGCATGTCCCGCCTTTTTATTTAATTTTATTAATTTGAAAGGAACCCCTTTCGTTTTTTTATTTTTTTTTCTGTATTAAATCTTAACAGGTCTGCATTTGATAAATAAGCAGTGTCATTCATGGGTAGGCGTTCTTTTTCTAGAATCTTATACAGGGTAACTGGTGGGTCACTTTTAAAATTCCAGGACTTGATAATTTAAGATTATACATGGAGAGAAATAATAAATTAAAAAATAAATACTAATTATTTACTAAGTAAACTTCTCCGAAAGTTGAGTAATTTATTCATGGTTACATTGGCGTAATACAATAAATACCTATAGCTTAAATAAACACTTAGCGGGTGGTGGTGTGCGTGTGGCGGGAACACTGCTGTGTGCGTGTTTACTGAGGCAGCGCGTCGGGAAAAGTGTTGTAAGGTCTCTTTATTTATTCATATGGATTTCTGGTGAAAAATTAAGTACCTACTTTTATTACATAATTATGATCAGAATCGAATACAGAGCGCTCTCCTTCAGTATTGCACCAGTCACCCTGTATATCTGTTTATTTAATAATAATAAATTATGTATTGCTTTTTGTAAATTTATTAAATAAGACAACAAAATGTTATAGCTTGGCTGATTGTCTCTTATTTAACAAAAAAATTATGTGTACAAACAGAAAACATAATCTTTGAAAAGACTCACGTGAAAAGTATCACACACAGTACAACATCCGAATTCCGCCAAGAGTTAAATAATAAAATTTTAAATTTTTATAGAATATACCATATGATAAAGGTATTTTATAATAATTAAATAGATTCGTACACAATAAAGGATAAAAAATCGTGAGTGACAGACAGACACTCAAAGTTAGTAATTCATTTTAAATGTTCATTTAACATCTATTTTAAAAACTAACTTATTTTAAAAATCCTGTTCTATTAAGAATTATTTTGTTGCAAACAAAAAACAACAACAACAAAACTATTTCTTAAAAACTAAGTAAAAAAAAGCGTTAAAAGTACTCTTCAGTAATCCAGTGCTGTATTCTTACAAAAGTAGGTTAAGATGTGTGAATAACCCTCACTGAACCCTTGGGGAAAACTGTATGAAGGTAAAATACCAGATAATTCTGTGACTTGCGCAAGTTGCACCTTTATACCCCGAAAGTAGGAAAATGCTACAGTTTTGTTGTGGAACTTGTCAAACGTCTTGAATACACAATTAATGGGCAAGTTCTGTTTTAGGAGCTGTGTTTTTTGTTGTAAGGTAGAGTGGGTATAGTTTTCTTACGGCAGGACTATGCGTCTCTCCTATGGGTGACGAAAAGGTTTAGGTAGTAAATCACCAAGCTGGCCCAGTGCTGGTTGGTTGGATGTCAGAATTTCCAGGGTGCTGAAATAGCACAAACAATGACAAACCCTTTTTGACTTTTGTTTACAAGAATACAGCACCCGGGACCGACTGCTTAACGTGCCCTTCGAAGCCCGGAAGTTGTCGTGAGAAATGAATTGTCGGGGTAGTCACTCATCCTAATACCTACCGAGCCGAACGTTGCTTAACCTGCGAAGTTGTTTGATATACACAGTAACCACGGTGCCAAAACGATTTCATTAAATATGTCATCATTATCAGCTGAGATAAACCGCTACACAAAGGTTTCCCCATCACGGATCCCCACATCACTCGGTCTTGCGCTCCCCATATTCAGCGTTTATCGTTCACCTAGACCAGATAAATCATTCACGTTGCATGCCTACACTTCATCTTTCAGTTAGAAGTTTTCACTCGAAAACCTTACTGTGTCAATGAGAATCCTACCTTCAAGCTATTTAGGGCAGGCACTTTAAATTTTCCATGCATTCGGATATGTTAATGTCGTTAAATTACCCATTGAGTGAAATTCAGCTTGCTCAACCATAGGTCCTTATTTACAGGGTGACTGGTAGGTCGCTTTTGAAATTCAAGGACGTGATAGTTTGAGATTATACATGAAGAGAAAAAAATATAATAAGAAATAAATTATTAATTACTTACTGAGTAAACTTAACCAAAAGTTAAAGAATTCATTACGCAACGCATGGTCACGCTAGCGTTGGCATCGATCCGCGCGCCAGGTCACGTGCCGCGATTGACTCAGGCGTAAGTAAAGTAAATAGTTACATAGTGGTATACCTACTAGTAGTACCTACTTTTATTACATATTTATAATCATAATCGAGTACAGAGTGCTCTCCTTCAGTATCTAAAATTTGTCATCAGTCACCCTGTATAACCTTAATATTGCGTGCTTATTTTAACACGTGCTAGTCTTGATATGTCAACCAACTTTTTTCCTGTTAACAACATGGACTGCCAAAGAACTAAAGACTTACATAATACGTTTTGCTTTGTATTGTTTACCTATAGGTATTGTATTTTAAAATAGAAAGCAATATTTGTATGGATTTATTTGAAAGCACAATCACATAAATATCAGAACATCTTACCTATAGCATATCTATTCATAGTTGTATCAATGTTTTTTTGTGCAATGTTTTTTTACCGGAAGGTAAATAATGATTAAGATTATGATAGATAAAACACGTAGATTTTGAAGGGACAAAATGACAATCACACCAACTACATGGCCCAAAGTAAGCATAGCTTGTGTTATGGGATACCATGTCGCGAACTAGGGGGAACCTAGAGTATAAACACATAAATAAACACCCAGAAACGGAACATTTTTTTTTTCTTGTTCCGTGCAGGAACGAACCCGCAACCACTAGGGTCTGAGGCAGGTTTCGTCAAGTACAATATAAAATATTAAACGTTAAGTATAATATTTTATACAACTATTTTATACAGTAAAAAATCTGCTTTGTCTTTGCTACAGTCATATATATTATATTTCACAGCTTCTTTCTTTGCGATTGAGGTTTACTTTATGTAGTAGCGCCACCTACTGCTAGCCTTTGCACGGATTTTAGAGTCTATGATAAGGGTTCTTTTCTTTTTTTTTTTTTTTTTTTTAACAACTGTCACGTTTCGCTCCCTATGTCAGCATCCAGTCTACAGAACTCATTCTGCGTTTCCGTGCTGTAGCCTGCGCACGTCGACTAAAATATATTAATTAGCTAGTTAAATTTTAAAAGTTTAAATGGTAAAAATTGTGCATCGAAGGAAGAGAAAATTCTCAAGAAAATAATTCGAGGAGGTTGAGACATCAAATTACAAATTCCGAAGAACCCAACGGTGTTGGGACTTATTAGAAAAAATGTCGTTGACACAAAAACTACCCACATTGTATGTGCGTGTAGTCATCGAGGTTCGATGCATACAATTAATTCTCCTATTTAGTCCGTTACTCGATAATAATATCGTCATTGGCGATTAATCTGATGTACGGTGGAGAATCTCTAATATAATTTTAATAAATATTAGAAAAAATGTCGTTGACACAAAAACTACCCACATTGTATGTGCGTGTAGTCATCGAGGTTCGATGCATACAATTAATTCTCCTATTTAGTCCGTTACTCGATAATAATATCGTCATTGGCGATTAATCTGATGTACGGTGGAGAATCTCTAATATAATTTTAATAAATATTAGAAAAAATGTCGTTGACACAAAAACTACCCACATTGTATGTGCGTGTAGTCATCGAGGTTCGATGCATACAATTAATTCTCCTATTTAGTCCGTTACTCGATAATAATATCGTCGTTGGCGATTAATCTGATGTACGGTGGAGAATCTCTAATATAATTTTAGTAAATATTAGAAAAAATGTCGTTGACACAAAAACTACCCACATTGTATGTGCGTGTAGTCATCGAGGTTCGATGCATACAATTAATTCTCCTATTTAGTCCGTTACTCGATAATAATATCGTCATTGGCGATTAATCTGATGTACGGTGGAGAATCTCTAATATAATTTTAATAAATATTAGAAAAAATGTCGTTGACACAAAACTACCCACATGGTATGTGCGTGTAGTCATCGAGTTTCGATGCATATAATTAATTCTTTTGATTAGTCAGTTACCAGATAATATCGCCGTTGGCGATTAATCTGATTTGCGGTGGAGACGATCTTGCACGCCGAATCCAAGATTTGAAGTGCCCGAGCTACCTCCGTCATTATCAGCCTTTTTTTTTTTGATACGATTAATGTCCCGGAAGAGGTCTAAAAACCAGCAGTTGTCGGCTGAAGATCTAAAGAATCTAAAGATAAGCCTGTTGAGGACTATCTTGTACCCGCAATTTGCAAATATTTACTTGCTCCCTTTATTAAATTTAGAAGCAAAAGCAGCATTGGCTGAAACTCTTACCAAACGAGATTCTATACATCAACAAAAAAAAAAAAAAAAAAGGGCAAATTGGAATCGCCTTGGCAGCTTTATCGCAAGCGATGGTAATCATTTTCAATGAAACTTTGAAGCAAAAACTTTTAAAACTGCTGAGTTACGCTTGTCGCGATAGCCAGAATAGGGAAACTAAAACTCATCGTAACATAATAATGAGTTCCATAAACGTATGCCTGCGTGACACGCTGACCAATACAAGTTGCGATGATTATCTATTGGGAGGAGATGTTGCTGAAACGCTGCAAATTGCAAAAAACGACGACGTCATCTCCGCAGCCACAGCTGCCGGCTCGAGCTCCACAGCAGAGCTACACGTACCCGCCACGTAGGACCTACCACGAACGGTCGTGGAACACTAGCAACCAGCGGAAATAAACCACCAGGTGCAGTGCGATGGACGTTTACGATATTTTCATCAAAAATGGGCTTAGATAACGAGTGATCTATTAATATTATCGTGAATAGCTGGTTACTAAAGACCTTTTAAATATCTGCCCGCTAAACAAAGTAGCTCTTGTGTTTACCCAAGGTCAATACATGGCCATAAAGATTATATTTTAGCGTTGGATAAACTATTAAAAATAAATGCTATATTCGTATGTTCTCATGAGCCAGGTAAATTTTATCACAAATTTTTTCTTGTGCTCAAGCTATACGGTGAAAATCGCTTCATAAATAATTTAAAATCTTTGAATTAATTTACTACAAAACACTTCAAAATGGAAGATTACAGAACCGCTGATAAGTTAACAAAACAATGCTACTGTTATTTTTTCATCAATGTTGATAAGTCTTTCCGAAAGTACCTTCGATTTGAATATAACAACGTTTTATATGAATTCAAATATTAAGCGTTTGACTTATGCACCGCTCTTTATATAAGTATTTACTAAAATATTAAAACCAGTCATGGAATTTTTACGTCGGGATAATTTTTTCATCCATAATATATCTAGATAATATATTTTACATTGGCAAAGATTGTGATGATTGTAATGAGAATGTTTGGACTACAAAACATATTTTAATAAATTTAGGTTTCATAATGCATACGAAAGAAGGTTGCTTTGTTCCTAGAACACAATGTAAATTCCTTGGGTTTATTTTTGATTCAGAGAAAATTATTTTAAAACTACCCACAAAAAAAAAAAAAAAAAAAAGTTCTTAAAATAGAAAAAATAATACACAAAGTTATTCGAGCAATTTAAAATATTGTCACCAAAAAAAAAAAAAAAATCCTACTTATGATCAGGTAGTGAATTTACCCAGATATAATAAAGATGATTTTACTTGGTGGTTAAATTATCTAGAAGAGGGCTTTTCTCCTCTTAGAACAGGCCAATACACTAAAACTATCTATCCTGACGCATCATATACTGGCTAGGGCGGGTTTTGTGATGGAAAAGAGGCAGCGGGTCATTGGAAGGAAAGCGAGTCGTCGCTACACATTAATACTCTGGAATTAAAAGCAGTTTTTTCGGACTTAAAACATTCGCATAATTATGGTAGTTACGATTGTGATATATTGTTAAGAATAGATATTACCATTACCTGTATAAATAGAATGGGTAGTGTTCAGTTTTCACATATGGATCATATTACCCGAGACCAATGGAAATAGCGTGAAATGCGTAAGATCAATATCTTTACATCTTATATTACTTCAAAAGATAATATAGAAGCTGAGAGTTTGTCACGAAAACAGTTTAATGACACTGAATGGGATCTAAGTGACTATACCTTTAATAATATAACAAATAGGTTTGGAATACTATCGGTTGATCTTTTTGCAAACAGATGCAACTTATAATGTCCTATTTATGTAACCTGGAAAAATGACCCAGATGCAAAAACTCTTCAGAAAATTGTTAGTGAAAAGTCTGTGGGTATTGTGGTAGTACCATACTGGCCCACGCAACTATGGTTGCCATTGTTTAAAAGGTTGTGTTGTGATTGTATTTACTAAATACTAATTCGCTGAAATCTCCTTTCAGATCTGCGCTCAACCTTCATTAAACATTAACCTTGGTTGCCGCGAAATTGTTCAGAAAGCGTTAGTAAAAAGATCACTGTCTTCAAAGTCCGTTGAAATTATGTTGGCATCTTTGTTGGATAATTCTTACCGAGACAGTGTGAAGGAGGTATCAAGGCGTGGATTGAATATTGCAAAAATAATAATTTTAGTTTTACTCAAACTTCTAAACCAATAATTGTTCATTTTCTAACTGAAATTTTCGAAAAAGGTGCTAAGTACGGTACTATTAATAGCTATAGATCTGCATTATCATTAATATTAAACATAAATTCCCAATATGACAGGTTAAAAAGTTTCATGAAAGGAGTCGTTATGTGAAGACCAACCACATCAAGTATGATCTTACCTGGGATCCAGCAGTTGTATTGAGCTACTTACCTACAAAATTTCCTAATGAAGACCTTGACTTAAAGACTCTTTTCCAAGAAAACTGTTACACTAATAGCTCTTGTAACGGAACATCGTGTTCAAATTTTATCCGTGACAAAGATTAAAAATATTTTAATAACTAAAAAAGGTACTTATAAAAGGGTTTATAAAAACCTCTAAATTTAATAGTAAACAGACCTTGGTAAAGTTTCCGTTTTTTAATATTCGTCCAGAAATTTGTCCAGCAAAAACCTTACAGATGTAGGTATATAAATAAAACGAAAATTTAAGGAAACCTGATAATTTGTTTATTAGTTTTAAGAAACATATAGGTTTCCAAACTTTAAGTCACTGGTTTAAAAACACTTTAACTCTCAGTGGTATTGATGAAAATATTTTTAGTGCACATAGTACATGACATGCTGCTACATCAAGAGCTATTTATTTAGGAGTTTCTATTGACCTATCAAAAAGACTGCAGGATGGTCGGATTCTTCCTCAGTCCTTGCTAGAAATTATAACAAACTTTGTAACGAAAAATAATTTGCCTAATCATTGTTGAATTGTTTTCAATAAGTATGTTTATTTACTATTGAAGAGTTTTACCTTACTACTCTGCCAATTCATTTCACTATAACTAATCTTTAAACATCCTACATAAAGTAAACCTCAATCGCAAAGAAAGAAGCTGTGAAATATAATTGAGGATCAAACGAACTTCTAAAGTGAAGTTCGATCCTAATTATGTGAACAGCTTCTTTCGAAGCGATTTAATATAAACCCACCCGTTATTATGCTTTGAAATAAGCATAATATGAATATGTTTCAACATGGAGTAATTTCAATTTATATTTGTATTTTACCCAACCCCAATATAGTGAAATGAACAAACAGGAATAAGACAGATTGACTTTAAACAAAATGAGTTCTGTAGACTGGATGCTGACATAGGGAGCGAAACGTGACAGTTGTTAAAAAAAAAAAAAAAAAAAAGAAAAGAACCCTTATCATAGACTCTAAAATCCGTGCAAAGGCTAGCAGTAGGTGGCGCTACTACATAAAGTAAACCTCAATCGCTTCGAAAGAAGCTGTTCACATAATTAGGATCGAACTTCACTTTAGAAGTTCGTTTGATCCTCAAATATGTCTCTTCCTGCTAGTAGAAACATATAATAAACTAGCCACCGCGCGCGGTTTTACCCGCGTAACTTTTGATCCCGTGGGAATTCCGGGATAAAATATAGTCCATAACCTTCCTCACAAGTTGGGCTATCAAAAGCTAAAAGAATTTTTCAGATCCCACTTGTAGTTTCTGAGATTAGCGCGTTCAAACAAACAAACTCTTCAGCTTTATATATTAGTTTAGATATACAAATTATGTCCTAGTTGAAACTTGTCCATCATATCTATCCGCGTAATACCGGTTGGGTAAATCTGACCGCGTGGCGGGTTTCAATATTCAACTGACTGGTATGAGTAACCGATACAGGTACAAAACTGGTAGAGAAAAATGGCGTTTCACAATATCTATTATCTGCGAGCTGTAAGTTCTCAAATTTGGCATGAGCCTTCCTTACATGCCTTACATGACGTTCTTCCAAGAAAATAGGCGATATGTGATTTATAATAGAATATCACACATTCACATTTTTTTTGTATGATATTTGAACTAAATAAATGTATAAAGATATTCACTTTATTCTTGCTATGTTTTGGTATTCGGTAAATATATTATAGCATGTTTTTAGAGCTTTTTGTTAATAATTGCTTTTAATTGCTTACGTAAAACGAAACGCTAATCCTTTACTTATTTTGACATTGGTTAAATCATATTTTTTATGACGTCAAAGTAAATATTTAAAAGATTAATTATGTGATTCAATAATACTCGTAATTTTTTCAAAAACTGTTATAGATACGTTAGAAAGAGAAAACTGGATTTTTGATATGTTGACAGATAGTTGATAGGATATTTCGTTAAATGAATAAATTATTACGTCGTTGGCTAGATAAAATGACTTACCTATTCTGTAATAGGTCATTACACGCTATTGGCCGCAGCAGGCCGACATGCTACTTAAACCTTAAATTAATAACTGGTTACGTCCTAGATAGAATGATTCGTTTTGTAAATGGTTAAATTTAACGACGTTGCCTAGCAACCCATTACAGTCAAACGTAAGAAGTGGTTTAGATGTCAAGATTTTGAATATAGAAAGGCATTTTGTTAGTGAATTCTACTGTTTTAAGGCAAAACGAACAGTTTTCATGATATTGAAACCCGCCATAAGTTATCTAAATAATAAAAATGTCATAATATTACATGCCAAATATACACGCACCCGAGAGTACCTATTTCCTTAGTTGCCTAGTAACGGTTCCTTAATCCAGAATTAACCAATCATGAGCCGGTTTTTTTCACGGATAAGACAATTATTAATACTGTTCGCTGATTGTTCAAATATAGAAATAGATTATCTCTACGAGAAAAAAATTGTAAGAAATTGGTATATTGACCTTTGCATTACAATGTATTTATTAAAACTTATATTTACAGAAACAGTTCTGAATTCAAAAATAAGAAAGATAACCACGTCAATAGTAATGACTGGAAGTTAAAAACGTTTTTAATTTAAACACTGATTTAGGACTGCACAGGACCGTGAAACGGAGGCGTAGATTTAGATATAAAGCAAGTGACCATCTCTCGGCTAATAAAAATGTAATATTGTCTTTAAGTTAAGTTACCTATATAACTTAGCACAAAACATAAAGTCAGAATTTTGTATGTAATGAGTGTTTCTCTCCAGATAGTTACAACAACTACATGGACTCAAAGTAAGCAAAGCTTTGTTACATAAGATACCATGTAGTGAATTAGATCCTAGAATATAAATACATAATAAAGACAACACTCAGATCCGAAAATTTCTTTTTGTTCCATGCGGATATCGAATCCGCGATCTCACGATTTACGACAGCGTCTTACAACACTGCGGCAATGAGATCTTCTGATTCATACAACTGAACTAAACCCCTAACAAAATAGATGAACGTCATTCATAACAGAAAGCCACAGTGTATATATAATAAAACATGTCTGATATGTTGATTAATATTTCTTGAAATTCACGTTCACGCCCGTTACATAAATCAAGTGTTGTATCAAATCTACAAACATTCTGTGCCGTGAATAAACTTAGTAAATCATACTGTGGTCTAGTGTAGGCCTTTGTCAATTGTTTAACTGTCTAAGAAAGGGAAACGGTGTATTTTTTTAAATATTTTTGTTAAATGTTTCTTTAAGAAACTTCCGGCAAACGGTAAACAAAAGTGGATACTAAGTTTACATACAGTAAAAACCACGTCATATACCCATTTAATAAAAAATACAATAAATTAACTCTTTAAATTAATTTGCTTAACTTTTTAAAAATCGATTTATGAAAACTAATAATTTACTGAGAAATATCATATTCAGAATTGGCTTTATATCAACATTTCAGTTGCAAACGTTTGTGTTTGCTTAACGTAATTTTTTGAGATTTTAAAGTCGGTTTATATTTGTTTCTACTCAGAATTAACTTCCCCAATTTGACATTAGTGATACACTAGATCTAATTAAAATTAGGTTATTTTTATACAGTTATAGTAAATATAAAATTACCAAAACAAAACAAAAATACTTCACAAAGTACCACAAAACTAAATAATTACGTAAAAAATATTTTGTACGATACAAGAGTACTTTGAAATTCAATGACAAAGCCTGGATATAATTACAACAGCGAATAAGAGTGGAAGAAATCTGGCGTATCCAATATCTTTTTCGGAAATCGAAGTTATTGAACCATCTCTTCAAGCTCTTCAGATTGTTAAATTAACAACAATTCGAAATCTTTGCAAATATTAAAAAGGGGTAAGAAATTGGAAAAAGCCGTCAAAAATTGTGGTAAAATTGTTACTTACAAATTCTTGCCTCGTATCAAAATCAATATTACTTAGCTTTTCTTTTGAAATATGGTGAAATAGAAGAAAATATGATAGAAGTATAGTGTGATATTATAGAATAAAATAGTTTGTTTGCGTGCAATGACTATTTATTCACAATTGGCTTTTTCTCATAATTATGAAACTAGATCATCACAATTAGAGAAAGCCATAAGTATATAATTTGCTGACGAGGACAATTTAGGTCACAAAATTCTTAACTGGCTTAGAGCTAGCTGATAAATGCCAGAATATTCTGAGCATGATAGTCTCTCTCCATTATTATAATACCTCCAAATTTGTCTAATGTGACATCAGATGGTTTTACAGCCTTTGGTGTTCTGCCTACCCCATAAGGGATACAGGTGTGAAGTAGCGTATGTATTCTGAGCACCTGTAAAATAATGAGTTAAATAAGAGAGCTTTGACTTTCCAATTCCAAATTGAATTGAGAAGGCACTTACCGATCTTAACTTGTTATAGAACCTCAAGTTGACGTGAGAGATGATTCAGTAACAAAAAGATGTTTATCAATTTTACATACCTTATACATACCTCCAGTAAATATCCTGTGGGCAGTGACCAATTGAAGTGACCTCTTTTTGGTGTAAACGCCATGCAAACAAAATCTGCCGCTGAAATCTGATTTCTGTAGCAATAATGTGTTGCAGCTATTTCTTTACACTATTTGTGTACCAACAACATTATAAATAGATAGACTTCATTTTGTATGAATGATCAGTTCATTGAAACAGGTTCAAAATGCTCAATACACCAAAAAATGTTCCTACTTAAAACAATATTTACAGTAGAATAAATGAGGCATACCTAATAACTGAAGCAAAACATCAGAAGGCTTTCCTTTTCATTCGGTATTGTAAAATAATTAATTTTGTGGTCCTTACTGCAAAGTTAGGTCAACATAATTAAAGAAACCCGACTAAATGAGAACCCCAGTGTAATTAATTGTTCGGCCTACAAGTTTCGGTTGACGGCGTTCCTGAAAATGCTGAACATTCTGATTATTTTCGGACTAATAATAAATAGAATAATGTGTTCAAAAAATAGCGTTAATATCTAAAAAGACTACCTCACCTTTTGCAAACGTTTGTACATTTACACAGACAACTGTATGAATTAAGATTTAAAAATCACACAATATTTTTTAAAATATCAAACTAACTCAACTTTCAATAAATGTAGACTGTAGCCATGGTTCAAACGAATGGCCTCAGTCGCCAATGGGCGTGGGTTCGACCCCAGCATAATACCACCATTTGTGTGTTACACACATTTTTTGCCCTGAGTGTTTGTAATTATAAATAAATAATATTTTAAGTATGTAAGATAAATTAAAATATCTGTCTACTCAGTGTGTCTCATAGATAAATCGTGTTTCAATATAAACACATTTAAATAATAAGGCAATTCTCACCTGAACCTGAACCTGAACCTACTCAATTAGAACTCTTTTTACCTACCATTAATTACCACACTGGTATTCTTATTTCTGTTCGGTAAGAAAATATAATATTTATGTAACTACATAAAATATGATTTATCAATATTTGCAAATAGGTACTTAGGAAAATTTAAGATTGAAACGGCAAAATGTGTTGAATGTGTAGGCAGATATTAGGTATGCAAATATCTTCCTGCTGTTTTTATACCATCTACGCTTCTGAAGCTTACTTTAAGCGCTTTTATTATGAAAAAAATAATTTTACATCAGAGCACGTGCGTGGATTAAGGAATTTGTATCAATGTAAAAGTTGTTTTAAAATCTTTATATATAAAACTGTTCCGTTACTGACTGAGTGACTGACAGACAATGTACAGCCATAACTACTGGACGTGAAGAGCTGAAATTTGAAAAAAACATTTTCTTAGGGGGTGTAAGAGAGCACTAAGAAAGGAACTTCCAAAATTTCCACGGAAACGGAAAATATTGGACTTTTTAGTTTGTATGAAAAATCTTATTCCTTGAGTGCATCGATGTGAAACTTGGTATAAAGGTTCTTTCAATGGATGTCTGCTTGTGCTATGGAAGGACTTTCTGAAATTCTCACAAGGAGTTTAGCGCGAACGGAGTTGCGGGAAAAAGCTCGTATGTAATATTATTGCTATTTCAAGGTGAAACTGGGCAAATGGAACTGAAAGAATATTTGATGGACGACTATAGTAATGTGTAATACTAAATTCTATCTAGAATCTCTCATACAAACAGGATAGCCCTGGAAATAAGATACAGTACTTGCACACGGTTAATGAAGAGCATATTTGGAGCTAATTAAGTCATTTGATACCTCTAAAAATCATTAAGTCTTTCCGGCGATAATTGAGTTTAGAAACTTACAAAAATTCATGAAATTACACTCGACATATCTATTGAGACTATAAATTAAAAAAAACATTAACGTTGAATTCGAAAAGTATTTTTGAAGCTTTGTAGCTTTTAACGTAGAAATAATGTATAAAGGCAGTTAAGTAGTATCATATTAATACAAATTAAAAAAAGAAACAGACTAAAATAAGAATGATTTTCTTGTAGAACATTAGTAATGGTGTAAACTCGTCCATTGTGACATGATTCCTTTTTCTGACTTACCTCTCATACAAACAGGATAGCCCCGTGCAAGGATTGTATAAATAAGATACAGTCCTTGAACAGGGTTAATGAAAAGCATATTTGCAGCTAATTAAGTCATTTGATAAATCTGAAAGTCATTGAGACATTTTGGCGATTATTGAGTTTAGAAACTTACAAAAATTCATGAAATTACACTCGACATATCTATTGAAACTATAAATTAATAAAAACATTAACTTTGAATTCGAAAAGTATTTTTGGAGCTTTGTAGCTTTTAACGTGGAAATAATGTGTAAAGGCAGTTAAGTAGTATCATATTAATACAAATTAAAAAAAAGAAACAGATTGCAGCTAATTAAGTCATTTGATAACTCTCAAAGTCATTGAGTCATTTTGGCGATTATTGAGTTTAGAAACTTACAAAAATTCATGAAATTACAATCGACATATCTATTGAGACTATAAATTAATAAAAACATTAACGTTGAATTCGAAAAGTATTTTTCGAGCTTTGTAGCTTTTAACGTAGAAATAATGTATAAAAGCTGTTAAGTAGTATCATATTAATACAATTAAAAAAAAATACAGACTAAAATAATAATGATTTTCATGTTTAATATTAGTTATGGTGTAAACTCGTTCATTGTGACATGATTCCTTTTTCTGACCTGTAATATTACTTCTATTTGAATTTAAAATAACTAAAAGAAATAAAAGTCCACTCAATAATAAAGTAAAGGTCACAATCTTGGATTACGATATAATAGCTACGATATCCGTTGGATCTGTTCCAAATAGGAATATAGTCTTTGTTATCCAACGGTTGTTTTATTTTATCGTTATGCAATTGTCTTCTGCAATTAAATTGAATGTTTCTCGTGAATGTCTTCATGCGCACTTTCCATCAGGTGGCATGGAAGACAAACGTCCTATCCTTACAATATAAAAAAAAAACTGTATTTCGAACGTAGGTTTTTTAACATTGAACGGGCAATAAATAATCTTATGCCCGTACGCAGCGAATTGTCACTGCTTTAATAAGTAAAAGGTATGATTCTACTCACCAAACACGTGTCTTAAGTATGTCGATGGATGCATATAATAATGAGGAGGGGAAGTTTATATATAGTGGCATTAGGGAAGGAAGTATATTATTAATTTCACCGATTTCACTTTCCTTTTGACTACTAAAACATTGATGCACAAAAACTTCACAGAAAAACCGAACAACATATCAAAACAATGTGCGAGGCGCCAAGTCACAAGAGTATCAATCCACAATATCATTTTGACGTTTTGACGTCTGTCAAAAAACAATTCGTCTTCGTTCATTGAAACAAAACCACAGACTAGCGCCACCTATGGTAACTGGCGCGAACAAACATATTACGTGACCTTTGTCCTCCATGTCACCTGGGCCCGATTCTGTTACTTTTAACATTATGTACGGTCACATACACTAGTTCAAATACACATACACTACTAGTGACGTTGTATTGACAGGATGTACCTAAAAGATGCATTATGTTAACATGAGGTAATTACAGAATAGGTTAAATGCGAACATGGAGACTACAGCACATTTAAGTGTGCGTAGTTATTTGACACTTAAAAGTACCCAGGACTGTGGTCAGGAAAAACAGACGCAGGCTTTAAAATTATTGCATAGTCTAACGAACTCTAAAAACGTAATTATACACAACTCTTTTTTAGTCACAGGCCCTATTTTTTTACAGAATAAGAATCATTTTATAGAAACGATTTTTGCAAAAACAGACTTGCTTTTTTTGCAAGGCAATTAATATAAGGCAAAGTGTGGTCACTCTAAATAATTAATCTATACCATTTAATAAAGACGACTACGTGCTACTACAAAACATCTTATAGTACTACGGCGTAGTATTACCAAACGTAATCAATGAAATCCTGCGTCGTAGTAGCTGTGTTCATCAACAGCGACTATTGGTAAAAAAAATTGTGCCATATCATATTTTTTGTACTGAGCGATACTAAAATAAATATGCAGGTACGTTTTAATTGTATCGAAGAACATAATATTTAAAAGCTTTTGAAGAAAAATAGCTAAAAATACTTAATAATGTTATTATTTGTTTTGAAATGGGGATAAACACTCTCTTGCAAGAGTGGGTCATTAATTTTATCATTAGTCCAAAGCTGTCATAGTCAGGGAAACTTTGTGGAAATTTTGGTTCCTCCTTGAAAGGCACGATTTTTTGTGTAACCCTTCTCTTTGAAAAGCTTGAGGGTAAAGTTGATAAACAATTTCAATACTGTATTATTCAAAATAAACCCGTAGTTGATTGTCAACAGGGTGTCCCGTAAATGGGTGATTCTCATATATTTTGTCTCATATATTTTATTGATAGTTGGACCACTGTTTACGGGACACCCTTATCCTCATAGCGACCTTCACTAAGATGAGACTTCTAATATCACATGCTTGTCTAAAGCCGCTAGGGCTGTTCTAAGTCTAAGCTATGTATAAAATATTAGAGCCAGATGGACATTGCTTTAATACCATATAGGAAATTGTATTCTCATTACTAGATATTCTTATAACTTATTACCTACCTAGTGAAAGTTACCAAATAAAATGTAGTTTTTTAGCAAATATTATATTTTGTTAGTTTATGGTTTATGAAATCATTGATTTGTTTTAATCAACAATTTAATGAATTTAACCTGTATTTTTTTTTAATTTAAAATAACAAATATTGTTTAACTATTATTACTTCCATGCTGGACTAGGAGCGAAAGAAAATCAAAGAATGTGCCAGCTGCTTCTCTTCCCGAGCATACTGTAAAAGTCAGTTAAGGAACAGAGGTTTTATTGGAGATTTGTTTTGTGGGCGATAGACTGACCCCTTATCACTGCAAGAGTCTCTTTCCATCATTATAATGCCTACAAATCTTTTTAACTTGATATCAGATAGTTTTATAACGTCTTGTGTTGTTTATTCCCATGAGCGATACAGGCGTGAAGTTATGTATGTATTTATGTTGTTTAACTATCTCTTACCTTTTCCAAAGAAAGTTGTGAGTGTTAATTGAAAGGCCAAGATCTGAAAAAAAGAAAATAAATTTTAATACATTTGTTTTTACAAAAACATCTCGTGAAAACGTTATAAGGATAATAAGAGTAGCTTGTTTAATAATAGTTTTTGCTTCTATTATATTAACGCTCTGTTTTCAACCAACTTCGAAAAAAAGGAAGAGGTTCTCTATTCATCTGTATGTTTTTTTTTTGTTACATGATATTTCAGATATTTTTGAATCGATTTTAAAAATTCTTAATTCATATGATAGTAGATAATTCTTAGTTGGTCCCATATCGTACCAAATCGGTTTGGTACTTCATTGAAAATTTCAAACTTTTGTAACAACATGTATGATTTCGGAGAATGTTTACGTGGATGACACTATTAGTCGGTCAAAGTGTTGACGTGAAGCCGGTTTTTTAATGCTCTGCATTCGTTGATTATTAATAAGTTGAGGAAACATCTCGAAGGTCCAGTGGTACTGTAGCTATGAACGGCTACTCAATGCGTAGACCGACCTGGTCCGATCTTGCTTTAACTACTGCAGTCGGCTTTGGGAAGATTCTGCTGATTATCTAACTAACTAGCCTAGGCGCGCGGTTTTACCCGCGTAACTTTTGATCCCGTGGGAATTTCGGGATAAAATATAACCTTCCTCAAGAGTTGGGCTATCAAATGCAAAAAGAATTTTTCAAATCCCACTTGTAGTTTCTGAGATTAGCGCTTTCAAACAAACAAACAAACAAACTCTTCAGCTTTATATATTAGTATAGATATAATGTGGAATAGATGTGGAAGTTTGGATGTATGGATGGATGTTTGTTCGTCAATCGGATTTGGATGAAAGAAATAAAGCAAAGTGATAGTGTGCAGTCTGGGATAGCATATAAGCTACTTTTTGTCCCGATATAGAGATTCAAAATTGCGCGGGTAAAGAAAAAGTTTATCAAATCAACAAGCAAATTAATCTTGGTAATAAAAAGTTACGGAGACGTAAGCATTTACGTAAAGATGCATGTTTGCCTATATCACAGAATGTTTTTTTTTCTCTTGAACACATTGAACCATTTATTTAATATTAACTCATTCAATAGCCAAAAGCCAAAGCTGTTAGCCAATTTATTCATCACTTAAGATACTTCATCATGGTTTGCCATTATGTATACATACCGAGCAATGTTTGAATAACTCTTGGAGTGTGATAGAAATAATGAATTATTTAATGATATCATACGCATACATTTTGTTACATAGTACGCCAACACTGCGTGAAGGATATATTTCAATTCATTAAAAAATTAATAAAAATTGAGACTATGGTGAATTGTCTTTTCTATCTTAAATAAATGGTTGCAACTTTAGTATTATAATCGTAAAATCGTATTTTGTATTTATTTATTTTGTGTACTTTTAATATTATATTTTTATTTATTGGTATTACTTATAGAATTACTCATATTATGGTGGTAATTATTCATTTGAGATATCATTGTAAATAGTAATGTGGATATAAATTAATTCTCAATTATAATCTTAACAGTCACGCTGGACTGGGAGCGAAAGAAAAACGTAGAATTTGCCAGCTGCTTCTCTTCCCGGGCATACTGTAAAAGGGATAGAGGTTTTAAGGACGTTTTTGTGGGCGATAGGCTGACCCCCTGTCACTACAATAGTCTCTTTCCATCTTTATAATACCTCCAAATTTGTCAAACGTGACATCAGATGGACTTGTAACCTCTGGTGTTCTGTCTACCCTATAAGGGATACAGGCGTGACGTTATGTATGTATGTATGTTGTATTATTTTAATGCCTTGCTAATTTGACAAAAAAACATGCTAGAGAGAACGATTGAACGAATTCTTATTTCTGTGGCATTCATTGAGATTAAGGTACTTACCTACTTACCCAGCTATTCCCAAGAGATAACCCTAGCACAGAGCATTTGACTTTATTTGATTTAAGATAATTAACTTAAGTCGTAAAGTAGGTCGTTCTTCTTTTCTGATGGGAAGGGATGATCCCAAAGTCTTCTGTCAATGTTATTTCATTTGTCCTGTTTGTTTAGTGTGTTTTAAAATAACAGGAAACTATCTATCATTACTATAAAGAATCGAGATATTTTCAGCTAGGCTCCTAGACAACTGTTTTCTAAAAATAAAGTTTAAAAACTAAAATGCGACTACTATAACAACGCTCTAAAAAGTACAGAGCAAGAAAATAGTCTCCACTGATATATTGATGTGTTTTTGTAAATTATATTGATAGAGATATGTTGAAAGGATAGCCGTGATCGTATGCCGTTTTGATTTTATTTTATTATTATAAAGAATACGTTTTACTACAATAGGGCGACATTCGACCACGCTGTGTTCAATTTAACGTGACGCTATGAACCCTCTAACTAGCGGATCATCAAGAAGCTTCAAACGACTCATTTGTCTAACTATGTTAGACGTTATGAGGAAACAGATGATCATTCATACCCACATACACACATACAGTCAAATCATAACCCTCCTTTTTGCTTCGCCATAATCGGTGAAAGGCTTTAACATTGGTTTAAAGTAAATTATAAAAACGATAAAGTAATTGTCAGATGATGAAATCATCGATAGTAAAACCTTGTTTTCGTAGGGATGTGCTATGATTATTTACAATTTTTTTAATTACATATTGTTTGTATTCTTGCTGACAGTATATTTAAACTTCTTATTGTGTACTACTAAAGTGAAATATATTTAAAGAAAAGATTGAATTTCTATTATCCAATTTTTCAATTACTCACTAGAAAATTCATAAAAACACATATATCCTTTCAAATATCCAACAAAAAACCATAATGCCAACATAACAGCCTTAATAAAAAGCATTAAAAATAAAAGTACAACAAAAATACTTTATCTTACTTCGCGAAACCCGTAAAACACAAAGTGTTACAGTAACATCGTAAAGAGAAGGATTAAGGTAAACTCGACGAAACCGCGTTAAGACTCATAATTTACTGACGGACGAAATGTATACTACGCCATCTTGTTAAGTGGGTGTCACTTCTTTTTAATAGTTTATTTTGATCCGACTTCCGGAAGAAAGAGGTTTTTTGCCTGTTCGTTATGTGATTATTTGGTCAATTATGACTCAATTTTGATGATTTTTATTTCATTTGATAGAAAATATTTAATAGGTTGTCCCATGTAAATTTCAACAAAATCGATTAAGTGATTTTTGAAAAATATGAATGAAAACGGAAATGTATACGTAGATGACGTTTGGTTTCAGACAAAGTTTTGACAAGGAAAATTTGTAAGAAGTCGACTTTCAACATTATGTTTTATTAAATGAAAGATATAGGTACTGTCTAACTGAAAATAAAATGTGTAAATGCACTTACTATAATAATAAACCTGAAGGCCTTGTTTGTTCAACGTGCTCATCCAAAAAACTACTTGTCAAATTTGAATTAAATTTACTTATTTTATAGCCCATCTCATGAGGAAGCTTAAAGCTTATATTAAATCAAGATAGTGTTATAGAAACATGAATTGGTTATGAAAAAGAAAACAAATGTTTCATTCGTACCATTCTTTCTAGCCACAAATAAGTTAAATAAAACACTTTTTAACCGGATTTATCGCGTATATTTACATTTTAAAGGAAACTGAGTAAGCCTGGGCCACAGGGTTAACAGGTTGACTTTGGTCTAAAAAAATAGCTTATTTTGTCCTTATTCAAAATACATAAAACCCCTAAAAATGTAGTGAGGGAGAAACAAGTTAATTCAAGATATGGAAATCGCTGTCATGGGTTTTTAGTGTGGATGAATAACTCATAATATAATTGAAAATACGCTGAGTAAAATTAATGAAATATTAATGAGAATCATTATAAGGTTAAATGAATGTAAACTAACCGCGTTAGTTTTATTTTAAATAATTATTTATTAATTAAAATAGGCGAAATTCTTTATTAGGTTTGGCAATACTGAGTGAATGAAGACCGAAACTATGGTAATTGACTCGTTCAGTAAGTCAATCGATCTATTTGTTCACTCGTTTGTTTGGTTTCTTTCCTTGCGCTTGAGTATTTTCATGGTTTTTCTATTTTTAACGACTTCAGTTATTCATACGGACTTCACGATTCTTCTATAAACGACTATTTTGTGCTTGCCTACTGGATCCCGAGAACCCGCATTACAAGACGATTTTTGGTTTTTGTCATTGGACTTCTGATTTTGCATTTCGACATGGATCGCTGTATTAATTGTGGCATTGCGTTTAGTCGCTGTGCAGCTTTAGGCAGACGAGCTTTAGATGAAGAAACGCGTAATGTTATTCGTCAATGTCGTACACCCGATATGGTAAGTATTTTCCTGTTTGTATCTTTTAGTTCTTCTCTGACAAATATGTTTCATGTTAATTGATCTGCATAAATAATCATTTGAGTGAAATATTAACTTTTTTGCTGTCCGCTCTATTTGGGATATTATAGATCTCAACAATAAGAAAAAAAATAGCTTTCGAAAGTGATTCTAAGCTCACTTATCTTCTGTGTATACCTATAGACAAAATTATGGATATCTCAATTCCTCAACACTGGTTTGTCTTGAAAATTTTGGTGATGAAACATGATTATATTTTAAATAAAAAAAGGCAAATGTCAAGTTGTTAACACCGTGGCCCAGAAATGTATGGAGCAGGTTCTGTCTCCTTTTGACTCGACGTTTCGGTGTCTTTGCAGACCCCGTGGTCACGAGCGACTGACTGAGTTAAAATGTAAATGTACGCGATAAATCCGGTTAAAAAGTGTTTTATTTAATAGTATGAATCGCGAAAACTTAAGACAATATCACAAATAAGTTACTTAATTTAGCCATTAATTAATTACGCCAAACCTTATTTTAAGCAATCAAAGGAATAAAGTTGAATATGGTTTTTTATTGTGTGTATTGTGTATTATTAACCATGGGTTTATTTATCCTTAGCAACTTTGTCCGTTCTACACTCGTAGCATCTGACCCTGTGAGTATTTCTTCATAAAATATAGTCTTTAATACTTCCACATAATGTTGCTTTCTGATTGAACATTTTGAATAGGTTTATTAATTTTCGAGTCAATACAATCAGATCTTTTCACTCCGTATTATCAGAAAGTATAGATCAGTACATTTAATTCAGTTTAAATAAATCTTTTACTGTTTACCATCAAAATTATTTGTGAAAAGACGGCATCATCGTTGAAGAGTGATTTATGTCAAGTAACACAGAATTTGTTAGAGGAAATTAGTGTAGATGTACATCGTTGACAACATATTACTATATGTATTTACTAAAAGTAACATAAACTTATTATAAATAAATAAATAAATAATTATACAACATACATGCCTAGGTAATATTAATTCCGTTATTTTACGATACCTTTTAGTGGTGTGAGTGCATATACATAAACTAAATGCACAAATGTATGTGTATTTAGTTTTTAACAATAAACTGCTGATTTAGCAATAGCACACATGACGAAGTGCCTTAATTTATGTGTTATAACCATACTTTGGCGCTTACTTAATATGTTTCAAGGTGTTACAATTAACCAATTTGACACCTATCAGCGGTGGACTCGCTTGGTTGATTATGGCTTAAAACCTCTCACTAAAGGGGGCGGCCCCTAGCCTTGCAATCGTCTCACAAGGGTTTGTGATGATAATATTTAAAAAAGCATTGATTAGTAAATTAATTGTGCAAATTAACTTTAGATTCAGGCAGTTTTAATCACCTTGATCGCTTCGTATTTCACTTACATTAACAGCCGTTACATAATACTGCATAGGTAAGCCTGAGCACTTACATTAAGTGGGTCTAAGTTTAATTGATAAAGGGCAATATCAGTCCGTTAAATTACGGAATGGATAGGCTATTTGATACCGATTACAGTTATTAAATTTACTGTCTATTATTGGTGATAACAATATGACACTTATGCTTAAGCTCAAAATCTAAAATCAAACACTTTTTAATCGGATCATATTTATACTTCATATTTTAACTCTACGTTTTGGTGTCTTTGCTGACCCCGTTGTCACGAACGACACCAATGTCATTCAAAATATGAGTTATATGCGATAAATCCAGATAAAAAGTATTTAGTTTTATGCTTAAATGTCACTTACCATCACTTCTCGCTTATTGGGTTATGCCAGGTTTCAATATTCAGGGTACTGTTATACTTAGTATAAAAGCTACGACCAAAGAAAGGTGCGCAAAAACTAGCGTTTCACAATGTTTAAGATGCCTCCTACAGAACTTCCATTAGTTATCAGTTTACCAATTGCAAGGGACATTAATTTATGCCAAGTCTATAACTTATTTCGCCATTGGCCAAATTGAATAACTTAATTATTATATTATTTCATTTGTAACTGGTCAATTCCATACAGTATGTGTTCATATTTACCGACGTTTGAAAAGTCTTTAGAAGCAACAAAATGGTTATTTTTCATACTAAACCGCAGCTTTAGTAGTAAATCTCGCTTAATTAGTAGATTAGTAATAGGTAGTATGAATGACAAGACGTTGACTATTGAAATTATTTATAGCTACGCCTAGTAGTTATTTCTACTGTTCTAAGGCAACACGAACAAATATTTTGATACTGAATCGCGATTTCCATGCTGGACTGATAGCGAAAGCAAAACATGAATGTACCAGCTGCTTCTCGTCCCGGACATACTGTAAAAGTCAGTTAAGGGACAGAGGGCATTTTCGTGGGCGATAGGCTGACCCCCTGTCACTGCAATAGCCTCTCTCCTTTATTATAATACCTCATTTGTCAAACATGACATCAAATGGTCTTATAACCTCAGGTGTTCTGCCTACCCAATAAGGGATACAGGCGTGAAATTATGTATGTATGTATGAATTACAGCATTAAAAAATTTAAAAACTACAAAACAAATACTTACAAAAACTGCTATGTTTATGCCGCTTATTGACGCTACAACTTACCATCTTCGTTAGCTATCCTATTATAAACAACCTTCAAAGAATAACAATGAAACTTAACCAGGGCCAAAGAGTGAGATAATCGTTTTTTCAACTTTGCATACTTGGTTTAATCGCGCCGCATCTACCCTCATTATAACTAAGACTGTGGCCTGCCATTAAGCTGAGAAATGCATGAAGAGAAGTTTGGAACATTAAATTTGGTTAGACTTGACAGTATCAAAGTTAGTCGCACATTGGTGTTGTAAGTAGGTTAGAGATGTGGTGCAGATAGAATGCAAAAGTAACTCTGTGTTTTATTACTTAAGGTCTGATTTAAACTTGGGTGTTACTTGTTTTAATATGTTGGTGTGCATGTGTTAAGTAAATTGTGGAGATTCACACGGAAAGTACAAAGACTAACTGCCTTATTTTCTACAATATATTCGTGATATTTTCAAGCGTCGAAAAATAGGTTATAGCGTATGGCAACATTGCTCAGGTTCTATATTTAAATAAGTATGAGCGTCTGTTGTTCGCTGCATGTCATGCTTGACATGTTTGTGCTGTTTTAGTATTTAGATTCTGTTATTGTGATTTTTTATGTAAATTTGTGTTTTTACCGCAAGAATAAACTTGATTTGAATGTTTGAATGTTTTCACTACAGTACCCAAAACCCACACATTATAAGGGTTCTCATTAAAAGACGTGTGACCTTATGAAAACTTTCCACGAGTGATATGGGAAGCAAACATTTTTATATGAATATATACAAAAAAAAAAGAAACAAAAAGTCAAGTATTTTTTTTTTGTATAACATAGTATGTTGCTGGCCTGTCATGTGATCACTCATCCAGACAGCTTCATATTTAATTGAAAATGTAACAAAAATTTCCACATTTTAAAATATGATGTGGAATGCATTTTCCAATTATTTTTTTTATTTTTGCTCATGAAAAGAAATCAGAAAAACAATATTTTAGTTTCTTTAGACTTCTGTATTTTTTTTGTCTTATTTCATTTTGATGTAACTCAAATTTGTTTGGCTTTTAAATAGATCGCAAGATAAAAAATATAGCATGTGAGATTAAGAAACAAGCGGCCATCAATGAAAAAAATTGCATTAATTTTACTTTTATCCCTGCTTAACGTGTTAGCTTATGTAATCTAAGGTAGGTACAATAACGGCCATTGCTGCCTGATCACTTAAAACAAATGTCGTATAAACATTGCTGCCACGCCGCATTTTTTAAGTGCAAGCAAAAGTGGACTTATTGGTGGTCAGGTGGAAGTGTCTTTGACTGTACCTTAGATTTTGTACGTACAAAACTTTTAATATTCTGAAAAATTCCAATCATATTCGACAGTTAAAAAAACCCTTTGAAATAAAACATGCTAGCCAGATAGTTACTCGCTCGGAATACCCAAAGGGCCACCAATTGAACCGATGGGCGTGTTACTTTTTATTTCGGCGATTCCAGCCGATGGCTAAACATTGGCCGGACTATCGGAATTTGGTCATCGAAAAGAGTCGACTTTTTTCAGTATTGGAATTTGTTACCTTTACACGGAACGAGTTTCGATGGTATAGATAAAGAAACTAAATAAAAAAGGGGATTGGCAGCTGAGATTGATGAGGTGATGTTGGAAAGTCTTTCATGTGATTTTCGTGATAAGGTTGAACTTTAAATTAAATAACTCGTACGTATTTTTCTAGAGACTAAGTGTAGGTAACGCTCTTCAGAGCATATAGCCAGTCCTTCTGCACGTGCGGTCTGTGGGTGGACTACACGCGTCGGGCATACGGTGACCTGGGCGTCCAGTATAATAATGCTTTCAGGATACTGCTGGGGCAGCCGCGATATTGTAGTGCGTCTGGCATGTTTGCGCAGGCAAATGTGGACGGATTCGAGGAAATCATGCGAAAACGCTGTGCTCCCCAACGATGTCTTGATACGGTATCTTGAAGGGGGATGACCCCCTTTTTCAAAGGTGAATGAAGATGCACAAACCTTGCCGTTAATGTTTTTACTCACACTAGTATATCAGTTATTGCATCTACTTACTAAAACGGTATTCCATAACCCTATGTGTGATAATTTCTAATAATTTTATTTTATTTTCATATTTTGCTTCTATGCTGGACTGGGAGCGAAAGAAAAACATAGAATGTGCCAGCTGCTTCTCTTCCCGGGCAAACTGTAAAAGTCAGTTAAGGGACAGAGGTGTTATGGGAGGCTTTTTTGTGGGCGATAGGCTGACCCCCTGTCACTGCAATAGTCTCTCTCCACTATTATAATGCCTCTAAATTTGTCAAACGTGACATCAGATGATTTTATTACCTCTGGTGTTCTGCCTACCCCATACGGGATACAGGCGTGAAGTTATGTATGTATTTCATATTTTTAATTTTATTGATTCATTTTATTTTAAATACTTAATAATGTTTTTAAGTTTTTGCATTAATAATGCTAAATTATTCTTAAATAAATTTAAAATGTGATTAATAAAAATCACCCAGCCAGGACTCGAACCTGGGACCTCTCGTTTGCCGGACGAGTGCTCTTCCACTGATCTACCGGGCCTGGCGGTATGCCTCGAAATTACTTACCAAATTTTTGTTTTTACGTTATATTGCTAACGTAGCTCCATCTTATGGTATAGCTTTGCAGCTAAGACCACCCGAGACCAATTTCTTTTCAGAAATTGTGAATCCCAGTTAAAGTGAAGCATTGCAATGTTTAATAATGTTTTTAAGTTTGTGCATTTAAAATGCTTAATTATTCTTAAATAAATGAAAAATGTGATAAATAAAAATCACTCGGCCAAACTCGAACCCTGGTCGGATGATTATTATTAAATTAAGTCATAATTAATTAAATTAAGTCAAAACATCTTATGTAAAACACCTTTATGCGAAGTATGACAACAATGATAAAGAGATTTTAAAAGGGTGATAATTTATGAACTATTAAGATTGATGATATCTTGGAAAGTATGCACTTTTGTACCACATATTCTTTCCCAAAAAGTATTATTTTTAAGTAAGGAATAAAACCTCAAAGTCATGGCATATCAAAAAGGACACCTTGTATACTCGCAGTAGGAATTAAATTTATTAAATTTGTTGATAGCGCGATGTAGGAAATCCATCGTGTCGTCATAGTCGTAGATTCTATGAAACGTCGCTAGAAGTTGCTACACTATCATTAAAAAATGTTTGAAATCCTACAGGCCTGCGTGGGGAAGTAAGTGAATACGAGTTAAATCATTATTAGAAACGTGCAAGCTACTGCAAGAGCAAGCCTCTGCATACCATTGACAATCAAGTGGATTGTTTCCGAATTTCCTGGCATAAAAAATATTGATGGTAATATTATTCAATTGATATTTCCTCGTCACCCAGGGGAGAGTCTCATATCAAAGCAGTGGGCTCATTACAAAGAGTTGTGATGATGATGATGAACTATACAGTGTGGAAAATAAATAGTGGCCCTGGAGGGAAACTGCCTTAAATCCTATAGTTAGCTTATTTTACTTTAAGGAAACATTCCTTTATTTTTAAAAAGAAACAAAACTGCATTCTCACATTTTCTTAAATTTGCTTGTAACACCCGGGACTCGAAACAGTAAAAAATTAAAAAAATAAAGATTCGTTATTTTACTATACTAGTCGATAGGATAATTGTTCAGGATAAAAATTCTCTAACAAACATTTGGTCTTACACTCGTCTGTCGTACAAGATATCCATGAAAAATAACTACAGAAGTTTACATACATTACCTAGTACGGTTCTTTTTCAACAAGTAAAAGACACGTTATAATTCTCTTATCTCTCTAACATTCAAAGAATGAAGTTCAATTCATTCGTATGAAGTACTAGCTATCAAGAACAATTCGACTTATTAGAAGCTTTCTTTGCAAGCAACAAGAACTGCGATTTAGCTCTACAGTGGTATCGCGAGAGGTATCCAGATAGACAAATACCATCAAGAAAAGCTTTGTCGAGAATGGTGAAAAATTTTGTCAATATTGGAAGTTTCAAAAAACGTTTAGGACGCGCACAGCAACAAAATCTAGACTTTTCGGATTATCCTGAACAATTATCCTATCGATTAGTATAGTAAAATAACGAATCTTTATTTTTTTTAATTTTTACTGGTTCGAGTCCCGGGTGTTAAAAGCAAATTTAAGAAAATGTGTGAATGCAGTTTTGTTTCTTTTTAAAAATAAAGGAACGTTTCCTTAAAGTAAAATAAGCTAACTATAGGATTTAAGGTAGTTTCCCTCCAGGGCCACTATTTTTTTTCCACACTGTATACAAGCCATATTTTCAGTTACCAACCAAATTTTTTTGACAAAGTTATTTTATTAATAGAAACTATTTTTCAATAAAAAAGGTAAGTGTATATTTACAAAGAAATTAGTATATTCGCTAACATATTAAACAAATCATGGTCACTCTTAATAATGAATAAATACTATTAACATTAAGACAATACAAAACGTCTTGTAGTACTACGTCGTAGTATTATCAATGTAATGCCGCGTTGTAGTAGCTGCGATCATCAACAGCGACTATTTGTAAAAAGTTTATGGTGCCATATCTTTATCTTTTTAAGTGGTTGATACTAAAATAAATATGCAGGTTCATTTATATTGTATCAAAGAAAATAACATATTAATTTGGCTAGTGATTAAAATAGAGCCCTGCATTTATCCAATTGAATATATGATAAATAAATAGTATTTTTTATTATTTTACCAATCTTTAACAAATTTTTTGCTAAGATAAGAAGAAGGGACTAACATTAAAAAGAGAAAATAAATATTGGCCCGTAAACAAATCTGTTAAACTTCACAAATATCGCTTAAACAAAACGGTGATCATTTGCATCAAAATTATTTAACACAATCTCGATTCTGTGCTGTAAATTGGCACTGAAATAGCTGTTTATTGTCCAGTTAAGCCGTTTAAGCAAAATGTTACAAAAGAGATGAGTGGATACATTACTCTACTGTTTCAAAGCTGTATGTCTCATTAAATTATAAATAAATAAATTGTTCTGCATATAACTATGCACACATGATCAGCGTTTATGACACAACTTTTGTGGTGAGTTCGTGCCCGTGACCACTGGCATCTTAAACAGAGTGTTAACTTATGTTAACGGCTGTTTAGTTAATACGCAAAATGGGATCAACAAATTGCAGAACTTTTAACAAAGAAGAAGATATTTCCCACCATTATAATGGAATATGTCAAGATTGGATGTGAAAACTCTTTTAAGATTAATATGATTAATGAAGGATCCGTACAAATTTACTCGAAATGTCAGAGCCAACACAAGAAATAGTTCATCAGATAATCCATACAATTGTACTAGGATGTTTGCGTTCACACACCGAGATATTATTATTGTTTTCTTTTTATTCGTAATGAATCAGTTATTCTTCTTATTTGATCTACTTAGAAATCCTTCCAAAAAGTTTTAATTTCTCAAACACGGAAATGCACAAGTTGGACGATTTGTTGAAAGTTCATTGAACCTTTTTTTCAGAAAAAAACTCTATTCTACTCTATGATTTCAAGTTTTAATGTAATCTGAACTTTAAATCGTTTTATTCATAGTAGGTCTTTATTTTTTAAGAATTGATAATGTTTGCCTAAGCCTCTATAAATGAATTTAAGATCCAAACATATAAATCCAAATAGAAGCATTAAAAGAATTTCGACAATATCAATCAGAGGAAATGAGGCTTCCAGATTTATAACTTTCCTGAAATAGATAGGAAAGCGGAAACCCATCAGCGACGATACAACACCCCTCGTTGTAGCCGCGAACTGGCAAAAGGTAGCGTTTCAGTGAGAAACGTAATATGTTAAGATATAGACAATTTATTTTGTAATATTGTCTCAAATATTCACGATAGTTGAGATGTTTTGGTGATGAAATAATATTCGAGTTAAAATATAAAATCAATAACAACTCTCTCTTTTATTTTATTTTGAATAAATTTTATGTTGAATACAGGGCTGCTTATTAGTCACCGTCTAAATAAAATAAAAAATAAGTGTCATTAATAGAAACAATTTTTGCTTATGAAGATGTCATCATCAACCTTAATATAATGAGTTCATAAATCATTATCACCCTTGTAAAATCTCTATAACATTCATTCAATAGACGGGTGTCACTGAAGCCATACAATAAACAACAAAACCATTTTAAACGTTGACGAACGTTGTATACAATGTACAACGCAAAACGTTGCGAGCTGTACCTGTGCATAGCGATAAAAAAGGTTTACAAAATGCCACGTTGTCATACCTCGCAGAAAGGTGTTTTACATAAAATGTTTTGACTTAACTGAATTATTTTGTATGAAAAATAAAAACAAAAAAACAAATGAAATTGAAAAATAAGTCATATGATATTTGATTTTATTACATGGTCCCATTAATACCCAAGAGTTATGGGAAATCAACAGGAACACCTTGTATGCTAGCCTGCACTGTATAATGGGAAATATATTTTTGTGATGAAAATTTCACCACTGAAAGCAAACATTTATATTATAGCGAAACAACACTACTAAACTACCTTTAAAATGTGTTTTAGTAATACAATCTGGTCATATTTCTTTGTTTGGGACATCCATTTGTTAACAAATACACTATTGCACAGAAAATAATATGGCACATTATATATTTTTTCTACTGTATATAACATTGTATAACGGTCTGAAACTTAAATATTGGTCATTTTTATGACTGCGTTCCCATTGAAGTTCCACATTGGAATTTTGTACTTTTCGATATGTCAGTCTTTAGTAAAAAGTTCAAAAGTTACATTCGGTTAGAATTGGGCCTTCCATCGTGTCAAGTATCCGTTTTTAATAATTTTTTTTTTTTTTTTAGTTTATTGTTCAAAATGAAAAAAAAATACATTATAAAACATATGTTACCGCACCTCAAAAACCATTATGGTTTATCTGGGTGAGGTGAATCTTTAACACTATTACACTATTAAATTGTTGACATTACACTGTTACATTTTTATATATATTTTTTATGGCTACATAGTTATGAAATATTTTTTAAATCTACTACGATATTTAGATTCTTTGACATACAGCTCTTGTAGATTTTGTGGCATGCCGTTGATATATTCAGGTATTAAATATTTATCCATTCTCATTCCATACTTATTATTTACTTTAGGCAGTATATATTTATGATTTACATATATTTTTCTTAATTTCGAGTGTCTTA
Organism: Stenoptilia bipunctidactyla; assembly: GCA_944452665.1. Lineage (NCBI taxonomy): Eukaryota > Metazoa > Arthropoda > Insecta > Lepidoptera > Pterophoridae > Stenoptilia > Stenoptilia bipunctidactyla. The sequence goes on along the minus strand of OX101737.1, from coordinate 12,349,714 downwards.
TTTTTTCATTGAGCAAATTTGTGTTATTAGTTTCTGTTAAAATTAAAAATTTTACTTTGTTGTATACACTCATCACATTACAATATTTAAATAATTTGGTGTAATCATATTTGTATTTTTTTTTAATATTATTAGGAACAATTATTTTTAAGATTCTAATCTGTAAGTCATAAATATCCGCCAGTGTCGTTTTACAAGTCCTTCCATAGCTGCTCAGACCATAACCGATAACAGAGTCAGCTAGGGCCATGTACAATAACCGCAAGGTCGTGTATGGAAGTTTGTATTTAAGGATTTTAAGTTTACTCATTATAGATCTAAGTTTAGAGCAAACATGCTCTTTGTGAGGACCCCAACAAAATCTGTCATCGATCGTCAAGCCTAGGTACATGTGGTTTTTTACATTTTGTAATTGTGTACAACAGCAGTTATTAGAATTAGAGTGCAAACATAGATGGTTGTGGGCAACGATAGTGGGTTCAATGTCCGATTTATTTTGGGGCGAGTGAATATATAAATATTTGGTTTTCTGTGCATTTATTACTAGACCAACATCATGCGCCCATTTAGAGAGCTGGTTATAATTGTGTTGCAGGACGTGCTGAGCTGTCTTAATATTTTTATGTGCCATCAATAAACACGTATCATCTGCAAATTGGTATACAGAACCCTCAGTAATTATGTTTACCATATCATTGACATATAACAGGTACTCAGTAGGTCCTATTATGGATCCTTGGGCCGTGCCTTGTGTAGCTAGTAGTAGCTTACTGTATTTGTCTGATATCTTAACTGTGTTATAGCGATTTTGATGGTAGTTTTTGAGGAGATCTAATAGCGGGCCTTGTATTCCACTTCTTGAAAGTTTGTTGAATAGAATATTATAATTCAAAACGTCAAAGGCTTTACTAAAATCTATAAGTAAGACAAGCACATGAAGTTTGTTGTTTAGGTATGAGTTGACTTCATCAGTGAACTTTCTTAACAGTTCTGTTGTACTTTTTTTTCTTTGAAACCCATATTGTTTGCATGTAATTATATTATTTTCTGTTAAATATTTATTTATTTTATCTCCTAAAAACCGCTCAATAATTTTGTCAATGCAAGATAGTATTGTAATTGGTCGATAATTATTAAAGTCAGTACGCTTCCCTTTTTTATGAATTGGTCTTATTACGCCTATTTTTATTAAGTCAGGGTATATAGATGTAGTTAGGCATTGATTAATTAAGTGTGTGATGACAGGCACAAGGTAAGTTGAAGCATATTTAATGTCTTTGGCTCTTATTCCATCAAATCCGGGGCTCTTTTTGTCATTTATGTGTTGAATTATACGTTCGACCTCCTCTTTTCGTGCTAGTCCTATTCTCATAGATTTGTCTGAGTTATTTTCGTATGTTTCTGAAAGTAAAAAGGGCGTAGGGCAGTTCCTACAAATATTTTTTACATGTTTGTCGAATTCTAAGGCAAAACTATCAGATAATATTTGTGGATCAAGATCAAAATTTTTTAGTAAGGTTTCATCAATGCATTTATTTATTTTGCTCGTTAATCTATTAATTACTGCCCAAATTTTAGGTTGATTTCTAAAGTTTTTAAGAACCTCATTTTTAACCTGGCGGTTTCTTAAATACTGTGTGTACCTATTTGATTCCAGTCTCTTTTTTGTATCATATTTGTCCCTAAGCCATATCTTATATAATTCATCTCGTTTAGTACACATATTTTTAAGACGTTCGGTTGCCCATGTACAAATTTTACGCTTGCCTTTACACACAAAAGTATACTTACTTTTATCATATGCATCACAAAAATGTTTATGTATATAGTTAACTATGTCATTTGGATCGGTATATGTAAGAGGAATACTCCAGTCGATACCGCACAACAAGCCGTGCAACTTTTTATTATCTATTCTCGTAATTAATTGTTCGTCAACGCGTTTGTGGCGTGAGTAGGTCCAAGCTCCTACAATCGCACAACCGGTTATGCAGTGATCGGCTAGTACGATTTGAACCGCGCTGGTGTAAACATTTAGTCCACTTGCGTTGCGAATGAAAATATGATCAACGCAGGATTTACAGAGTATATCACCGTGCTTTTCGATTCTTGTGTACTGTGATATTCCCTTTTCAAAGCCTAGTTCAAATAAGGAATTTAAGTATCGTGTTACGATGGGATTACTTTTTTTAATGTCTATATTCATGTCTCCTATAATTACGTAATTACTTCTTATATTGTGCCGCGCGACTAGCGATGATAGCTCGGTGATAAATCTGTTTTTGTTATGTACGCGATCTGGTGGTCTGTATACAACACATATATAAATCTTATAACTACTACTTATGATTAGCTCGCCTGTAATACATTCGAACTCTCTGACACCTACATAAGTTCTTTTAAAGTTTAAAGAGTTGTGTACATACAATAAAATCCCTCCTCCTTTTCTAGAAATTCTTAGTTGGTGGTACATAGTGTAGTCAGGGAGCCCGAACATATCTACACAATCTTCTTTTATATTAGCCTCTGTTAAACATAATACGTGGATAATTTTTTTTGAGTTTAATACCATGTATTCTATTTCACTAAAACTTTTCAGGGTTGAACGAATATTAACATGAAACACTAATAAAGGTTCCGTGGATGATGGTAATGTGTTAGTGAAGTCATTCCAATTGTTACTAGTTAGTTCGATAATCGTATTATTTGTGTCATCCATTTTTAATACAAAAAGGTGTACCTACTTATACAAAAAAAAACTTACAAATTATTTTATTTTAGTTTCTATTGGATAGTGATGTTTGTTTATCATTTTTAATCACGTTTTGGAAACTCCGAGTGATTGTTTCGAGCTGTTGTAGTGAGTGTATAGCATATATTTTTTCGTTAGCGGCTTTTCTCGCTAAGACGGTTCCATTTTTGCACCACACGAAGTTAAAATTATGTCGTTCTTTGAGTTGTTCCTTCGTTTTCCATAGTAAGAATGCGGTGGATGGCGTTATGGATTCTCGTAGGTATATCTTATCGGTTCCCTCGTGTCCCAGGTCACTCGCTGATAGGCTGTTTTTTTTTCCTGCATCGATCCATACATCTCGGGCTCCTTCGCGTAGAATGACTGCAATAGGGGCATAGTCCACCTTTTTATTTGAACCAGGTATGATGCGGGGTCGGGTCGGGGCCTTTTTCCTGTAGACCTTAACAATATCACTTGTGTTTGTTTTTATTATTGTTGCCACATTCTTGACAAGTTCTAGGGTGTCTTCAGTATCCCGTTGTTTAATCCCACATACCTCAATTTGATTCGATAGCTGTGCTTGCTCCAGTTGATTACATTTCTGTTCTAGTACGTCGTATTTTAGGCAAAGATTTTTTAAATTATTTTTAGTATCAATGCACTGTTTTTCTACGGTATTCAGGTTGTTTTCATAATCCTTTATTCGCTCTTCGTATTCATCTATTTTATCCGAATAATATTGGAGACTGCGTTGTAGTTCAGTTTGAATAATATTTGCGATTTCTTTTTTCAACTCACGTATTATGTGCTGCGTCATTTCGTTATATTGGGTCTCCGTGTCGGTGTTCTCGTCCCCTTCATCATCTGGCATAATGCATGACAATCGTTTTGGGCGTGCTGCTCCTGCACAGGTTCTGCATTTCCAGTCGACAGAGTCGGTGGAATTGAGGGTGACCAGCTGATCTAGTGTTAGACCGGCACATGATGCATGCAACCACTTATTACATTGGCTACATTGTAGACCCGGCAATTTCTTACTAATCTGTTTTTACACTTAGAACACTTAACCATAATTGCTAGTAATCTTGGTATAAAACACTAAATGCGATCGCTCACACGGCACACGTTGATGACCGCTCCGAACGAACGAATGCGAAGAAAAAAAAAAAATGGTCTTATGATTTACAACTGCTGTAAATGGCCAGCCATAGTAGATGATTTGTAAATTTCGTTTTGCTGCATATAACTCCTTCGTGTCGCTCGTGACCTCGTGGTCTGCAAAGACACCGAAACGTCGAGTCAAAATTTAAAATGTAAATATACGCGATAAATCCGGTTAAAAAGTGTTTTATTTAATATAACTCCTTCCAGTTTTTTTACAGATTTTTAGTCTAAAAAGAAGAATTAGCGTGCAGAAGCCCTTTTGATTGACATAACTTTAAAATAGTTTTAAATAACCGAAAAAATGTGATAAATTAAAATTTCGTACCGCCAGGCCCCGGTAGCTCAGTGGAAGAGCACTCGTCCGGCAAACGAGAGGTCCCAGGTTCGAGTCCTGGCCGAGTAATTTTTATTTATCACATTTTTTCGGTTATTTAAGAATAATTGAGCATTATAAATGCAAAAACTCAAAAAAAAATTATAATAGTTTATCTTGCTGCTTGCATTTCATGCAAAAGAGATATTTCTATTTAAATAGAACTTAAAACGATGGATTAGTCGAAAACACGATTTTTCATCGTAAAAATTATTCACAAGCGATTACAAACACTCATAAAACGGAATAACAAAATAACAAATGGCCAAACACCGGACAACCTCGATAAAGCACCGTTTATTCCCAGAAGAACAGAATCGCGTGTGAATCGGTAAAGTAACTTTTTTGCATAAAACTCTCCAATTTTCGGTAGCCAGATAAACCGTTATCGGATGTATTAAACCCTTAATTGGATTTTCAATTAATTGGAAAACGCAATCGTCGGAAAATTTCATCAAGTTTAAACATGCAAGGATGACTACAAACGTGGTGAGGTACAGTGCTTTATGCATCTTTGTAGTTTAAACTGTGTTGCCAGGTTAAACATGACGTTTTGTTTAATAGATTTTACGTTTAAATGTTTAACATTTTAATGAATGTCTAAAATCGTAACTTGCATTTAACTATGACCTAGGATCACCTATCAGATCTTTCTCTTAATATTTTTATACGTAATAGAGTTAGTGAATATTTGAGGTCCTATATTTTATCATAAGTTATATTACAACTACCTATTTCTAAACACAAATACAATACGCAATCATTAGGTTTGTGTTTTCTTTTTAATATTCCCTGCATTAGTGAAGAAAATAGATTTTTTTGGATAGCAACAAAATTCCCAATAAGCATAATAATATGAAAATTATAATTCTATTCTCGTGAAAAAAATATTGCAAACTCAGTCTTATTTGAAATACTACTTTATTGGCTTTTGTTTAACATTACCAAACAATGATCAAATATATTAGTTCATAACGTTAATAAATAAACAAATGTACTAATATTTTATTATTTTAAAGACTTTAAAGACAACTAACATGGTTTTTATATTTCATAGCAACTAATAAGTTCTCCGATTGCATCAAGACCAGTGGCCTTACCCTTGAAATCAGTTCCAATCTCACGCAATCCCGATCTCGAAACAGTTCCAATTCCAATTTGACACATTTTGGTACTCTTGAAGAAATCGAGTTCACTTTCGGATTGAAATTGAGAATCGAGTTTACTATCGACCACAAGTGTGGCAGATTTTTGAAACTATTTTCCCACAGAAATAAAAATGAATAATTATCGCTTAAAATTATACTTTTAAGAAGGGGAGCATGTTTATTCATAATAAATGTTTATTCTTGGTATATAAAGTTCAAAGAAATGATTGCTTTTTGATTTATAATTTTAATAATACCTTATCTTATAGCTGAGTACTTATGTCAGACGTCATACTGTTGTCGTTGTATGATATGTCAAGGAAAGTACTTGGAGCGCTTATTTGAATTTTTCCAAAGGTATATTTTAAAGTGTTTTCTCTCTGCAAAATATGAGTAGGCCTACACATCTTCAACAGGAGCTCCTAGCTGAATTCCTTGGAGAGAATCCAGGATTAGCTAAGGGTCTTTTACGCACTGCTCATGCTAAGCAGGACATAAAACAAAAATGGATAGAAGTATCCTTAAAACTAAATTCCTTGGGCGGCGCACAAAAAGATGGAAAAGGTTGGGCGTAGGTAGTATTATTGTTATTTTTATGTATCCTTAATTTTACTAAACATTAAGTTCCATATCCTATTTATAATACTCCTGTTATTTTTTAGTATTGGGCTGATAAAAAATGCGCATTAAAGAAGATATGTGCCCAGCACAGGCAATCAATGACGCGCACAGGCGGTGGTCCCCCAGATGCAGTGCCCCCACTCACATTTATTGAAAAAAAATTAGTTGATGTGATGGGAGGCATCGAATTTGCAACAGGGGATACACATGTTGCGCTTAATCCCTTTCCTGGGCGATCTTATATTCCCACTTCTATAGTGAGTATAGTACTTATTCATCTTGAAATCATTTAAAATACTATTTATTTCTATATTGGACTTTATCAAAAACATTTTTGTTTCCAGAATTCAACCCACACCACAACAGGGGATACACATCTATCCCTTAATCCCTTTCCAGGGCAATCTAATATTCCGATTTCTATAGTGAGTATTGTACTTATTCATCTTGAAATCATTTAAAATACTATTTCTTTTTATTACCTATGGACTTTATCATACACATTTTTTCTTTCCAGAATTCAACCCCGAGCGTGACCCAGAACATAACACCCAATCAAGTGGTTGTCGAAGGGAATAGTTCTGCCCAGGAAACATTGCCCAGCATTATTGATCCGGAAATGCCATCAAGTAATCTTGTGACAGGTTTGTAAAAGAATGTTGACTCTTATTGTAAGTTTCATTCATATTGATACAGAAATAATAATTTATATAAATTCCTCAGATAACCCAGAACCCCATGTCCCACAAAGAGACCGGAGTCCACTGAGGACAAGATCCCGCAGCAGACAGCCTACTCGATGTAATGCTGGAACATTGAGTGAGGACAGGCGGCTATTCGCTGCAATAGAAAAGGATAGGGTAGAAGCTGAAATGATTACAGCTAATGCTTTAAGACAGGCTGTCGATAGAATTGAGTCAGTTGCTACGGCTATAAATAATTTGTCAGCTTCAATCATTGAAGCTGCTCAAATTATAGCTCAAGCTATGAGTTCAAACACTCAGTGATAATATTATCTGATGGTAAAGGACACTAATTTACAAAACTTAGTTTCAGATTTTATCTAGACTAAGTAGTTATTATAAAAAATCGTCAGCCTGTACCAGGATTCAAACCCAGGACCTCTAGTATAGTAGCATCAGTATCACTACTATTAATTTTGAGTATAATAAAAACAATTTGCCCCACACATATTTCAATACAATCCCATGGGAAAGGTTTACTCGGTAGGCCACCAAGGTATGCTGAACCTGCAATATTGATTGATATATATTGCTATGTAATTAACATTACTTAATTGAAGGCTATCAGAATAAATAAGACTGATTGTACAGATTCTATATTAGATACTTATTTTTAGAGGATTTTGTTATTGAAATTAAATTTATATGAATAAGATCATAAGTTTTTGTTGACATGACTTATAATAATGATTCTATTCAAATAAATAAATACTATTTGACTGATAGATAGGTATATAAGATCTTGATTTTTATAGAAAATCATAGGCTGAGATGAAAGTTCCTTTTATTTGTAATGTTTGTAGTTATTGTTAAGAAATATTATTATTTTTGTTTTGAAAAAAAAGCAATATTTTCTTTTGTATTATGAGAAATAAAACAACTTTGAAAAGAAATATAGATTTTTATTGATAAATATTCCGTGCAGTCCACAGCTCTTGCACTAAATGTGCACGGGCTGCATTGCCCCTTATCAAATCTTGGCCTACAAGCCCCTGTTGTACAGGTACCAAAAGATTTTGTTGATTGTCTTCTGTGGTGGGTAAATAAACACTAAGGTCATTTAATTGCTTATTGCATATGTTGTGCAACACACAACATGCATTTATTATTTTGGAGGCCATATTGGGTTTATAATGTAAGACCCTATGACCTAGAAGACACCTCCATCTGTTTTTTAACACCCCTATAGTGCGCTCTATTGTGTTACGTGCCACACAATGAACCCGGGTGTAGTATTCTTCAGGGGTCCCTACCGTTGAATTTATTATGGGTGTCATCAGGTACTCCCGTTGAGGGTAGCCAGAGTCACCTGAAACAATACAAATAATAATATGTAATATTATTCAAGTATGATATAAGACATAAGTACCTATTTCAATATTTTTTTTAATATGCACTCAAAATATTTGTAACTATTATACAATATAAAACATTATTTGGCCAATATTTATATGAAAATAGATTAAATCTATTATAAATAAACTACTTACTTACCAAGTAAAAAAACTTTTTCACCTGTACCTATCAGATTGATAAGGTGAGGTTTAACAGGGTGTTCATTGAAAATAAAACTGTCATGTGTGGCTCCCCCAAAAGAGGAATCCACACTTAAAATATTTAAATCTGCATCACATATCTGCAAAACAAGAATCACATAAGTATTGTACAAAATATCTGCTTTTGATACAATCTATAGAAACATTCAAATCACAACTCACAATTAAAACATTTCTTGAGTGAAATCCTTTTCTATTATAAAATCTCTCCTCATTAGCAGATGGGCGTATAATGGCCACATGAGTTCCATCAATTGCACCAATCACAGAAGGAATTTTGTATTTCTCATAAAACCTGAAAGCATTTTTAGTTAATAATAGGACTGAATAGAAGAAAGTGATAACATAAAATGAAAGCTAAAATGCATTTTTTAACCTTTGTTTGATGGAATCCCTTTCTTGGCGCGTTTGAGGAAATTTAAGCCATTTCTTCACAATAACCTCATTATTTAAGGCTTCTGTTACTTCTTGTATGGCTCTTGAAACTGATTGCTGCGACATCATCGTCCCATGCGTAGTTCCCACTAACCGCTGATAGCTACCAGTAGCGTAAAAAGAGAGAGCCACCAGAATCTAGAATAAAAGACATGGTTAGAGAATGAAACTTTAGAACTCATGACTTCATGTAACTGTTTAAATACCTTGTATCTTGCACTGATGTCACTACGGCGGTTAGTCCTTGGCAAAAGCGGTTCAAGTTCCCCATACAGAAGTTCAAAAACATCCTTGTTAATCCTATAGCTCCTACAGAATTCAACATCGGGCATAGCAAAAGCTTTGTCGGCATATCTTGCCCATCTTCGCAAATTTCGCCTGTGCCTTTTGTCAACATTGTGAGAAGTCTCCAAGATGTCATAAACAACTGCCAGTCGTGCCATTATTCACAATATTTTTCTAAAACTTACTCGAACACAAAAAAGTTAACTTTTTGTAACTGTTTGTTCACGATCCGAAAATCTATTACAAACTCGATACAAAGCTGTCAAATCTTGTCAAGAGTACCAAATGTATGAACACGATCGGGCAAACTCGATTGATTTTAGTTCTAAAAAATTCCACCACAATCGACCTAAATCTTGCGCCACTTACGCATTCAGGAGTACCAAATTGCAAAATTCCAATCCCAATCTCGATTCTGAAATGAAATCGAGTGTCAAGAGTAAGCCCACTGACGTGCTATTTGTCTACCTCATATTAGACAATTAATCAAATCGTGAAATGGTTCCATTTGAGAAAACAAGAACTTTTTAATATCACCTTGCAATCAAAGACAAGACATTAGTAAAATACTAACAATTATTTGCTGCTTTTATTTTTGTTTTATTTATTAATTTACTATGGAGAAAAAACAGAAAATATACAATTAAAATAACTTATAAATAAAAGCATTAGGAAATGTACTTGAAGACGTGAGTTTATGAAGGTGTTAAGTGACATTTTTGATTTTTTTCATATTTTTGCAGAAATGAAGGTGTTATGTCCCAAACTTCATACTGCCCTTCTCAAAACATCGAAAAAATCAATAGGTAAAAAAAGAGTCAGGCCGTGAAGGTGATATGTAACATAAAAATATATTTGTAAGTCAATGAAAGTGTTATGGGTACTTGACACCCCATGAAAATCAAATAAATGCCATTAAATTACTCTTTTAGATTGCAAGAATGGGTTATGGTAACATACTCCATTAATGTACAACAAAACAAACATATTTAATCAATCATGTTCGTGCATGAAGGTGATAAGTACGTACTTCTCACCTTCATTTTCAAAAACCCTGCCTTCTTCTGAGTTCATTGAAAGATTGGCAGATTAAAGGCGTTATGTTGATGCACATAACACCTTCTTTAACAACCGTCACTGTTTTGTTTTGATTATCGGAGCGAAGTTACTGTGCGTATTTCTCTTGTTTTAAAATAAAAATACTCCATATAGTGGCTTTCAAATAGTGCAAAACTTGCTAAAAATGTCGAGGGCCAGGAAAATAGTAGAGGCAGCAATGAATTCCATGGAATACATGTTGTCAATGGTAAAAAAGAGAGGGCAGTTTGTTGTACTTGGACGAAGTCCTCAACATTCTCACTGAGATTCAATAGAGATAAAAAATATTAGATGATCTTATGGACATAAATCAATTTAACTAAACCAATCATTATTAAGATGAAAAGAAAAACACAATTTAAGAAATTAAAACTAAATTGCCATTGAAACTTTTTTCAACTATTTGATACAAAAAAACTATATGGAAACTTAAGTCCTAAAGTAAGCCTTGGTAAGCATGTGTTATGAAAACCACTACGTCAAAGGCATCCGTTTGTATCGTTTTCCAAAATAGATTGGCTAAGCGTTCATACGTACTAGCGGTTGACTGCAGGGGCGGCTAATCACACGGTCAACCGCTTTAGTATGCAGCCGGGAGGCAATCGCGAAGAAACCGCGTTGAAACCGCTGGGGCAGCTAACCGCACGGTTAACTACTTTTCCGCTTACGAATCGCCAACTGCTAGTGCGTACGGGAGATTAGACTCTAAAATTTAAAAAAAAAAGTTTTATTCATCACTAGCTGTTGCGCGCGGTTTTACCCGCGCAATTTCGATTCCCGCGGGATTTTCGGGATAAAAAGTAGCCTATACGGATTCGGAAGAATCCCTTTAAGTAATGGTAAAAGAAATTTTGAAATCGGCCCAGTGGTTTTTGAGCCTATTCAATACAAACATACAAAAATACAAAGGTTTCCTCTTTATAATATTAGTATAGATTAGACCATCGGCCATTTAGTGACGTCGCAATTTTGTAGTTCGGCTTTAACGAGTTGTTGATAGTTCTGAAAAACAAGAAAGCCGGCGGAAAAAACTTGTGGCACTCTTTTTCAGTCAGAAATTATACGAATTAATACAAATTTGTACAGTACAAATCGACCATTACATGAAAAAAAAAAAACAAAGAAAAGACAACTTTTTGAGACAGCCAATGTCATTTCACAACCAAATTGCTTACATAGTAGGTGCATTGAGCTATGGATGCACAACACGAACATGACAAACTGGGACCAGAGTATTTAAACGAGAATGGAATAAAATAACCTAGGACTTACCGCAAGCGAAATCTCGACTTAAAAGAGTTATGCGCTTTTTTTAAATCAGGTCTATGCTCATTTATATAATTTACAAAACGCTAAAACACATATCCTTACACTAATAACACCAGTTATAACGAAGACTTATTAAACAAATAATGGCAAGCAATCATAATTAAGTTAAGTGACAATGAACGATGCAAAACAGTATGTAAATGTTATTATTCCTGATATGCTTGTTCTGCATACAAATGATATACGAAACCAGAACGGGTTAAATACGAAATCCGAATAATTTCGCTTTATTGGAATTGATTCTTAACTTTAATCTAAAAATTATATTGACCAAAACAAGGTTGATTTATTTTGCTTACAGATAAGCTTACAGAGTTGATTAACAAATTAGTTTAGGACAGTTTTTTCCGCGCTTATTGAAAAATACATAGGTTTTTATTTTATAGATTCGTGTTGACCATTTTTTTTTATTACCTTTGTCCTTTGCAGCACGTGGTCAGCATTAAAGAACCTTACTGAACTAACGGTCATCCGTTCTGCGAGCTATGTGCCCTGCCCATTGCCACTTCAGCTTCGCAATCCTTCTGGCAATTTCGTTGACTTTGGTTCACCTGTGAATCTCCTCATTTCTGTTTTAAATCCGCAGGGAAAGTCCGAGCATACCCCTTTCATTTGCCTGCTAAGCCACTTTAGGCCTGTTTTTAAGGTCCATAGTTAGCGACCACGTCTTAGTGCCATAAGTCATCACTGGAAATACACACTGGTCAAAACCTTTGTCTTCAAATGATATCATTTATAAAACACCTGTTCTAAAAGAAACATTTATAACGACTATACAAAAATCGAACCTTAGTAAACAAAATATCGTTTAGCATTTGTTTTCGACTGTACACGGGAGTTCTAATTTCAGTAATGAACTTTGCAACTCAGAGTACTCAGCTACGTGACTTGGTTGAAGCACACGATACATCCTTTAGTTGAATAAATACGTATCATGTAATTGAATATTTACCCATGTGCGTGTGCGGTGAGACTGAAATTTCATCGTTTTCTTAGAACGAGAGGTAATTTAAGTTAATATATGTTGAATGGTAGTGGTGAATGCAGAGTTCAACACTTTGAAGCTTTGAGGATTAGAATATCTCGTGGTCTTTAAAGACTTTTGATGATCGATTCAGTCAGCCGTTTCAACATCAATATACTCTAACCGACTTTTACGTTACTAATATAGCTCTTTTCACGAGCTCAACCACGTTTATTTTTATCGCATAGGAACATATAAATTAAAAGTAACGTAAGTTATATCACTAGACCAAGACTTTAGAAATTCCAGTTTATTCCGCAAAGTTATTTCTATTTTAAGAGAAAGAAACAAATTTCAATTCCTTACTTCATTTTAGATATTTAATTAACAAATTTTGGTTACAATCTACTGCTTAATGCAAAAAAACAATATGGGATTAAATGAAAGACATTTAAAAACTATAGTTTACCTATTTCTATATAATTTTCTCCCATGCTGGATTAGGAGTGAAAGAGAAACAAAGAATCTGCCAGCTGCTTCTCTTCCCGAGCATACTGTAAAAGTAAGTTAAAGGGCAGAGGTTTTACTGGCGTTTTTGCGGGCGATAGGCTGCCCCCCATCACTGCAATAGTGTCTTTCTATCATTATCAGCCTCCAAATTTGTTAAACGTGACATCAGATGGTTTCACAGCCTTTGGTGTTCTGGGGTAGGTATAAGGGTTACAGGCGTGAAGCTATGTTGTACAATTTTCACTTGACATCTTAGTATCGTACTTATGCATACTAAAAAGAATTAAATAAACAGACAAAAACCGGTTCAACTTTATAATATTACAAGATACTTTCACGAGTCATTAATAGTGAAAAACTTAAAGGAAAATAGGCTTAGTGATCATAAAAGAATCTTAATCATTTCCCGTTTTCCAACCTTGAATAATCATTAAAAATACTGGGACAAGTGGAAAATGGAGACAGACCTCTTTCCTCGATATTCATTGGAAAATGATCCTTATAACTTGATATCTGATACTATCTTGAAGTAATTTGATTACTTGCACAAGATCGTTCCTGTATCCAACGGCAACGAAATACTTTTATATTGGCCGATACGATTTTTATGAGTTGAAGGAAAACGAAGTACTTTCATGCTACACTTTAGTGCTTTAAGTTAACGTGCCTGAGCTTTTCTGTATTTGTTGTTATTTATTTAAGAACTTCTTTAGTATGAGAAAATTTTACACTAAACTATATTATTTTATTTTAAAAAATGTAACTTCAGCTTTGAGAGGCTTATACAATTACAATTCAACGCATACTTAGATTAAACTTATGAAAAAATGTATTGTGATTTTATATTCAACTATAAACAAAGAAAATTAGCATAAAATCATGTCGACTATGTAAAAAAGATAAATTATGATCTAAATGTTAAGTATCAAAATACAAAATGAAATATCACTTAAAATTTCATCCATTAAATCATTTGCTCACTCATGCATTTTTAACAACATTATACAGTATGCGGCACACCATAAGCTGATGTTTCATACTTTTTGTACAAAATTATACGTGTTAAATATATAATATTTAGTCATGGTCATGAAATTATAATCCTCGGACAAATTTATAAAGTGAAATCCGGTAGGATAAATACTGTAGGTATCTGACTTGAATCCTTTTTAAAATTTTTAACTATCAGCAGATTTGGATATCGCGGTAGATTTAAATTTGGTATTGATTATTGAAACTCGTTGTAGAATTTCAACCCAAGAGGGACACATTAAATTACGTGTATGATTATACTTATTTAAAAATACTCTTGCAGTGAAAATGAGGATTTAATATTGAAGTCCGGTATAAACTTGCCTCTGACTTCAACCGATGATAAGTGACGATGCGTTTAAAATGAAACATCTGAGCTCAGGAACTGACTCATTGTAAAACTTCACCCTGATCCTTCATGAAATTCCAAAATTTTTGCTCAAATTTAAACCTGACAAAACCTTCTTAAAAATATTTTGAGTATATATATTTGGTGACCACTTTGGCGATGGAGTAAACTTGTCTGCCTCATTTTTTTTATGTCTCTAACTCAACTAGATTATTTGCAGCTAAATGCTAAAATACATACGAGTATATCCTACTTATAATTCCTCCACCGCAGCTCCTCGTTCATTACACTACACCGCTGCTAGAAGCGTGTTGCAACAATCCTGTAATGAAACCAGCTAAGATAATATCGCCAGACATAAATAGATATTAGCATGCATATGACTGTTTCTAAGTATGACCTTAATCACATGTGATTGTAAGCGATCATGAGGTTGAAAATGGAACATGAGGGTCTGGGGAAAACGGTATCTTTGAACAATCTTAAACGGTCTCCGTAGTGCAGTGGTCTAGACACTACTAGGTAAATCGTGTTTCGAACCCGCGACCGGGTTCGAAACCCGCACGGAACAAGAAAAAATAATGTTCCAGTTCTGGGATTTTATATATTTGTGTATTTTATATTTTAGGTAGTTCGCTACATGGTAGCTTTGGTTAGCTATGTAGTTGGTGTGAGTGTCTGGGGATTTTATTATTATTTATTACGAGCCTACCCCAACAAGCAAAAACGTCATATAAGTCCTGACCTGTATGACATTAAGATGGATAGCAGTCTTATAATAGTAATGAGATGACTGCTAGGTCGTATAGACATCTTTACTTTAACTTTTTAGTCGTGCGACGAATATGTCATAATAAACTGGTCATAGCAACGTTGGCAAGACTAAACTATACAACGTTCCATTAAAGTTTTAGCAAAAAGGTCTGTACGACAACGCAATAGTCATACTAACGTTACAGTCCATTAAACGTTTTCAAGTGACCAAATGAGGTGTTTGGAAAACTTTTATATGATGTTTATATAATGTAGCAGTTCCATACAAGTTTTACAGTGACGTTTATAAAACGTCGTCTATTTTGTTTTACAGCAATCAATTTGAGACACTTAAATGACTTGGTTGTTTATTTACGACTCAAATATAACATTCATATTACGTGATGTCAAGTTAACGTAATGCCCTGACTTTAATCAAACTTTTAGTCACATTTGAGTCAAGTTATGCCTTTAAAACGTCTTGGCCGCCATATTTACGGGACGTTTGATAAAATTTAATACGTAAAATGGAAGCGAAAAAACGTGGAGAAAACTTAATCGTAGTGGAGCTTTCAAAAGGAAAGTAAATCGGAATTTCCTTTTATTAAAAAGTACAACACCAATAACCGTGGAATTAGTCACAAATGTTGAAGGAGACAAGTGTACAACACATGAACAACAAGAAGGTTCAGTATCAATATTTATTTTATTTACTGCAAAAAATTTGTGTTTGATTTTATGAATTCAATTTTTATCACTAAATATTGAAATTATTTATGTATTTATATAAAAGTTAATTTCATTTTTATTACAGTTGACGTTGATAAAAGTGTTCCTAGTAGGTCCGATGTGTTAACGTATGGTAAGCTTTTTCGTAACGTATTACGTTTAAAGTATATTTATGTGAGTTTCTCGATATTTTTTAAGTTATATAATACAATAATGATTAAAAATTATATATTTGTTTTTCAGATAACTATACTAGTGATCATTCAGAGCTGTCAAGCACAAGAGAATCAATAATTGAATCTTCTGATATAGACGACGACAAAGACAATACGTTTTGGGAGGATTTGAAAAAAAGGGCTCTTGAATTTAACATTTCTCATCATACCCTCAAGTTTAAGCGGAATTATTAACAAAAGACTACAAAACATTGTTTCTAACGATCCTATAACTCTTCTCAGAATAAATGAATTTTTTTTTTTTCAGTAGGCAATGGTAAATACTGGCATAATGGCTTATCTTTGCATCTACAAAAAATATTAGAACACATTGATGACGTTCCAAATATAGTTTCATTAGTATTTAACCTAGATGGTCTCCCTCCTATACCTATACTTTGTCAAACTTATGAAAAAAGACATCTTTCACCAATTGTTGTTGGTATTTATGAAAGAACAGGTAAACCAAGCGACCTGGAAGCTTACTTAACACATCTTGTGACGGAGTTGAAGGATCTTCTTCAAAATCCTATGGAAATTAAAACAAACAAAGGGCTTCAAAAAATCTACATTTTTTTAATAAAAGCTTTTATTTGCGCTTTAAACCATGTTTCAGATAACAGTTACTTGAATATAATCATTAAAATGTTTTGTAATCTGCACTGGACTTTTACTACGATCAGTCTTTACCTGAAATAAATTTAAAAATAAATTATTTTGGTGAATATTGGCAAAATCAAAAAAAGGATTTTTAATTCTTTAAGGAACCCTAATAGTCAGCGGCAATGGCGTAATGTATGGTCGTCAAATAACCTTTAAACGATATTTTTGTCTTAACTACGTCATAAAGAGATAAGTGTGTGACAAAAGCGACAGGTTTTACACTTTTAGAAAAAAACATATTTTGTAAATAGAAAAAACATAATTTTGTTAATATAAATTTAATGTTTTAATCCAAAATTACGATGAGGCATGAAAATATGTATAGTATTTACCCCGGTATATTGTCATAAAACTTACATTCCCAATCGAACTAAACGTTATGAGAGATAACAAGATATGCATGTAAAATAATAATCACCTTTTATTTCCTATTTATTTGAAACAAAACTATAAACACGATTCGAATCACTAACAAGAAAATTAAAAATCAGTCTTACAGGTATTGTTATTTGACTCAAATAAAACCACAATATAACGAAACGAGTCGTTGTAAAGTTTTGGTGCGACTACTGCGCGATGACAGTGGTAATTTCTTAACGTTCACACGACTTTTGAATGACGATAAGTTCGTCATCTTGTGACTTTTGTATGACCATTAAACAACAATGTAGGTCGTATAAATGGGGCCCTTTTCGCGTTTAGCAAACGTTATTATAACGTTAGTGTAACCTAGCTTTTGCGAACTGTGCGCTGTAGATTACGTTTACTAAACTATTAAACGACGTCAAATTGTTAGTTGGGACGCGCATAAACTAAAAATTCCCCTAAAATCTAAAATCTGTGCCCCGCTGCATTTCGGGAAACCCAGACACCCATTGTAGAACCTTTTAACCAAGTTTCACATAGATACACTCAAGGAATAAGATTTTTCATACAAACTAAATAGTTCTTTATTTTCCGTTCCCGTGAGAATTTTGGAAATTCCTTCCTTAGTGGACTTCTACCTACACGCCCCAAGGAATGTATGTTCCAAATTTTAGCTCTCTACACCCAATAGTTATGACTGTACGTTGTCTGTCAGTCACTCAGTCAGTAACGGAACATTTTTATATATTAAGATTTAAAACTCTAGATCAATATTTTAAGCAAAACTAAGTACGGTGTAATCGTTACCATTACCTTATTCAGATGCGGTGGAATACTTTACTATGTGTGCGGTAATCAATTCAAATAAATAACTATTTTTTTTTTCATTTGGGTATAGTGTCATGAATTTGCCATTAATTAATTTAATGGCAAATTCATGCCCTAATCCTTATTCAAATGGTATTTATTAATTATATTTAACTAATTTTGTCACCGTGCTTTTGAAATCATAGGTACTGAAGCACGAAATTGGGTCGTATTCGGCGTAACACTCTGGTGACTGGTGACAAATTTGCAATACTGAAGGAGAGCACTCTGTATTCGATTCTGATCATAAGTATGTAATAAAAATGGGTATTTAATATTTCCCCAGAAATCCCTATGAATAAATAAAGAGACCTTACTACACTTTTCCCGACGCGCTGCCTCAGTCAACACGCATAGAACAGTGTTCCCGCCACACGCACACAGCAGTGTTCCCGCCACACGCACACCACCACCCACTAAGTATTTATTGTATTACGCTATAGAAACCATGCAATGCGTAATGAATTCTTTAACTTTCGGTAAACATCTACTCAGTAAATAATTAATATTTCTTTATAAATTTATTTTTTCTCTTCATGTATGTATGATCTTAAACTATCACGTCCTGGAATTTTGAAAGTGACCCATCAGTGACCCTGTATAGTATTGTATAATATAGAGGCTTTAAAATCAGTTTTTGTTAGCCACTGCTGAGTTTAGAGTTATTTGAGAGAGGAATTTGTCATAAGAGACACCTAAAATGAAAGAATTCAAAGTTTAAATAGCTCATTATCTGCATAAAAATTTTCATACAAATGTCAATAATTAAGAAATAAAATTACCGATTAACTTTTAAAAACATAAAAATTAAATCGGCTGGAATGAAACCATTTACTCTCTGGGGCTTATATCGTTATCCAGTTTATTTATATCAGCCTCCATCCTTTCATGAATTCCAATATCCTTGATTCATTAAATATTAAATTATGATCTAGAATATAGTATGGTGGGTAAGAAGTATACCATCCATTTTTTATTCCGCTTTGATATATTAGCTTTGCTATGATTTTGCACGTTTCGTTCCCTTAAAAAGTGAGTGCCGAAAAAGTGACGATCTCCTTTTTTTGAATGTTCGATATTAATAGAAGTTTTGTGTAGAATAATATGCAAAAAAACCTTCCTGGCTTTGCTTTCTACAGGGAAAATAATACAAACATACATAAATGTCTTCACGCCTGTCTCCCTTTGGCAAATTATATTAGTTTTAATTGATTATGTGACTGTTGGCAAGATTAACTTTAATAAATCCTGTAAAATTGTTTATTTATACAAATAAAAAAATCTAATGCTAAGAGTAGATTTTTTATGTTTCTGTTTCTGGTATCTCTGATATTATATTGTTCATGGCATGGTATTATTCAAGGAAACCTATAGCTTAAAATCTTTATGATTCAATAATTTTCAACTGATAATCTTTTTTTTTTTATCCAAAACACTACTAATTTCCAGTAAAACATAGTGTCAGAGAAGACTTTCCATTTAAACTGTTAATTTTATATTCAAGGTGGACCAGCGATCAGTTCAAAAATTTCTATATTCCAATGAAATAATAATAAAAGAAATAAAATCCCCAGAAAATCACACCAACTACATGGCCCCAAACTAAGCAGAGCTTGTGATATGGGATACCATGTAGCGAACTAGGGGGCACCTAGAATATAAATACATACACACATCAAAAAAAGCTTGTTATCACTAGCAAAAGATGGAATATTTTTTAAATTTTCCTGTTTAAAGGAATTTTGCTTACAGAATATTTTTTAATAAAAAAAATACACATTTTAAAATAAAAAAATATATTTTATTTTAGTTTTTATTAACCAAAATTGAATTAAAAAAGTCTTAATGCAATTTCGGATAGTAAATTATTGAAATAAAAAGAAGGCTTAACTAAATATTGTCAAAATTCATTATGAAATTGTTTTTATTTAGTACAATATAACACCTCCCCTGGCTCGAACACATGCGGCAATCCTTCTTGGCATGCTGAGAATTAAGTTATCCAGCATTTCTTGGGGTAACCTGTCTCATTCTTGAATTACGGCTTCTCTGATCTCTGGCACTGTCTGGGAAGATGTCTGACGGTTCCAAACAGCTCGCTTGACAGCATCCCACGCGTGTTCAACCGGGTTTAAGTCAGGCGAGCCGGCAGGCAGTCTAGCCTGGTAATGTCGTATTCACGTAGAGCAGCGTTGATTTGTTGAGCTCGATGTGATAATGCACCCGTATCGTCAACCATTATGAATCGAGGGCCATGGTTTATTCTAAATGACCTGACAATTCCATCAATAGCAATGGTTTGGTATAAAGCTGCAGTCATCGAGCCACGATACGGGATCAACGGCGTTCTAGCACCAATCATTATACCGCCCCAAAACGATACCGATTTCCCGCCATGTTGAACGGTTCCGGTGGCAGTTCTTTGTTTTTCAGCGATTATTAAAAGATTTGATTTTTAAATGAAGAATCTTAGAAAATAAATAAAAAACGTTTTATGCTAATGTGACAAAAACGAGGTCCTATTATCAAAGCGATCTCAAACTTTATTTGATGTGTGTATATAGATAAACGCCCAGAACATTTTTTTTTTCTGAGTTCTTGCGGGAATCTAACCCGCGACCACTGGCGTCTGAGGCAGACAGTGTTACCCTACCGCCAAAGTGGTTGTCATAATGAAGGACTGAAATTCATATTTTCGATTCTGATGATATGACTTTTTATTATAAAATTCAGTTATAATAAAAAACAAAATAAAAATTTTGGAAAACCCACGACGCGACGGTTAAAAAGTAATTGAAAAAGAATAAAATAATTTAAAATCCCCCGACTGAAATGATTTATGTGACGAGAGATAATTAACGTGAAAAGCTTTTTTAAAAGTTCACTTGATCTCACACTGAGTCGGTCATATTATGAACAACATACTATTCGTTTTCATAGCACTTCCCTACGCTTACCTATTCGGTGTGAGATCAAGTGAACTTTTAAAAAAGCTTTTCACGTTAATTATCTCTCGTCACATAAATCATTTCAGTCGGGGGATTTTAAATTATTTTATTCTTTTTCAATTACTTTTTAACCGTCGCGTTGTGGGTTTTTCAAAATTTTTATTTTGTTTTTTATTTCAAACTTTATAAAGAGCATAATATAGGTACCATACATTACATGACACAACACCTCGTTCCTCATCAGCCCTCTAATGTCCCCACCACCGCTGGAAAACCCATGTAGTTTATTTAAATACATAGTGAAGTATTATAATAAGTATTTACAACTCAACTTTGCCGGTTTTAAAGATTAATGGTAACATCCAGCGCCCCCTGGCGAGTTGTTACAGTAACACCTATCTAAGAACATTCACCAATCAAACCCAAAGCGATCACTGAAAGCCACATTTAAATCGGACCAATGGTTTTGCAGAATTAATGGTTGTTATTACAAACAAATGTTTACAGCAGCGCCCCCTGATGAGTTGTTACCGTTAAACCTATTTAAGAACATTATACCAATCAAATCCAAAGCGATAATTGAAAACGGCATTCAAATCGGACCAATGGTTTGCAAACAAATACTTACTGCAGCGCCCCCTGGTTCGTTGTTACCGTAACACCTATCTCAGAACATGCGCTAATCAAATCCAAAGCGATCACTGAAAACAGCATTTAAATCGGACCAATGGTTTTGCAGATAAACGGTAACATTGGCTTTTACAAACAAATATTTACTGCAGCGCCCCCTGGTGAGTTGTTACCGCTACACCTATCTAAGAACATGCGCTAATCAAATCCAAAGCGATCACTGAAAACAGCATTTAAATCGGACCAATGGTTTTGCAGATAAACGGTAACATTGGCTTTTCCAAACAAATATTTACTGCAGCGCCCCCTGGTGAGTTGTTACCGCTACAACTATCTAAGAACATGCACCAATCAAATCCAAAGCGATTACTGAAAACCGCATTAAAATCGGACCAGTGGTTCTGGAGATAAATGGTAACATTGGTTTGCACAAACACCCTCTCACCCCAAACGCATATACCGTCTCCGTTCCGTCGTGGGTAAAAATGAAGTCTAACCACGTCAAAGTCTATAAAAACTACAAACCTTAACTGCGTTAAAAGCAGAGTCAAATTAATAATTAAAAGCAGACGAGTAGTTATACCTACTGTTCTGTTACGTCGTTTTATTAACTAAGTCAGCGTGGTAGAATTTAGGGAATTAAATAAGCTGAAAAACTTGGTGGCTCATAGTGAGAGCAATCCTAATACTATGCACGTAAAGTATTTAAAATACATATAACATTCACAACATGATACGAGTATTTAGCTCAAAATAATTTGATTTTGTATTTGAGTTATGAATACTAGCATTTATACTTACTTCTAGACCTAACAAATTATACAGGGCTATTTTAGTCACCAGCCAAATTTAACCTTTATTTTCTTTGATATGATATAAGCGCCCCCCACGTAGGAAATGGTCCAATACACGAGACCATTTCTCCTCAAATATCGGGAGGGAGAAGGTGAGCGTATCTCCTTCTCCGTCCCCCGCTCCCCCTACGGCGGATCGGTGCCAACGAGGCGTCATCCTCCCGGCACCTCTCCGCCGCCTCCTTCTGGGACATTACGTCCTCGCAAAAGGAGGTCATGGCCGCCCAAGCCTCTCGACTCCCTAACATGGCTTTAACCACGCTAGGAAGCGAGAGGTCTTCTCCGACGGCAGACGTCAAATCGTGCCGCAGCCGACCTCAAGCCGGACACACCACTAAGGTGTGCTCCGCCGTGTCGTCGGACGCCCCACAATGGTGACACTCTGTCGTCACCTCCCTCCGGGCGACCCTGTGCAGGTAGTGACCGAAACAACCATGTCCGGTCAATACCTGCACAAGGCGGAAGGTCAGAGTCCCCCACCTACGCCGCACCCACTCAACGAGGACCGGACGAATCGCATCGATCATCCAGGCCCCGCTAGCGGGCGCGACGAGGGACTCTTCCCACCCTCTAAGGAGTGCCCTCCTGGCACTCCTGCGGACGCGCGCCACCTCCTCGGGACAGGGCAGCTCACCCGCATCCCTCCTCCCGGCTCGGTACTGGTAAACAGCACCGAGCACTACCGCCTCGAGTTCCCACGGGGGGGGGGCGCTTGCCAAGACGCAGGCAGCCCCATGGGAAATCGAGTGATACCCTCGCGATGCTCTCACCGCCATGGCCCTCTGCGGTTTCCGCAGCAGTGCCCTATTTTGGCGGTTGAGGGCATCCGCCCAGATGGGCGCTCCGTATAGGGCCATGCTTCCCACAATGCCGAGGTAGAGCCTACGGCATGGGGAATCAGGCCCCCCCACGTTTGGCAGCAGCCGCCCTAGTGCACCAACCGCCTTGATGAGCCGTTCGGCCAGCATCTTAAAATGCTGACCGAAGGCCCAGCGCCCATCAAGAATAAGACCCAGGTACCGCATTGCCCTCTTTAGGGGTATCCGGATCCTATCCACCATCAGAGTCGCGCCTCCAGGAGGACCCTGTCGAGGCCCGTTAAACAGAAGGGCCTCGGTCTTCTCCAGCGCGACTCTGAGGCCCAACCTACTTATGCGGCCCACCACTAGGGCCGCAACCTCCTCCATCCGAGTCGCTGACTCGGCAAACGTCCTCCCCTGGGACACTATAAGGGTATCGTCAGCGTAGCAGAATACGCTGACGTGGGGCGGTAGTGTGCCCCTCAAGACTCCGTCGTAGCCCAAGTTCCACAAGAGCGGACCAAGCACCGACCCTTGTCGAACCCCACACCTCATCGTTCGCCGCGTCAGCGACCCCGTCCCGTCGACGTAGAGGACGTCCCTGTCCCGGAGGTAGTCCTCCAATAGCCGCCGCAGGTACAGAGGCACTCCATGAAATCGGAGAGCCTCGAGTTAAGGAAGCACCCTAAGATAGATAGATATTTCTGCTATGAAGTCTCCATAACCCAACCTTGTAAAAGTTTGCTTTAGGATCACATAGTTAATGAGACAGTAAGAGTGCTTTATTTGTTGTCACAATCATTTACTACAGTAACGTTAAAAATTAAAAAAATCAAAATGTTTTTCTTGTACCATTGGATACTGAAAAGAAGGTTGAACTTCTTTTCCTAAAAGGTGATTCCAAAAAGTCGAACTAAGTTCTTGGATAGTTTTTTTTTGTTACGGGTCAGCAAAGCGTGGAATTAATTGCCCGAGTCGGGTTTTCCTGAACACTATAGCCCTGGTACTTTAAATCGTCACGTGACAATTTTTCTCGTGGATGGGCGCGTAACACACCTTGATCTTCATAATCACCTTCCACCAGTGTCATAGAAGACTATTATTTCATCTTTATTAAGTAATAATAGATAAATTATTTTTAAAAATAAATTGTTACATAAAATACACACAAGAAGAGCGATCTCCCAAAACGTAACACTCAAAGTAATGTTACGATACCAACAATTATCCTCATGAATTTTTAGTGCAACAAAATTACATCTTCATCCGACACATTTACGACAAGTAAAACTCATCAGAAAGTTTAATTCTCGTTTATTATAAACCAGGATGAAATGCGTAAAACACAAGTTGGAGTTTGCAAGTAAAATTGAGGACGTAAACTTTTCAGTTCCTCCCTAGTGTCAATGAAACCACGAAACTTTGTTTGAAACTTTCTGAAATGATGTAGCGAGTAACTAAAACCTGTTGATATTTTAGGTTACAGTAAAAAAAAACTTGAAAATCTCATGGGTACTATTTTTTTGTATATTTTAGTCTTGATTATATTTCTGAGTTTATTTTTATCTAGCAACCATGAACATAAGCATGTAAATATAATGATATGGCTACATTTTATAAACAGAGACATACATCTTAAACTCGTGAGGGAAGTAGATGGAGGTTGAACGAAGGAACATTTAACAAATATAAATTTCTCATAAAGACTTAGAAAAACTAACCAGAAACCAACATTATTGATAATAAGCAGTGTCAGTTTCCATTCGAAAAAAATGTTCACCGTTTTCACTTATAATTCAATACTGTGAATATCAAAGATTTATTTCAAATATTCTTCTTATTAACTGATATTTATTATTTCGTCTTATGACAATAATTCATGGACAGCTCAACAATATGAAACACTATGTTATTCAGATGATATTTTTCTATTTAGGCTGCATTTACTTCACGTTTCCAAAGCCTTAAACTTCCACCCCATTCGTGAAAAACAGAATCATTTCCTCATAAAATACAAACGTTTTTCGCCCCCAACTATATTTCACTCTACGTCCAAACTATCAATTCTCCAACGCAAAATAAGACAAAACTTTCGGGGCATTGTTACAAACAAAAAGTACACCGCCACTAACTAAGGACATCGATCAATCAACCAAGACATATGAATTTGTTCCCTCACACGTTTCAACCAAGTAAGATCTATCTTTAGATTTTGATAAAGTTTCAGAGGTTCTCTGTACAGACTTAAGTGACAGTATCAGATAATTAATCGATATGTCAGTTATAATCAATCAAATTACCGAGCAGACGCTGTTATTGGTCATTCTTAATCAAGACTGATTCGTATCCGATTCGAATCCTGATTTCACATTTAAGGATAACTCACATTAACTGATTTGGATAGGTTTTTCGTCATTTAATCGGATTTTAATTGGCAGTACTTATAGGAGTATTTTATTTAGTTCCGGCTGGGCGCTCTTGCACTGATCCACCAAGCTTGCTGAAATTAAAAAGGCTTGTACATCATAGATAGATAATGAATTTGGAAAAAAATATAAATAATTTCAGAGGAATGTAACGGTGTATTTATTGTTCTACAAAAAAGGTGACACAACCCTCTTGAAGAACTTTAAACCGATAACTTTGTTGAGCCATGTGTACAAGCTGTTTTCAAGAGTCATTACGAACCGTCTCGCACGCAGGTTTGACGACTTCCAGCCTCCCGAACAAGCCAGTTTCTGAAAAGGTTTTAGTACCATAGATCATATCCATACGCTGCGGTAGGTAATAGAAAAGACGGAGGAGTTTAACCAGCCACTTTGCTTGGCATTTATGGGCTTTGAGAAAGCCTTCGATTAGATCGAGACCTAGGCTGTACTCCAGTATTTGCATCGGTGCCAAATTGACTATGGATACATTGAAGCGTTGAAGTTTTTGTACAATAACGCCACTATGTCAGTCCGTCTTCAGGATCAGAATTTGAAGCATATTCAACAGCAGCGAGGCGTCAGGCAAGGCGGTGTTATATCGCCTAAGCTGTTTACAGCAGCATCGGAAGATATCTTCAAGGGATGGGCTTGGCATCAACATCAACGGCGAGTATCGTAGTTATGGCTGAGACTCTACAGGACCTGAATAAAATGTTCGATGACCTCAGTGGAGCCTCGCAGCGAGTGGATCTAAAAATGAGCATGGATAAGACGAAGATCATGTCGAACGTCCATGTTGCACCTGCTCCTGTGGTAGTTAGAGGCACCACGTTCGAAGTTGTCGACGACTATCTATACCTAGGCAATCCAGTTAGGTAGGTCCAACTTTGAGAAAGAAGTCAATCGTCGAATCCAACTCGGCTTGGCAGCGTTCGGGAAGCACCGTAAAATCTTCTCGTCCTAAAGATCGCAGCGTCTGAAGACAAAGGCTTTTGATCAGTGTGTGTTGCCAGTGATAACATACGGCACTGAAATGTGGTCGCTAACAGCTCGCAGAACAGATGGCCGTTAGGACAGAAAAGTTCTCGAGTGGTGGCCACGTACTGGGAGACGCAGTACGAAAGTAAGATTGGCGACCGGCTGGTGTAGCGGTAACATACATTGCCTTCTATGCCAGAGGTCCTGGGTTCGAATCCCGGCGGCGGCGGATATTTGTGTGATGAACACAGATATTAGTCGTCAAGTCATGGATGTTTATATGTTTATTTAAGTTTATTCTAATAAAAAATATGTATTTATTCAATATGTATGTTTATTTATTTCTTAAGTTTATCAGTTATCTAGTATCCATAACACAAGTTCTTTAAGAAACTTAATTTGGGCTAGATAATGTTATGTGAGTGTCAAAAATATTTATTTATTTATTTATTTAAGATGGACTGACGATCTGGTCAAAGTCACTGGTAAACGCTGGATGAGGCGGAACAATCGACGTGGAAAATCTTGGGGGAGGCCTATGTCCAGCTGTGGATGATGATTATGACTTGGATGGATCTCGAGACGCTGGAGAATGATGATGTGGTCTGAATGGTCTGACTGACTTAGGAAGTTGAGGCGGCCGGATAGGCCACGCGATGGGAAGGACAATAGCTAATTTTTACTATAAGGACTTGATTTGGTCTTCAAGCTTAGCTTTCTCGACTTTGAAATTTATTTCAAGGATATCACATAATATTGTCTTAAGTTTTCGCGATTCATACTATTAAATAAAACACTTGTTAACCGGATTTATCGCGTATATTTACGACGTCAGTCAGTATGAGCGACAGTCGCTCGTGACCACGGGGTCTGCAAAGACACCGAAACGTCGAGTCAAAATTTAAAATGTAAATATACGCGATAAATCCGGTTAAAAAGTGTTTTATTTAAGGATATCACAGGCAAATTCCAATCGCGCTATCGATTCGCAAGTGACAAAAGTACACGGAGTACGAAGAGGCATTAAGCTAGGCTGAAAAAGCTCCGATCCTAGACGAACCTGCGTGAAAACACGACCGCTCGGGAGCGTACGCAAACGGGAAGTGTTTCTGAGTAAACTAAACCGAAAGTTAAAGAATTGATTACACAACGCTAGACTAGCGTTGGCAATGATCCGCGTGCCAGGTCACGTGGCTCAGGCGTAAGTAAAGTAAATAGTAACAAAACTTTATTTATTTATAAGAAATTCTAGTGAAAAATTATGTACCTACTTTTATTACATAACTAGCTGTAAAATCGGATCCCGCAGGAATTTCAGGATAAAAATATGTGCTATTCCAGACTATACACTATCACTATGTCAAATTTCATCCAAATCCGTTCACCATCCATTCCATCCATCCGTTCCAACAGGAACAAACATCCATACATCCAAACTTTCACCTTTATAATATTAGTAAGATTATGACCAGAATCGATTACAGAGTATTCCTTTAATATCTAAAATTTGTCACCAGTCACCCTGTATATTCTTCTGTTTAGATTAAACTTGTACGTATCCTTTGCTTAATAGTAATTTTAGTGGTCTACCATTTATATTCGGAACCACTAGATATTTATGTCTCACTTTGTTTTTAATAAAATATACACACAGTAAAAGCCTACTGACCAACCAATAGCCACAAAAATTTAAACACTGGCAACCATGATTAAAAATACGTGTACATTTTATTGGATTGCCACAATTATTTCAAAATTACTCACTTGGAATTATTTAATTAATGTTATTTCTGTAATGTTTTGCTCGATCACATGACTGCATATAGAGAAACTTAAATAAATATTAAATAAATTTTTAATAAATTTTAATAAATTTATTTAAATAATTAAATAAATTTTTGCTTGGTGGTAGGATCCCTTCTGGGTCCGCCTGGCTAGCGACCACCCTTTATATAAAGTCTGCCGCCAAATGTTACCGCTCCGGCGGTAATGTGCTCCGGCAATATTGTATAAAGAGCCAGTTCCTTCCTAAACCCGTGTGCTTTCATCTTCGACCTCATCGTCACTTACCATCAGGTGAGATTGAGGTCAAATGCGGGTTTAGTCACCTATAAAAAAAAAAAAAAAAACTCATCCGAAATTAGTTAAGCAAAAATTAAAATAGGCGCCGTTTTTAAACAGTAGGGCCAAAATGCCTTTTTATTGTGGTTTTGTCGATAAAATTTATCATATTACCTGATAAGTAAAGCCTGAACAGAATTTGATAGAATTGAACCCTCACCCTTTTACCATCGGACTACTAGACGCAGACAGAACTTCCATCCGTATGTGGTAGATATTCCGAAAAGTCGAACTAAGCGCTTTGACAGTTCCTTTTTGATACGGGTCGCCAAGGTTTGGAATGAACTGCCTGCGTCTATTTTCCCTGACCAGTATAGTCCTAGTACTTTTAAGCGTCGAGTGAATAGGTTTCTCGTGGATGGACGTGTAACACCTTAGTCTTCATGTTCACTTAACATCAGGTGGCATGGAAGACAAACGTCCCATCCATAATTCATAAAAAAAAAAAAAGATTAAACCTCATTCATGAGTCTGTTTGAATATAATTTATTGTAGAAATAAAAGTAATGTTGGCTTACTAATGCCGTTTCTATAATTTCTATAATTTAAGTTATGCTTTTTGAGTAGAAAATGTTATTATACTAGGGTAGTATGAGGAAATGTAAAACTTAAATATATTTATTACGTTCTTTAATTTTTTTATATTACAGTCCATAAAGCGGATCTTGAAAGGTTCCATCTAGAAAACTTATTTATTTACATATCATATTTCTTCCCTGTTAGCGTTCTAAAACGTTTATCCAAGCATAAGGGCTCTGTTAGCCAATCTTTCCCCATCTTCAAGCTTTCAAGTTAATAAGATATTAATTAAAAACCAGCCTACATTAAAGAGACTTTCACATCACATGTAGATATTTAATTCCTTATTATCAGAGTATTATACAAAACAGTAACTCTTTAAAAGAATATTTAAATGCGCAACAATTCAAAATGAGGACAAAACAAAGAGTTTTCCGCGCAAAATTTTGTAAGCTCAATTCTGGACTATGAGCTCTAGTTTTAGTTAAGCCAAAGCTCCGTCACGTCCAGTGTCACTCAGACCAACGTGGCTTAACTAAGAACAAGGACACCCTTTATAACTAAACGTGACTTAAGTTGAGACCGCGGACTCAGTTAAGGATGCAAGCACATTGTATGAAAATGGGTTACTGAAAATTATGAAACTACCGCTCCGCTAGGTAAAGCGTTCCTTTTTTAAATTTGTTTGCCAGGTTTAATAACTGGGGAAATGTATAATAACATAATAACGTCTTCGTCGCATATTTTAGATTGAATATTTTTAAGTTTGAAAATGTTATGCATAGTGCCACCTCATTTCTCATTTTTATGATAAAGAAATTGCTTTGGATCTTTATATGATTTTGCAAGATCTCCGTAATCTGTCGTATGTTTGGCTAACTTCTTAAAAAAATACTTATAATGTTGAAAAATGAAAAATTTGTTCATTGACTCAAAGCTACCAAGACAGTTTAAGCCAAATAAAAAAAAAAAAAAAAAAATGTTACCTCCAAATTAAAATGGCCACACAGATTTTATATACTAGAACCTTGTCTATCCATTATATTTTATTAAAAAATATTTTTTTAATTTGTGTTCACGAGACAATAAGCAAAAAAAAATTGTCTTTATTGCATGTTTATTTGTTTGCTAAGGAACATATGAAAGTTCCGGTGTGATTTAAAATTTGTCAAAATTTAACATTTTATAGCTGAAAATTCAAATTAATATCGGAAGGCTTGTAGGCACTTCATATCGAAATGTTAAAAAGATAAAAAGACGTTCTTTACAAATTTACTAACAAAAAGAAACGTATAAAACGGAAGTTCTGGGTACGCCATGTTTTAGGACCCTTAAGTAAGGTATCTCATTAAGCCTTTTTGCGGATTAAGCAAGACAGCTTTGTTTACGGTATAAAAACTACTGTGTTTCATCACTATTTATAAATTATAAAAGATACACGTGTATCTTTTTGTATGAGAAACTTTTTGCTTGTTAAAGACACATTATTAAATAATAATTAGTTAGTCATGTTCAATAGACAGCTTCCAAGCAATATTCCAATTTTTAACAGACACCGATGTCATGGTGTCATAACAACGAAAGAACGAGTTAAAATTTAAAATTAATTGAAACGCATAAAAACTGACTAAAACGTTTTTTTTAATAACTTTTTTCCTCATTTATCTAATATATAAAATTCTCGTGTCACAGTTTTCGTTGCCATACTCCTCTTAAGCGGCTTGACCGATTTTGATGAAATTTTTTGTGCTTATCCGGTATCTATGAGAATCGGCCAACATCTATTTTTTTTTTGTATTTATATGGCAAAACAACGTATGCCGGGTCAGCTAGTATATGTATATGTATCGTGAAAGCTCACAATGTTAGAAATTCTATGTTTACACAGTGCCATAAAGGCATGTGTTGTGTTATGGTACTAGGCGACGTAGTAGGTAATATTGTAATACATTTTCTATTTGCATAGACTTCTTTTTTAAATGACTACCCTTAAGGGGCATGAATTGCGTAGGTATCAAAAGAGTAATGTTCATAGCTGACCTGTCAAATTTTTGACAAGTCACGAAATGTATTCAAACAACTGATCATTTAGTGCAAATAACAGCTCATGTTCGGTTAATTCCAAATCATTTACTTATAGTAGAAACCGCAGCAAGGATTTTAATATTTCACCCTCTCAAGTTACTCAATAGACTTGACGACCACTTTGGCGATGGGGTAAACCTATCTGCCTCAGACGCCAGTGGTTGCGGGTTCGATCCCCGCACGGAACAAGAAAAAAAAAAATGTTCCGTGTCTGGGTGTTTATCTATTTATGTATTTATATTCCAGGTTCCCCCCTAGTTCACTATATGGTATCCCATAACACAAGCTATGCTTACTTTGGGGCCATATAGTTGGTGTGATTGTCTGGGGATTTTATTTATTTTATTTTATTATTAGACTATACAGCGGTGCGAGCACAGAACTTATCGACTCTATCTTTACGAATTTTCGTACAGTATGGAGTCGGTTGCAAGTTTTTAGTAACATTTTATTTTGCAGTAATTCAAGAGCATGTTTATGAGCATTAAAAATTAACAAGGCACACATTTACTTAAGCTGGCCGTGCGGCAGTGGATAGATTTCAATTAATGCTTACAAACCGTCTCCATATTATGCAAACACTCGTAAAGACACGAGTCGATAAAGTTCTGTGCTCGCAGCTCATGCACTTGGAATGAAAATCTCGATATCGTTTCTAAGAAAGTCTGCACGAATAGATTAGATATAAACAGGCAGTATTTCAATGACAATATCATCTTTATACATTCACATACCTAACAAAAAGTAGTTTGACAAGTCAGAGGCTGTATGGACCGTAAAAAATACCCTTTATAAAACAGCTAGCTGAATCACGCGGCAGTAGGTATCCCCAATTCATGCAGACAGAGTAGAATTTCCAAAATAAATATAGCCCGACTTAATCCTTATGACATTAGCAATTTGAGAATGAAAGTCTCGTCATAATGGGTCGGGCCGTTTCAACGTTCAGCCTGAATAGACGGACAGATAAAAATTAATGATCGAGTTTTTAAAGCTGTTAATTTTGAATTACAAACTGAAACTTCAACTTTATAGATTTGTATGGATAAAGCTCTTATTTTTAACCTCTGACTTCCAAAAAAGGAGGAGGTTATCAATTCGTCTGTATGTTTTTTTTTGTGTCTTGGTTACACGATATTTTGGACCATTGTGAATCGATTTTGAAAATTCTTGTTTCATATGATAGAAGTTACATAGTTGGTTCTTTATAAATATCATCGAAATCGGTTGAGTATTTCATTGAAAATATCAATTTTTTTAAAGAATAGTTACGATTTCGGAGAATGCTTACATTAATGACATTATAACTCAGCCAAAGTTTTGACGTGAAGTCGGTTTTTTAATTGCTCTGCATTCGTTGATTATAATAACAAAGGAACGCCACTGTTATAAGCTGGAAAGTTAAAACCGGAAGTTTTCATTAAATGAAGACGATTCTGTATTATCTTATCCTTTCAAAACAAACAATTAAACAGATTACATTACAATTACTAAAAAGGCGGTATCGAATTTCTGCCAAGTTGTTTATGTTCAAGGTATAAAGTCTCCAAGATTTATAAACAACAAAGCTTTCTCAGACAACCTGTCTTTTCCATTACTGAATCTCTTTTGATCTCCAGATTAGTAAGATCATTAATCATTTAACAATAATCTGAAAACCTGATACGGGCTTAGAGTTTTACTATGGCAACATGCAAGGATAAGATAAATGAGTTTAAAGGTTATCTTGTGTTCGAATTTTAAAATTGATTGTTGTATTTGTGTTTTAGACGCGTTTGAAAAAGTGGCGAAGCGTTTCTTGCGTAGATTATTTACAAGAAAATCGTTCGCGTAGGAGGTACGCCTAGGTTTTCTGTTTTTTTAATTTACACAAAATATCTGATTTCATATTACAATAATCTGAAAATATATGTTTGAAACGCAAATAGACAAAACTGTGTACCTGCTTACTTTTTAACCGAAATTTCAAGCAAAATAACGCGTTCATGCCTCGTTGATAAATTTTTACTTATCTTGTAAAAGTCGAAACATCCTTTTGTTATTTTTGTATTCAGTCACAGAACAGAAACTCGTGAAATTCATCAACGTAATGGATAAAACAAGTAGCATAAAATACAAATCCGACACTTGGATAAGAATTTAA
This sequence comes from Stenoptilia bipunctidactyla, assembly GCA_944452665.1. Classification (NCBI taxonomy): domain Eukaryota; kingdom Metazoa; phylum Arthropoda; class Insecta; order Lepidoptera; family Pterophoridae; genus Stenoptilia; species Stenoptilia bipunctidactyla. Next base: position 12,316,273 of record OX101737.1, on the reverse strand, counting down.
AAAACGTATAAGGCTTGGTTTTCCAATTATTTACAATATTGGCGAAGAATATTATACGGAGAAATCAAACAGTATAATGTTTCCGTTAATTAGAGCTTTGAATAACTAACTGTACGATTTATTTTTCCAGAACAAAACGCAAATTAATGTTCATATACAGGGTTGATTTGTAATCATCGGCCAAATTTTTTTTACACAATGAGTGTAAAAAAAATTTAATAATACGTTTTTTATAGAAACGATTTTTGCAAAACAAAAGTATTTATTTTTTTACAAGGAAATTAATTTATCCGCTAACATATTAACCAAGGCATGGTCACTCTAAATTACCATTAAATTACAATAATTACACACATTTTGTAGTACTACGTCGTAGTATTATCAAGGAAATGCCGCGTCGTAGTTCATCAATAGTGACTTAGTGACTATTTTTTTAAAAGTTTATGGTTCCATATTTCTACTTTTTTGTACTGAGCGACGCTAAAATAAATATGCAGGTACGTTAATATCGTATCAAAGAAACTAACATTTAAAATTGAAGATCAAACGAACTTCTAAGTGAAGTTCGATCGAAATTATATGAGCAGCTTAATTCGAAGCGATTTATTAGGTTTACTTATTGTAGTATCGGTCCCATGTGTCAGCCTTGCACGGTTATTTTAGAGTCTTTTTTTTTTTTTTTTTTTGTATTGGCAACACTGCTTCACCTCCGGCTCCTAATTAACCGGCCCTTTTGTAATCATTTTGTTTAAAGCCGAATTATATAAAAATGTAATGGATTATTCTATTTATAGGATAAACCATTGCATGGTAAGGTAAAAAAACGATAAGCACAGGTAAGTATTTTACTTATATTAAGATATAAGGGTTGGGATATTTATTTTCAGTAAATAAATAAGTAATATATATGTTTCGTTTTAAACTGGGAGGGTGATTATAAATCGCTTCGAATTAAGCTGCTCATATAATTTCGATCGAACTTCACTTAGAAGTTCGTTTGATCTTCAATTATATTTCGCAGCTTAATTCTTTGCGATTTATTAGGTTTACTTATTGTAGGATGTTCAGAGAGAAAATAAGTAAAATAGCTTACATGATCAACAATTATTATCCATTTTTAGTTATAATATATCAATTTCCATACAAAATATAACAACATAATTAGGTACCTACATTAATTATTATGTTGGCATAAAATCACTCAAAATAGTTGTTGCGAAATTGCTAGAATTTTCAATAATTTCTTTGTTATATTTAGCGAATACTTTGGAAGAGTTACTCCAGCTAGCGGCTTTTCTAATTGTTTCTAAATTAACTCCAAGCTTGTTGGCCTTAGATGTTGCAGCATGCCGAGTGCTGTGAGCACTGAACAGCGAAGTGTCGATTCCACTTTCATACAGAGTCTGTTTTATCCAGTTACTTAATCTTTGTGCAGATAGTTTTGAATGTGGCTTTTTATAACTTATAAATAAATATTTACAGTTTTTACGAAGTTCTCTTGTTTTGTTAATATATGATTCTATACACCGGACAGGACAAATCTCTGGACGTTCATTATAAAAAGGGAGCCTTAATAATGGTTGGGGTGAATGTAGTTTGGAGGTTTTAATTATGTCTGGAATTTTAAAAAACATTTCAACACTATATTTACTTAGCTTTTTTTTTTTTTTTTTTATTTTTGAGCCAAAAAATCAAGGACTATGTTTGTGTCCCATATGACCTCATATTTATATGTATTGCAGAATATGTATTAATAGTTCCGTATTTTGCACCTTTGTTAAAAACATCGGTTAAAAAATTAATTACGACATGAACTGAATTACAGGTCAAGTAATTGTGCTGCATTTCGGAACAATAACTAAACAAGACTTGATACAGCTGTTATATTGCTTGTAAGTATTACTAGATAAAGAAGATAACATTATTTCTGTAGAATCAACAGATAACGATTTATTTAATAAAACTTGCCTGATAACTTCACGGCAATCAAACCGAGTATCTTGTGTAAGCTGTGTGTCAATCTGATAGGAGATTGAAGAAGGTTAATATTGGGTTCAAAATAAATTGATTTAGAAATAGATATCTTTTTCAATAATGGGAACCATGGCTGTGTGGGCCATTTTAGTACTACGAATATACCCTCGGCCTTATCATCTATTATTTCTCTAAGTGTCTTTAAAATGAGGGCAAATGGCGGAAATGCGTAAAAATAATAGTTAGTCCAGCTGATGGTGAACGCATCAACAGCAAATGGTTCGGGTTCATTTTTCCACGTAAAGTACAATGGGCAATATGTATTACACCTACTGGCAAACAAATCTATTTCTGGTCTATTTCACCAAATACTCGTTTAATACCACAATAAGCATGTTCACTTAATTCCCATTCAGTATCTAGAAACTTTTTGCGAGACAATGCCGTGGGTAAAAAATTGTCCTTCGTATTAATATAAGAAGCTAATACTTTAATTTTACGTGTTTCGCACCACTGCCATATTTTTTTTTTTTTTTTTGGACATATCATTTAAATTTGGGTACTTTATGCTGCCCATTCTATTAATGCAAGATATCGCGGTTACGTTATCAATGCGTAACAAAATTTGACAGTCAGAGAATTCTTTAGCAAACGTTTTTAAACCTAAATATGCCGCTTTTAATTCAAATTAATTAGTATGAAGTGTCATTTCAGACTCCTTCCAATAACCAAAACATTCCTTGTTATTACTCGAGGCACCCCAGCTTGAATGAGAAGCATCAGAATTAATTTCAATTTTATAATCATCAGATCTTAAGCTAGCATAACCATTATCAATTTTGTCTAGCCACCAATAAACATCTTCCCGGATATTTAATGATAAACTAATCTGTCGTTCATATGATGAATTTTCACATAAACTTAAATACTTAAGTCTTTCAAGACGTTTAGAATAAAGCCACGAATATTGAATAGCAGGGCAAGCCGATATGAGAAGTCCAATCAATTGTGCATAATTACGTAACTTAATTGTTTTTGCTTCGAAGATTTTTAAAAGAGATTGTTTTATTTTTACCCTCTTTGTTTGAGGTAATTTTAAAAACCATGTTTTGGGAATCAAATACAAAGCCTAGAAATTTAAATGTGTTTGAGGGTTGTAAAGAACTCTTATCACAATTAATCTAGAAGCCTAAACTTTATAACAGTGTCTTTGTAAAAAGTACGTTATTATAGCAATCTGCCTTTGTTTTATCAACGCAAAAAATATCGTCGAGATAAATAACTGATATCATATTTCTTTGATGTGATCGCAAAAATTCCATAACAGGTTTTAAAAGTTTTGTAAAGGTAGACAATTAAATTCATATAGTTTGTTATTGAATTTGAATCTTAAGTACTTTTTGTGCGAGTTATGAACTGGTAGAAAAAAATATAAGTCTTTTAAGTCAATAGTTGACACAAAACATCGCTCGGTAACGAATTTAGATGCAGTTTTATAGCCTTCCATTTTAAAATGGACGGTTTCAACAAACTTGTTTAATTTTTTCAAATTCAATATGAACCTTTTGTCTCCGTTTGGTTTAGGTACTAAAATATATCGGATACAAACTGTTCACTATCGTATGCACACTTAGGTATGGCTTTTATTCGAATCAAGTAATCTATGCAAATTTTAAAATCGTTAAAATTTTTATCTGGCTTATATCTTGAGTCAGGATTACTATTTCCGAAGGGCTTTTTAATAAACGGTATTTTATATCCCTTAATCCAGGACAAAATTATAGGATCATTAGTTATTTTTAACCAATTTTTGTAAAATAGCTTTAGACGGCCAGAATAACTGACCTCAGATGTTAATATCTCCTGTTGTATTTCTTGGGCGGCGAGCGTGAGCGTGTGTAGTTCGGGGTGTGTCGTGGCGGCGGCGGAGGCGGCGGCGGCGGTCCCGAGCGCTGCACCGGGCGAGGTCTCCCCGCTTCGGGCCGCGCAGCAGGCTTCCGTTGCGGGGGCTTCCAGTTTAAACAATTTTGAGAAGTAATCCTATAATTTTGGTTGTTTCTGTTTGAAATAAATAGTTGTGAAGGCTTAAGGGATTCTCCGGTTTTTTGTATAGTTTTTGCGGACCTTAACTTTTCTGGTAAATCGGTCCCAAATAAAAATGTATCTATGGTGGTCTGACGAAGGGTATCTTTTAGTTCTGCATTGATAGTATTAATAACTAAATTTCTTCGGGCCTTCGTTAGGTAGTAGAAGGAATCGCACAACAATTTGCTTGCATCACTTAAGGGTTTTAGAATATCCTGCAATGAATATTTCTTTGTAATGACTTTCTCTGTCGTTTGCGCTAATGCAGCCAAAGCAATGCTGATTTGTTTTTGACTAAGCATTAAGGAAACATCTTTTTTGCTTGTCAGTTCTGAAATACCCGCTTTAACTTCAGGGTTGAGGATAGGCGTTAATAGCATTTCACAGTTTTTGGGTACCCGATATTCTTGTAACAAGGACTGTTTTGTTTCTTTGATGAGACCCTTGGTAAGTATGAGCTGCCATCTATCGGATATGTTTTTATTAATTTCATCTCCCAAAATATCTTGCGACTGGGGAACTTCCCCTAATAATGACAGTATTTCGACATCAATACCACTGTCTCCTCGTACCTCCTTTGTGAGATCCGACGTCGAAGGTACTGGATTCTGTGCCGACGACGACGTATGAGGAACTGCCTCGTTCATACATGCCTCCTCCTCAAGCGATTCTTCGTGATGTGGTGAACTTTCGGGAATGACTTCCACGATAGATTCACGGTTATGCTATGATTAGAACTTCATTATGTTCGTATTTTTTTTGTGGGTATTTTTAAAATAGGTTTAGTTCTGTAGTATAATTTTTGATATTATCATGAATACGTTTTATTTCATAAATGCTACCGGGCACAAATAATGTATGTTGTGCTTAAGTAAAGCATTATTTTATATTATATTTTTTAGTGAGTACCTACCCTCAGGCGTGGTACAAATTTGTGTCATTTGACAAGTGAGTACTTTAAATAAGTATAAATTGGGTTATAAAGTAAGTATGTTGTGCTTAAGTAAAGCATTATTTTATATTATATTTTTTAGTGAGTACCTACCCTCAGGCGTGGTACAAATTTGTGTCATTTGACAAGTGAGTACTTTAAATAAGTACAAATTGGGTTATAAAGTAAGTGTGTTGTGCTTAAGTAAAGCAATATTTTATATTATATTTTTTAGTGAGTACCTACCCTCAGGCGTGGTACAAATTTGTGTCATTTGACAAGTGAGTACTTTAAATAAGTACAAATTGGGTTATAAATACCTAAGTATATCTGCAGACAGACGCGCAGAATACAAGTTTTTAAACAATGTTAAATGATATTGTTACATAATTTACTTAAATTCGATGGATTCTTCGTCAGATGAAATAACGCGAATTCTTTTCCTCAGCTTATTTTCGAGTCTCCTTATTTTTCTTCGTATTATTTCATTCTTATCTTCGTTCTTGCGCTTCTTCCCCATCTTGAGAGCTTTGTGTAACACTAGATGACCGTTACAATGAAGTCTTGAGCGTTGCCAGGAACACGTGCGAAGGCTTGAGCACGGGAACGAACAATGATTACAAAAGGGCCGGTTAATTAGGAGCCGGAGGTGAAGCAGTGTTGCCAATACAAAAAAAAAAAAAAAAAAGACTCTAAAATAACCGTGCAAGGCTGACACATGGGACCGATACTACAATAAGTAAACCTAATAAATCGCAAAGAATTAAGCTGCGAAATATAATTGGCTGGTGACGAAAAATCAACCCTGTATAGACATACAGAAAATCGCTTATCACTTATGTTTTATGCTTTGTGCAGCTTAGGGTGTTACCACACCAATCGATTGATCGCAGATTGACGGCGTCGTCGATCGATGGTAGAATGGATTAGCTGACGTCGATCGATAGTTTTTACTAGAAAAGTCCAATCAGATTCGATCAGAACACTTCACTACTACTTGCCTATGTTCTGTAAAAGAAATTAAAGGTTAAACTTTAATATCGCACAGAAAGAAAATTATTACCTATACGACCCTACATGTATTATTTTTATTTTGAAATTTCATCACAATTCCTCGGAGGCTACTTCAAAGGTACTGGAGACCAAACTTTGCTAATTTTGCTTGAAGTTGTGTTCTCAAGGGAAATATTACATTAGGAATCGTACAGCCAAGCAAATATGATTGAGTTTAAACTAACTCTTACCTATTACAAATCGACTAAATTAATCAGATGTTAAAGATAAACAGAGTATAGGTTAATATGATTCATTTCATGTGAAGAAATCACTTACTTTGAAAACGAGCACTATTAATTGAGGCCATGTAGTCAATGTGATTGTCTTATTTATTTGACAAATAATTTTAATACCATTTGCATAACGTTGATGGTAATTCATAACTAAATTGTTATCGGTTGCTACGTGTCAGGCCTGCGAGCCTAGTGTAGCAGCCACTGTTTCCATTATTGTATGTAATTTTCTTTTTGACAATAAACTATTATATTATTGTAATTAAATAGAAGATTTTCCGTCAATTTACCATATCGAACTGTCAAAATATCTATAGCATGTGTTCGAATCTTAGTAATTGAGCTTTCATAACACAAGCCTAACTAAAGATATTTTTTTTTTATTATGATATTTATTTATTGACACTTCAGTCTATATTACAGGTACAGCAAAAGAAAAAAAGAATAAATATCGGACGTGCGAAAATAAAATCGAAAATCGTGGTAAGAATCCCGTAAATACATTAAATCATAGTGAAAATAACCGCGATAGTTTAAAACAATTATTACTTAGCCGGTACGGGCCGGAATGTGTAAATAAAATAAAACAACTTGAACGCTTGCGGAAAAAACGTGAATGTATAAGTGAATCGTTAGTGTTTTTAACCAAGTGCCGTGATAACGATCTTATACCAATATGTGTACGCATAAGACCGCGACCTGACATTCATGGTTCTGCAAATGTTCTACGCAGAGCTAGTGGTAAATTGCTACGGAAACTCATAAAGAATAATCGATGGTTACTCGACAAAGTGCAGTGTGAATTGTTAAATTTACATCTTTGGTGCAGTAAGAATTTGTCTAAGGAGCATTTTGATATCTGCGATAGGGTCACATTCGAACAAGCCGTAAAATCGGGTGAACAAAGCCACTTAAAACAAGAGCGTAAATACGAGTCCCTACTACGGAATCAAAAGTCGAAATTGAAACCGGTCGAAAATGAGTCTATAAAAACGACGGTAATAAACTTATCGAATAAAGAATTAAGTGACAGTGCACTAAATGTTTTAAAAAAGGGTTTAAATTTTGTCCCCACTCCGAGTCATATTCCAATAGATAGCATCATAGCAAGTATAGAAGATGTTATATATAAAAACCAATTGCCAGCGCCTGACGCAGAAGCACTTAGACAGGATATTGCCATCACATTGCGGCAGGCCAAATTACCTAAAAGTAATATATCTCCAGAAGAAAGAGCTGCTTTAAAAAGTCTTCGTGCCGACGAGAGTGTCATGGTGTTAAAAGCTGATAAAGGCAATTCTACAGTCATTATGGATGCAGAGGAATATGACACGAAGATACGGTCGTTAATAAGTGATAAAAATACTTATAAAAAGGTAAATTACAACCCCACGGCTCGAATATCTCGCCAAACCACTTCAATAATCAAAGAATGCCAAACTATTTTACCCGATGACGTGTATAAACACCTATTGAGACCTCGTATATTTCAACCACCAAAAATATATGGGCTCCCTAAGGTCCACAAACAAAACGTTCCTCTACGACCTATTGTTAGCCAAATAGATTCGCCCACCTACGACCTCGCGAAGCACGTCTCAGGTATTTTACAAGCACTAGTTGGTCACACGTCATCATTTATTAAAGATTCTCGCCATTTTATTGAGATTATAAAAAACACTAAGGTCAAAAACGACGAAACAATGGTAAGCTATGACGTTGAATCATTGTTTACCAATGTGCCCCTACAAGAATGTCTCGACATTGTAAAAACCAAATTACAAGATAGTAAAATCTCGCTGCAATACATCAAGCTAATAGAACACTGCTTAACTTCAAGTTATTTCATCTACAAGGGCGAATTCTTTCTGCAGATTGATGGTGTAGCGATGGGAAGTCCAGTAGCCCCTGTAATCGCGAATCTGTGGATGGAACATATCGAGAACTTAGCCTTGAGTACATCTCCAGTTTGTGCTACCTTGTGGAAGAGATATGTTGATGACATTTTTTGCATTATGAAAGGTGGGCCACCGGAAGTTGATTTGTTCTTGAACCATATAAATTGTGTACACCCTAAAATGCGCTTTACTGTAGAACTTGAAAATAAAAGATCTTTGGCGTTCTTGGATGTAAAACTAACGATCAAGAGTGATGGCTATTTAAACTACTCAGTATACAGGAAACCAACACACACTGACAGATACCTTCACGCATCCTCTCACCACCACCCCCGTCATCTCAATGCAGTAGTCTCGTCACTTACTAATCGCGCTTATGATCTTTGCGACAAGGACCATATTCAAAGCGAACTACAGCATGTGCAACAAGTCTTAATAAACAATGGCTACACCGTGAAGGTGTCAAATATAAAGAGAAGAACGAGAACCAAACCAAATACACCCAAGGTGAAGCGCCAGCCCTCCTTCATGCCATACTTAAAAGGAGTCACAGATAAAATAGGAAGGATATTAAATAAGTACTCTATCGACACGATTTTCACTCCCTACAAGAAAATCAATCAGTGTCTGCGCTCACCAAAAGATCACATACCGCTTGAGACACCGGGTGTTTATAAAATTGACTGCAGTTGTGGCAGCTCCTACATTGGCCAAACGAAGAGAACTATTTCATGCCGTCTTAAGGAACACATCAAAGCCATAAAAAACTCAGACACAAACAAGTCAGCCATCGCCGAACATCTGTTAGAATCGGGCCCTAATCATTGGATTGAGTTCCATAATACTCGGATCTTATCTACGGAACGACACTACATACCGCGAATCGTTAAAGAAGCGTTAGAAATAAAAAAGTGCGAAAATAACTTTAATCGAGAAGACGGTTTTAAATTGTCTAGTACGTGGAACCCAGTGGTTAGGACTTTTACTAAACTAAAAAACAGCGAAAGTGGTGTGTCCGGTCAAAAACCCAGTGATACTGTGAGCGTGTTTTGCAAAAGTGACATTCATGTGAGTTCCAGTAGTAGCAGATCAAAACGAACAAGAAAGGGGGTAGATCGATATATCTGCCTCTAACTGTCATCGCCACCTACCTACATCTGCCAGTCCGCGATCATGGTGCTTGTAACAGCATCGAAATATCGGACGTGCGAAAATAAAATCGAAAATCGTGGTAAGAATCCCGTAAATACATTAAATCATAGTGAAAATAACCGCGATAGTTTAAAACAATTAAAAAAAGAATAGTTTCATGAGAAATTAAAACTTGGTGGCCTTATCGCTGAAGAGGGGTTTCTACCAAACAACCATACTATACATTAATATTGCCAATTAGTAACTTTCTCTTTGTTACATATTTGTTAATCTTGTATTTTCTTTTCTTTTTTTACATACGACAACAATATTCAGACCTTTAGATCAAAGTAACGGATAATGCTAATAGTATTAAATATTCAGAGAGACACAAAGAAAACATGTAATATTTTTAAAAGTATACAAGTCTTGGTAAATAACATTGATAAGCTCATTATTTTTTTTATTTGTAATAGATTATTATTATTGGGGGTTTTGGGACTATGTGAGCAGTATTGTCCGCTCGTCACACTGCGACTAAGAAGATCTATTGTGTGAGTCCCAATTTATAACTCGCCGCACACTCCAATGGAGTCCAGGAAATTTAAGATTTTCCTTACGGCGATGCTCCTAATTTCTTTTGGATCCAGTTCGTGCTTATCCAGGTGAGCGGAGCACTTGTGCATAACTGCGGGCAGTGGCACAGTAGGTGTAGAGGGGTTTCCTCTGCGCTTTCGCAGTATCTGCAGAGCGCCGTGTCTGTGAGACCCAGGTTGGCCATATGCTTGTTTAGATTGCAGTGTCCTGTTAGTGATCTTGCCACTGCGCGTAGTTGGGGTTTGTTAAGAAATACTACCAATTCTGTGCATGAATTGAAGTATCCCTCTATCAGTTCCCTTGAATGTTTCATGCCTATTGAAATTTCCCAGAGGTTTTTGCTTTCTGGGTGGTGAGTATTAAACACGTCAAGCTCTTCGGGATGCCGCAGATTGGTTTTTGACCGTATCGACTACAATGGTAGTAATACTCGCGAGTTTTGCCCTTTGTAGCCTCTGTTTAGGCTGATTTCCGCACATGATAGAATGGCGGTGATTTCACCCTAGTAAATCGAAGGGTAATGTTGAAGCTAGCTCCATACTTGGGTATCACATGAATTTCGTAGCCTACCTTGGTGTCCATCTTTGAGCCATCCGTGTACCATATGTGGCTGTAGTCCTCGCAGACTACCCGGCTCTTGCTTCAATCTTCTCTACCATGTGTAAAAGGGCTATTACAGTCCGATAAGGCTTTTTTGGCGCTAAGATGATGAGGTCAGAGAGGCGTGAGGGTGAAATGAGTGTTACCATTCCGTATAATTTCCCTCTTCTCAGGAAAAAATATGAATGCATAAACTTTTAGTTTTATCATGTTTGAAAACATATTAGGTATCTCATTTTATGTACTACAAAAAGGCAAGTCGCGTAAACTTTAAAGAAAACTTTAGTGGTACAAAACACAGGGTTGAAGATATAAATATAATATAAAGCAAGAAAATATAAGTAATAAATATAGATTAACATGAAAATAATATCATGTATCATTTTCATAATATACTTCTCATTAAAACTGTCCTAGTACCAATATTGATATTTTTTACGATAATTTTATTTAAAAAATTAATCAAGTATCAAATTTGTTTAATCCATTTATTTGTACTATTTTCAGGGTTACCATGATGCTATTTTTTTTAAATTCGCCAGGGTTTTCCAGTCTACTTTCATTAGCCAGATTATAAAGTGTATTTTTCAAAGTATGGGAATATGTAAACATTGCAGAGGCAACTTACTTCTTTACTCTTAATAAGAGACTTAATGAGACGTTAAATTGTTTTTCTTTCTGAAAACAACTTCTTTAACTTTATATCTACAATAAGTAGGCCTGCATTTAAAGTTTGGCGTATTTTAAATCCTAATACTGAACTTAAAAGTACATTAGAATGTGAGCGGTAAAAGTCATGAAGTGATATTTTCCAAGATGGCGGCTAGTTCCAATTTTTGCCACGCGCCAAAAGATCCTTGTAGGACTATACCCACGCCGTCATCCGCGGCGAACGCTAGGGTCGACTTACGTGTTATGTGAATAACAATTTTGTCACTCGTCGCTGATCCATCGATCAACTTGACGCTGTTGTTCAGGAGAATAGCCCTGCAGGTGAAAGATGACACAACACACGGGTTTAAAATATGTCTGGAACACTTCATGGTCGGAATGGTGATATTTGTAGATTATACAGGGTGACTGGTGGGTCACTTTCGAAATTCAAGGACGTGATAGTTTGAGATCATATATAAAAAGAAAAAATATAATAAAAAATAAATATTAATCATTTACTGAGCAAACTTAACCGCAAGTAAAAAGAATTTATCATGCAATGCAAGGTTACGCTAGCGTTGGCAGCGATCCGTGTGCCAGCTCACGTGCCGCGATTGACTCAGTTGTATGTAAAATAAAAAGTAACATAGTAGTATTTATTTATGGGTAATTTTAGTGAAATATAAAAAACCTACTTTTATTTCATAATTATGACCAGAATAGAACACAGAGTGCTCTCCTTTAGTATTTAAAATTTGTCACCAGTCACCCTGTATACAACGTGTAACATATTGAAGAGATAATAATTAAAGGGATTGTATGTTTGATCATGTAGTTTATAAATAACAGTAACATAGATTTGTTATCCTTACGCTTCAGCCGAAAAACAAGTTTAAAGTTTAGATCAAAATATCTAAGTGTCAACCCTAAAAACAGCTGTTAGCTTTTGATGAAATCTATTCAATAACAGATGGCGTAAAAATAAAGTGATGGGTAACTAAGACAGATACTACAAATTTCAGCCGGTGTGGGAAAGGTCATAAGCTCACTGACTGTGGCACAAGTCTTGCTTTAGCTTATTAGGTTTACTAGGGTTGTCAAAATATTTGATTGTAAAATTATTAAATAAATTTGTATGAAAGACTAATAATTCTTACTGTACTGCTAGTTCTTTTACTGTATATTCTACGTGTGGTATAGAAGCTAACCCTTAAATTTTATCTCTCCATTTTGCTACACGTTGTATACATATATGAAGCGTGGTAGCATGCCCAGCGAACCCTGATGGGTTCCTACTACGAAACGTACCACCACCTCTTTAAAAAATATTTAAATATTCTTGAAAACAAATATTTCCATTAGACTAGCAGTTTTTGTATTGATACCTACTATTTTATAACAGAGTAACAATTTACTTTTTAAATAAAGTTTATTTTGTCCCGTGACTTTGCAAAAATACATGACCACATAAATAACAACAACCTTACAAATAAAAAATTGCAGACGCTGGAGCATCGTCGTAAGGTTGCTTGTTTGACAGTATTTTATCGGCTACATTTTGGTGAGTGTGCGAGTGCTCTTTTTGACCAAATTGAACCCACCCCTTTTTACCACCGGACTACCAGACGCAGACAGAACTTCCATCCGTATATAGTGGATATACCAAGAATTCGAACAAAACGCTTCGATAGTTCCTTTTTGGTACGGATTGCCAAGGTGTGGAACAATCTGCCTGCGTCTGTTTTTCCTGACCACTACAGTCCTGGAACTTTAAGGGTCGAGTGAATAGGTTTCTCGTGGATGGACGTGTAACACCATAGTCTTCATGCGCACTTTCCATCAGGTGGCATGGAAGACAAACGTCCTATCCTTACAATATAAAAAAAAAAAAAAAACCTACCTGTCTGAAATGTCGTGAAGGTAAAAGATGTGAAAGGTCACACGATGTTAAAATGTCACAGCATCGATATTTCCTCTCCAGACGTATCGGCTGTTGTTGAAAAAATATAAAAGGTATAACTTGGTTCAATAAAGAAAGGAATCTTCAATGGTGGCCTGTACATATGTTGACAAATGGTATAGGTAGCAAAAAAGTTTTTCATTTTCAATACTAAATAAGTAATTACATAAATATAAATAAAGCTATGAGCAGGATGGGTGACGAGTTGTACTTTTTCGGAAGCTGTCACTTACTTTGTTTTGTTGGCCGTGTGTGAAGAAGCGTTGTCATATTGAGTTATTTTTAGTTTTAGTAAAGATAATTAATAGTCACTTATTTATTTAGAGTTTATCGAACGTTAATACATAGTATGTTGCATGTGTGCCATTAATTCGATGTGCAACGATTTCATTCCACGCAACGATGTATTACAAAAAACAATGTCAACAACGGATGTTGGTTGAGAAACAACGATGTACATCGATACCGAAAAATATCGACAACGACCATATCCAATAAAATAATCAGAAATAAAAAATATATTAAATAAAATATATACTAAATATACTAAAACATTAATAAATAAATTGTTTTAGTATATTAAATAAAAATAATGTACTAAAAAAAATTATTAAAATGAAATATTATTTTGCTGACCTTACGCGCGAGTGAGTATAGAAGGCACTAGTGTGTGAGCAAGAGAACATAATAAGCGCCGCCATTTTCAATTATTTTCTTTAATGAACCATGTTATATACTTTTTTCCTTTAATGCGACATTGATTTTAAATAGAGCTTGATTGCCAAATGGCGGCAAATATTGAAATTTTCATTTAAGTAAATTCGTAATACTGTTGAATATTTTTATCGCTAAAAGCATATCAAAGAGGGGACCTATTTAATCTATTCTTGATTCTGTATCCACCTATCTAGCGACTACCCTTCGTTCGTATAAAATCTGCGCCAAATATCACACCTCTGACGTTGCATTAAATAAAGACACAGTTTCGTCATAAACTTATAAACTTCATCTTCGATCTTATCTTCATCACCTACCATCAGGGTCGTTTGAGGACTGGTGTAGCAAAGGGATAATATACTACCTGCCCTAGATGCCAGTGATAACAGATTTGATCCCCGATCCATGCAGTTATTTGTCTTTTTGTTTATTATGCATGATTTGTATGTATTAACAAGAAAATAATATATGAGAATGTACATCCATCGACTTGAAGATATAACAAAGAATGGTTACTTTTAGGAAAATAAGTTAGAAAAGCACACGATAATTTTGAAACGAGTAAATTCAGGAGACCAAAAATATTACTTCTTTAGAAAAAATAAAACTTTTAAGGAAAGATCATAAACTTACTAAATGGAAATATAATCTATTTTACTAATTGGAGTCCCGAAATTCAATCGTTTCATGAAAAAAATACGTAATAAGGAAGAAATTCAAAATAACAAGTCCTGTTAAATAATATGGTATCGAAAACTTATTTTTATTTCTTCAGTGATATTGCTGCTTTCGAAGTCATAGTGGTGCAATGACTCTTTTGTATATCGATGGATAGTGCTGATAAAGTAAAGCTCCATGCAAGGATGGGTGAACACCGACCATTGATTTCTTATGGTGATTTTGTTTCGAAGGACATGTTGAGCCGTCAGTCCCGGTTTCTGTATACCTACTTCGTTACACACACAGGAGCATACAGGGTGACTGGAGGAACACTTTTGAAATCCGAGGTCGTGACAGTTTGAGATAATACATGAAGAGAAAAAGTAAAATAAATAATAAATATTTATTATTTACTGAGTAAACTTAAGTGAAAGTTAAAAAATTCATCACACAACGCGTGGTTACATAGGCGTTATACAATAGATATAGCGGGTGGTGGTGTGCGTGTGTCGGGAACACTAGTGTGTCCGTGTTGATTGAGGCGGCGTGTCGGGAAAAGTGTAGTAATGTATCTTTATTTATTTATAGGGAATTCTAGTAAAAATTAAGTACGTACTTTTATTACATAATTTTGATCAGAATCGAGTACAGAGTGCTCTCTGTCAATATCAAAAATTTGTCACCAGTCACCCTGTTTAAGCAGGAGTCGTCGTCTGGATTTGTCAGAGGCAACTTCAGTCTTGACATTAGGGTTTTAAAAATTTTGACATTCACTAACCGGCGCTGGACTGGCTTAGTAGTTTAGGTACGGCCTAAACTTTCTCATCGCCGAGGGAAGAGACGCATAGCCCTGCAGTAGGCTTAATGAGCAAAGTTTTGTAATGATGATGGTGGCTGTTTTCTATTTATGAACTTATAAATAAATTAAACCTTTTAAATCATAAATAGTACTTGTCTTTTTTTAACCTAGGTTGTTCTTTATAAATGTTAAATAATAAGTGAAGAAGCTTTGATATTAAGAGTTAAATTATAAAGTTTTGTGTTAATTTAACACTTCATAAGTTTGCCTGGCAAAATATCTTACAGTTTTATTCAGCTTCCCACGTAGATTTTCGAGTTTGCAGAGACCAAACGAAATATTTGAAAAGTATGTAATTAAAACCACAGACTCGGAATACTCACATTAGTTTTATTTATTCTATTTATTTTAAAAATAAGATATTTAACGTGTCATCTATTAATTTAGTTCTCAATATTTTGCCACCGCGTTGCAAGCGCCATGATCACAACACCTCCAGAAATATTGAGAGCTCAAACTAAATATGCGATGAAACTCGCATTTATAAAGTTAATCCAAATAAGCTTCAAGCTCATAAATAAGCCATGTTAGATACTTTGAAATGAAACAGACTTACGTTATAAAAATATCAGAAAAGCAATTCATAAAGGTTTGTTACGTGATCAAAGGGTCGCAGACTGTCTCTCAGGCGCCATGTTTTATAACCCCACGTACATCTGAGGTTACAGATCTTAGGGTGGTAATGAGTTCTCTTATAAAAGGGTTCCGTAACATGATACTCAACTTTTTTAACAAGTTCGAAATTATTTTGGAGTAAAGAAAATATCGACGGTACAAAGCGAACCTGTGATGCGAGCACAGAACTTTATCGACTCGTATGTTTACTAATGTTCGTATAGTATGGAGTGGGTTGCAAATTTTTAGTAACACTGTATTTTTTTATTGTCCAGTTATTTAATATTGAATGTTTACAAACATTCAATATTAACAAGGCACACATTTATTGAAGCTGGCCATGCGGTAATAGATAGATTTCAATTATTGCTTACAAATGTCTCCATACTATACGAGCATTCGTAAACATACGAGTTGATAAAGTTCTGTGCTCGCTTTGCTGCCACATATATCATATTTTTTATTTAATTTATTTATTTTTTCATTTATTTTTTATTTAGGTCTTACTCCCGTGGCTCTACGTTAGTT
Organism: Stenoptilia bipunctidactyla; assembly: GCA_944452665.1. Classification (NCBI taxonomy): domain Eukaryota; kingdom Metazoa; phylum Arthropoda; class Insecta; order Lepidoptera; family Pterophoridae; genus Stenoptilia; species Stenoptilia bipunctidactyla. Next base: position 12,299,775 of record OX101737.1, on the reverse strand, counting down.
TAAGAGTCTCTCTAGTTTTAAGGATATAATTTTTTTTTAAATCAAAAAGTTTTTGGGCTCTCGTAAGCATTTTGCATTTTGTGGGTTACAGCAGAGTCACTTTTTACCGTCGATATGTATTTAAAAAAAATTCAAGTAATATTTGCGTAAGTATATCTTGTCTATAAATGAATAATAAATTAGTGTTTCTCATCTTCGCAATTCATTTATGTATGTAGGTACTTGTCATGAAAACAAAATAGGGGATAGGGAAAGTAAAATTGAAAATCAAGACTATGCATATTATGTCACCGGAAAATAAACACTGTAAGTTTATAAATATCCTAAGTTTACAAATTCCCTAGGAGATTTATAAATCTGCAGTTTTTATTATTTTCCGGTGGTACAATACAGATTACAGACAAACAAATGTCCCTTATAAAAAAATCGATTTTTCTCTGATTCAACTACTACGTATTGGCAGAAGAATGGCCTTGAACCCTGAAGTTATAAAGTTAAAATTACTAGCAGCTTTGCACCATTTTTCCACCACAAATTTCGATCTGATTGCAAGAAATAATAAATAATTGTCTATACCTAAACTTCGTCGAAAACTAGGATATCAAATTTTAGAACTTTAATGAATTCAATTGACGACTACTTTCAGAAATAAAAGTTCACATAAACAAACAATTAATAATATAAAAATGGTTCAGACATGAAGAAGTGCCCTTAATTATAATAAAAGGGGATTACAGTTCAATCAATTTCAGCCATATATTTTTATAAAAGCATCTTAATGAGTACCCGATCAGCAAGCAAGTCTCGCTCCCTATTGATAGCCGGATCTTGTTAATTATCGTTTCCTGTATGCGTGGGTATTAAGACCAAGTATCAAAACAATCTAAGTTAGTTTGAGGCCAGGTTCTATGAGGAGGAAGGTTAATTAATATTGATGCACTGAGACGTGGTCATAAATAAGTTGGAGTTATTGGTAATTAAGTTTGTTAAGTTTTGTTGAATAGGAAGGCTCTTGTTATTAATTAGCTTTATATAGAAATAGATGGGACGTGTTGGCATTCGGGGGGTATTATTACACAGGGTTATTTTTTATTGGACCCGCATCTGTTGAGGGGTTATAAAGTAGGTCAAAACGAAACATTTTCAGTATGGAACCACCCCTCCTAAAATTTACCGTTTTTGAGTTATTTCACTTTTTTAGATTTTACTGTAAACACCTATTTTTCACTAGCTTTTGTGAGAAATAAAAAAATCTTCGCTATCTAACTGCTTTTTTGACGTTATCATGTAAATGATTAACGAGTTCATGAAATAAAGCAAGAAAACCCTATAATAATGTCAAAGGTTATGTTATGGCCTTTCAAGCACTATTATTTTCTTAAGTTAAACCAAAACATCGCACTTAAAATATGTTTCCTGTAAAAAAAATCCTAGTAACTTACTGTGCAGATTAAATGATGAGATGAATTATTATTCTTTTCGAGATAAAAAATAGCATATGTGCTTTTCCAGACTGTAGCAGACTGTCCATACAAACTTTTTAATTTATAATATTTGTAAGATATATAAGGGACTGCCATTCACTGTCTTATTTTTATTTATTAATTTTACATATGAAAGGAGAACACTCTGCACTCGATTCTGATCATAATTATGTAATGAAAGTAGGTATTTAATTTTTCACCACAATTCCCTATAAATAAATAAAGAGACATTTCTACACTTTTCCCAACCCGCCGCCTCAGTCAACACGCATACAGTAGTTTCCCGCTACACGCACACCACCACCCGCTAAGTATCTATTGTATAATAATTACACTTATGTAACCATGCGTTGCGTATGAATTCTTTAATTTTTGGTTAAGTTTACTCAGTAAATAATTAATATTTATTTTAATTTTTCTCTTCATGTATCATCTAAAACTAGCACGTCCTCGAATTTCGAAAGTGACCATTCAGTCACCTTGTCCAAAGTAATATCTACCTCTTGCGATAAACGGTGTTAAAGATTAAATGAAAATCACCATTAGATCATTTGAAGTATAGCCTGTGTTAATAACAATATAATAGTCTTAATCCCTAATTTACCTACTGCAGCTGTGTCGATGAGGTAGCACTATCTGCCTCAGACGCGAGAGGTCGTGGTTTCGATCCACGCACAATGTAAATATTTGAGTGCATATATTTATTTGGGGTATTATATACAATATTTATGAATTAACGAAACAAAATATAGTTTATAGAGGGTATTCATCGACTAGTACTGATAACGCCAGGTAAGAGACTTAGGCTGCAAACTGGGCGGCAGCGACAGCGAGAGCGAAAACGGCGCGGGCAGCGATTTCCGCGCCACGATAGTAAGTATTGAGTTTGTTTGAAACTGCGACAAATCACTCGAGCGCCCGCTGGCGTCGAGAACGGCTCAGATTCCCCGCGTCACTGCCCGCGCCGCTGCCGCTCTCGCTATCGCTGCCGTCCAGTTTGCAGCCTTAGGGATTACATTGCGCTGTGTAAAATACGTATGTCTAAGAAAATGACAATATGTTTAATGAATATTAATAAAATAAGCATTTTAATCATACGTAAAAAATAGTTAAAATGTATGCGTTATCATGACCACTCAGTTCGATGTCGACTTGGTTAAACACTAACTCGCATAAGATCGAGCCATGTACTCTGATCGACTTCAGGAACCTGACTTCCCTGCTAACTCAAAGGCAATTCGCCTATCATACTTACGCTCTCCCGGAAGAGCGTAAAGCCCGCGTTATCCTTAGGGGCGTGCCGTTCGAGCTATCGAACGACCTTATCGCCGAGGATCTTAAATCTCAAGGCTTCCCCGTTGAGTCCGTGCACTAGTTGCACAGCAAACGGGGCAAACAGTTTCCCCTTGCGCTTGTTATTCTCATGAATAACACAGCTGGGAACTCCCTAATTCGCAATGGGGCCCGCACTGTATGCGGCCTCTCGCAAATCCGTGTTGAAAAACCTCACAACAGAGGTCACCCCGGTCAATGTCACCGCTGCCAACTCTATGGTCATGCGGCACATAACTGCTTCGCCAAACCTAGGTGCGTTAAGTGCCTAGAGGATCATTCCACCAAGGAGTGCTCCCGCACCCTTGAGTCCCCGACAGATCCGTCTTGCGTCCTGTGCGGCCAGTCCGGCCACACGGCGAACTATTGCGGGTGCCCTAAGGCGCCGCGCTCGGTCCGTTCCAAAGCGGCGGCCGATCCCCTTAATTGGAGACACCGCCCCCAGCCCCCTAAGGGCTCCCCTCAAGCTAAGGCCCCTCAGGCCGTGGAATGCGCATCGAAACCCGTTTCGAACGTCACTCCTTCCGCTCGGCCGCCCGCCCAACCCGCGGTACAGAACGCAAAGGTCAGCTTTGATCGCTTGGCGTTCTGGGTCACCGTCGCTCCTATCGACGAGATTCTTGAGCTCGGCATTGCACTCAACGCCGGCCAGGACTCTCTCGCCGATGCTCTCCCCATCCTATCTAAGCACGCCTCCCCCGTGAGGAAGCTTCAACAAGCCAACCGGTTCTAGGTTGTTCTTAACATTTAATTCACACAACATGTGTTTATAACTCTTACGTCGTCGTTTTCAATTTTTTATTGTTACAGATTCGGTCCTACGATAAGCTTTCGTGACGGGTTGTCTCTTGGGACGCCCGGTACGCAGCCTCTGACTCCAATTGGCTGTCGTTCAGATGATGAGATTAACCCAACTCGGGACAACTCAGCAAAGGGGGTGTTTAGCGGGTAACGCTGGGTTCGGTGAGTCCCGCACTGTTAGGGGTTGGCTGGTGGGGTAGTCCCCCAAAGGTCCCCTCTTCGTGCATCAAGCATTCACCTCCTCTCCTTCTGTGGCTCCCTTAGGGGCGTCAAGTTGGTAGTAAAGCTTTCTGAGGAAAGAAATTAGCAATGTTACATGGTTATAGTAGTATCTTTTACTTTTCTAGTACTTTCCACAAGTGCGTACTTACACATAAGAACATAGTAAAATAATGAACGAATGCAGAGCGTTTAACAAACCGACTTCAATGACAGTTTTATATCCTTGTCAAAACTTGGCTGAAGTATAGGTCATCGACGTAATAATTCTCCATATTAATACATACATAATAACTTCATGCTTGTATCCCTTACGGGGTAGACAGAACACCAGAAACCATCTGAGGTCTCGTTTGACAAATTTAGAGGTATTATAATGATGGAGAGAGACTATTGCAGTGACAGGGGGTCAGCCTATCGCCCGCAAAACTGTCAATAAAACTTCTGTCCCTGAGTTTTACGGTATGCCCGGGAAGAGAAGCAGCTGGTACATTCTATGTTTTTCTTTCACTCCCAGTCCAGCATCGAAGAAATCATACATATTATTCATGAAGTTTCATTCTTTTCAAAATTACTCAATTAATTTCGATGAAATTTATAAAGGACCTCTCTGAAGTATCCTCTATCATATGATACAAGAATATTCAAAACCGATTAATAATTGTCCAAAAATCGTGTAAAATTATTAAAAAAAAAAATCTGCAACACAGAACTCATCTCTTTTTGGAAGTCGGTTGATATAAAATAAGCTACAATTGTTAGTTGAAAGCACAAATTTTAAGCATTGAAGTAAGTTGTTCCTGCAGAACACGATGACTGCTTTGCCTAAAGAACATTAAATTATTTCGAAGCATAAATCGAAAGCAACTACCTAAGTTAATATATAAAGTGGCTAGTATATTTTGATAAATATTTGTTTTTTATAAGTGACATTTATAATAAAAGTAATTATGGGTTTTTTAAGGTTTTTCAGTATATGTTAAATTTAAAGTGTATCTATACATATAATTAGAATAGGCTGGTCATTAGCTTTCATTTGATATCCATATTGTTAAAACCGGAAATCATTTGGAATTTTATATGTTACTGGCGCAGTTCATATGAATCTATTGATACCTCATTTGTTTAAACGCATATATCCGTTCAGTAGTAACGACGCAAAAAGAAACATACATACATACTCTTTGAAAACATAACCCTCCTTTGCGTGCCGTAGTCGGGTATAATCGGCAGCAATATTAAAAAACAACACACAAACTCTGATTTTGCTCATGGCGCTTCGACAACATTTCAATTGAATTTAACTGTAAATGGATTTCGAATTTAAGATTTTATGAATTACCAAATAAAATACACTTTTAAATTTGTTACGTAATGGTTATTTATCTACAACTCAATGTATAATTCATTAATCAACTATTGATTAATTTAACTGAAGAATAGATGCTTTTAATCCTTTTAAAATATTGTTTATCAAATTTCAAACTTCCATTTCTAATTCCATTTTTAATTTCAATTTTCTATTTCAAAGCTCAAACTTCCATTTTCAAATATCATTCATAATATTTCATTGTTATACCTTCTGTTATAAGCGTTTTCGAATATGTCAAAGGTTTTCTAGGTTTCTTATTCCCGCCCTTTCCGTATATTTGGTACATGTGCGCCGAACCATCATAACACGTTCCATAGATTTATACCACAATATTGTAGTAGCGCTTGTTTCCAAGTTCTATATTTAAAATATATATTATAATCTAAATCGGTGCTTTTATTATGTTACTGAAAAGTTTGAAAAGGTTTTGTATTTATCTATTGCATCATTGAATTTGGAATTGCGTTTATATATTTATTTTAAAATTAAAAAAGAAATGGACAAAGGTTTATAAAGACCGATTAAATGAAGCTGAGTTAAATTTTTATAATTACCAATATTTCATCATCAATAAATCGTAAAGTCAGTTAAATACTATGTGTAACTTCACGCCTGTATTCCTTATGAGGAAGGCAGAACTCCAGAAGTTATAAAACCATCTAATGTCACCTTAGACAAATTTGGAGGCGTTATAATGGTGGAGGGAGACTATTGCAGTGACAGGTAGTCAACCTATCACCCATAAAAAACCTCCAACAAAACATCCATCCCTTAATTTTTTTATTATATGTTATGCTGTTGGTGTACCTTATGAATAAATAAATAAATAAAATCCCAGACAATCACACCTACTACATGGCCCCAAAGTAAGCATATCTTGTGTTATGGGATACTATGTAGCGAAATAGGTGGGAGCCTAGAATATAAATACATAAATATAAATATAAATAGATAAACACCCAGACACGGAACTTTTTTTTTCTTGTTCCATGCGGGAATCGAACCTGCAACCACTGGCGTCTGAGGCAGAAAGGTTTACCCCATCGCCAATAATATAATAATAATTATGTGGGAAGTGATGTCCACCGAAATCATTCCGGTTGTAATATCCGCAAATGGTTTGACCTCAGCCACACTGGTCAGAAACCTTGAAAGGCTGGGATTCTCCGGTGGTTCGCTTCCAGCACGCATGTAAAAAGCGGTTTTAATGGATACTGCCCGAATCGTTTTCCGCCTGTAAAAGGCGTGTAGATCTTAAGATGTCAAATAATAATAAGGTTTGGCTGGATAATGCCCGAATCGTTCGCCAGTTTCTGTCCCTCTTGCGCTGATCCCCGACCGACGGGTCAAATTGTCGAGTCATTCCGCCTAAAAGGCGTGTAGCTACTAAGATACCCAATAATATTAATAAAATAAATTATTTATTTCAGATAGAAAATATAGATTTTAGTAAAACAAGTACTTAATTTCAAGTAAATTATCTTAAAATTAAATTACACAATATTTACTGAGTGCACTACTCCCCAATAAAGGGCAAAGCCCTGTGAGCTTAGGTTGAGTAGTTTGCTGGACCTGAATTGTTACACAATATATAGGGTTAAACACGAATCGTGAACTGGAGTTTTAGTTTCCATATCTATACTAATATATAAAGCTGAAGAGTTTGTTTTTTCTTTGTTTGTTTGTTTGAACGCGCTAATCTCAGAAACTACAAGTGGGATTTGAAAAATTCTTTTTGCATTTGATAGCCCAACTCTTGAGGAGGGTTATAGACTATATTTTATCCCGAAATTCCCACGGAATCAAAAGTTACGCGGGTAAAACCGCGCTCGGTGGCTAGTCTGAATATAAAAACGTATTCGCATCATTTCTAAAAGTAACACAAATAAACTATATTGAAAATAATTTTAAATAGCAAAACACCAACCTTGTGGTCACCCAAAGGTTAAATGTATACTTTTAGGAACATGATACGGCACTATGACAGTTTAACGTGGTAACTAAAGCAAATATTTTATTTGACGATTCGATCAAACAACTTAAACATATTTTCGCCTATGTATAGTCAAAAATATGTTTTAACTCAAATTAAAGTATAAATGTATTTCTGTTTTCGTTTTATATTTCACGCTGTTTTCTAACACATTGACGCAAAATATTTTAGAAAGCTCTTGAAATGAGTGTTCGTGGAAAATGACCAAATTTACCTCCAAGAGGTAAAATATTTCAACAATCTGACAAATAAACCTCACTTCTTATTACATCTCTTTGATATTTTCTTATTTCCGATATTAATTTAGTTGCTGAAAGTTTCATCAAAATTGGGACTGAAGTAAAGATTTTTCTCGTAATCGTAAATTTATTATGTATTGGTATGATGTGGCTCATTCAAGTTTCAAAAAAGCGAAGTAATTTAAATGTTTTTAGAATAAAGGTTTAATATTTTTTTTCCGAGACACCTGTTACTCCTTCTTAGTTTATAAAATTAGTTCCAAAATGGTAAATATAAAGTTTTTACCTTAAAATCATATTTGTATATATTTCGTGCTTGTTAATGGTAAAATAATTTCAATTTTATGATCAAATCACGCTGACAATTACTTTGAAATTTTCCTAATAAAGTTTGTATTCGACGGACAAAGTGAGATATTAGTTGTAAGGTCTGTTAATCCCGTTACGTTCAAGTCTAGAATAAATTGTTATTGGATACTCATGCTTTATTTTATTTTCTTTATCCCCATTTTGATGAATCAGAAGACCAACAATAAGAAAGGACATCAACAAGAAAACTTCAACAAAACATCACAACAAACTTCAACATTAAAATTAAATCCGACATAACATTCCTAAAGGACATACATCCGACTTACTGCAGTGTAATGGAAACAGACCGTGCAAGCCCCGACACACGTTCAGGGTATCGTAACAGCTTTGTATTTAGCCACAAATAACAAGGTTAGCAACGTTAGAAGCTAAACGTGCTCACGTAAGTCTTACTTAAGTGGAGATTGAGCAAATCGTAGTAGTGGTTGGTTAACCGTAATGCCTTTTCTTCGGTTCTGTTTATACTATTACAGTTACAATAGCTTTATTTTTCTTTGTACATTGAAATAAACGTATACATACTTTTTCATTTATAAGCTGGTAAACAGTTCACATTTTTTTCGAATATTCTATTTAAAAACTTTTATGCATACAGCGATTTTTTGCACAATTGTCCGCAAAAAAATAACCTTAAAACATCAGTAATTCCTGTATGTACAGGATGTTCCTTATGAATCTTTTCTGAGGTTAGATTGGAGTGTTAAACTGCGGTATGAGTGGTTTAATTTGAACCGGATGAGTTTAGAAAAAGGAATATTATTGAAGCAGGCCCGAGCATAGTTTAAAAACTTCTCTGCATGATCTATGTAACACAACCATTTTAAAGAAGCTCATACTCCTTGGTCTAGGTATGAAAGCTGCTTCTCTTCCCGGGCATACTGTTAAAGTCAGTTAAGGGACGGAGGGTTTAGTGGCGTTTTTGCGGGCGATACGGAGACTATCACTGCAATTGTCTCATAGGTATGTAGGTAGGTATGAAATAGCGATAATATGTTTCAAAGATGGTAAAAAAATATTAACTTTCAAAGCCATCCAATATCACAACTAAACTTATTTCACTTAATAATGTCCTGACTGTGTAAAACGTGGTAATCAGTGGTTAAGCCAATTATTGAGAACAATACCTGTGTAGTTTAATTAACCTTAAACAAATGATTGTTATGGATAGCAGCTGTTTAGTAGTAATGTGAATGTATTTCCGACCCCATTGTTTGATTTAATTCTATAAACAATACAAATTTAAAGTCAGCAATAAATGTTTTAATTAACCTACATACTTACTTCAATATTTACATTACAGTGACATATGACACTGATACGCGGTCGCTAACTATGGGCCTTATAAGTTATAACAAGAAGTGAGTCGCTCAGCGGGCAATGGAAAGGGCTATGCTCGGAGGTTCCCTACGGGATCGAAGTAGGAATGAGGAGATTCTCAGGCGAACCAAAGTCACCGACATAGCCATAGGATTGACGATAAAATATTTAAAGTGTTTAAAACTAGTCAATGTGACATAATTTATAATAGTATGTCAGATAAATGTTGCAATCAGGATCCAAAAGCTGATCTCCAATTATATAACCTCGATAATATCAGAGACTAGTAAAATTTTTATTTAAGTTCCAAACTCAAAAATTTTAAACCTCAGCATTTCATATTCGTATACTGCAATGTCTATTACTAAATCATATTCAAATCGCAGACCTCTTGGAAACTTCGGAACCTCGAAAATAGTTATAAATCAAACTTGTGGTATATTAAGATGCCCAAGTATTTTAAAGCAACGAGACTTCTTACTTACTTTAAAAACTTCTTAACCAGCCTCGGACACTTGTGAATATGGTCTGAAAAAACACCGAAACATCTATTGTAATATAAATCGCGTAGGGTTGCCTTGTAGGGATCGCTTAGAAGTGACAAGGCCACCCAAATTGCACATTTAATGTTATTTTGTATATTATAGTATGTTAATATTGAATTGAACGCGGAATTTTTTTGTCAATGAAAATGTAAAAATCTTTAGTGAGAAAATGAACGGGTCCGGCCGTTACGCCCTCATTCCGCGAGGCGCTCGGCCAGGACGCCCGCCATTATCAAACTTTTATTTTCCGCGAGGCCCTCGGCCGTGAGTCCTACTGTTGTAAAAATTATAAATTTTTGCGCTAGTACAACAGTAAGAAACAGTAAAAAAATATGTCTTAATATTTATGCAGATTACGAATAAAAGAAAAATCGATAACCCAAAGGACCATCAAGAGTCATTATCTAGACAAGCAAATAGCCAGGCTGACATCACCATCACGTAACTTACTATTATTTCACCTAATAAATAATAATATAATAATAATTATGTCGAACGTCCACGTTGCACCTCCTCCTGTGGTAGAAGGAGGCTCTACGCTCGAAATTGTAGACGATTATGTATGCCTTAGAAAAAAAAAAACCAGTAGGTAGGTCCAACTTTGAGAAAGAGGCCAATCGTCAAATCCAACTTGGCTGGGGAGCGTCTGGGAAGCTCCGTAAAATCTTTACGTCCCAAATACCCCAGTGTCTTAAGACAAATGATTTTAACCAATGTGTGTTGCTAGCGATGACGTATGGTACTGAGACGTGGGCGCTAGCTGCGGGCCTTATGAACAAGCTCAAAGTCGCTCAGCGAGCAATGGAAAGGGCTATGCTCGGAGTTTCCTTGCAGGGTCGAATCAAAAATAAGGTGATTCGCAGGCGAACCAAAGTTACATAGACATAGCCAGAAGAGTTGCAAATCTGAATTGGCAATGTGTCCTGCATTGTTGTTGTTGTTTATAAGGGTCGCGGCCGAGGGCGTCGCGGAAAAACAAATTTTAAAATTGGTGGGCGTTCCAGCCGAGTGCCTTGTTGAACGAGGGCGTAACGGCCGGACCCAAATGAACATTGTGGGAAAATAATTATCATATGTTACTGCCATAGTAAATAGATACCATGTCGCGGATAACAACGCATTCCTCCGATGTGCTTAAGTATGTTATTAAATGTCACAGCCATTGCAATGGTTGTGTGTACAACAAGATACAAGAACTTTGTATGATTCACAGGCTCTTATTATGAAAGCGTTGTTCAAAACTCAATCATAGATTTTGATTTCGATTCACCATAGAAAGCCGATGTCGTGAAATCTACGTACATTTGAGCAGCAAGTTTAATATATTAATTTTGTTAACTTTAACTATTCTAAACAGAATAAGAACGTCCTTATTTTATTCTTAAAGATATTTTTCATGGATTACTCTCAAATCAAATTGATTATTTTTGTCTGGACTATTACATAGCAATATTATGAGTTACTTATATTTTAATTGTAATCTTATTAATAGAAGCCAAAGAGGTATGTCTGGATTGTAGCAATTGGCGTTCCCTTGTCCTGCCTACCCCAAAGGCAGACAGGCGTGAAGTTAAGTATGTAGAGTTTATAAATAAGGGATAATAAACTTCGGGATAAATTTGATACTTTTAAGATATGATGATTTTCAGCTATTTTTATCATCTCTAAGCGTTCATATCAAACACGCTATCAAAACTTGAACGTGCTTGTCAAGCGTCACTGGCGTTGCAAAACATATCGTAATAACTACAACTAATTTGATTTTAATTTTACACTAGCTGACCCGGCAAACGTTGTTTTGCCATATAAATAAAAAAAAAATAGATTTTGTCCGATCCTCATAGGTACCGGATAAGCACAAAAATTTCATCAAAATCGGTCAAGCCGTTTCGGAGGAGTATGGCAACGAAAACTGTGACACGAGAATTTTATATATTACATAACAAATCATGAATTATATTGTCATAGAAAAAAAAATAAGGAGTATTTATCAAAATTTTAAATACATGAGTGCTAAAAAGCACATTTTATATACAATCTAATGCCTAAAGTCATGGTAGCAATCTGTTCCCGTCGTATATCGTATATCAGGTAAAGCAACGCTCGGCCTGGTCTGTATAAGGATGAGTGACCGTTAAACCCACTCACTATTAATCACAATAGCCTCCGTACATCGTAGGAATGTCAAGTCTCTAGTCCCGGTTGTTGTGTATTTGTGTACAGTGGTTGTCAAGATTTTTTTAGTATTAAAGAACCTTAAACATGGGGATGATCATCAAAAAGATTGGGACGTTCTTATTTTTATCTAAACCTCATTTCAAAGAATAATCAGCAAAAATGTTATCTGTAAAAACTTAAATATGATGATGGTATTTTAATTGTTATAGTACCTACTAATTTGTAATACGAACTTTAAATCAGCATTTTATTTTTATTTCTTTGGGAAACTTACAGCTAATTACAAACATATTTAAAGATAACATAAATAGAAAATAGAACGCCAATTAACAAATTTCCACATAAAGGTAAAACTTAAATATCACATCTTGTCCTAATAACAAAATTCAAAATTCTTTTCTTTTTGTGATTCATTAATTATAGGTTACAAACTCAAAAATTTAAAATACCAACTGTTATGTTTTGAAAAATTTTGTATTAAAATGTTTTTTAAATGTATTGAAGTTTAAATAAAAAAGGTCAAAGTCATTGTTGTTTAATACTAAACTATATTGATTAAGTGTTCATGATCAAAGAAATATTTTTCCCGATGCTCAAAGCGTAATTGCCTAACCGTTAATAAAAAAATCAGCAAATATTTTTAATCAACATAATTTTCCTTTAAAACGTCTTATATGAATGACTAGCTTTATCCCGCAACTTCGTATGCGCTTAACTACCCTTCTCGTGGAAATTTCAGAAACTATACAACCAGACACCCACTGATAGAACCTTTATACCAAGTATCACACCCATGCACTCAAGGAATAAGTTTTTTGTTATACAAAGTAAAAATCATATATTTCCCGTGCCCGTGGGAATTTCGGGAATTTTTTTCGTAGCACAACCAGTCACTCTTTGAAGAACCCTCAGGCCAAGTATCACATCTGTACACTTAAGGAATAAGATTTTTCATACAAACTAAAAAGTCATATATTTCCCGTTCCCGTGGGAATTTCGGGAATTCCTTCCTTAATGCACCCCTACATCCCCTAAAAAATGTATGTTCCAAATTTCAGCTCTCTAAGCCTAGTAGTTACGGCTGTATGTTGTCTGTCAGTCACTCAGTCACTCAGTCACTCAGTCAGTAACGGAACAGTTTTATATATATTGATGATGCACTCGTATATCTACGTTTAAGAGATATTTTATGATACGGCACTAACTTAAAATACTGCATTCAGCAAATAAGATAAATTCACCTAAAAATAAAAATAAACTTAAATAAAAGTAGCAAAAATATTGCAGACGAGTAAAAAATTTAGTATGTCTAAAAATAAGTCGTCTAGACTTCTACATAACAAACCATTTTTATGAGACCTAGGAAAATTAAATTTCATTACTGCATTTACAGGAAAATATCTCATATACTAAATCATAAATTTCGAAACCACTTCGACCGATGATATATGAAGGGCACAGGGGAAAAACATGCTATGTCACAGAGACAATGAACTGAGTAATTGCTAAATTAGTCTTTTAATCCTCAAAAAAAGGTACAAAGGTACTTGAAATAAAAGATAAATATATTTATTTATAAAGAAAATATATTTGTTTAAGTAGTGTATTACAGAAAACCCTTTACTTTCTTATACTTATTAGGTTATTAGAAAAAAACAGAAGTATGTCAGAAATTACAGGCAAAAAACATGCAATGTGCATGAAATACAGGCAAAAAACATGCAATTTCCATATTATTTAAACATCATTATATTTTATCTCTGAGAAGTATTGCTTAGCTTTTGGTCCACAAAACTTTGACAGGGCCTGGATATCCATAAATTTTGCCTTTGAAACTGGAAGGCTCTCATAGTATGATTGATCTGGCAGTAAAAACTCAGAGTCACCCAGGCTACGAGAGTCATTGCGCAACTTTGACTTTTTATAAGGTGCTGTGAGAACAGCTGACGTCCAAGAAGAATTGTAATGTTCTCTGTGAAAAATTAATCTTGGATGATCCTTTTCAACCCTGATTTCTCTTATGGGTCGAGATAAAAAAGGACATGATTTCTTATAAATTGGTGATAAAAAGTCTGTCCATTTTCTGACAAGTGGTTGGTCAACTTCAATCACATGAAAGGGGCATGGCTTCTGTCTAGCATCACGAATCACTTTGACCCAATCATCAGGGGTTTCACACTGTGATTTCTGGTTAATGCAACCCATATTTCTGTCGCACTCTAAGTATGAGTGTCCTCGAATGGGAAATATGATTTTGATCACATCCAGGCGTCTTGCACTGTGTACAACATAGTGCATAAAACGAAACACAGTGTAATTCTTGTTCTGTCCACCGCATGAATCGCAGAATACCACCAGCTCCCGAGTATTTTTATCAAGGATATTAAATATATAGTGATGGAGAAATGAACACACTTCATCAGATCCTTTTTTTGCTACTGTTTCTGGGTAGCAGAAGAAATATGCTTTGGATGTAGCTAGTTCATGGATGTTAAAAAGATTTAAGGTCAATTGTCTTTTATAATATACATCATTTGTGGTGATGTTCGGCATGTTTAAATTTTTTTGAAAGTCCATTGCAATAGCCTCCCTTACAGAAGATGATTGACACTGAATCCTAGTTTCTCTTTTTCGTTTGTAGAAAACATTTGCCTTCATTTTATGCAACATATTCTCATTTTCTAAGTTTTTTATTTCTTTTTCAATGTCACATTTTTCCAGCTCAGAAGCATTCTTCAAATTTACTTTGAGAGCCTTTGTCTTTGCCAAAAATTCATCACATGTACTACATGTATCACTTCTTGGATATCCAAATCCTATGTTAAAATGATTTACAAATATAGATCGATATGTTTCGTAGGATAGTTGATTTTTGTCTTCAAACATATCATACATTTTCTTGACATTCAACTCCTCCGGTAGATAAATTTTTGAGCTGTCGTGTAAGCTATAATGGCTTTTTCTTCCACGAAATGACCTTATGTGATCCATGACCTTACATTTAAGCACTAGACTCAGTTTTTTAGGACGGTTGCTATGTTTTCCTCGCATGTCGGTTGGGGCTTTACCTGTTGTGAGTAATGATTTTTTAATTGTGCATACTCTTTGCCTTGTTATTCCATGTATGGCAATAAAGGCTGAGGCACAAACTGGCACATCAAGCTGTTGGGTTCCGTTTAAAATTCTCACTCTATAGAAATAGTTTGCTGTATGTAACTTAGCTTCAGACTCTTCTTTTCTAGGTCGTCTTCTTTGAATTTCAAAAACACTGATTAGACCACATAAATAAAGGTTTTGTGCATCCCTAGATGGCAATAGGTTGAAATCTTTCAGAATCCTAGCCCTTTCTTCCTCAGTAACAACTTTGAA
This sequence comes from Stenoptilia bipunctidactyla, assembly GCA_944452665.1. Lineage (NCBI taxonomy): Eukaryota > Metazoa > Arthropoda > Insecta > Lepidoptera > Pterophoridae > Stenoptilia > Stenoptilia bipunctidactyla. Next base: position 12,284,554 of record OX101737.1, on the reverse strand, counting down.
ACACTTGTATCTCTTGCAATTACAACTCGAACCACTTTCATGACTTTGTAATCGAATCTTCTTGTTAACGTCCGACATTCGACCGTAAAGTTTACGTTTTCTGGTAGTTTGCTTCAGATTAAGCTCTCCTTCACCGTCTGACGACATTTTAAACAATAATTGAATACACGCCGCAAAACAAAACAGACCTCAATTCAAAACACTCAAAATAACCTCAAAACGTCAAGCTGACAACCATGGACAATGCTTGTTTTTTTCCTGTACGACTTGGACATTGCTTATTATTGCACTGTATCAATATTTTTAAATGAAGATTACTCCGTCACTTTGCATGTTACTGCAGTGTATGTTTTGGCATTTTGTTCTACCACATTTGTACTATACAATGGCATTGCCAGTCAAAAAAATACAAAAATGTGACATTGCATGTTCTTCCCCTGTGCCCTTCATATGTCTTCGGAAATACACAAGAATTTTATGACAAAATTGACTCTTTTACGCACGAACTTGCGAAAACAACAGATTTCAATTAATTAAAAATACCCTGCCATGAAATTTAGTGCGGGGGCTGAATAAAAATAATCTGATTTTTATTCCGGACTTATGTCACAAACATTCTCTTTGCGGCGTCCGTTTGTTTTCATTATAAAATTAAATGTTTTTCTTGGTTGTTGCACACGAAAGCAAAACTTTAAATACTAGCAATAAAACAGGAAAATTACTGTCAATGCAACAATTGTGGTAGAGTTTCTTTTGTTGTGTTTTCTCTTTGTTTTGGTTTTTTTTGAATTCCAATTTAAGAGAAAGATTGCTGTAATGCAAAGTACTTAGGCTGCAAACTGGACGGCAGCGACAGCGAGAGTCACAGCGCAGCGGCGGCGCGGGCAGCGACGCGGAGAATCTGGGCCCTTCTCGACACCAGCGGACGTTCGAGCGATTTGTTGCGGTTTCATACAAACTCAACACTTTCTTTCGTGTCGCGGAAATCGCTGCCCGCGCCGCTGTTGCTCTCGCTGCCGTCCAGTTTGCAGCCTTATGACGAAAAACACATAATTCTTAGCATCGATATAGAAATACACTATTAGTTACACAGTTTGAGACTGGCTTAGAACTATACGAACTGCGAAAAGCACAAATATCATGCTTATTTCCTGGAAAATTAATCACCAATAATATATTGTAACAAACTTACATTTGTTAACTAAATGCATCTCATTTTACATAATATATAGACGACCGGCTGGTGTAGTGGTAACATACATTGCCTTCTATGCCAGAGGTCCTGAACACAGACCTCTGGCATAGAAGGTGAGAGGATGAACACAGATATTAGCCGTCAAGTCATGGATGTTTATATGTTTATTTAAGTTTATTCTAATAAAAAATATGTATTAATTCAATATGTATGTTTATATATTTCTTAAATATATCAGTTATCTAGTATCCATAACACAAGTTCTTTAAGAAACTTAATTTGGGCTAGATAATGTTGTGTGAGTGTCAGAAATATTAAAAAAAAAAAAATTACTTTAATTTAAATTGTAACTTCTTCACATACACTTAATCACGCGAGGGAAATATATGTAAAATATAAGTAAACTAGAAAGAATTAGCTTAAAAATCTCCTTAAAATCCTATATTATATCCTGAAACTTAAAAGCATTTTATTTAGGGATTCTACAAACTGGCTTCACCCAATTCCGTGCGGGAAAGTATTCCCGGAACGAAGCACAGTGGAGCCAATGAACTCATATGGCTTAATTTATGAAATTTACCAACGAGTTGGGTGAAGCTGGCAAATTAAACAACACATATTTAACTTTGGTCAAGCAGATGACACAGCCTGTATTTTTATTGGGATGTAGGAAATACCTGAGCATTTCATTTTATTTCATCTTTATTTATGTAGATTGTGAGCAGGGTTGTATGGACATAATTTATTTCTTTATGCTGAAGTAATTTGGGTGACATTTTGCTATGGCATATTATATGCTACTCTTCTATCCCAATTATATAAAAGTGACGGTGGTGCAAAAAAAATAAGTCGCATTTCACTATGAAAGACTAAACTTTACAATACGGTAGGTATATACTATCTTCTGATTTCTGATTGACTCAGGATTAGAGGATATTGTATTTAAAAATCAAATAATCTTATTTATCCTTAAAGTCGTAATTTCTACAGTCAGGAAAATGAAATTAATGTATATTCTGTCCCATTTTGAATCTATCTGTATTATGTACTTTATTTTAACAATAACATTTCTCAATATACTAGTGCCATAAACTAAATCCTCAGAACAGAGGAAAATATTTCAACCTTAAAATGCATGTAGCCATTTACCTTTAAAATTAACTCTTGGAAATTCCGGTACTTATCCATTTTTCTTCGACTTCTAGTTTCAACATAAAAGTGTAGATTAAAAGCTAGTTCAAAATGGCCTGCAGGTACCAAGCTTTTTATAACATACTAAAATTGGTCAAAGTAAGAGCTGGGGATTTCTAGCTTACAGCGGACGCAAGGTAATTAGCGCCGGGCACCAAATTTGAACTGCAGAAGTGTTTTCTACTTGGTACTATGGTTTTTTGAGGTTTTTAACCTTTTATTAGTTAGTTATTATTAGTATTGTCGTAAGTTTTCGCGATTCATACTATTGAATAAAACACTTTTTAACCGGATTTATATATTTTACAGTCGAGCCAGTCGCTCGTGACCACGGGGTCTGCAAAGACACCGAAACATCGAGTTCAAATTTAAAATGTAAATATACGCGATAAGTCCGGTTAAAAAGTGTTTTATTTATTAGTTATTATTGTTTAGTTTTTAGCAAAGATACCTGCGTTTTATGGTCGACAACACACCATTAGTGAGCATGAAATTGCAAGTGGTGGTAGTGACTATTTAGCATAGGACAACTCCTTTTAATAATAGTAAATTGCATCGGTTACTGAAGCGTGTCGGTCTGCGTATAGGAAATACCTTAGTGCCAATGCATTGCTGCGTCCATTCAGATATTACTACTACGTAACTGCGTCACGCGTTCGAACGCGCGTTTCGTCAAAAACTGCAACGTCCGTACCATACGCGCGTTCGATACGGACTTTCGGAATGCGCCAAGCGCCGCGTATAATACGCGCGTGCGATACTAAACATGTTATGAAAGTTAGTCTTTGGATAGGTGTGCCTATTTGAAGATACGGACATACGGTACGCGCTAACGCCAGATAGTTTTGCTTAATTTTAGATGTAAACATAAATAGTTCATTTTTTCGGATACTTCAGTTGCGGTTGATTTTCATCTCATCTACGAGAAGATAAGTTTTTAGATGAAAGCGCACGAGTTCAGGGAGGAACTCGCTCTTCATAAAGCGGAGCCATGATGTGTTCCGGCAATGTTGTCAATAATTGGCTACTGTAGTATGAGATAAACGTGCCTTTAGCTAACAGATGTAGGTAGGCAAAAAATAATTGAATCAGATAAAATTAGGGAAAAACGATGTTAATTATAGTAATACTAGCTGCTGCGAGTGGTTTTACCCGTTAAATTTTTAATCCCGCGAGAATTCCGAGATAAAAAGTAGCCTTTGTCCTATTCCAGACTGTACACTATGCCAAATTTCATCTAAATCCGTTCACCCATGATTAAGGACCAAACATCCATACATCCATACATCTAAACTTTCACATTTATAATATTAATACGATAAGATTAAAGTGACTATACTAATTTTGGTTTTCATAAAGAAAGAGTTGTTAGACAATAAATAGCCACCCAACTCAAAACTTATTCTAATTTATATAAAAATGTCCATACACCAAATTATTGCATTGCACGGAAATTACCCCATCACCACAGGGGTCGTATATTCTATAACACAAGTGGTTACTTTGGGGCTAGATGACAAAATATATTAAATATTTAAAGAAGTCATCAGGAGCTAAGATTTATAGATTAATGAAAAAACCAACTTCACCTAAATTTTCAAGGCCTTTGCAAAGTTTTGTCTGAAGTGATTTTTATTAAAAATGCACTTCAAAAGTACTTTATCGATTTTAAGCTATTGCATAGCTTCTATCGCGGGCCTTGAGCGTGGGGACCGAATCCAGAAATTCGTAACGAAAAAAGCGGTGATACTTTGATTTCATAACTTTACATGCGGCCTTTAATAAACAATCAGCGCCATCTACTAGGAACTTGTGGAACTTCATATAAGATCAAACATTACTGCATTAATAAAATAAATAAATAATTATAACTGCATAAGTTGATAAAAATGCTATGCAATAGCTTTACCGCGGCAGTCTCCGAGTGCCACACGTCTTTTTTATACTTTTTATGGTACTTCTGAAGTATAACAAAGGAATCGAAAATCATCAACATCGATAAATAATAGGCAAACAAATCGCTTATTCATTTAAAAAACATACAAACGAATTGTAAACCTCCTACAATTGTAATTAGGTTGAAAATCCAAATAAAATTTTGTCATTGAGTCTCACGTTTACTTAATTTACAAATATTAGTTTTTAAAAGATATAATGTAGTTTTGGACACAAGAGGAAAAGCGCTTCACACGGAGCAATGTGTCCAGCTTTTTGTGCTTTTAATTTAAACGTGTCATGAATCTCATCTCACTTAAATACTTTAGTTTTTACTTTTAATTAAGTTTGTATTAGTGGCTGTAAAAAGTTAGTGCTGTTGAACGTAAACCTACCTTACTAAATTAAATATGTATGTATCTGTGCTTTGGATTACAAAAATAATCGTAATTTATAGTTCTACAATGTTATTTTTAATAGTATTAAAAGTTTTCACGATTCAATGTACCTAATAAGTAACTAATTGACTTTTTCAACCGACTTCCAAAAAAGGAGGTCTCAATTCGTCTGTATGTTTTTTTTTGTGTTTTTGTTACACGATATTTCAAACAATTATGAATTTATTTTGAAAATTATTGTTTCATATGATAGAAGATACCTCATAGTTGATCCCATATAAATTTCATAGAAATCGGTTGAGTACTTGTGTATAAATATGTATGATTTCGGAGAATGTTTACGTGGATGACATTATAACTCAGATAAAGTTTTGACGTGAAGTCGGTTTTTTTAATGCTCTGCATTCGTTGATTATATATAACTTAATTTTTTCTCAATGACACTGGGTCGTATTGATTTGAAGTTAGTATGGTTTGCGTAACTGAAGATACAGTCTCCCTGAATAGGTCCCACATAGGTTCGCTTGGTGCGTTAAAAAGTGAGTCCATAACAAGACCACCATGGTCTAGCATCAATAATATACTGGAAATATCGTGACTTAGATTTATTTGCTTCATTCATATATAATTTTTATTTAATAGTTAATCTCCAAAATGAACGTAAACAAACTTCAGAAGACAGCTTAGCGTGTTTTACCACCAATCGATCAACCGTCGATGGTGTGGTATCACCCTTACACAATAATAAGAATCAAATGTGTCCTCAAATCAACAAAACCCTTGGAAAAGACTCAAGTTCCGCATATTTTGAACCACAAAAGGGTAATAATATTCATCACAGGTAATCACGAGCGACTGGTCGTTTGATATTATATTTCGCAGCTTAATTCTTTGCGATTTATTAGGTTTACTTATTGTAGTATCGGTCCCATGTGTCAGCCTTGCACGGTTATTTTAGAGTCTTTTTTTTTTTTTTTGTATTGGCAACACTGCTTCACCTCCGGCTCCTAATTAACCGGCCCTTTTGGAATCATTGTTCGTTCCCGTGCTCAAGCCTTCGCACGTGTTCCTGGCAACGCTCAAGACTTCATTGTAACGGTCATCTAGTGTTACACAAAGCTCTCAAGATGGGGAAGAAGCGCAAGAACGAAGATAAGAATGAAATAATACGAAGAAAAATAAGGAGACTCGAAAATAAGCTGAGGAAAAGAATTCGCGTTATTTCATCTGACGAAGAATCCATCGAATTTAAGTAAATTATGTAACATTGTCATTTAACATTGTTTAAAAACTTGTATTCTGCGCGTCTGTCTGCAGATATACTTACTTTATAACCCAATTTGTACTTATTTAAAGTACTCACTTGTCAAATGACACAAATTTGTACCACGCCTGAGGGTAGGTACTCACTAAAAAATATAATATAAAATAATGCTTTACTTAAGCACAACACACTTACTTTATAACCCAATTTGTACTTATTTAAAGTACTCACTTGTCAAATGACACAAATTTGTACCACGCCTGAGGGTAGGTACTCACTAAAAAATATAATATAAAATAATGCTTTACTTAAGCACAACATACATTATTTGTGCCCGGTAGCATTTATGAAATAAAACGTATTCATGATAATATCAAAAATTATACTACAGAACTAAACCTATTTTAAAAATACCCACAAAAAAAATACGAACATGGTGAAGTTCTAATCATAGCTTCACCGAACAACCGTGAATCTATCGTGGAAGTCATTCCCGAAAGTTCACCACATCACGAAGAATCGCTTGCAGAGGAGGCATGTATGAACGAGGCAGTTCCTCATACGTCGTCGTCGGCACAGAATCCAGTACCTTCGACGTCGGATCTCACAAAGGAGGTACGAGGAGACAGTGGTATTGATGTCGAAATACTGTCTTTATTAGGGGAAGTTCCCCAGTCGCAAGATATTTTGGGAGATGAAATTAATAAAAACATATCCGATAGATGGCAGCTCATACTTACCAAGGGTCTCATCAAAGAAACAAAACAGTCCTTGTTACAAGAATATCGGGTACCCAAAAACTGTGAAATGCTATTAACGCCTATCCTCAACCCTGAAGTTAAAGCGGGTATTTCAGAACTGACAAGCAAAAAAGATTTTTCCTTAATGCTTAGTCAAAAACAAATCAGCATTGCTTTGGCTGCATTAGCGCAAACGACAGAGAAAGTCATTACAAAGAAATATTCATCGCAGGATATTCTAAAACCCTTAAGTGATGCAAGCAAATTGTTGTGCGATTCCTTCTACTACCTAACGAAGGCCCGAAGAAATTTAGTTATTAATACTATCAATGCAGAACTAAAAGATACCTTTCGTCAGACCACCATAGATACATTTTTATTTGGGACCGATTTACCAGAAAAGTTAAGGTCCGCAAAAACTATACAAAAAACCGGAGAATCCCTTAAGCCTTCACAACCATTTATTTCAAACAGAAACAACCAAAATTATAGGATTACTTCTCAAAATTGTTTAAACTGGAAGCCCCCGCAACGGAAGCCTGCTGCGCGGCCCGAAGCGGGGAGACCTCGCCCGGTGCAGCGCTCGGGACCGCCGCCGCCGCCTCCGCCGCCGCCGCGACACACCCCGAACTACACACGCTCACGCTCGCCGCCCAAGAAATACAACAGGAGATATTAACATCTGAGGTCAGTTATTCTGGCCGTCTAAAGCTATTTTACAAAAATTGGTTAAAAATAACTAATGATCCTATAATTTTGTCCTGGATTAAGGGATATAAAATACCGTTTATTAAAAAGCCCTTCGGAAATAGTAATCCTGACTCAAGATATAAGCCAGATAAAAATTTTAACGATTTTAAAATTTGCATAGATTACTTGATTCGAATAAAAGCCATACCTAAGTGTACATACGATAGTGAACAGTTTGTATCCGATATATTTTAGTACCTAAACCAAACGGAGACAAAAGGTTCAAATTGAATTTGAAAAAATTAAACAAGTTTGTTGAAACCGTCCATTTTAAAATGGAAGGCTATAAAACTGCATCTAAATTCGTTACCGAGCGATGTTTTGTGTCAACTATTGATTTAAAAGACTTATATTTTTTTCTACCAGTTCATAACTCGCACAAAAAGTACTTAAGATTCAAATTCAATAACAAACTATATGAATTTAATTGTCTACCTTTACAAAACTTTTAAAACCTGTTATGGAATTTTTGCAATCACATCAAAGAAATATGATATCAGTTATTTATCTCGACGATATTTTTTGCGTTGGTAAAACAAAGGCAGATTGCTATAATAACGTACTTTTTACAAAGACACTTTTAGAAAGTTTAGGCTTCTAGATTAATTGTGATAAGAGTTCTTTACAACCCTCAAACACATTTAAATTTCTAGGCTTTGTATTTGATTCCCAAAACATGGTTTTAAAATTACCTCAAACAAAGAGGGTAAAAATAAAACAATCTCTTTTAAAAATCTTCGAAGCAAAAACAATTAAGTTACGTAATTATGCACAATTGATTGGACTTCTCATATCGGCTTGCCCTGCTATTCAATATTCGTGGCTTTATTCTAAACGTCTTGAAAGACTTAAGTATTTAAGTTTATGTGAAAATTCATCATATGAACGACAGATTAGTTTATCATTAAATATCCGGGAAGATGTTTATTGGTGGCTAGACAAAATTTATAATGGTTATGCTAGCTTAAGATCTGATGATTATAAAATTGAAATTAATTCTGATGCTTCTCATTCAAGCTGGGGTGCCTCGAGTAATAACAAGGAATGTTTTGGTTATTGGAAGGAGGCTGAAATGACACTTCATATTAATTAATTTGAATTAAAAGTGGCATATTTAGGTTTAAAAACGTTTGCTAAAGAATTATCTGACTGTCAAATTTTGTTACGCATTGATAACGTAACCGCGATATCTTGCATTAATAGAATGGGCAGCATAAAGTACCCAAATTTAAATGATATGTCCAAAAAACAAAAAAAAAAAAAAATATATGGCAGTGGTGCGAAACACGTAAAATTAAAGTATTAGCTTCTTATATTAATACGAAGGACAATTTTTTACCCACGGCATTGTCTCGCAAAAAGTTTCTAGATACTGAATGGGAATTAAGTGAACATGCTTATTGTGGTATTAAACGAGTATTTGGTGAAATAGACCAGAAATAGATTTGTTTGCCAGTAGGTGTAATACAAATTGCCCATTGTACATTACGTGGAAAAATGAACCCGAAGCATTTGCTGTTGATGCGTTCACCATCAGCTGGACTAACTATTATTTTTACGCATTTCCGCCATTTGCCCTCATTTTAAAGACACTTAGAGAAATAATAGATGATAAGGCCGAGGGTATATTCGTAGTACTAAATTGGCCCACACAGCCATGGTTCCCATTATTGAAAAAGATATCTATTTCTAAATCAATTTATTTTGAACCCAATATTAACCTTCTTCAATCTCCTATCAGATTGACACACAGCTTACACAAGATACTCGGTTTGATTGCCGTGAAGTTATCAGGCAGGTTTTATTAAATAAATCGTTATCTGTTGATTCTACAGAAATAATGTTATCTTCTTTATCTAGTAATACTTACAAGCAATATAACAGCTGTATCAAGTCTTGTTTAGTTATTGTTCCGAAATGCAGCACAATTACTTGACCTGTTCAGTTCATGTCGTAATTAATTTTTTAACCGATGTTTTTAACAAAGGTGCAAAATACGGAACTATTAATACATATTCTGCAATACATATAAATATGAGGTCATATGGGACACAAACATAGTCCTTGATTTTTTGGCTCAAAAAAAAAAAAAAGCAAACATTATCTTTAATGCACCTCGATAATATAAGTAAATATAGTGTTGAAATGTTTATTCCAGAGATTTGTCCTGTCCGGTGTATAGAATCATATATTAACAAAACAAGAGAACTTCGTAAAAACTGTAAATATTTATTTATAAGTTATAAAAAGCCACATTCAAAACTATCTTCACAAAGATTAAGTAATTGGATAAAACAGACTCTGTATGAAAGTGGAATCGACACTTCGCTGTTCAGTGTTCACAGCACTCGGCATGCTGCAACATCTAAGGCCAACAAGCTTGGAGTTAATTTAGATACAATTAGAAAAGCCGCTGGCTGGAGTAACTCTTCCAAAGTATTCGCTAAATATAACAAAGAAATTATTGAAAATTCTAGCAATTTCGCAACAACTATTTTGAGTGATTTTATGCCTACATAATAATTAATGTAGGTACCTAATTATGTTGTTATATTTTGTATGGAAATTGATTTAATTGCTATATTATAACTAAAAATGGATAATAATTGTTGATCATGTAAGCTATTTTACTTATTTTCTCTCTGAACATCCTACAATAAGTAAACCTAATAAATCGCAAAGAATTAACCTGCGAAATATAATTGAAGATCAAACGAACTTCTAAGTGAAGTTCGATCGAAATTATATGAGCAGCTTAATTCGAAGCGATTTATAATCATCCTCCCAGTTTAAAACGAAACATATATATTACTTATTTATTTACTGAAAATAAATATCCCAACCCTTATATCTTAATATAAGTAAAATACTTACCTGTGCTTATCGTTTTTTTTTTACCTTACCATGCAATGGTTTATCCTATAAATAGAATAATCCATTACATTTTTATATAATTCGGCTTTAAACGAAATGATTCCAAAAGGGCCGGTTAATTAGGAGCCGGAGGTGAAGCAGTGTTGCCAATACAAAAAAAAAAAAAAAAGACTCTAAAATAACCGTGCAAGGCTGACACATGGGACCGATACTACAATAAGTAAACCTAATAAATCGCTTCGAATTAAGCTGCTCATATAATTTCGATCGAACTTCACTTAGAAGTTCGTTTGATCTTCAATTTTTCTGGTTTCTCACATTTTAAAGATAAGTGAGGTTATTATTAAGATGTCAAGACCACAAACAATAAACGAAAACCCAAAATAATTACTTTGTATAATGCCTCCAATAATGGTGTAGATGTACCTGAAGAACTTTATTCATACAGGGTGTCCCGATTACCCTATATAATACCTTCTCGGAGGTATTCTATTACCCATAAGTATTACAGAAAAAATATAAAAAAGAAAAATTCAAAATTTATTTTTCAATTTTTGTATGAATGAAAATGTCGAAATTTATTGCTGACATACAAAAATAGAAAAATAAATTTCGAATTTTTCTTTTTTTCATATTTTCATAGAAGGTATTATATAGGGTAAGCGGGACACCCTGTATACTTCTAAAACTTGTACATAAAAAGCCTACTGAGGGTGTTCGATGTTCCCCATATCGAATATACAGTCATATACAAACTGGGGTCGATAATAAAGGTACTCGTACCAAAAGGCGACATTTAAAAGAAAAACTGTGACTCGTGTATAGAAAGAAGATACACGAGATGTACAAATCTGACAGACGCGCGTAAATTTTCCTACAACTGCACAAATGAATCGTTGATTTCGTCGGTGAACGTATCGAAGAACATCCCCAATAAGTTCCAGGAACTCGTAGGACGTAACAAGTATATCTATTTCAAAGAAAACATCTGATACTTATCATGTGTGCCATATTTACTTTTTCCCAGACATTTTGATTTCACGTTACGATAATTGGAGATAAGTAGAAAAAGGTTTCGGTTTTATTTTATGATAAAATACTCACTAAATTTTCCACAAATTTTGTATGATAATTAATTTCTAAGAAAATTTTACCTCAATTAAACATGTTTCGTTTTAAATTTCGGTTTTGCCATTGAAAAAGGTAGCTTATAAAAATTGGATTTTAATTTTTTTTATTTAATTTTTATTTTCATCGCTAAAGAACTCTTTTTAGTGTAACATTCATTTAAATTAAGTCAAATATCAACAAATACGGAATGTCAGATGAAATTATGATGGAATTATTTTCACGCTTTTAAACCTTTTGCGAGTACAACGTTTCGGTGGACTATTTTGTAATGTTTTTTTCATATTTATGTTTTATTTACACGTAATAAGAAAAAGGGCACTTATCCACTTAGATTTCATCGGCCTCTGTGACTTGCAGAGGTAGGTACCAAGTTAAACTTAGTTGTGATAGTAACATGGTGGTTTCACGTTGGCAGAGGGTGACATTTTTACGATCATCAACCGATAAGGATGATGCCTCACATCCTCTGTTTTAACTCTTATGATGTCTATGAGAAAATCGGATTATGATTTAAGTCAGATATAAGATTTAGGTGCAAATAAGTATATATTAAAAAAAAAAATAGTGTAATGTTTATCATACAGAAAGAAAAAGAATTAAAAAAATGTGGACTAACTATTATAATAATAATAATAACTAACTAACTATCAAAACGGTTTTGTCGTAGCAAGAATTGTCTAGCAAAAACTACTAACAGAAACTAAAAACTCAACAGGGGAATAAAGAATACCGATAAAAACATATGAAATAGTGTCAACTAAATAGCACAAAACAAGCATATAAGACTATTAGACCTCTTAAAAAATATATATACATATAATAAAATGGTAGGAAAGTCAAAACTGTACATTGAATATTTTTTTAAAAGAATACTTGGGGTATGATCTACAATCGAAACAGAAACAAAAAATATAGTTTTTAGAATTTTTGTCTGTTTGTCTGTTTGTCTGTTTGTCTGTTTGTCTTTCCGGGATAAACTCAAAAAGTACTGCATGGATTTACTTCAAATTTGGCATGAAGATAGTTAAGAAGTCGGGTCAACATATAGGCTACATATTATCACGCTAGCAGTGTTATAATCGTAGGTGCGTTTGGTGCTGCATAGCGTTCACGCAGACGACGTCGCGGGCAGCAGCTAGTTTACAATAAATCAATACTAGCGGCAGACAGGGACAATGCTACATAATGGAATTTTTATTTATTGAGGCAATTTTTATGACTACAAAAGGCAATTTGTGGTTGCTCCTTGTAATTACTTTTACTAAGAATGAAGTTTAAATCTTATTCCACCTAAAATATTTAGCCTATTCTCTCATTCGTGAAATTTCTATAGAGAAACTGCTACAATCGTATTTTCCAACACCACAACTTACTTCAGTTTGTTCGAGCGGCAGAATTTATAGTTCTACAAAGTAAGGGCTGATTTAGTTGCTATGGAGTCCAAACAATGAAAGCGAACTTACAACTTTACGAGTGGTTCTAATTTGTTAAGAAACTTTTTTACACTCGACGTATTTATTAGGGAATATAAAACTTCTTGAGGCGGCTAATTGAGTGGAAACTCTTTTTGTTCAACAAGGAACAAAGTCCGAAAATCAACTGTTATAAACAAAAGCCACGCAATAGTTGTATTTTGTTTTCGTTAATTCATCGCATCACAAACACTGAACTTACTTTGACATTCATAGATTTGAATTGCTATAATTTTGAATATTTTTAACTGAATTAATTAAAATCTGGAAATGAGCTAATTTATAAGGGAATCTTAACAAATAATAATTTTAGCTTTTTGACAAAATAAAACTAATCTTGACATAACGTAATGATAAAACTTGATACAACGAACTATTTATAAAAGTTCTATTTTCAAACAAGCCCGGCTGAGACTCGACAATTGTTTAGACGTTCTCTTTGTAAGGATGTTATCACACTAATCGATCAATCATCGATTGAGGGCGTCGATCGATGATAAAAAGGATAAATCGACGTAGATCGATAGTTTTTACTGGACCAACCCAATCAAATCCAATCATAAATTAATAAATATATTTCCCAGACAATCACACCAACTACATGGCCTCAATGTAAGCTGAGCTTGTGTTATGAGATATCATGTAGCGAACTAGGGGGGACCCTAGAATATAAATACATAAATAGATAAACACCCACACATAAAACATTTTTTTTCTTGTTCCGTGCAGGAATCGAACCTGCAACCACTGGCGTCTGAGGCAGACAGGTTTACCCCATCGCCAAAGTGGTCGTCGATGAAATGTCACAAGTTAACCTTTTAGGCACATTCAGAAAAAAATGATCTGGTAACACCCTAACTGAATAATAGTATCTATTTTATTGATTAGTTAGATAAAATTGACACGTGTCATAGTTACGAGTATAAGAAGAATTGTTGTTACGTAATTTTGTTTTAACAGGATTTGTTACTCTATACATCTAGACCCGAGGTAACTAATAAATCACCTTGTTTCTTCCTCTGTTCATAAATAGTTTTACTTTATTGTTTAATCTGAACTATTAAGAAAGTAGTAAACTCAACTTAGCACTAAAATTAACAAGATAGTCGCTGCATTTATAAGCAGAACAATGTTAATTTATAAAAATTAGCGCTGTAAATGAAATACTTGAAACTCTCGTCAAATATAATCCTATTAAACTTTTTTATACCTCCGACATTCATTCGTTTCATCTGGAAAGTTAGTCATACTTTTCATTCCATTTCTTGAATGAGGGCCATTCCTGTGTAAATCCTTTATTGTTTTAAAACAGGTACTATATTTCAAATATTTATTTATTTAACATTTCCTATACTAATCGTACGGATAAATAAACTACCACTTTGGCGATGGGGTACCTCAGACGCCAGTGGTTGCGGGTACAAATCCCACACGGAACTAAAAAAAAAAATGTTCCGGGTCTGGGCGTTTACCTATTTACGTATTTCATATTCTACGTTCCCTCCTAGTTCGCTACATGGTATCTCATAACACAAGCTTTGCTAACTTTAAGGCCATGTAGTTTGGTGTGATTGTCTAGGGATTTCATTTTGTTTTTTGTATTTAATAATTTCGATCAAAAAATTCTTGAAATGATCACTGTGATAACTCATGAACATTTTTGGCTTTTTGTGGGTTCACAATTGGTTGGAATGTGGAAAACTGCGAGTCCAATATAGAATTGTTGTTGTTTAATACTTAAAAAAAGGATAAACGTGGTACATTAAATATCTAGTTAATATAACAAATAGCAGTTTTTACTACGCCAAACGTTTGGTCATGGGATCGATTCCCGAACGAAACAAGAATAAAAATGTTCCGGGTTCGCATCATGGTATCCTATATTGTTATTTATACAAAAAGAGCGTCAGAAAAACAAACAAACAAAAGATCAACGCAAGACTCAAAACATAGTCTTATTCCGTAAAAGTCCCACTGAAACACCTGAAATGCGGGCTCTGCTCAACTTTTCTAATTTTCCATTCAAACTTATACATTTCGATTCCGATTGGCTCAGTTCCGGAAACTGATGACACGGTGTTGCCATAATTAAAATTGCTGGTGTTGCCATTGTCGCGCCCGAATACCTCGTTAACCACTTTCGAACACGCGGTTACATTCTCGAATTGTAATGTGGTAAATTGGAATCATTTTACAATTTACGAAAATTCATATTCGTAGTAGAAAAGTTTCAGAATAATCGAAATAAATGGAAAGTTTAAAACGATTCAAATACCATTTTCGAAATGGTTTTCAATTTGTATATTATGGTGTGAAAAAAACATAGCTGTAGATTAACTATAATTTTTTGTGACTAGCAGTGTCCATGTGAAAGGGCACGCCTGGGGCGGTACTACAATACTTCCTATTTTACCTGCAGCAGTACCTACTTGAAAGCGTTCCCCGGATAAAGGATAGGAATAGCCAGTGAAATCAAGGCAAGGATACTGCTTACCACCAGGTGGATCCAGTGCCTGCTTGCCGGCTTTCATGAAGCGTAAAAAATATCACTAGAAATCACCACAACTCTACGGGCTTAACATATTTTCCATACAAACGCTACTAGCACCGTTTGAATATCGAAGCTGATAAATTAATTGTCGTGTGAAGTGATATCAGATGTCGTTTTAGTGGTGGCGAATTTTTATATATTTTTCTTTTCTTTTTTACATAATATTTTACATGAGGCTCATCATAAAAGTAATGATTTAATGAAAAATGGTTTTAATTTTAATGTGACGAAAAGAAATATTGGAAAAAAAATATTTTGGACAAATGTAAATTAATGCATATTATATTCCCTAGCGATAAGCATAAATAAGATGCATGTATAGATACAGATTTAATATAAGTTACAATTTTAAGAGCTTCCATCCTCTGTTAAATACACACCTTTAAATTTATTAATAAATAAATCGGTTGTCTGGTAGAAATCGCTGCCCAGCGATAAGAATACCAATTGTGTAATCTAAGTCATCTTCTTGTATTTTCAATTGTTGTAATATAAGGTTAACAATTAAGTGTAAATAAATAAATATGTCGTTTCAATTGATGAATATATTTTAATTTAAATCTAGTTTATTTAACAAGAAAACAATACATGCGCTCACGCCCACCATTTTTTATGATATGTCCTTTGTGGTTTGGCATTATCAACTGTAACAGTGAAACTATCTAACTATATTTTGTATCTATCTAACTTGAGAGAGGAGGTTTAACCCAAAACCACCAAGCTGGCAAAGGCAAAAAATTACTTAATATCATACCCATATCACCCTTGACAAACCCTGTCTGCTACTATGCACTCGAAGCCTTCAGGAGAACCCACCCATGCTTGATCCACGCCCAAACGTTGCTTAACCTTTTATATCGGATGGCACAGAAGCTACGACGATTTTATCAAGCTTGAATTATTTATATGAAAACAAATGAAATGTTTTCCCAAAATATATATAAAAAATATATATTTTTTTGGTAGGAAACGAATGATTGATTGAATAACCTGTCGGCTCCAGAGATTAAATCGTTTGATATTTGATTTGGTAAACATTCCTTTTTTGACACGCCAAAAAGATTTCCTTTACTTTGGTTTATTGTTTGTCGAGATTCTGAAATGTGATATGTAGGGAATAAATGAAATAAGAACTCAGCAAGTATTTAAATGTATTTTGAAGTCGTAGAAAATACAGCATTTCCTTATTTCCTGAGAGTAAAAATATAAAGAGATTTGCTACAAAATAGCCAAAATGTTACATTTTTAATCATAGATTTAACATTACACACATAACAGAGAAACATTTTCAATTGATACCCCAGCATGATATTTTCTTCCAGTTTTGCAGAAAATCGTCAAAAATTATTTACTTTCGATGTTATGAGGCGTTAAAATTTTAAGTACAGTATTTATAAATATTTTATTAAATTTTATATAATACGATTTTATTTGCCTTTCCTTACTAATAATTTGTCTAAATAAAATTCTTTAAATTTTTGTTAATATACAAGGTGGAATTTGTAATGCCACCTGTAGGGAAAGTCTTTCCATGCTGGACTGGGAGCGAAAGAAAAACATAGAATGTGCCAGCTGCTTCTCTTTCCGGGCATACTGTAAAAGTCAGTTAAGGGACGGAGGTTTTTTGACGTTTTTGTGGGCGATGGGCTGACCCCCTATCACTGCAAGTCTCTCTCTATCATTATAATACCCCTTAATTTGTCAAACGTGACATCAGATGGTTTTATAGCCTCTGTTGTTCTGCCTACCCCATTAGGGATACAGGCGTGACGTTATGTATGTATGTAGGGAAAGTAGTGCCCTTAATAATAAAGATAGCAAATTATACTCCAAAGAAACATTTCTTTATTTTGGAAAAGAAATAAAACCGCATTTAGGTAAATATTTTTCGAAAATTCGCTTGCTTTACCCCAGTTATCGAACCGACTAAAATATAAAAATTTCATGGTTTTCCTTTCATTAAATTAACCTAGTATGTTAGAGAGATTTCATTCTTGTGATTGACCCTAACGATCGATGCAATAAAATTACAGGGTGTCATTTTACAAATTTTCAAATATAAATGAATGTTTCATTGGAGTAAAATTTGCTATCTTTATTATTTAGAGTATTTTCTCTTCGGGTGGCATTAAAAAATTCCACCCTGTATATATTTGGAGCAAGATTTTCAAGATGGTAACATAAAAAAAAAAAACAAAAAAAAACATATGACAGTCACCATGATACACAGACAAAATTACCCCACCGGTCATTTGCGTGCTTTGGGTAGAAAGCTCTTAAAAAAACAATCATCTCTACTAACCAACATCCTTACAGTTCGCGTAAAAGTTGTAAATAAAGAACAGAAGGACATTAAAAACATATAAAATGTCCTTCTCTAAACATCCCGGAATGGGTTCCCAACGTGGTTAAAATTCAATTATACTATACTTTCCGCAGCACTACTTACTTATTAAAAAGTGGATTTGTGACTCTTGGGTCGTGGCCAACAATATTACCTGTGAAAAGAAAATGTATGTTCACTAAAGTACTGTCGTGAGAAATATTTTACGAAGGATTTTTGTGATAATCTGGTAAAGTTTGTGAATGTTTGCTGAAAATCTTAGGCAGCTTTGCAACCAATTTGCAGTAAATTTTCTATGTTTTTTGGTATTATATGTTTTTTCAAGTGATACATACTTTTGAATAATATTTAATGAAAATAAAATAAGTGGCAAGGTATCTCTTTTCTGCGACACACAATTGATAATAAATTCAATAAAGCAGATATGAATTGAATTGTTAATATAAAAAAATATCAGTTTATTTTAATACAATTGTAAGTTTGTCTTACATACATCGTTTCATAGCGACGATACCGCTCTTTATTCCTTTTTAAAGTGTTGTTTTATTTGTCAACAAATTTTCATTTTCATTTTTTTTCTTACCTGTTTAACAACAAAACTAATTCTATTTCCCAAGCAATAAAAAAGACACTGTGAATCTATTTGATAAAAACAAAACAATAAAAATAATAATATGTGATAAATATGTACAGGATTATTATGAAGTCACCAGCCAAATTTAAATATTATGTTCTTTGATGAAATATAAACGTTATTATTTTATAACGCATATTTATTTTAGTATCGCTCAGAAGAAAAAAAATAAAGATATGGCACCGCAAACTTTTTACAAATAGTCGCTCTTGATGAACACCCTACACACAGTACGACACTAAGGCGCGGCATTTCTTTGGTAAATTTCATAACACTACGAGCACTAATAGTATATTATGTAACAAGTGAGCGAAGTTGCTAATTACAGTCGAGGCAGTCATTTGAGCCCGAGCCGCAGGCGAGGGCTTAATAATGAGCCGAGACTGTAATTAGCAACGCTCACGAGTTACATACGACGTTTTTCAACACACTTGTGAGTAAAAGACAGACATACGTGATCATAAAATAACAAACACACTTGATAACAAAGCTGTGAATTGTGATTGAAAAATGGCGCCGAACCTCGCGCATGCGCGTAGGTTTTTTTTTCCGTCAAATGTGTCAATGTCTGTATAGCATATCAGCCTATTTTAAGTGAAAATCTTTAATTTGGAGTGGTAAATGCAAATATTTTAATATTTTATGACAAATGATTGTAAATTGTGAATAATTTGTTTAATATACAAATTTATTTTACTAATATAAGGCGCAAACATTTAAAACTGTATATGGATTTGAAGTGGTATAAAACCTCTTTGTTGTTTCTGAAAATATTTAGTGTATAACCCGGACCAATAAAATATGCTCTGTTTTCTTGCATGTTATTTGCACAAAGGTACAATTCAACTTTGTAGGATTCATTATATTATGCACTAGGGTATAATATATTAATGCACGCGTGACTTATAGCCCAGTTTATAGTTCTAAACTCAATAGAATAACGCTCACTTTACGAGCAAGTGTGTTGAAAAATATATTTTGTATTAGCGCGTAGTTGTCTTTATTTTTAAAGGTATTCTTTCATAATTTAGAGCGACCATGATTTGCTAAATATGTTAGCGAATAATATTACTTTCCTTGTTAAAGAAATACATACCTTTTTTTGGAAAAATCTATTTTATAAATTCTACATAAAACTTTGTATAGCTGATATGATTATAATAATTCATTAAGGCTCGATTTTTCAATCGTCGGATAAAAGTTATCTGTCGAATAAAGTACTTACTATTTGGCGAAAATTCTCTTTTTCTGGGAAAAAGTTTTGGGTGCATTTTTACAAAAAAGCTTGTCTCAAAAATATAAATACAAGAGAGAGTTAATATAGCTTGTAGGATTGAAATAGGGGCTTACACATAGTCCACGAGTCAACATCTGCAATAGATCTCACGCACTGTTTATGGGCTATGAGCGCTTTTTTTTTTTTTGACAGAATTGCTCCAGAGCAGTATATCGTATCTCAGTATTGAGTTAACATACGCATAATATGCTCTTACTATGCGGTGACTAAAAAACAACCCTGTATAACATCATCGATACAGGCAATGATGTGTACTCTGAAAAGCCAGTGCCTGTCTAAACCTGGGTGATTTTCGACCTTATCTACACATGATATAGAGGTCAAACGCTGGTTTAGTAACCGATAAAAAAGGGAATATCATACAACTACGGTCTAAGTTCACATGTCAGTTTTTATAATTACAAAAATATAAAACTAAAGCTTTTTTTTCAACGACGCTCAAAACTAGAGCACAAACGAAACATTTTAAAATTTTGAATGTATATGTATACGCCTCGAAGTATTCTTTTGTCACGTGCCAAATGTGCAAGTCGGTGTTTCAGCCAAGATCTCGGAACGTGAAGATGTAACACAGCCTTTTTGTTTTATTTATGAGAAAAAAAATAATGTCATCCGGTCTGTGATGCTTATGAACTGTGATAAAAGAGGCTTTAAGGGAAATGTTCTGTTTTAGCGCTTATTCAGTTTCATTTGTGTTTTCTCGAACTTTTTCTGCAGCATTTCTTTTTTTTGTATCAATTTGATTAAGTTTAGTCTTTCAAAAAGTTTGAATAGAAAAAGATATGTATTTGAAACGTACGGATCATTTTAACATACGAATCTGGAAAATCGTCTTTTAGCGTTCTCGGGAACTATTTAAAGTTTTGGATTTCGATTCAGTTTCTTCAATAACCGGTTTAGTTCGTGCGTTCTCAGGTGGAATATGGGTCAAATGCGGATTTAGTTCACGATGTTTTGTAACGTTTTTTAAATACCTTTTTAAGTTTTAGGGCCTTATACAAACAACGACAACAGGTGATTTAAGACATTACATGGCAAAATGCGCATATTATTTATAATCTGAACCACAATATTAATGTGTATTAGAGATTACAGGCGACATATATTTGTATTTAATACTGTGTGGAAAGTATACTAACAGATTTATACCATGGATTCTAGTGCCAATTTGTTAAAAAATATACATAAACATAGCTGTAGGGAACCTGATTTTCGGGATATTTAATTACTTCAGTAATTCACGTATAACTCTGTAATTAAGTTACCTATACTGTATCATATTCGGTACCGTCAGAATGGCAAGTCACTAGTCTCCAATCAGGTTAGAAAAGTATTTATATAATGGTGCCCATTTTGTTCCGTTAAGTGCCGCTAACGATACAATTGGTGCCATTGAATTTTAGGGGAATCAGCAAATTTAAAGGTGACCGTTCATTCTGACGTCAGGATGAACGGTCACCTGTTTTTAAAGTAGGATCTACGCTTATTTATGTCGAATTTTCTAGGACTAGTATTTGTTGCCCACCTGGTGCCCACATTTTTTGTAATCTTCATTATCGTAAGTATTGAGAATCAACTTTTGTTTTTTGAATTTGATGAAATATTCGCATTGGGGCTTATAAACTGGTGAAGTTTTCTGTATTCAATTTACCTATTTTGCTATCAAATTAAATACTAGTTGCAAAATGTACTACTCATATATGGACTTTGATTAAATATATTTTGTCACAAAATGTGTTTGAAATGTCAAGATTATGCCTAAAATGAAAGTATTCTTAGACAAAAACGATGAACAACTCATTGTCCTAAATGTTCGAGTTTCAATTAAGGAAGCATTTTTTTTTATATTCTAAGGATAGGACGTTTGTCTTCCATGCCACCTGATGGAAAGTGCGCATGAAGACTATGGTGTTACACGTCCATCGACGAGAAACCTATTCGCTAGACACTTAAAAGTTCCAGGACTGTGGTGGTCAGGAAAAACAGACGCAGGCAGATTGTTCCACTCCTTGGCAATCCGTACCAAAAAGGAACTATCGAAGCGTTTTGTTCGATTATTGTTGTTTTATTAATATAAACTCAGTATAGTTCCGCCTCTGACCTGTTTAGAGGTCAATATTTTATCAGGTAATAACAATCTCTTTTTTATTTTTTTATCGTTGATTAAGCTCGTATCTGATATGACTTTCCTGACGGCTATTGGAAATGAGGGCAAAAACAATTTCCCACGGGCCCAGAATTGAGCTAGTTCTTCACAAATCATTGCATACACATATCTGAGCAGGGTGATATTTGAAGAAAGACTTTTTATGAAGCAGTCTTTATGAGACATTTTTTGAGCTTGTATCATAACGAAATATCAACTCTACTTTACTCCATTGAGTTACTATGTACTTACGTAATAATAATAACCCAATGCTTTACTCTTGTTGTCGTTGTCTCTGGCACACGCAAAGGTCATTAAACCTTTGACATGACAGCTTTTGATAGACGAGCGACCTATTTTGTCATGTTTGATTAATGCTATAACGCCAATGATAGGCTGAGACGATAGCTGTAGTCTTCGCATACAAATTAGGCATCGTTGTTCTAAAAGTTTTGAAATTACAAGATTAATTTACATTGTATTTTAAAATGTATTCCAAAAGGCATTAAGTTCATTGATATTTTGGCGGGGGTATCTGACTGGGAAACATTAAATGGATACAGGCCCGCTTTTCAATGGTCAGATAAAAGTTATCTAATTAATAAAGTATTGCTCGTCAGCTTCAAGCCCGTCTCGAATTTATTATTGTCATTATGTCACCATCTTACTTACTAGTGAAAGTTTAGATGTTTAGATTCCCATTCCTCCGAGTAATAATATTCGTCAAATAACTTTTATACGAAGATTGAAAAATTAGGCTATAACCGTATATAGATAGATAGTTAATTATTTATTCACATCAAGCTCACATACAACAACATTATAAACACCATAAAACACCAAAGAAAAATTAACAAAACAAATCTTAACTTAAACAATAAAATAAAATTACTTAGCAGAGTGTATGCCGATGCAAAATGGCGACACCTCAGTGAAGCGTTTGCGTTAAAGCAAATCACCGATTTTCAGTTGCCGCCAGTGAAGTCTGCGCAGTGGCACATGTAACAATACCGACGCATTTACATTAGGATGCATCTTATGTAGGTAATGTATTATAATAAATATACAATAAAATAATTATCAACAATAGCTTAATATAGTTAAGTTATTTAAATTAATTTGAAATAAAGAACATCAAGGCCATAATATACATGAAAAAAAAACAATTCGGCACTTTCAGGACTTGTCTGCCTATTCATACAGTACTGGGAATAATAAAATGATAATTAATAATATTATATCCTAACTCTATTAAACATATACGTGTACAATAATAATAATATCAAAAACACTTGTATATCCCTACCAACTATGGTACCCAAGCAAACAAGTTTTAGGTCATTTTTTTTGTGTAAATGTCAGTAAATCTTTAAGTTTAATTTTGAATGTTATAATTTTTGATGAAACATTTCTTATCGGGGGCGGAATATTAAAAGTACGATTGCATAATTAGCCCTGTATTATAATAAGCTGCCACCGAATATTATCACATCAGTGGTCATGTGTTCTGACGTTGTTATATGAAGATTCTCTGAAGGGATCTGCAACCCCACTTCACTAGCTTAACTTGACTATCAGGTAAATTTAAGGTAAAACGCAAGCAAAATATACTGATAGATTACGTAGGAACTGGTCGTATTATTCATGATGGTTTCATGACAACGACCATGTGTTTCTTGGTGAAGAGAAGGTTCAGGACATAATCAGCTAAGCTGCTCCTTAGCAGTTTAATGCCAATACTTTAGGTCCTAGTGCTGGTTAATAATCAAAACCAATTTGAATATAATCAATAGATACTTTTTTTAATTTTTTATGAGGATATTTTTTTTAGCCACGTGATCAAGCTTCTATTTTCATAACTTAGCTACGAGACAATAACTTCTAATTGCGCAAAATGTGTCTTGAAGCAATTTATACTATAATTATACCATAATTATTTATACTTAGTAATTTATTCATTAACATTGCGATGATTATGCGACAAGAAGGGCTCCCGTTCCGGAAGACATAGTCGTAGTCGGTACAGTTAGGTGCGACGACGAGCGCAGCGAAGCGAGTGGTGCCGCGGTAGCGGCCGGCGAAGCGGCCATAAACCTTACAGAGCTTATAGGCCATAGAGCTTTTTTAAATAACCCCGATATGGTTTGTGGAACGGTTTGTGGCTGACATATTAATTTAGAAGTCAACTTAGATTTTTAGAGGGGAATAATGCTATTTAAAAGAAGTCTGTTTAATTAGCACCCTAAAAAAATCATCGGATTGGCAGATGTCGTTTTCTGTTCTACTGCAGTCATGGCGTTTTATTGCGTCGAAAAACAAAGCATATACCTATGTTTCTTAACAAAGTTACAATTTACAAAAGGTAGGACGTTGCAAATGGTCATGTTTATAAATTTTATTATAATTTTTTCAGTCATACAATTCCAGAAATTCCAAGGGACCACAATTAGGAAATCAATAGTTCTAGTAAGAGCAGAAAATCTTAGAGAAGGCTTAGGTAAGAATCATCATGAAGGACAAAACTGTCCACAAATTAAGTAAAATAAAAATAAAATAAAATATTTGCTACACGATTTGAGTAAATCAGTTTTAAACTTTTGAAAGATGAAGGTGGTTTTAGACCACTAGAACAACATGTTAGCACAATTTCGATATACGCTGAAAATGTATTAATTAATTATCTCAACTATTAACTTACTACGTATTATTGTGCACGAAATATGTATTTAAAAAATCGCTACAGTTATCCGACAAAAATTAAATAAATTATGTAGAACCTTTACTAGTAACCACTTAGCTAAATGTTTCCCAAGATGTCTCGAGTTTCAAATTTAATGATTACTATTCAATTTGTTAATTCACAAAGGCTTTTCCAAATTAAAACCAATCCCACTTACAATTAGGTCCGTATTGAGTGCTCTAGAGAGTAGTAAGTACATTGAATAAAGTGTGACATAACACAGATATAGCAAACCAGCATTGTATCTAGACGCTTAAATACATAGTTTATCGAATTAACTCACGTAATAAAATAAACCGCCTGTTTGTCTACATGTTTGGGAAAATCTCCGTAACCACTGAACGTAACTACAGCCATGGTCTCCGAGGTGCAATGGTCTAGGCGCTTCTACGTCAATTATGAAGTCACGGGTTCGATTCCCGCACGAAACAAAGACAAATGATCCGTGTTTGGGTGTTTATCTGTCATTTTATTCTTTAGCGATGGGGTAAACGTATCTGCCACTGCCCTGTTATCCAGCACGCTTCAAACAGACATTTAACTGTACCATTGCCAACTAGACAATTATTATTATTCCGAAACTATATTGTTATTATTATTATTATTTTTACATACATACATACATAACGTCACGCCAGTGTCCCTTATGGGGTAGGCAGAACACCAGAGGTTAAAAGACCATCTGATGTCACGTTTGACAAATTTGGTGGTAGTATAAAGATGGAGATAGACTATTGTCGCCAACAAAAGCGCCTTTAAAACCTCTGTCCCTTAACTGACTTTTACAGTATGCCCGGGAAGAGAAGCAGCTGCCACATTCTACGTTTTTCTTCGCTCCCAGGCATGGAAGTTAAGCTTTTTTTTACTTTGATTATTTTTCAAATACGAAACAACGGAAATCTTTGATTTCATTTCGTAACGGTTAAGCTAGTCGTTTGTAACATTGTTATGTATCGAAATAAAAACAGTCAAGATCTTTGGTAAATATTGACATGCTCTGATTCGTTCCTGGGCGAACTTACTCAATGTGTACATACTTTAGCTCTCTCAAGTATCATGAAAATGTTATGCATGCTAAATTTGGAAAACTTGGTTTAAAATTTAGCAATTTTTTTTACGGAACACGGGTTTCATATAGCCGTCGGGTTTCATATAGCCGTCGGGTTTCATATAGCCGTCATATTTGGCGGCAGGTTTTATATGAAGGGTGGTAGCTAGCAAGGGGTCCTACCACCAAGTGGTATCGATCGAATTAACTTCTTTTTATTACAGGCTTATTCAGGGGCAGTATGGCTATTTAATGATACTAATTTATTTTGTCGTCTTTGTTTCAAAACTACTAATTTCCAATTTCCTTCCCAAAATTTGTACACTGAAATTCAGCTGTACTTAAAATTACTCAAAGAGTAATTTTTATCCTTATCATTCATACATATAACCTAAATTATTACGTTCTGGAAGTTATCTATTCACAATAACTTTTAATTAATAATATAACCAATGCAAAAGCAAAAACCATAATGACCCCAAGCTAAAACTTGAATATAGTTTTTATGTTACTTATTTTGTGTCTTATTACTTTGATAAAAAGGATACAAGTTGAATATCTGCTAATAGTCAACTCGCAGCCTGCTACATATCGTTCTCGTCATCAATAGACATGGCCCATAATGATACAAGAATTCTCCCAGTATTCAATGATTGATGGATCCATACGTTCCCATACAAAAAATTGATTGATACCTGGTATTATTCTATGCCGATGTGCACATTTTGATACGACTCATCATAAATTCATCAGTTATAGGCATGGAAACCTATAAATGTTTATTTATAAAACATTTTTTTTAGATACTGCACACGTTTTAATATAATATTAAGTGAAAAAAGGTAGTTTTGTTTTTTTTACTGATTAGACGAAAGATGATATGTGAGTTTTGATTTTACAGTGAGGCGAGCAGACAAGTAGCCATTCTTAGATTAGTCGCCTTTTACGACGCACCAGGTTCACTCAAATAAGTCACTGCTTACAACCCGGTAATAAACACTTCCTGTTCACTTCAGAACGCAAAGGCCTCCCCTGACCCCATTAACGCCCTGAACGCGTTCTCGATCCAACTCGCTCCCATCGACGAAATTCTGGCTTTCGGCACCGCTCTCCTAGCCCAGAGGGTTTCATCGGTGCTCTTCCGGTCTTAACCAAGTTCGCTCCCCTTATTAGGAAACTCCAGCAAGCCCAACGTTTCTAAACGTTGTTTTTTTTTCAGTCTGTCCTATCTTAGAATGAGCCTCGTCACTCTAGTCTGAGCTTTGTCATTTTAGCTTTCAGCTCATCCATAGGGGCAACCCGTCAGGGTGCCGCCCGCTGCGCAGCCTCTATCACCCGATTGGTTATCACTCCAATGATGATCAAGGCCTAGCAGCACTTTAGAATACCCTTTCGGCCGTAAATGGATTCATCCTCTTCCTACTTAAGCTTGCTTTAGTAGGTGACAAATCTTTCCTTGGCGGAAAAACAAAAAAAAACGGTAATCCAGGGGAAGATATTTTGAGCCGACCTATGTGAATAAATTTTATAAAATATGAATTGTTTTAGGAAATACCATCTAAAGAGGTTTTATTTAGGTTTTTTTTTTGTGGGCGATCTATCATTATAATGCCTCCAAATGAATGTGAGATCAGATGTTTTATAAGCTCTGGAGCATTAGAGATACAGGCGTCATTAATGTATGTATGTAACTACCAACTAATCACTACCAAAAAGTCTACTTCTGAACACGCACTTCAGTAATTAAACAACAAAAAATATTCGCAACTTAAAAGCAAAATATCCTGCCTTTAATATAGATGATTGTGATCGAATTTTAACCCCAAAGAAAAGATTTAAAAGATTGCATATCAAATAGAGTACAAAACAGAAAAAGCACATACTATCAAACACGTTATCAATTAATTGGAGAATAATTAGAGATTTTCAATGCTATGAAACTAAGTAACAGATTTCGGTCTTGGCTTTTCGCCAAACGTCTACATTTGTATTGATCGTATGGAATTAGTGCGTATCTAATGATACAATTTTCATCACCATTAATGGTGACATTTCTATGTCTATACAACACTATGTTAACATTTAGACAAACACTACCTTTTATCAATTGTAAAATTAAAAATTTGTAAAATTAAAGGCATCTTAAGAATTTGAATAGATTTTCTCTTTATTTTATTTTATTTTATCAAGACCACTTTGTAGATAAGTTTCTCACCATTGTAGACTAACAGTTTGGCTAGGCCCCAAATGTAATAATCTAGAGGTATTAAACCTAGAGATCAAGCGAGCTATTCCAATGGATCTTCTATTCCAATTTAGGAATCAGGGAATAAATTACATAATAATTTCCTGACATCCAGCCTTAAGCGAAACAGAATGTGAAACCTTATAAATACTAGAATAAGAACTTTGAAAGTCTTCGAGATGGTATTTATTATCGCGAAAGACATGACTTTCGATACATTCAAACTTAAATCCGTTCATCAGTATGTGAGCTATGAAGCCATAGAAAAACCCGCAGATACATATAAAAGACTTGTAACACACCTATTTTTCGTTGGGGCTTTTAAAACTTCATTTTAGAAGTTTTATGTTATGCGTCAGTTCCTTTTTAAACCCCTGCACTTTAATTTCGCCAACCCATAAGATTGAGGTCAAACGTGGCTATATTAACTAGAAATTTAGTTAAAAAATCAAATGTAAATTAAATTCTAAATCGTAATTGCTTATCTAACCTCAAATATACAAAGTTGTATGTAAAGTAGTGGTAAGTACACTATGCCTGCATTAAGCTGGGGCAAAGAACCACTCAGGCCCAATTACAACGTAAAGCTAAATAATAGGAAACTACAAAGAGGTTATTAATGTGATGAAAATTCAATTAGCTGTAGTGTACAGCAGACATTTTGGATTTCTCCGGAACTTCAGATTCCGGGCTCTCCAAATGATCCATTGCCCTTACCGTAAATGGTATATATCCATTACGTATTCGATTGTTAGATACTATACTTATCTAGCAAATATAAGCAATCTTTGAGATGAAGTTGTATTATATTGTAAACGCGAAAACTTGGGTTAATAAATGCATGGTTACTATTCAAATACTTCGGTGTATTGTGAAATTTTACGCATTTTTGCAGTTCAAAGACTATTTTTATAATTAACATTTGATCTGACATGAAGCAGCAAGAATATAAATATATGCTTCTAATATATTGCATACAAAGAATGGGTAGTAGTGTGTTTCTGCGTAGATAGTTATCTATGATGCGGTGACCTCGCGTTACACATAACAAGTGATAGTACTGCTTTCCAACTCAATAGCCAACCTTCAGAAATAAGGGTAATTAATTTCAAAGGAGAATTCTTGAATTAAGAACAACTAACAACTAGACTGTGATTATTTAAAAGGACAGAAAATATCTAAAAGTATAATAGTACCTATTTCTTACTGTGGGAAATGTTCGTTTTTTAATTAACGCAAAGCGATTTATATATTGCTTCATGCAATAAGTTCGTGGTCAGAAAGTTATAAAAGTATATACCTTTTATAAAGATAAGTAGAATTATATTATAGACATAGAATTTAGATTTTGACATCAAAAAACCGGCATTGGGCTAGTTTAGTGATTTATGGCTCAAGCATCATTACTCTCGTCGTTCAAAGGGGGTTAATTCCTAGAACGACATATATCACAACATATAAAGAAAATCAAATAAAATTAAAGGGAGTTCAATATTAAAAACGCAAGATTGGTTGTGATTCATGGTTCCAAACAGAAATAAAACATTACCTAGGTGCCAGCTGCTTCTCTTCCCGGGCATACTGTAAAAGTAAGTTAAGGGATACAGGTGTGATTGGATATTTTTCGTGGGCGATAGGCTGACCCCCAGTCACTGCAATAGTCTCTCTCCATCAATAAAATACCTCAAATTTCGTCAAACGTGATGAAACAGATGATTTTATAACCTCTGGTATTCTACCTACCTCATAAGGGATACATGCGTGAAGTTATGTATGTATGTAGTATTAAAAGTTTAAGATTTTTAATTAGCCTTTTTTTAAAACTTTTTCCCCACTCTCATCGCTGCTGGTTTGATATCCATTGAATTCGGGTTCTTTGGAATTTGATCTGGATTATGAAGTTATACTTACTAATTTCATTGGGTTCCATTCTTTATGATAAAATCTTATTTTGGGAATAGTTGTTGTCGGTTTGAAGTTAATTATCATTAACATCAATCTCTTATAACAAAGATAGCACTTTTCTAAAGTCCTATATCAGTTAAAATAATAAAATAAAAGAAAAAGTTTAAAAAACAATTTTCTTACAAATCCGCATAAAAAATATATATCACATTTTAGTGTCTTTCGGTGGGTACGCTTTTTTTTTTTAAATCAAAATCTGTAATCCCCACTGAGATTATTAAAATACACTGCTAAAATACAAGCACTGAACAAATATATTACTAAACAATATAATACGATTCTCCTGTTTAAAACATTTATATTAGTTGGCACGGCGAACATTATTTCTATAAATGAAATTCAGTATTATTTCGCACGCTTTCGAGTAAATAATTTAATTACAAGACAATTAATGTTATAGTTGGGTTAATAGTCACATAAATTGCTGTTAATTTGGGATCATTACAAACTCTAATAAATGTTACCCTGTAAGGCTCCCGAGGCTTGCAAGGGTACGATAGAATTTTCCTTTTGAATTTGATTTACTTGATATTGTAATTTTGTACAAACCTTATAATTTAATAATAAAAAGAATATTATAGATAGTTTTAAGGACTAAAGTAATAAATACTTTTAGTTTGATGACCACTTTGGCGATGGGGGAACACTGTCTGCCTCAGGCGCCAGTGGTCGCGGGTTCGATTCCCGCAGGAACAAGAAAAAAGAATGTTCCAGGTCTGGGCGTTTATCTATAAATGTATTTATATTCTAGGTTCCCCTGTATTTCACCACATGGTATCTCATATCACAAGCTATGCTTAGTTTGGGACCATATAGTTGCTGTGATTATCTGGGGATTTGATTTATTTAACTACGACAAAGTATTTTGTACTAAGGTACTACGGCTTCGACTACGCTACTACGGATACTACAGTAAGTACTGATATGAATGTGTAACTGTCTATCTATACTAATATTATAAAGAGGAAACCTTTGTATTTTTGTATGTTTGTATTGAATAAGCTCAAAAACTACTGGACCGATTTTAAAATTTCTTTTACCATTACTTAGAGGGATTCTTCCGAATCCGTATAGGCTACTTTTTATCCCG
Source organism: Stenoptilia bipunctidactyla (assembly GCA_944452665.1). NCBI lineage: Eukaryota > Metazoa > Arthropoda > Insecta > Lepidoptera > Pterophoridae > Stenoptilia > Stenoptilia bipunctidactyla. The sequence goes on along the minus strand of OX101737.1, from coordinate 12,253,544 downwards.
AAAATTCCGCGGGAATCGAAATTGCGCGGGTAAAACCGCGCGCAACAGCTTGTAATAAATATGTAGGTGAAGAGTTTGTTTATTAATTTGATTTTGCTAACTGCAGAAACCACCAGTCGAAATTAAAACATTATTTCACATTTGAGCCTAACTTTTAAGACTTAAAGGCTGTATTTAATGCAAAAATGTATACCTGGCTCGACTCCTGAGTCGCGAATCAATTTATTAAATAAGTGAGTAAATTGTTCAGTATATACAAAAATAAAACATACAGAAAAAGTTACGAAAATAGCCTCAACTCAACATATACTGAAGTACCAAAGATACCGCAACGCTGGTTTCCAGGAACATTCATAGATATAGATCAAAATTAGACCGAAACTCTGCACCAGGTTAGGTACATCAGTAGGTACTTACTCCATATTTTTAAATTAAAAAATTCCAGTAAGTTTAAATATTAAAAAGTAGGTTGCTAATAAAATTAACTTAACATTATATCTATACTTAATATTATAAAGAGGAAACCTTTGTATTTTTGTATTGAATAGGCTCAAAAACTACTGGAACGATTTCAAAATTTCTCTTACCATTACTTAGAGGGATTCTTCCGAATCCGTATAGGCTGCTTTTTATCCCGAAAAGCCCAAGGGAATCGAAATTGCGCGGGTAAAACCGCGTGCAACAGCTAGTCTCTTATATTATCGTAATTTGCCACTCGGGTATATTCAAATTATTTGAAGATTACCTGTAACAAAAAATGACTTCATTTAGTAAATATGATAAAATAGGTAAGATTTTTTACTCAGTAAGTGTCTTGGAATATTTTATGGGATGAGAAGTTTGTCATTTGCTTGAACTGGCAGAAAGTGATGGTGTGGTCTAACTGTTATACCGCATATTATTAAAATTATTTACAAATTGAACTGAATCTACTTCCATTTCGGAAAGTCAATCTGTTGAGAAGAAGTTATAAGAAACTCAACAGCAAGACTTCGTCAAACAGCTATGAAGAGCTATTTCCTTCCTAAATTCTTGTAACTGCAGTCATCTCCGACCCCATTTAAGCTGCGATTGAGGTTAAACGCGGGTTGTGTCAACGACAAAAATAGTTTAGAGTTTAAGTATTTTGAAGCAGTGAAATGTCAAAAAAACTTTTCTCTTTTCAATTTCAGTATGAGAGAGTTCCTGCGATAGCAACCACTGGGGCTTGTATAGAAAACATTCTAAATGAGTCCTCTTATACCACTGTTTGCTCTCCAAGATCAGACAAACTTACTAAAGTTTACTTTGGGGCTATAAACTGCTGTATCATTTCGGGTAAATTTATAAATTCAATATTTTTAAACAATACTCTTGCGTATTAATTAAAATAGTTTCATAAGCATATTCCCTCACAATTTACACTTGAATCGAACGGCTTCTGTTGCCGACGACAAACTTCGGAATTTGTTAATCGTTCAGTCCAGTTTGATCAAGTACTTCGAATCGGTTTGCTTAGAACTATTAAACGATTCTATTGAAACAAGAACAACGTGTACTGTTTGTTATAGTTCAGGAGCTGTTATAATAATATTGTGCGATTTATTGGTTTTCGTGTTTGTTGGAAGGTTGAGTTAACTTGTATAAAACTATATAAGTTTTTAAACTATCAATAGTTATTATAGTCGTCGAAAACAAATATCGAGAAAACAAAATTAATAAAAAAATATTATTATACTAACAAAGTGAAGTCCTTTATATAAAAAATACGTAAAACTATTATCCAACCAAAAATCTCAGTCTTAGACGTGCTATTAAACCCCCAATTTCTGTATTTCCCTTCCGAAATCAGAATCATGTATAAAAAGACAAAACAAACCAAACCGGGATAATATACTACAAATCCGACCCGACTGGCTTTCCTTAGGGATTGATAACTTGAGGCGATAACAGATGACCGCATCCATCAACCCTGGTAAACACTCAAAGAAATCCCTGTGTCTTTTAATCAAGATACTGAAAGAAAGTGCTATATTTTTACCAAACAAACTCTAAGTTTGTTTAGAAAAATGCCACTAAAGACTAGTTTTTTTTTGTTTTATTTTACGGAATTTTGAAATTTTTTTCAAAGATGACTAAACTTACGTTTAACTTTAATTTAACCCTACCAACTAAAGCTAACAATACTGATGGTCAAAGGACAACTAAATATACAGGGTGACTGGTGACAAATTTAAAAATTGACAAAGGAAAGCACTCCATACTTTTTTCTGATCATATTTATGTGATAAAAGTAAGTAGGTAATTAATTTTTCACCAGAATTCCATATAAATAAATAAAGAGACATTACTACCCATTACCCGACGCGCCGCCTCAGTCAATACGCACATAGCAGTATTCCCGCCACACGCACACCACCACCCGCTAAGTATCTATTGTATAACGATTATGTAATCATACGTTGCGCAATGAATTCTTTAACTTTCGATTAAGTTTCCCCAGATTTTTTTTGTCTTCATGTATGACCTCAAACTACTAAGTCCTCGAATTTAGAAAGTGACACACCAGTCACCCTGTATGATACCCAGATTACTTAACGCACTACCTTCCGAAGTACATCATAAATTAAACGAAAAGAACATTAAACGTGAAATTAAAAAGCTATTACCTAAAATATATATCAGTTTTTCTAACCTACTAAATTAAGAACTTAGTCATATACATAAAGAAACAATACCTACCAGTATGTATTTGTAAGCTGTGTGGATAATTTTTTTATACATGACGATGTTTATATAACATTGTTTTTTATAAATATACCTTTAACCATATGACATTGCAGTCGCAAAGCTACATTTATAACGAAGTACAATAGCTTGTTTTGTAAATGTAATTAATTCATAAAATATTTTACCTCCTGTATAAACTCTGTAGTAGGCCGATACTTGCCTCGCACCTTACGCACTGGATTTCGGAACCGGTAACAAAGTTAAAAGTGCGTCTCGATCACCTTGCGCTCCTTATATAATTATCGCTAGCTACGGCAAAACTAGCTTTGTGTTTCCGCAACTCAGTTAGGAAAAAACTGGTTCTTTGTAAAAATCATAACACATCACCCCCGCTGGAGCATTATTTTATATAAAGGGTGGTGACTAACCTGAAGGGATCCTTCCAACAAACAAAGGTCACTCAGATTAGTCACTATACTGAGCTAGTTATTTAAGCTAGTTGAGCTAGTTTAGGTGGTTCAGCGCGAAGGACAAATATTATCTGTACTGGACACATTCATTTTACAGTGTTGTGAAATTAGGTTGAAACAAAAGTTTTGTTTAATCCTGCAAAAAAAAACAAATTTTGAGGCCACGAATTCGCAAACTTCCTTAAAATAATATCCTTAAGAAACTTAGCATACATTACAAAACCTAAGTTGCGTAGTTTTTTGGATATTTTAAAAGTTTATTTATGGCCATCCGACTTTTTAAATTTTACCATGCTTGGTAGCTTGGCGCAATGGGCAGCTAGCCAGCTGAATAGTGCCGGAACATATTGAAACTAATAGATGGTTACATGACAATTTAACGCATAGCAAAAACACATAAGTAAGCAGAGACCTAACTAAACCTATCAGATCAATAAGATATTATGTTTTTTTTAATAACTCACCTTGCTTGCAATGTTTTCCATAGTGAATAAAAAAAATGTTTTAAGTTTTCCATATTAATTTTATTAAATCGTTTCCCTGATCACGATTCTAACAAAGACACAGAAACGTTTAGTTTAATTAAAAATATCATTAAACACGATAAAATCCGATACAAAAAATGTCATGAAGCTTTTTAGAGCACCCTGTACATCAGCATAAACATTTTGCTATGCTTTTCGGATCGAACTAATAAATTTTTCTTTAAATTACTGGGATAAGACTACAAGTATGTGCTTCTAACATTCGGTGAATATGACTAGAATGTGGTTTTTGGATCACTTACTCCTATATAATGAAGCAAAATATGCCATTTACCAGGACCCTGTCATAATCATCTCAATAAATTGGCAATAGCCGCATAGGGTCGGCTTAAAATAGCCCTAACCGCCCTAATAATTTAGTATTCGTTTGGTGACCACGCCTTATATAAAACCTGTCTAAAAATATCCAGGTCCTTCCTGAACCCGTATAATAACATCTTTCTTTCATAATTCATTTACCATCGTGTGGATTGAGGTCTCAGCTAAAAATGTAGGTATGTTGTTAATCAGTGTTATAGATCTTGTTATATCTCCGTGTGAAAAGCTTTCACCTGGGCAAGATCTGCCTTGAACCGTCTGGAGTTCCCCAAGAGACTCCGGACCCAGGTTGGCCGAAGGAAGGAAAACTTAGGTAAATGGGGACTTAGCGCTGCGGGAGACGGCCATTGCCTGTGCGATGTGACTAAACAATAATTTTAACAAGTTTCTGGGTGGGAAAAATATAATTATCAATTCATCGGTACGATAAGAAGAAGATAGATCTCGTTGATTTACTGCTATAGCTGAGACAGTTTTGAATGTTTCCTAATTTCATATTTTATTTTATACTGACTTTTTTGTATTGAGCACAGTAACCTTTGTGATCTAAAATGGCATTATTTTAAACCATTGATATTTTTATGGCATATTCTCAAAACTAAAGTTCCTTCGAAATATATTTAACAAGATGACTGTGGCTTATGTTATACAGCCTTATTGAATAAAACTCTCATCAGAAAATGTGGCGTCGCGTAATATAATTATGAATCGTTCACTTGCGCTTACAGTCAACAGATTCGTTAGACAAAATCTTAATCAGTTTGGTAAAATTATACTTAAATTTTTTTTAATTGCAGTTCTTAGCCTATTTTAAGGAGTCTTGCCCAAAAGTTTTAACTACCTATTTACTGTTTTTAATGAAAATCTTGTTATTAACAGTTATAAGTGAAACATTTGAGTTAAGGAAGGATAGTAGCGATCGTAGTGCCTTAAAGGCATCACGGTTTTGTTCATTATAGTAAACACAATAAAATATTTTCATAAAGACGACTTTTTGTTTGTCAACTCCACGTCAATTGCAGTTTTTAGAGTCTAATAAGTTAAATTTGTATTTGTATGTATATTTAGAGCTACTTAATAGTAATAACCTTCGAAAGTCCTGAAACCATGAGTCTCATTGAGAATTCTCTTGGGTATTACGACGCCATTGATCGATGGTAGAATGAATCAGTAATGTGTAAATATAATAGTAGACTCCAGAAGATCAACAACTAGTTTATGGGTCAATGTGTACGCTTTTATAATAAAATTCCATATTAAGATTAACCCTTCGATAGATCTAAGGATAAGTGTTATTATAAAAAGTTTTACTATAAGATATCCGGATGCAAGAAGATGGGATTCCCTGGTTGTAAATTGTTATTGTGTATTTTTAAAAGAATATTGCTGTTGAGTGTCTTGCCAATTCTTCTCAACAGATCGACTTTCCGAAGGGGTTGATACATCAATATTAGATGTAATTTACGGGCGCAGCCAATATACACAGTTTTATACTGAACGCATCCTTAAAAAACGAAATTCGAATGAAAACTTTTTTCTACCCACTTTTTAAGTTATATTCCCTCCCTCATTAAAGTTTTAGTATCAGACAGACTAACGGACTCTCTCCAACCGTACATACGCGGTATAAGAAAAAAAGTTTATTTATCCCATCGAAGCGGGTGAAATTATATCCCCCTGGGTGATCGTCAGTAGACATCGCCTCCAGGGCCTCATTGTGACAAAACTACTGGAGCCCCCTCAAAACAGCCCCAAGCTATCCTGGACTTACAACCCAGACCTCTGGGCGACGAGATACGGCAGCGCTGCCAGGTAGAACGCGTAAAAGGGAAGGTAAACAAGAAGGAGTACGGACTACGACACGAACCAGCGTAAAGGAGAAGACTAACATCTTTAAGGTCAGTCCCAATTTGAATTCCTCCTTCTCGAACTTAAAAGTTTTACCCCCCATTTTATTGGTCCTTCGGCAAGGATTTTCTTTTGTCCATTATTCTATAAAATCTCAATTGTAATCTTTATATTTTTTCATAGTACCTACTATCTACTGTTATAAATTTATCATTTGCAATATATTCCCTCTGTCCATCAGACACAATTAAAATAAATTTACTTTAAAAATCCTACTGCTAAAAGTTTAAAATCACCTATTGATAAGAATTTCATATATGTTAAACTATTTTCGTCTATTTGGCTGTGCTCGAAATTCATAATATATTTCTGTGTCGTGCGACTCCATTTTTAATTTCAATCAGCATTCAATAGCTGCTGATTGATTCAGTCACGTTCATTCGCGCATACATTCAATTAGCTATACTTTTATTTTTAAAGAATAGCAACATTCTAGTAGCTGTCAATCAATCTCATCAATCTGTTTTGTTTATTTACATTTTTTAGGTTAGATAGAACTAAATTGAAAAATGTCGAAATCTAATTTATGTATTGCAAGGTTTAGGAGTTATTATAAAAAGATGCGCGATTTATATGATTTTGCTACAAAATGCAGCACGGCTGAAGGGGATGATAGGGATTTACTACTCAAACAATTTCATGTTCGTTTTCCGGATATGGAAAGATTTCGCGAAGGCATTGATGATTCTTATTATACGATAATAGGTGATTCAGTTGGTGATCCTAAACTAAATGATTTTGAACGAGGATATTCAGAGTTCCAAGAGATGTTTTATTCAGTTAAGGTTATGTATTCTGAATTAACTGATAAGCAACCTTCTAATAATATCCATACAAAGTCACATAATCAAGATTTTCATTTACCAAAGATATCCTTGTCTAGGTTTACAGGAGTTCATGTGGAATGGCCTAATTTCATATCTATATTCAACAGTTTGATTCATACTAATCAGCAACTTAGTGAAATAGAAAAGATGCATTATTTGCTTAGCGTCCTAGACAGGGAACCTTTAACTTTAATAAAGCATTTATACATTTCTACTGAAAATTATCAAGTGGCCTATAAACTTCTAAGTGAACGCTATGAAAATAAAAGAATTATTGCGGACAAGCATGTCGAGTCTATACTCAGTTTGCCCAACTTAACTTCAGTTAATATTAAAACATTAAGTAAATTTGTTTTTATCATTAAAGAAGCTACACAGGCTCTTACTGCCTTGAAATTCAATGTAGATTCTTGGTGTTTTTTATTGCTACATATAGTCTTAAAGAAATTATCTCCGGATTTAAGGAATAAGTTTGAATCCACAACAACAATCAATGTTATTCCAACATTTGCTCAATTGCTAGCATTTTTGGAAAATCAGCTGCGGATTTTGGAAAATGTTTCCAACTCCACACATGTTAAATCAGCATTTAGCAACACACTCAATGTTGTTAATTCAAAACACAAAAACAATTTTCAGTTTATTTGCCAATGCTGCAATGAAAATCATTCAATATTTAAATGTAATAAATTCAATTCTATGTCACCCACTGAACGGAAGGCACATGTTATTCAGCATAAATTATGTTTTAACTGCTTGAGAAATCATCATGTCTCTAAATGTTTATCTCAAAGTACATGTCAAATATGTAATGCTCGGCATCATACCAAGTTACACATAGATGTTGCCCATTCCAATAATTCCTCATCATCAAATAACGGCATACAGCTTAGCAACACTTCAGCTCACAACTGTTCCTTATACAGCACTGACTCTGCTTCTACTATGGTCTTGGGAACTGCAATGGTATGCATACAGGATAGCAGTGGTAATTACCACCAAGCTCGTGCTCTCTTGGATAGCGGGTCTCAAGTGTCTATCATCACTGAAGATTTGGCCCGTAGGTTGAGACAGCCTCGCTCTCAGGCTGGATTGTTGTTTGGTCTTGGAGCTTCAAGTGGACATTCTACAAGAGGTAGAGTTACATGTAACATAAAGCCCGTTACAAATAATTGTAAAATTTTATCCACTGATTTTATTATTTTAAAACATATTACTGGAAACCTTCCATCAGTTTATGTTGATCCTTCAATATTAGCTTCTTGCAGAAATTTAATTCTGGCAGATAATAATTTTACTGTTCCCGGACGAGTTGATCTACTTTTGGGTATTGACTTATATGATCAAATATTGGATGGTGCACGAATCAACTTAGGTGATCAAATGCCTACTGCATATTCTTCTATTTTTGGCTGGATCATCATGGGTAAAGCCCCGGCAGCATCATCAGCAGCATCGCTGCATGTGTCTAGCACCACAGCGATGGCCTGCACCTTTAACCTCGATCTTGCTCTAACAAGGTTTTGGGAAGCAGAGGAGCTTCCTAATCAACCAATACAAGATCCCGAGGATATTTTAGCAGAAAATCATTTTTGTAAAACTCATACAAGAGATGACACAGGTCGTTTTATTGTTCGTTTACCTTTTAAAGTAAATCACAAACCTTTAGGTGATACGCATCTTGTTGCTATGAAACGCTTTCATAGTCTTGAGCGCCGTCTTCTTAAGGACGCCAAGTTGCAGGAAATGTATATTGCATTTATGCAAGACTACTTGTCAGCAGGTCACATGCGTGAAGTTTCTTCCTCTGGTTCTGGAAATCGCTATTATATTCCTCACCACGGTGTTCTCAAGGAACATAGCTCTACAACAAAACTGCGTGTGGTTTTTGATGCCTCGTCGTCCAGCTCATCAGGTCTATCACTCAACCAGGTCCTCATGCCTGGTCCTAAGTTGCAAAAAAACATTGAAGATATTATTCTGCGCTTTCGCACTCACGTCATTGTCTTCACTGGAGATATAAAACAGATGTATAGACAGGTGCGCCTGTCAGACGAAGATTGCAAGTATCAAACCATCTTGTGGCGCGAGTCTCCAAACCACGCATTGAGACATTATGAGCTAACCACAGTCACTTACGGTGTCTCCAGCTCTGCTTTCCAGGCGATCCGAGTAATCCACGAACTGGCATATTTGAACTGCGACAAATATCCGCGAGCTTCTAGAATACTTCTAGAAGATACTTTTGTCGACGATTTGGCCACAGGTTCTTCTAACCTCGATTCTGCTCGTCAATTGCAGCAGGAAATCATCGACATCTTAGCTCAGGGAGGCTTCAGCTTACGCAAGTGGTCAAGCAATTCGCCTGAGTTTCTTTCTGCGTTTCCTGCTGAACATTGCGAGTCACCCTATCGCTTTGAAGATGGTGATAACATTTTCAAAATTTTAGGCATCGAGTGGAACTCGAAAACAGACAGTTTCGTTTATCGTGTTTCTGATATGAGTGACGTGATGACTAAGAGAGGTGTTCTATCAAACATCGCCAGATTATATGATCCCTGCGGCCTTTTAGCTCCTGTAATATTCCAAGCCAAAGCTTTTATGCAAAGTCTTTGGGCACTCCAATCGGGTTGGGATGATCCTCTTCCTCAAGATCATCAGCACTTATGGAAGTGTTTTCTGACTGATTTTCCTCAACTAAATCATATTTCAATTCAGCGTCGCATATTGCCTGATCAACCAATGAACGCTCAGCTTCACGGTTTCAGCGATGCGTCCGAGCGAGGGTATGCTGCGTGCATCTATCTCCGTGTACAGGATCTTCACGGTCGCACTTTGGTCCAGTTGATTACTGCCAAGTCACGTGTTGCTCCACTCAAACAAAAATTAACTATCCCTAAACTGGAACTTAGCGGTGCGCTCCTATTAGCACGCCTTATGCGTCATGTTGCTAACATTTTACGCGACAAATTTCAAATTGATTCGCAGTTTGCCTGGACTGATTCCAGCATTGTGTTATCATGGCTTAAAACTTCGCCTCATAAGTTGCAAACTTTCGAAGGCAATCGTGTCTCACAAATTCAAATGCTCTCTGTAGATGTCACTTGGAAGCATGTTCCATCTGTTTTAAACCCGGCTGATTCTGCGAGCCGTGGTGTCATGCCGTCAGATCTGGTAAATGATCAACTTTGGTGGTCTCCACCGTGGCTTGGAGATAATCCTTCAACATGGCCTGGGGGCATTATTTTGATCGAAGAATCGGAGCTGCCTGGAATTAAGTCTTGTCCACTCTATTCAAACGCTGTTCAGAGCGAAGTCCCTCAATTTCCATTTGAGAATTTCAGCGTGCTCGTGAAGGTGCAGCGCGTGATAGGCTGGTCCAAACGTTTCCTACATAATTCGCTCCATCCATCTCAGCGTCACAGTGGTCCTTTGACAGCTTCAGAGTTAACGAACAGCATGAACGCTATCGTTAAGCTGGTTCAATCAACCGAATTTCACGACGTTTTACAAGCGCTCCTTGCTGACAAACCTGTCAGGGGTGATTTGATGCGGCTTACCCCCTTTATTGATTCTGAAGGCTTCCTGAGAGTAGGAGGTCGTTTAGTTAAGTCTGATTTGAACTACTCTGCAAAACATCCCTTATTGCTTCCAAAGGATCATCATATTACTACATTAATAATTGAGCATTACCATCAAGTTTACTTTCATCCTGGTTTTAGTACGCTTTTATCTTTGCTTCGTCGTAAGTTCTGGATTGTGTCTGCGCGCAGGGCGATTCGACACGTAATTTTCAAGTGCCATCGTTGCTACCGTTTGCGACCCAAGTCCATCGAACCTTTCATGGCAGATTTGCCAGCAAGTAGAGTTACAGGATGCAGACCTTTTCAGCGTGTTGGGGTAGATTTTGCCGGTCCTTTTTGGCTCAAGACTTCAAAGGTCCGAAATGCCAAGTCCGTGAAATCATATCTATGCCTTTTTATTTGTTTCGTTACTAAGTGTGTTCATCTCGAAATTGTATCAGAGTTATCTACAGACGCTTTCATTGCCTGTCTAGATCGCTTTGTTTCACGTAGAGGTCTCCCTAGTGACATTTTCAGCGACTGTGGCACTAACTTTATAGGTGCTCGCACTTATCTAAAGAATGTCACGTCCGACAAAACTTATCGATATTTGGCAAGTCAAAACATAAATTGGCATTTTAACCCGCCTTCCGGTCCACACATGGGCGGTCTGTGGGAAAGCGCAGTAAAATCTGCCAAACTGATTTTAAATCGAATCGTAGGCGACCGTATTCTTTTCTTTGAAGAGCTTGCAACCATTTTCACAAAGGTCGAAGCGGCGTTAAATTCTCGTCCGTTATGTCCACTTTCTAGCGATCCTAACGACTTAGAAGTTTTGACCCCCGGCCACTTCTTAATCGGCCAACCGTTATTATCGTTGCCGGAACACAATTTAGAGGAATGTCAGATCGGTCCTCTGAAGCGCTGGCAGCTTTTGCGTCAAATCACACAACACTTCTGGAAGCGCTGGCATGGCGAGTACTTGCACACACTTCAACATCGTCCCAAATGGTTGACTAAAATCTCAAATCTCCAACTGGGTGATTTAGTCCTTATAAAAGACAACTCGCCACCGCTTCATTGGCGCATGGGTCGTGTAATCAGACTCTATCCCGGTACTGACGGCATGGTTAGGGTTGTAGAGCTTAAAACAGCTAATGGAACTCTGACAAGGCCTGTTGTCAAGCTCTGTCCTTTGCCTTGCAACTCTTAAAATTTATTAACTTTATTCTAGTCTAAATAACTTAACACAACACTTACATTACATATATATTAATAATTACTGATCTTGCACATGCATCCCATCGTTTGCATGGTAAACATTTTCTTTGGTTCTCTTGGCCGTCCTGCATTTACTAAATTTATGAATTTTTATATGAAAGAGCTAGGACGCTCTTTGGGGGGCGGTATGATACATCAATATTAGATGTAATTTACGGGCGCAGCCAATATACACAGTTTTATACTGAACGCATCCTTAAAAAACGAAATTCGAATGAAAACTTTTTTCTACCCACTTTTTAAGTTATATTCCCTCCCTCATTAAAGTTTTAGTATCAGACAGACTAACGGACTCTCTCCAACCGTACATACGCGGTATAAGAAAAAAAGTTTATTTATCCCATCGAAGCGGGTGAAATTATATCCCCCTGGGTGATCGTCAGTAGACATCGCCTCCAGGGCCTCATTGTGACAAAACTACTGGAGCCCCCTCAAAACAGCCCCAAGCTATCCTGGACTTACAACCCAGACCTCTGGGCGACGAGATACGGCAGCGCTGCCAGGTAGAACGCGTAAAAGGGAAGGTAAACAAGAAGGAGTACGGACTACGACACGAACCAGCGTAAAGGAGAAGACTAACATCTTTAAGGTCAGTCCCAATTTGAATTCCTCCTTCTCGAACTTAAAAGTTTTACCCCCCAGGGGTGGTAGATTCAGTTCAATTTGCTAATTGTTTGACTTATTTCAAATGTATGTAAATACTTACGAAATAAAGATTCTTTTGACTTTGACTTTGAGTCGACGTCGATCGATAGTTTTTACTAGGCCAATCCGATCAGAAAAATCCGATCCACGGTCAACCGACGGCGACTGGTCTGGTAACACCCTTTGTCGCTCGTAAATCTGATATTACACTAACCAGAATCCGAACTAACAATAACTGCAATTAATTTAAACAAAGATCATGTCAAAATTGTACAGTTCGCTCAAACCATTTGTTTTCTTGTCAAAAGGGATAAACAAATGTGTTCTCTTAATACTTTGAAATGTGCCTAAGATTTGCACGAAAATGTATGATTATAACTTTTAAATTAACCTTTTACCTTGTAAGCTTACTCTTTTATACAAGATGTATAACTGAAAACATTACCAGATTTTTAATTTTTTTTATTATTCCTTTACAAATGTAGTTTTTGAACATTTTTCTCAAAAAAATAATAATAGAAAACTAAACTCAACATAAAGTGAGATGAAAGTCCACTTTGGGTTTACTCACGAAATCTAAAGTTTTAAAACAATTCCGACGGCTATTTCCTAGGAGTAAAGGTCATTAAAACACAACATACTTTATTCAAAACAACTGTAATTTGAAAATAGCATGTACAGTTCCAGAGCTATTTTACTTAAAGCACCTTTTTCATACTACCTTACGAGTATTACATGTTTCTGTAGCAAGTTTCACGCTTAGATTATTCAAAAAATAATTGTACAAAAGTCTTTTGAATATTAACTGATTACCAGGCAAATACATAGGTTAATAAAGATTTGTAATAAGAGTTCGTTGAGAAGGAAAATTCAAAACCAAACACAATAACATTTTCAATATTGTCAGAAATAAAATCTTATACAGTGATAAAGCTCTACGTCGAAAAGAGCCTTTTTTATTAAATAACTAGCTTTTGCTCACGACTAATACGTTGTTTATGTTTAACATTGTGATTTTTTCATACAAACTAAAAACATATATTTCCCGTCATATATTTGCCGTTCCCGTGGGAATTTCAAGAATTCCTTTTATACCACAACCAGTCACTCTTTAAAAAATCTTTATAGCAAGTATCAAATCCGTGCACTCAAGGAATAAGATTTTTCATACGTAACGGCCATCATTTTATTCGGCAAGTCATGGGAACTGATATTACAAACAATGAGAGGAGTTAAAAAAAACTTATTTAATGTAATATCAAACAAAGAATCTTGTTGCGCAAACTGATTGGTATTAAATTAGTTTTTTTTTCGAGTAAACTGCTGATTCCATATTTACCATTATTTAGGTAAACTTAGCACTTACACTAAAAACCAGCATAGTACTCTACTTTACCACTTGACTTATAACACATACATTTATTAAAGTTGCTTAAGTTTTAAAATTAGAATACATCTCCTTACATACTTACTTTTACTCCACTGCGACAACGCCATTGTATAATACCCTTACATGCTCTTAATATTAAAACATATACACTACAAAATTATACAGGTAGTTTAATTTCAGTTTCCTCGCTTCTACTTCTAGTGCTTCTAATTATGATCCTACCTTTAATTAAATCGGATAAGATAAATATACCTTTACACTGTAACTACTTGTATCTGCGATGTTTATGCAGTCTAAAGTGATTTTGCTACCCAATTATGTAGTGCGATGTACACTGATTGCAGTGCAGGTAGATTTAGAATATAGATATACAATAGGATACTCTGAACGTGCATGCTAGTCACTTTTTTACTTTTGAAATTCAAGGACGTGATAGTTTGAGATCATAGATAAAGAGAAAAAATAAATAATAATTTTCAGTTGTATGTAAAGTAAACAGTAACGTAGTAGTATTTATTTATGGGGAATTCTAGGGAAAAATTAAGTACCTACTTTTATTACATAATTATGATCAGAATCGAACACAGAGATCGCTCTCCTTCAGTATCTAAAATTTGTCGCCAGTCACCCTGTATACATCAATCAATATATATAAAACTGTTCCGTTACTGACTGAGTGACTGAGGTACTGAGTGACTGAGTGACTGAGTGACTGACAGACAACGTACAGCCGTAACTACTGGGCGTAGAGAGCTGAAATTTGGAACACACATTCTTTAGGGAATGTAGTGGTACACTAAGGAAGGAATTCCCGAAATTCCCACGGGAACGGGAAATATAGGACTTTTTAGTTTGTATGAAAAATCTTATTCCTTGAGTGCACCGATGTGAAACTTGGTGTAAAGGTTTTTCAATGTGTGTCTGGTTGTGTTATGAAAGGAATTCCCGAAATTCCCAAGGGAACGGGAAATATATGATGCTTTAGTTTGTATGAAAAAATCCCATCCCTTAAGTGCAAGGATGTGATACTTGATATAAAGGTTCCTCAATAAGTGTCTGTTTGTATTATGGAAGGAATTCCCGAAATTCCCACGGGAAGGGGTTGGACTTTTTAGTTTGTATGAAAAATCTTATTCCTTGAGTGTACGGATGTGATACTTGGCATGAAGGTTCTTCAAAGAGTGACTGGTTGTGCTACAAAAAAAATTCCCAAAATTCCCACGGGCACGGGAAATATATGATTTTTAGTTTGTATGAAAAAAAAATATTCCTTGAGTGCATGGGTGTGATACTTGGTATAAAAGTTCTTTCAGTGGGTATCTGGTTGTATATTTTCTGAAATTTCCACGAGAAGGGTAGTTAAGTGCATACGAAGTTGCGGGATAAAGCTAGTTATGATATAAAACTTTCAGATACATAGTATTTTACTTACAATATTTTAGTAAAATACAGAAGAACAAAATAGTGTATAATGGTGTGCCATATCATTAAAAGTAATCACTTACGGGCAAACTTGGATAAAAATAAGTATACAACATGATAATGAAAGAACGGATAACCAGATTTTTTTGTTATTATTAGATTTGTTTTTTAGTTGATAAAAGCCGATTGACTAACTTTGCAAAAAGACTAGATTAGATTGCGAGTAAAATTGCAGAATTTTTATATACCTACAAGAAATAAAAGGAAAGGTAAATATCTGAGAAATAAATCTGATCTAATAATAAATCTGAGAAAATTTTATTTCATAATTTACTTACATATTTTTTATAGTTTAAAAATAAATTGGGATGTCTGAGATTTTGTGTTCTTTCGTTAACACGGTGTATAGTGATGCGGTTATTATATAAAATGTGATGCGGTGTACACTGAAAAAATTCGTTGTGAATATGGGTTAAGATTTTAGAAATAATTTATTTTCGAAACTTAACTTAAATGTTCTTAGTACCATCGTATTCATTCATACTTTACTTTTAAATTATCAATTTCAAATGACTTTTCCTTCTCCATGAAAATACACATTCCATTTATTCACGAGCATCAATTATTAATTTTCGGATATCCGCAACTGTATACAAGCTTGCACATCCCTAAAAATAATCGCTCTTAACAGTTCAAATAGCATAAAACGTTCCGACGTCTCTAAATTCTTCCACTAAGATACTCCTTTTAGGCTCCTAAATGTCACGTTATAAATTACACGGGAACTCCTACGGAAAGGATTTTGAAAATATAAAAGCGAATTCAACAAGAGACAGAATAAAACACCTTTTGCTTAGAGCATGGTAACGATGGGCTCACGATGTGATATGCTGCTATTAATTGTCTGCAAATTTGGATGGAAGTTTTGAGGTTAATCAGGTTTTGTTCAACTTCTCTTTTTTAAATCTTACTTTGGGAGAATGGGGAGTTTTCTGACAGCTCATAAAAATTAGTTCAAAAAACCTCTATAGATGGCACTTTTAAAAAGCCGAAGGCGTTAAGTCTGTATAATTGAAGATCAAACGAACTTCTAAGTGAAGTTCGATCGAAATTATATGAGCAGCTTAATTCGAAGCGATTTATTAGGTTTACTTATTGTAGTATCGGTCCCATGTGTCAGCCTTACACGGTTATTTTAGAGTCTTTTTTTTTTTTTTTTGTATTGGCAACACTGCTTCACCTCCGGCTCCTAATTAACCGGCCCTTTTGGAATCATTTTGTTTAAAGCCGAATTATATAAAAATGTAATGGATTATTCTATTTATAGGATAAACCATTGCATGGTAAGGTAGAAAAACGATAAGCACAGGTAAGTATTTTACTTATATTAAGATATAAGGGTTGGGATATTTATTTTCAGTAAATAAATAAGTAATATATATGTTTCGTTTTAAACTGGGAGGGTGATTATAAATCGCTTCGAATTAAGCTGCTCATATAATTTCGATCGAACTTCACTTAGAAGTTCGTTTGATCTTCAATTATATTTCGCAGCTTAATTCTTTGCGATTTATTAGGTTTACTTATTGTAGGATGTTCAGAGAGAAAATAAGTAAAATAGCTTACATGATCAACAATTATTATCCATTTTTAGTTATAATATAGCAATTAAATCAATTTCCATACAAAATATAACAACATAATTAGGTACCTACATTAATTATTATGTAGGCATAAAATCACTCAAAATAGTTGTTGCGAAATTGCTAGAATTTTCAATAATTTCTTTGTTATATTTAGCGATAACTTTGGAAGAGTTACTCCAGCCAGCGGCTTTTCTAATTGTATCTAAATTAACTCCAAGCTTGTTGGCCTTAGATGTTGCAGCATGCCGAGTGCTGTGAGCACTGAACAGCGAAGTGTCGATTCCACTTTCATACAGAGTCTCTTTTATCCAATTACTTAATCTTTGTGAAGATAGTTTTGAATGTGGCTTTTTATAACTTATAAATAAATAAGTATTTACAGTTTTTACGAAGTTCTCTTGTTTTGTTAATATATGATTCTATACACCGGACAGGACAAATCTCTGGACGTTCATTATAAAAAGGGAGCCTTAATAATGGTTGGGGTGAATGTAGTTTGGAGGTTTTAATTATGTCTGGAATTTTAATAAACATTTCAACACTACATTTACTTATATTATCGAGGTGCATTAAAGATAATGTCTGCTTTTTTTTTATTTTTTTTTTTTTATTTTTTTTTTTTTTGAGCCAAAAAATTAAGGACTATGTTTGTGTCCCATGTGACCTCATATTTAGGATTTGTAGGCCTTAGCTTGTAGACTCCTTGCATGAAGCGCTTTATCAATATATTATCTAACGGAAATAATAGAGATAAGGCAGAATATGTATTAATAGTTCCGTATTTTGCACCTTTGTTAAAAACATCGGTTAAAAAATTAATTACGACATGAACTGAACAGGTCAAGTAATTGTGCTGCATTTCGGAACAATAACTAAACAAGACTTGATACAGCTGTTATATTGCTTGCAAGTATTACTAGATAAAGAAGATAACATTATTTCTGTAGAATCAACAGATAATGATTTATTTAATAAAACCTGCCTGATAACTTCACGGCAATCAAACCGAGTATCTTGTGTAAGCTGTGTGTCAATCTGAAAGTAGATTGAAGAAGGTTAATATTGGGTTCAAAATAAATTGATTTAGAAATAGATATCTTTTTCAATAATGGGAACCATGGCTGTGTGGGCCAATTTAGTACTACGAATATACCCTCGGCCTTATCATCTATTATTTCTCTAAGTGTCTTTAAAATGAGGGCAAATGGCGGAAATGCGTAAAAATAATAGTTAGTCCAGCTGATGGTGAACGCATCAACAGCAAATGCTTCGGGTTCATTTTTCCACGTAATGGACAATGGGCAATTTGTATTACACCTACTGGCAAACAAATCTATTTCTGGTCTATTTCACCAAATACTCGTTTAATACCACAGTAAGCATGTTCACTTAATTCCCATTCAGTATCTAGAAACTTTTTGCGAGACAATGCCGTGGGTAAAAAATTGTCCTTCGTATTAATAGAAGAAGCTAATACTTTAATTTTACGTGTTTCGCACCATTTAAATTTGGGTACTTTATGTTGCCCATTCTATTAATGCAAGATATCGCGGTTACGTTATCAATGCGTAACAAAATTTGACAGTCAGATAATTCTTTAGCAAACGTTTTTAAACCTAAATATGCCGCTTTTAATTCAAATTAATTAATATGAAGTGTCATTTCAGACTCCTTCCAATAACCAAAACATTCCTTGTTATTACTCGAGGCACCCCAGCTTGAATGAGAAGCATCAGAATTAATTTCAATTTTATAATCATCAGATCTTAAGCTAGCATAACCATTATCAATTTTGTCTAGCCACCAATAAACATATTCCCGGATATTTAATGATAAACTAATCTGTAGTTCATATGATGAATTTTCACATAAACTTAAATACTTAAGTCTTTCAAGACGTTTAGAATAAAGCCACGAATATTGAATAGCAGGGCAAGCCGATATGAGAAGTCCAATCAATTGTGCATAATTACGTAACTTAATTGTTTTTGCTTCGAAGATTTTTAAAAGAGATTGTTTTATTTTTAGCCTCTTTGTTTGAGGTAATTTTAAAACCATGTTTTGGGAATCAAATACAAAGCCTAGAAATTTAAATGTGTTTGAGGGTTGTAAAGAACTCTTATCACAATTAATCTAGAAGCTTAAACTTTCTAAAAGTGTCTTTGTAAAAAGTACGTTATTATAGCAATCTGCCTTTGTTTTACCAACGCAAAAAATATCGTCGAGATCAATAACTGATATCATATTTCTTTGATGTGATCGCAAAAATTGCATAACAGGTTTTAAAAGTTTTGTAAAGGTAGACAATTAAATTCATATAGTTTGTTATTGAATTTGAATCTTAAGTACTTTTTGTGCGAGTTATGAACTGGTAGAAAAAATATAAGTCTTTTAAATCAATAGTTAACACAAAACATCGCTCGGTAACGAATTTAGATGCAGTTTTATAGCCTTCCATTTTAAAATGGACGGTTTCAACAAACTTGTTTAATTTTTTCAAATTCAATATGAACCTTTTGTCTCGGATACAAACTGTTCACTATCGTATGTACACTTAGGTATGGCTTTTATTCGAATCAAGTGATCTATGCAAATTTTAAAATCGTTAAAATTTTTATCTGGCTTATATCTTGAGTCAGGATTACTATTTCCGAAGGGCTTTTTAATAAACCGTATTTTATATCCCTTAATCCAGGACAAAATTATAGGATCATTAGTTATTTTTAACCAATTTTTGTAAAATAGCTTTAGACGGCCAGAATAACTGACCTCAGATGTTAATATCTCCTGTTGTATTTCTTGGGCGGCGAGCGTGAGCGTGTGTAGTTCGGGGTGTGTCGCGGCGGCGGCGGTCCCGAGCGCTGCACCGGGCGAGGTCTCCACGCTTCGGGCCGCGCAGCAGGCTTCCGTTGCGGGGGCTTCCAGTTTAAACAATTTTGAGAAGTAATCCTATAATTTTGGTTGTTTCTGTTTGAAATAAATGGTTGTGAAGGCTTAAGGGATTCTCCGGTTTTTTGTATAGTTTTTGCGGACCTTAACTTTTCTGGTAAATCGGTCCCAAATAAAAATGTATCTCTGGTGGTCTGACGAAGGGTATCTTTTAGTTCTGCATTGATAGTATTAATAACTAAATTTCTTCGGGCCTTCGTTAGGTAGTAGAAGGAATCGCACAACAATTTGCTTGCATCACTTAAGGGTTTTAGAATATCCTGCGATGAATATTTCTTTGTAATGACTTTCTCTGTCGTTTGCGCTAATGCAGCCAAAGTAATGCTGATTTGTTTTTGACTAAGCATTAAGGAAAAATCTTTTTTGCTTGTCAGTTCTGAAATACCCGCTTTAACTTCAGGGTTGAGGATAGGCGTTAATAGCATTTCACAGTTTTTGGGTACCCGATATTCTTGTAACAAGGACTGTTTTGTTTCTTTGATGAGACCCTTGGTAAGTATGAGCTGCCATCTATCGGATATGTTTTTATTAATTTTATCTCCCAAAATATCTTGCGACTGGGGAACTTCCCCTAATAATGACAGTATTTCGACATCAATACCACTGTCTCCTCGTACCTCCTTTGTGAGATCCGACGTCGAAGGTACTGGATTCTGTACCGACGACGACGTATGAGGAACTGCCTCGTTCATACATGCCTCCTCTTCAAGCGATTCTTCGTGATGTGGTGAACTTTCGGGAATGACTTCCACGATAGATTCACGGTTGTTCGGTGAAGCTATGATTAGAACTTCACCATGTTCGTATTTTTTTTTGTGGGTATTTTTAAAATAGGTTTAGTTCTGTAGTATAATTTTTGATATTATCATGAATACGTTTTATTTCATAAATGCTACCGGGCACAAATAATGTATGTTGTGCTTAAGTAAAGCATTATTTTATATTATATTTTTTAGTGAGTACCTACCCTCAGGCGTGGTACAAATTTGTGTCATTTGACAAGTGAGTACTTTAAATAAGTACAAATTGGGTTATAAAGTAAGTATGTTGTGCTTAAGTAAAGCATTATTTTATATTATATTTTTTAGTGAGTACCTACCCTCAGGCGTGGTACAAATTTGTGTCATTTGACAAGTGAGTACTTTAAATAAGTACAAATTGGGTTATAAAGTAAGTATGTTGTGCTTAAGTAACGCATTATTTTATATTATATTTTTTAGTGAGTACCTACCCTCAGGCGTGGTACAAATTTGTGTCATTTGACAAGTGAGTACTTTAAATAAGTACAAATTGGGTTATAAAGTATGTATATCTGCAGACAGACGCGCAAAATACAAGTTTTTAAACAATGTTAAATGACATTGTTACATAATTTACTTAAATTCGATGGATTCTTCGTCAGATGAAATAACGCGAATTCTTTTCCTCAGCTTATTTTCGAGTCTCCTTATTATTATTATTATTATTTTTTTTTTCGTATTATTTCATTCTTATCTTCGTTCTTGCGCTTCTTCCCCATCTTGAGAGCTTTGTGTAACACTAGATGACCGTTACAATGAAGTCTTGAGCGCTGCCAGGAACACGTGCGAAGGCTTGAGCACGGGAACGAACAATGATTCCAAAAGGGCCGGTTAATTAGGAGCCGGAGGTGAAGCAGTGTTGCCAATACAAAAAAAAAAAAAAGACTCTAAAATAACCGTGTAAGGCTGACACATGGGACCGATACTACAATAAGTAAACCTAATAAATCGCAAAGAATTAAGCTGCGAAATATAATATAATGCAGGTAAGTGGTATCTACCATCTATGGCTATTTATAAGTTCAATTTCTGATACAGATGTCAATTAATATATTTTACTTTAAAAACGCAGTGTGGAATAAATGGCTATATGACAGACAAGACTTCGCCTTTTGTAAAGCGCCATCTATCGAAGCCTTTTGTACCATTTTTGTACCGTTTTGTTTTTTTAATGAGCTGTCAGAAAACCTCTGATTGAGGGATATCGGAGGACAATGCAATGGTTTTACGTTTGCATTTTTGATCATACCTCTCTGAACTGTTTGACGCAAATAATAATCTACAAAGACTAGGAGGTTTTTTTTATTTGGAACTGCACACTGGATTCTGCTTCTTTACACCTTCTTAATTTGAATTTTTAGTAGCACTCTGACAGGTGTCATAGTGTGATTTTTTTTTAAATAACAAATCGAAGAAGTATATTGATTGGATTAGTGAATATATTGTAAACTGATAAAGTAATTTCCCCTCCGTCCAAAATAATCCGGATTCTTGTTAAGTTAACCATCAAAATATTAGCGAATTTCAAACTTGCATAATATTGTTAACAAGCTCGGACGAATAATAAACATTGTGTAGGTAGCCCGCTTGACTTTTAATTAAAGAGCTTTAAATGCCTCGCGTTGGCTTCCATAATCAAGCTTGTTTATTAAAATTATAATTAAATAAAATAGATTTTATATTTCGGTAGAGTAAAATCAAATTGTATTAGCGAATTCATGTTTTCATCTTTAGCAAGACATGAATGAATCCTACAAATCAAATAATTATTGAGGCAGACAATAGTTAATATTAATTTGTGGAGATGAAATTCCTTCATTTTTAAGATCAGTTATTAAAGTTGAATAAGCAGATATTATCTTGTATTTTGAAGTATTTATTGTATACTAGAATGTATAAATGTTTAGTGCCATTCGAGGCGCAGCGGGTACTGCGCTCAAACCTGAGGAAGGGCTCCTTAAGAAAATTAAAGTTTAAGTTACAATTTAAAGTAACAATTTAAAGTTTTTGTAATTATATAAAAGCAGGAACACGAGCAGTGGTTTAACCCGATACTTAATGGCGTCCAGGCCTATAGAAATTATTTGTTTTAGTTGGTAGGATTAATGATTCTTAATGCTCACTGATCCTTCTAATGCTCGCTGATCCTTCTATTTGGAAGGAACGCAACAAATGGCGGATGAAATAGGAAGAACAGTAACTACATGAACAGGAGAGGCTATTACCAAAAATAAAATGCTGAAAGCGTTAAAAATGAAGTGAAATTTCAAAGGTCTTTCAAGAATGAAACTTTGTGAGATTGAATGTTTGCGGGGAGCACAGCAGCTAAATTAAAAACAGAAAGGGTGTTTGATATGCATGGTTATTAATTTCTACTTTTTCATGTCTATGTAAGAGGGTGATTTATCTTTTATGTCTCATTTTATAAAAGCTTACTCAATGTTGAACTGTATTTTATTTTTTGCTGTTCCCTTTAGTGAATGAAAATAAAATCTATGCTTAAGTCACGATGAACGCTTAAAAAAGGCTTTCATAATACGGGAGCAGTCTAAGTTTACAAAATATACACCCTATATTTATATAACCAATAGGAAATATATCTATTTTTCTATATCTACCCGGTATATCCTTTCCAGGTAAACACAGGTTGTTTAAAAGAGGAAAACTTTTATCGGAAACTTTTTCTATTATTGGAGATCTCTTTGTTGCAAACTAACTGCTACTAATTGTTCCTGGAGAAAAGTAACGGGATTATTACAAACCTTATTTTGTAAATAAGTATAAATAAATAAAAAACAAGTATAAATAATAAAATTGCTTCCATGCTGGACTGGGCAAAAGAAAAACTTCTCTTCTCGGGCATTATGAAAAAACAGATAGGCTGACTCCCTGTCACTGCAATAGTCTCTCACTATCATTATAATACCTCCAAATTTGTCAAATGTAACATCATATGGTTTTACAGCCTTTGGTGTTCTGCCTACCCCATGTATAAAGGCGTGAAGTTATGTATGCATGTATAAATTAATTTGTAATAGATTTTTTTTATTGGTGACTAAACTCGCGATCGACCTCAATCTTACCTGATGCTAAGTGAAGATGAGATCTAAGATGGAATCCAATGGGTAAAGGAAAGACCTGGCTTTTAAAAAAATATGGCCATAATATACCACCGCAGAAGCGATGATATTTGGCGACAGAATCTATATGAAGGGTGGTTGCTGGCCAGGTGTCTGTCCGTGTCTGTCAAAATACGGTGGATTTCACAGACAAGACAAAATCAAAATCATCATGTACATGCATAGAATTTTATCGGATCTAGCTACGAAAACCAGTCGTGAGTAGATTGATAAAAACTTTATTGATACCACAAAATTCACAGACACATAACACTAATGTAATATATATTATTACAATATAAGCTTACAAACTAAAATAAAAAAAAAATAAAAAAATGGACAGGTTAGTGCGATGTATATGTGTACTGTAGCAGCGCAAAAGGAGGCAGCTTAGCGTTGGCACTTGCTCGGAAGAGCAAAACGCTGATTTTCAGCTACATCCTGAAGGGAGCAGCATACCGATAAAATGTCATAATATTTAGTTAGACGTGAAAATAAAAAATTACAATAAATTATATTAGTCAAACACATAAAATTTAATAAATAATACTATTTGAATGATAATACAGACAAGATTAATCCGGCCGTGTAAACGATGAGATGCGAACGAAACGCGTACTAACGTGCACGACATACTAGTCGTACTACCCTACCAAGAATACAATACTCTGCGTGTTTGCGGGCAGGGCGCGGCGTGCGTCGTGTCTTGCGCAGACAAGATTTTATTCTTTGGCCAGCGCTAGAGCCATGTACAGTCACGTCTAATAATATGCATACATTTTCATTGGAATTTGAACCTTATCACAACCGAATAAGTTGCGAAGTGTGTACATATTAATGCACGTGACAACTTGCCTAACAACCTACTTATAGTACCTAATAGAGGTAATAAAATCTGGTTAGTTATCATTTTACAGAATTTTTATAAAACTATTGTTAATGTTAATGAAATGAGCTTTAATATATTTTCTTCAATATTTGCCTAAATAAACGATTAATCCATTAATTAGTGTTAAATACGAAATACTACTTATGATATTTAAAATTATTTCAGATCGACCATATTTAAGCGTATTAGTAGCCAGATTAATATCAATGTAATTTTTATTACAATTATGACAATTGCATAATCCATATTTAAAAGCCAATTTAAACGCAAGTATCGGCGTAAATAATAATTATTAGCAATATTGAAACATTTACGTGATATGCCAACAAATAAAGATTATTTATCTGTGGGTTTAAATAAATTAATTTTATGATTTTAGCCTTCATTAAAAGTAGTAGAGAGCTTTTCTCAATTTAAAATAAGCATTAGCAATTTTCTCTTCCATGAATCCCAGCGTATAGTGTAGTAAAAAAAAATATCCGTATCCTTAAACAGTTTTAGTGTTTGAAGAATTAGTTACGAAATTGAGCTGGATCAAAGTCATTTCCTTTTTAGTTCTAGTATCGATGGAGCAATAAGAAGAATGGAGTGCTCTCAAAATATGAAATAAACATTATTGTTAGATATATACAATAATTAATTCATATACGTTAGGTATATCGTAATATTATGTGTAAATATTTGTATTCATATGTATGTTTATTTAGTCCACACTATTATTGCATTTTAAATCAAACTCTCCAGTCATGGGTCTGCTGTAAGAAATTTCGTAAGAAATAAGCTGTTTCTTTGTACTTAATTTTTGTTCATTGTCTCTATAAATTGTATTTCAACTCGTTTATTAAATTAATATAGTTTTGCTCCATAAAAACAACTCAAATGTGCCTGAAATAGTTATTTTCAGCGATGAACCAAGTTTGCTCGTTGCACAAAGCTTAACCAATTATAAATAATTGTTCTCCTTCCGCTTTATGTTGTGACATGTTAAATTAATTAATTTTGTTTAAATTTCCTTTTAGTTC
Source organism: Stenoptilia bipunctidactyla (assembly GCA_944452665.1). NCBI lineage: Eukaryota > Metazoa > Arthropoda > Insecta > Lepidoptera > Pterophoridae > Stenoptilia > Stenoptilia bipunctidactyla. Next base: position 12,228,041 of record OX101737.1, on the reverse strand, counting down.
TACAAAACACTGAAACAGTATGAGGCAAAAGTTGAATATTACTTCCCACTTTAACATTTGCCACACACAAAGTTTAATTTAATACAATTAAATGTTTGTAAAACATTTCCCTTTGTGGAAGCACAATGATTTCAGTTGAGTCTCGCAGCAGAATTGGCCTAAAATAATGGACAAATGGACAATAAACATGGACAAAACGAAGATCATGTCGAACGTCCATGTTGCACCTGCTTCTGTGGTAGTTGGACGCGCTACGCTCGAAGTTGTAGACGATTATTTATAGCTAGAACCAACTATGGTCCAACTTTGTGTAAGAGGCAAGTTGTCGGGAGGACAGCGTTCGGCAAGCACGGAAAATGTTCTTGTTAAATAACTGAAAAATAATATTTAAAATAATTTAGCATTATTAAATGCGAAAACCTTAAAAATACTATTTAATGTTCTTGTGTCTAATAGCAATGGCTAAAAACAAAGGTTTTTGAAAAATGTTTGCCAGTAATTCCGTTTAGCTTTAAGTTATGATCATTGATTTTATACTTTCAAGACTAAATTCAAAACAATCATATCACTTTCAAACTTATTTTGTGATGTCACTGATAGCACATGACATAAAGCTTTATTAATCTAAACATGTATAATAATGAGAATGCACAACACACGTGTTTGAATATTGCCTTCCAAAATTGATACCAAACCGCATTGAAATAAGATTTAACCCAAATTAAATTTTGAGATCTATTCACCGTAACTTCACGCATCGCGAATGTAAGTAGCTGTATTTATAGCATTTGTTACTACGGCGTATATTGAACCATCAACCACTGTCTTAAAAAAGCTGTAATATAAAAAAGGTGTCTTTTTCACGTAAAAAATCCGTGTCAATGCTGATAGAAATACAGTTTTGCGACTGATGAAACGCAATAATCCGTAGTTACAAAATTTGGGCTTTTTTAGTTTGTTCGTGTTACGACACTATTTTTTTTTTGTAGCTGATGAAACCATTCTGAACTGGGCTAGCTCGATGGCTTATGGCCTAAACTTCCTCTTCATCCAGGGGAGAGAGTCATGACTCTACAGTGACCTGATTAAAAAAAAAACTGACAATGAATAAAACCGAAAATTAACAATAATAAGAATGTGACGTGTGTCGTGGGTGACTGGTACCAAACCCGCCATAGCAAATTAGCATATAGAGGAGGTCATTTGCTAATTATTGGACCTTACTTTCCCTAACTAAAGTTTTATACTTTAGGAGATATGTCAATTTTTATACATTATTGAGATTTTTCCAAAATTTGACCTTAAAGCATTCGTAACTTTATTTTTCGTCATTAGTTTAGAGTTTTTTTATTATTTCTTGGTAGTCATTAACATTTGTGAATAAAATACGTCGGAACTTCCCTCAAACTAGGGTTAAAAAATAAGACGCTTATGCTTTTAAAAAAAATCAATAAAGAAAAATTACTTTGCGATCAAATTCAACCGGAAATAATAAAAAAACTACGGCGTTTTAATAATTTATTCTACTCTAAATTAGTTCTCTAGTTCGTCACCTTACCAACGGTACTAAATTTGCAACGGAAAGTTTGATTCGCTAAACATCGGTAGGATTTTCAGGTCAACCAGTCATTTTGATCAAAAATAGTGAAGGTCCCAACGACAGGATAAAGCTAATTTAGCAAAGTAGTTTTTGCAAATTTATGAGTAGGTATTAGATAATAGAAATTGAGTGCTTAGTGTACTTAATTTTTTTTTTTACTTTTACCATGTAAAGCAAGAAATCAGGAAAAGATATCGAGCATCAAAAGAAAAATTTAAATAGAGTTGAAACTAAAAATTCTGCTCGAATTGCTGCCCGCAATTTCTGATACATGCCCGATATCTTTTCCTAATTTCTGTGGTGGTAAGACTGAGCCTAATTTCTTCTTTCATAACAGAAAACGCATTATTAATTTTTTGAATTAACTCATCTTTTGTAGTTACTTCTTCATTGTAGACCAACTCTTTTCATTTGCAATGACAGTTTCAATGACTTTTAGACGTCAAATGAAAAAGATGAGGTCGGACCCATCTCTATGACATTTAAGTTGTTGTCATATATGCTTTTCCTTTCCGTTTCGTGTGCTTTCACAAATAGTTGAGTAGACACAGGTATAAATAAATAAGACATTTCGTTTTAAAATGCCGGGATACACAAGGGAAGAATACGCCGACATGCTGCTGGCGTATGGTGCTGCACACAGTAACGCCCGCAAAGCGCGGCGAATTTACCAGGAGCGATATCCAAATAGACGCTTACCTGACCGTGACACATTTCCTACCACATATCGTCGGTTTAGAGAAACGGGTAACTTGAACGTCAGGGTACCCCAAGCAGCTGTGCGACAATTACCTGTTGAAATTGATCAGCAGATTTTGGCAGCTTTTGAAGAAGATCCCACGACTAGCACCAGAGTGGTAGCTGCCGCTTTGGGCGTCAGCCAGTGGAAAGTCTGGTCAGTGATGCATGGGGACCATCAACACCCGTATCATTACACGCCAGTTCAAGGTAATTTTGAGTTTATTTATGTACCTACTTACACTAAAGCGACCAGTGTTATCTTTAGAATTAAAGAAATTATTAATATTACGACGAGCTTCGATGTAACATAATCCAAATCAAATTTTGTCTTTAGAATAACATTTACGTAAATAATTAACAAATGGAGTGTTGGCAGGGCTTGAAAATGGCGACTACGAAAGGAGGTTGAATTTCTGTCGCCTCGTTCTTCACACCGATGTCGACGACCCAACATTTCTGGAGCGTATCCTTTGGACCGACGAGTCACAGTTCACCCGAGAAGGCATCACCAATTTCCACAATCTGCACCACTGGTCCCATGATAACCCCCATAAAAAGAGGGTTACATCGGTCCAGCGGAAATTTTCTGTTAATGTGTGGGCCTGCGTTATTGGTCGTAATATCTTTGGACCCTATTTCCTACCAGACATTTTAAATGGGGGAAATTATTTAGAATTTTTAAGGGACGTCTTGCCTGATCTGCTGTTGGATGGAATAACCGACGACACGCCCATTGTGTTTCAACACGATGGGTGCCCGGCGCATTTCAGGCTGGACGTCCGAGAACTTTTAAATAGTTCATTCCCCGATTCATGGATCGGTAGAGGTGGGCCAATTGAATGGCCAGCTCGGTCGCCAGACTTGACACCTCTCGATTTCTACGTTTGGGGCCGGGCCAAAGAGTTGGTCTACAATGAAGAAGTAACCACAAAAGATGAGTTAATTCAAAAAATTAATAATGCATTTTCTGTTATGAAACAAGAAATTAGACTCAGTCTTACCACCACGGAAATTAGGAAAAGATATCGGGCATGTATCAGAAATCGCGGGCAGCAATTCGAGCAGAATTTTTAGTTTTAACTCTATTTAAATTTTTCTTTTGATGCTCGATATCTTTTCCTGATTTCTTGCTTTACATGGTAAAAGTAAAAAAAAAAATTAAGTACACTAAGCACTCAATTTCTATTATCTAATACCTACTCATAAATTTGCAAAAACTACTTTGCTAAATTAGCTTTATCCTGTCGTTGGGACCTTCACTATTTTTGATCAAAATGACTGGTTGACCTGAAAATCCTACCGATGTTTAGCGAATCAAACTTTCCGTTGCAAATTTAGTACCGTTGGTAAGGTGACAAACTAGAGAACTAATTTAGAGTAGAATAAATTATTAAAACGCCGTAGTTTTTTTATTATTTCCGGTTGAATTTGATCGCAAAGTAATTTTTCTTTATTGATTTTTTTTAAAAGCATAAGCGTCTTATTTTTTAACCCTAGTTTGAGGGAAGTTCCGACGTATTTTATTCACAAATGTTAATGACTACCAAGAAATAATAAAAAAACTCTAAACTAATGACGAAAAATAAAGTTACGAATGCTTTAAGGTCAAATTTTGGAAAAATCTCAATAATGTATAAAAATTGACATATCTCCTAAAGTATAAAACTTTAGTTAGGGAAAGTAAGGTCCAATAATTAGCAAATGACCTCCTCTATATGCTAATTTGCTATGGCGGGTTTGGTACCAGTCACCCTGTATAGTAGTTTTTATAATGCCCCCAGCTGTAAACAATATTTTTTATTACATATATTATATTTCTCTTGCACTTTGCTCTTTTGAGTTGAAATTCCTCATTCTGCAGTCGAGTTTTCGGTATTTAATTATCTTTTTATTTCCTATTTAATTTTCGCCACTTTATAAAATGAGTCCTGAAAACTTAAAAAAATATTAAAATCAACTTTACTGTTAGCCTCTTGAGTTATAAGGCTCCAGTTATCAGCAAGATTAATTCTTAGAGGCCTTTAGATTTTTTTTTTGCGACGTAAAATCGCAAGTCTGCACCGTAACTTTGTTGTGAAGCTGTACATTTATTAAGGGGCTCCATTCCGTAGAGAAATGCGTTGATTTGATGAGTCCCTCGCGCGTAATACCTCCCGCGGTCTGATTGCAAATATTAATGAATTACAGTTCAGGTGAAATAAAGTTTTCAGTACAAAGTTATGGGTAACATAACATCGGTGTTTTATGTTTGACTTTTTAAGGTTATCTGGGGAATTGTTTGTTTATAACAAAGCGGGTTAAGGTTTTCTTGTTTGTGAATCAGTGTTGTTTATATGTTTTTAGTAAGTGGTGTTTTTGATAAGTAATGTATATTTTGTAAACAAACAATACTATGAGGACTTTGAGTTTAGATTCTTCCTTTCTTTAGGCGGTTTTAACCTATGTATATCGAACTACGTCCAAATTGATGTATGTCTAATATAGATATTAATAATGAAATTGCTATCCTCAACTGCAGGCGCCTCTGTTCTCGCCACTTTCCATTTAGTTACGTACCGATACTACTCGGACTATTCCGACAATAACATGTAAGTAAAAGCTACTAACATTTGTTAATTTAATATCTTTTGAATAATTAAAATAAGGAGTTTCACATTAGGTACATCAGATAATTTCATACATTGAAAACTTTTACATGTGTGTCATGCAAATTATACTATAATGAAAACGACATAAACGTAATAAATTGTTTTAAAAAACTACGAAAACCCTTTAGAAACTACTTATGCACTCTAATGGGGCCAACAAACTAAATTTGAGTTCAAAATTCGCCTGCACGAAGTACGATAAAGAAGAACATATATTTGGTTAACCCTTACGGCCCGCGCGTTACTTTTTCGATTTTGGTGATACTGGGAAGACTTAAGTTTCTTAAAAGAAAAAACTGCCAGAGACTTATTACTTTTTTTTCTAAGTTACTCTTTGACAAGTTTTTTTTATAACTCCAAAGATCATTGATATTTAACAGCCTTTTTACAAAACATAAATTAAATATAGATAAGTATTCAAACCTTTCTCATGAATTATAATGTTTGTATTTATATGAAAATCAAGTAAGTTTTAAATTTTATGGCTTGCAGACAGACTAATGTGGCGGAGAACTATTTTTTATACAAATATGTATGATAGAAGACTAAAATGGTGGCATAGTTTATATTTAGTTCCAAAAAATTTTGACCTCTCTGTTTCTATTAAACTACGATTAACCGATTTGACTTTTTTGATAAGGTGCTGTATACTGACAAATATCTTAAATAAAAGTTGGTGTGAGTCAGTCAACGGTTGTGTATGGCACTATGATATAGTTGTAACAATGTGCCAATAGTCCTTTTATCTTGAATTCGACCGTACATTCGTCTTATAATCCAAACATTTAATGCCAGGCTATATGCCTTTAGCATATTTGCATACTTAACTCAAAATGTTTGATCTTAATTTCTAAAGAATATAATGAAAAACTTATTGAAAAAACTTAATTCTAATGTCACAGATTTTCTGAACCCTAATGAATATTTACTCGATTTTTCTTTGTATAAAAACACGGTATTCATGTTTGAGTCTCTTATGTAACAGTTAATCTATTCTTAATAAAAGCTCAAACGGAAAGTTTTGGGTTACTAAAGACACGTTTCTGGTCCCTCTTCAAAAAAGGTAATCTAATATTTTACCGATCACGTGGTTAAACTTATGGAGCTAGTACAACCGGAGCAAAACCACAAAAGTTTAGCTTTTTGATATTTTACTATAAGACAAGCGTTAATGTTTTTTGTTCAACCGACTTCCAAAAAAGGAGGAGGAAAAAACATACTCAATTCATGTATCTGTTTTTTTTATGTCTTTGTTACACGATATTACAGATAATTATGAATGGATTTTGAAAATTCTTGTTTCATATAATAGAAGATACTTCAGAATTGGTCCCATATAAATTTCTTTGAAATCAATTCAGTACTTTATGGATAATTTCAATTTTTTTAAACATTTATGAATTCGGAGAATGTTTACATTGACGACATTATAATTTAACCAAAGTTTTGACGTGAAGTCGGTTTTTTTAATGCTCAGCCTCTGCATTCATTGATTATTTGATAAAACGATATAACGAGGCCGAATATTTTACACACAAAAATTTGTCTCGCAAGTACGCCTAACCTATTTCATTCAGGGTACCGGTAATCCTTGAGGATAACCGGTTTTTCTTTTGGTGACTAAAGCCTCGTGTGACTTCAATTTTGCCGTTAATATTTTAAAACATTGCCGGAACGCATCACCGCAAGAACGGTGATATTTAGCGGCAGATTTTATATGTAGGTCGCTCGCCAGACGGACACTAAAAGTTCCCTACTACCTAGCAAAGAAAAGCGCTCACGGAATAGGTAATTCTGTATATCAGGTACGCTACCCTATTTGACACGCTCTCGATTTTTATAACATTGTTCACGTGGGATTTGTGGACGAGAAACCCGAAACCACCTTGGCAGTTGGTCGCCCTCCCGGAAGAAGAGAAGACTGCCAGATTTTAGGATTATCGATTCCTCTCCCTGTCTATGGACTTCAGATAACCCCAGGATATCCAAGTGCAATCCACTGAATACTTCCACCAGTTCAACAATCTTCGCTTGTCGCCAGGGATTTATATGATAAAACTAAATAATTTCATAGTGACCCAAATATCACTATAATGCTACTGCAATATTCGAGCCAGCAGCGCTCTGATAAATATTAAAGTTTAAATGATTATTAATTACACAATTTTGCTGTTATTCGTGTTGCCCGGGTATTAATATTGCCCTAACTGATCTCTTGGTCAATCAAATTGATGACCGTTCAGTATTGTTACGTTTATAAACTTATAGTTAAGTTAAAATATAGGTAGTCTATTTTTAACCTTTCTATCATAGATATGATTTTACCTATATGATCTGTAGACATATAAGGGTTTATTTTAATTAGCTCATCACCTCTTGGAGGCAGCCTTTACACATCAATCCCTACAAAATTTGCTCTACGACTTTTTACAATTAATAAATTTAAATATTTAACTTTATCCATACAAAAGATACATACATACATATATATCTTCACGCCTGTATCCCTTATGGGGTAGGCAGAACATCATAGGTTATAAAACCATTTGATGTAACGTTTGACAAATTTGGAGGCATTATAATAGTGGGGAGAGACTATTGTAGTTATAGGGGGTCAGCCTATCGCCCAATAAAGCCTACCATAACACCTTGGTCCCTTAACTGATTTATAAAGTATGCCTGGGAGGAGAACCAGCTGGCACATTGTATGTTTTTCTTTCGGAGAATATAAAAAATATTTTTTTTTTTTTTTTTTTTATATGAGACTAAAGTAAATAAATAAAGTAACTACAGTTTATAAACTGTAGTTACTCTATTTACATAGATAGCACCTTGCGTCACGTATACTATTCGGTGTTTGACATGCACTGCAGCTGCCATGCTCAATTTTACTCAAGATTTTTTTTTTTATATATGACTAATCCCGCGTTTGACCTCAATCTCACCTGATGGTAAGTGACGATGAGGTCGAAGATGACAGCACACGGGTTTAGGAAGGAACTGGCTCTTTATACAAGTAACTTTAATGTCCTAGAATAAAAAATATACTCTAATAATAAAAATGTGTGTTTTGGTGACTAAGCGCCCATACGCTCTACCGTTTGACTGTAGGGATGGCTAACCTCGTGGTTAACCGTTTTTCCGCTTTACATGCCTGTGAATTTAGAGGCAACCGCTAAGAAACCGCGTTGAAACCGCGTCAAGCGGTTGGACCGCTCAAGAACCGCCTAGGCGGCCAATCCCTAGTGCGTACGGGCTTATGTAGCAATTAGGTAGACTCATTCGCAAGATGTGATGCTTTTCAATGAGTCGATCATCCATCTTAAACTGATGTGGTATTTTAGTACAAAATAAAGACATACTTACATACATACATAACGTCACGCCTATATCCCTTATGGGGTAGGCAGAACACCAGAGGTTACAAGACTATCTGATGTCACGTTTGACAAATTTGGAGGTATTATAAAGATGGAGAGAGACTATTGTAGTGACAGGGGGTCAGCCTATCGCCCACAAAAACGCCTTTAAAACCTCTGTCCCTTAACTGACTTTTACAGTATGCCCGGGAAGAGAAGCAGCTGGCACATTCTATGTTTTGCTTTCGCTCCCAGTCCAGCATGGAAGCAAACTTTCAAATGACGTACTTTCAAATGACAAAACCGCTAAAAAGCCTAGTGCTGTATTATGGATTTGTGGATTTTACTCTTTTCAGAGCGCCGAAATGGTGTCGGACTTAACGGTTACTGTACACAAGTTAAGAGTACCAGGGACTGACTGCTTGACTTGTTCTCCGAAGCACGGATAGATTATACTTAATAATTAATGATTGGTGGTCACCCACCCATGAAAAGACTTCCCCTGCAGCCATGATGACTTCGTCAAACACATTTATTAACACAAAATTAATGATTTGACAAATCAGAACTTAACACTTAAAATGCAATAAGGTCGAAAGTCGTTTTTGCCCAGTTCCCCTTACATAAAGACAGTCCCAAAATATTGTCAATACTAATATACTGCTTGAGATAGAAGCTCATAAGCTCTCAGTTTGCTCTTCGATATTGCACCTTAAGTCAACCCAAGATTAAAGTTCATAACTATACAAAAGTGTGCTTCATATCTTACCCAAAAACTCCTTTATGGTAGGCTATCGTGCTATATTTCTTGTATAATATCACAGTAGAAACAAGTAAAGTTGCTTACAACATTATATCTCAAACCTCTGAAACTTAGCTGATGACCACAAGAACTCCATTTGAGTAACAAGACATTTTCCAGTGACCTTACTATAGGATTAATTTCAAACAGATTTCAACCAGACAGTCGCTCGTGACCACGTGAAACGTCGAGTTAAAATGTAAAATATAAATTATAGGGGATTAATCCGGTTAAAAAGTAGTTTTATTTAAATTATGAATCTTGAAAACTTTAGACAATGGAATGCTTTGTTTCACAAAGTGTATTTGAGCAGTCAAAACAAACTACAATGGTAGTGTCCTTGTTAGTGGACACACATCTTATTTTAATGAGCTTTAAAGGGTCCGGGTAGCCCTTACTTAATTAGTAGGTAACAGCTTATCTCGGTCCAAGTGCGGTGTTTGAATGCAAAGTTCTAAAGGTACGAATGTTTCATAGGAGGACCCTATTTAAAACCTTAATTAGTATTTCTTAAATATAAAACGTAAAAACAAGTTACTGCTTTGAATACAAAATGGGTAATCATACCCCTGAAGATTGGATTGCAAATAAAATATTCATAAGATTTTAAAAGCCCTTTTTCCACAATTTGGTACCTACTTGATGTGACACTGAATGTTTGAGGGCCGGAGTTTTAATTTTTTTTGTGTTTTAACACAAATTGAACTATAATAATACGTTAGGGACTCGTTAAATGATTTCGGAAAGATAATGTATATTTAGGTTTTTCCCGTCATATTTATACATAGATAATGTATTTATAGTTAAAAAGTAATCAATTTATTAATTCGCTTTTAATGTCTATATTTTTTAAACTAAAAAAAATCTAGATAATATGAACTAAATGTAAAAAATACGTACTTGAGAGTTTTACCAGGATCTCTTCATTTTAAATAGCAATATTTTTTCCATTTTATGGTTTTAAAACAAAAATGACATGCCACGAAATAACATCATTACGATAATGCTTTAATTTTTTATGGCCTAGTGAAGCAACCACTAGATATTAAGTATTTCTTGTAAATTGTGTTCCTGGTTAATAAATATTTTTTCATTTTCATTTTCATTTTTCAATTGTTACCATGCTTGAATATACCTTTTTAAAAGTATATACACAAAATATGAGGGAAACAAAATATTTTTTTAATGATATCCATTAATATCCATAGAATATTCATCTACCTAAAAACTCTACTAATTTTAAGGTATGTAGTCCGATCAATATTTAATTTTCCACACCTTAAACTATCGAAACCAATATCCCGAGAACAGTCCACGAACTTTATGTCAAAACTTTTAAAGATTTCAATAAACCATACACTTAATAGTAACAAATGCCTCACTCCTCAACTCCTTGCAAAGTTTTAATCTATAACTCCCACAGCGTAGCAACTTAATATCGATTTACAGACATCTTACGTACAGTCAGTTTCAAAAAGCAAGCTAGCTACCACACGCGATTTTGCAATTCCCAAGAAGTCAACAAATCTCGTATTAGTTAATTCGGTAAATGTACATGCGACAGTAAGGCAGTGAAGAAATCCACACAGATCACAAGATAAATGGAAACAAATTCTTCCATTCTGCACTGAGAGCAAAAGAAAAACATAGAATGTATCAGCTACTTCTCTTCCCGAGCATACTGTAAAAGTCATTTAAGGGACAGAGGTTTTACTGGCGTTTTTGTGGGCGATTGGCTGACCCCATGTCACTGTTAAAGTCTCTCTCCATCATTATAATACCTCCAAATTTGTCAAACGTGAGATCAGATAGTTTTATAGCCTGCGGTGTTCTGCCTACCCCATAAGGGATACAGGCGTGCAGTTATGTATGTATAAACGTGAACAAATATGATTTTTCCAATTTGCCCTGGCTCCAAGCAATTTACACTTAGGTATTGTCTACAGCAATTATTTTCATATTTTATTAAGTTTATTACATATTTTTATATTGACAGAAAATGTTCTATACAAAACATAGATTTTTAAAGTATTTTATCGACACACTTTTAATCTGCCGGCATATTTTAACAAAACTATCATTTGAGTTGTATTACTATGATTGAACGCCTCGATTGCATCAAATATAGGTCACCCAGGTAGAAGTACCGCCCCAGCCATGTCCTTTCACATGGACACCATTGCCTGCAACATGCGTCTTATAACCTAAGTCTTCAACAGAAATGTTTGTTTCAATAGCAGTATTTTAAAGCAAATTTAGTATTTTAAGACAAACTTATTAGCTCTAGAAGCAATCAATTACACATTTTTGATAAAAAATTTAAATATCAAAAACATTAAACTTAAGGTAATCCTCAGGGTTAATGATTAATCTAAGTACAAATTAGTGCGTGCGTACCTAACAGAAATAATATAAAAAATAGAATATACGTATACTAAATATTACAAATAACTCAACATATACGTAAATATATACTAAACATAAACATATAATATATTCATTCAAGTTATATTCGTTGATTAGTATTTGACTTCAAGTTATGATGTCAATTTTTTATCAATTACTAGCTGACGCGGCAAACGTTGTTTTGCCATATAAATAAAAAAAAATAGATGTTGGCCGATTCTCATAGATACCGGATAAGCACTAAAAATTTCATCAAAATCGGTCAAGCCGTTTCGGAGGAGTATGGCAACGAAAACTGTGACACGAGAATTTTATATATTAGATGGTGACCATGGGGCAAGATAAACTAGAAAAAAAACTCTAGCTTATCTCACAATGATTACAATTGTTTTTTTTTCTGTTGTCACGTCGACATGTTTAAAATCTAAAGTTAAACAATAAGAAATAATATTTCTGTAAACGACTATGTTTATATTTCACCCTGTATAATTTAAGCTGACTGTATCAAGTTTTCCTTTATTCCAGTAAGTTTCGTATGGTATTTATTTCTCAAAATGTTATCTATCACGCAATCTCCCCTTGTTATCCAAGTCAACAATACTGACACATGGCCTTTTAAACATTGCCAGTGGAAAAATGTATTCGAAATAATGTTTCTTTTACTAGAGGTGAATAACTTGTGTTAAATCTGAAAGAGCGATTTTTTTTGTTATTTAAACATTAATCACACGAAATTTAACACAAAAATGCCATTTGTTGAGTAAAATACATTTACCTTTAGACTTGTATGGCTTAATATTTTTTAAATCTAGTTTTATGTAAATCACTATATTTAGTTTTAATTTATTTTACTTTTATGTTCATAACTTCTATGTCTGCTGCAAGATAATGTTGCTTTAGAAACGTTTCAATGCTATTTTATGAAGGCCTCGATTGATGATGATGACCGATGTGTTTTTTTGCCATGAGCCCGTATCAATATTCGAATATTTAGTGAAAGTTGGCAATACTAAAGTTAAAGAATTGATTACGGGTCTGGCGGGAACTCTTAAAACGACGAGAAGTTTTTTTTTTCAATTTTCTTGAAAGTTAATTTTTATTTTCGCCGAATACGAGCAAAAACCAAGCAATTAAGTGAGTTTTTACTTATATTATGGACGGGGACGAGGACCCGGGCCCTAGTGGCACCGGGCCCCCGCCCAAGCGAAAAATAATTGAAACCATCTCCAATGAGGAGGATCCTCATATACCATATTTAAAAAAGGGATATAAAAGACTATACCCAGATAACTCTCTGCATACTAGCTTCCAAGTATTTGTGGAAAGCCAAAATGTTAAAGAAAAGTTAGGAAATAAAAGTCCAATTTATTTAAATCATATATTTTCAAATGAAATAAAAGGAATACACAGTCTACATAGAGTGAATGCTACAAAAATTTCAGTTATATTCAACCAACTCAACTATGCAAACAATTTTCTTCTTAACACTAACTTTTTAGAAAAGTATAATATGAAAGCGTACATCCCAGCTAAAGAAATTGAAAAAACCGGAATAATTAGATTTGTGCCCACAAATATATCAAATAAGGATCTCTACAATAAACTTTCATCCAAATTCGACATCATAGCCATAAGAAGATTTACTAAAAGAATTGGTAATGAACGAGTGGCCTTACAGACAGTTAGTATAACATTTCTATCTAACACTTTGCCTGATAATGTACAATATGACTTATTTTCATATAGAGTATTTGAATATATACCTCCACTTCTACAATGTTTTAAATGTTTTAAATTTAATCACTCGGCAAAAATTTGTAATAATAAACAAAGATGTTCTATATGTGCTGGTGACCATTTATTTAAAGAATGTGACAAACCTAATTCATTGAATTGTATAAATTGTGGCGGTCCACACCTTGCAATTTCGAAGACATGTCCAATTAAAGTTAAAAAGATACTAGAAAAGAAAAATAAAATTACTTATGCTGATATCAGCAAAACAACTATTAATGAATTTCCCCAACTGATAAATAAGAATGATTTTCCTCACAAAAATACACAAAATGTAAATAATAATGTATATAACAAACAAACTACAAAGTCTCCTGTAGTTTCTTCTGTAAATAAATCTGTAAATAAACCTGTAAATATAACTAACAAAAAAGTAAATTTGGAAGACATTGCCAATAATGATACTATTATAAATGCAATAGTCAAATCGTTACTATTTTTAGCCAACTCTGGTAATGAACCCATAACTACTAACAGGATTAAAGATGTTTTTCTTTCTAATCTAACTTAACATGGATTATAACATTCCCATACAATCTTTAGATACCGACGCCAAGACATACTTAACTATAGCACAATTCAACATCCAAAGTGTCAATAACAAAAAACCCCTATTAGTAGATTTTATTTTTAATAATGATATTGATATTTGTTTATTAAATGAAACTTTTTTCAAAGAGACAAGCAACTTTAATGTTCCAGGTTTTGACATTATAAAACAAAATGGTCCCAAAGGCCATGGAGGTGTAGCTATCTTGATCAAAAATACATTTAAATTCAAAGTAGTTCAGACTATGTACTATGACTTTATGCAAACAGCTGCAGTCACTGTTCAAACTAATATGGGAACTTTATCTATACTATGCGTTTATAGTCCCCCTAGTGGTGGCCGATTTAAAACTAGGAAACTGAAGCAAATAATTGACAAATTACCCAAACCAATCATGCTATCAGGTGACCTAAATGCACATCATGTTGCATTCGGCTGTCTAACAACCAATTCCAGAGGTAGTGATGTATATAACTTGCTAGATGAATGTGATTTGTGTATTCTTAATACTGGATCCCTAACAACTGTAGGAACAGCTCATCATAATCCTTCAGCTATAGACATATCATGCATCAGTCCCAATGTAGCTCCACTTTGTGAATGGAAAGTACATGATGATCCTATGGGAAGTTATCATTTCCCCACTATAATAAATATTCAGGTGTCTATTGAAAAATATGTGACAGCTCCTTCTTCTGAACGTTTCATATATAGCAGAGCAAACTGGACCCAGTATCATTCTGAAAGTAAGCACATATTCAACAATTTAAATTTTGATTCTGAAAACTCCCAAAATATATATGACAACTTTTGTGATATTCTTAATAATTTAAAGCTTAAATGTATACCAAAAAAAGTTAATAAAACTCCATTTAAAATGAAAAAGCCAGTTCCTTGGTGGGATAATGAATGCTCTACAGCAGTTAACAATAGTAAATCTGCTCTCAAACACTATAGATTGTACCCCACAGTAGAAAACTACATTGAGTACAAAAAGACTGATGCAATTAAAAAGAGGTTAATTTCTGACAAAAAGAAACAATCTTGGACAAAATTGTGTGATTCATTTAACAGATACACACCTGTAAGCATGATTTGGAACTACATTCGCAGATTCAAACGCATAACATGTAGGAAAGCTTCAAAAAATGATGAGTGGATTCCCTCATTCCTTGACAAATATGCACCTATCTCTCCTCCTGAAAAAGAAATAGATACAGCTAAATTAAATGAAATTTTCAAACTGACTGGAAACACAAATAGTTGCTTTCTCTCTGAACCATTTACTATGAATGAATTTAAAATGGCTCTTAAACCTAGAAAAGACACTAAGCCAGGTCTTGATGACATAACCTATAAATTAATTCAGAACCTTCATCCTAGAGCTCAGAGTATTTTGTTAAAAATATATAACCTGTTATGGTTATCAGAAACCATACCCGAAAGTTGGAAAACACAATGTGTAATTCCAATACTCAAACCTGACAAAGATGTTAATGATTGTAATTCTTACAGGCCAATATCACTTTCTTCATGTATGGGTAAACTTTTTGAATCCATGTTAAAATTTAGATTAGAATATTATAGTGAAAGAATCAACATTTTACCTGAACAGCAGTTTGGTTTCCGTAGAGGCAAAAGTGCCCATGATAGCTTCATGTCTCTCATTTCAGATATTAAAAAATCCTTTCATAACCATTCATATACAGCTTGTGCATTTCTCGATGTTAATGGTGCATTTGATAATGTTAATCCGTCACTATTGATTGAATTTCTCAGTAATTTAGGCATACCAGGCAAAGTTTGCAAATGGATATTCACATTTTTATACAACAGAACTATGTTTGTCAGATTTAATAACATTTTGCATGGACCAAGAACAGTATACAAGGGAACAATGCAAGGTTCCACAATTTCTCCTTTATTATTTAACTTGTATACATCACAAATTAATAAATATTTGACAGATACTTCTGTAAAATATTTGTTGTTTGCTGATGATATTGTTGTGTATACTATAAATAAAAATGTAAATAGCGCTGTTTGACTTTTGAACAATGGATTAACCCAAATTCATAAATTTTATAGTGACCTTAAACTAGATATTAATGTTAATAAGAGTGGTACTATACTTTTTAGCAAAAAAGATTGTTATCAAAACGAGATTGCTCCAATTAAATACAACTGTAATCCATTAAGTTGGTTTTCAGAAAAGAAATTTCTAGGGATATATTTAGATACAAAATTAAAATTTGAAAAACACATCAATTATATTATTAAAAATGCATCTAAGGGACTTAATATTTTACGATCTTTGGCTGGTGTTCATTGGGGATCAGATCCAAAAGTACTATCGATGCTATATAAAAGTATTGTTAGAAGTCACTTTGATTACAGCTGTTTGGCATATATGAACACTAATGTTTGTCAACTTAGAAAGTTGGATGTTATTCAGAACAAAGCTTTAAGAATAATAACAGGAGCTATGTGCTCCACTCCAATAAATGCTATGGAATCAGAAACTGGTATAATTCCACTCAAACTAAGACGTTTACAAATTGCTAACAACTTCAGTACCAAATTGTTGGCTACTAACAATATTTTTGTTTTAAATAGAATTTTACCTAATGAAGACCTTCCTCAAAGTCTGTTAAATAATATACAAATCACAGCAGAACAACTGTTATCTGAACATATCCCAGAAATTTTAACCATAACCCTAAATTTAAAAACCTTATTTAAAAATATGTACATATCACATACTTTACCCATATATAATGTTGATTTTAAATGTTATACAGATAATTTAATGTTTGTTGATACAGAGAGGATTAACAATCAATTTGAGTTCTCACAATATGTAAATAGTCAACCTAATACCTATAAATTGTACACAGATGGTTCTAAAGACACCAATAAAGTCACTGCAGCATACTATGACCCACAAGTAAAACAGACTAAATGCTTTAACTTGGATCCACAATGTTCAATATTTACAGCTGAATGTTATGCAATTTATAGAGCATTGATATATGTAAATAGTGTAAATAGTTCTGAATTTTTAGTAATTTCAGATAGCAAAAGTTGTTTATTATCTCTAAGTAATATTTCCATTAAATATAAGTCAAATTATATTTTGTTTAACATAAGAAAAGCAATACTTGTATTACATAGTAAAGGCAAAAATGTTAGATTTAAATGGGTCCCTTCGCACAGCAATATCACTGGTAATGAAGTTGTGGATAAGGCCACTCGAGGAATTTATGATGAAGATCACACCATGCTGTTAAAAGTTCCTTTCACTGATTATCATGAACAACTGGAAAAAACAATGAAAACATTATGGCACAAATATTGGAAAATTATAAGTAAAAATAAAGGAAAATGGTACAGTAAAATTCAAGACACCCCGCCGCACATACCTTGGTATCATAAAAATAAAGATGCAAATTGCAGAAATTTCATCACAACCATTAATCGCCTTAGATTCGGCCATTGTAGAACTCCAGCTCATTTAGCAAGACTTAAGATAATTCCTGAATCAGAAAGAAATTGCAAACATTGTACAAGTGGTGAGATCTTTGACCTCGAACACATGATCATGAAATGTCAAAAATTTAATATACAGCGATTGACATTGGCGTCTGAGTTACAAGAAGTTTCAAGTGATGAAGTGCCGCTACAAATACAAGAACTTTTAGCTAAACCAATATTTTTCAAAAGTTTATATAAATTTATAGTTAACAGTGTTGAGAAAATTTAATTAATGTTATTTTATAAATAAGATAGGCTTAAGGACCTGTATCCATGCCGTTAATAAATTTATAAAAAAAAAGAATTGATTACGCAACGCATGGTTACGCTAGCGTTGGCAGCGATCCGCGTGCCAGATCACGTGCCGCGATCGACTCAGTAAAGTAAATAGTAACAAAGTAGTATTTATTTATAGGGAATTCTGGTGAAAAATTAAGTATCTACTTTTATAACATAATAATGACCAGAATCGAGTACAGAGTGCTTTAGTCGACCACTTTGGCGATGGTAAACCTGTTTGCCTCAGACGCCAGTGGTTGCGGGTTCGATTCTCGCACGGAACAAGAACAAAAAAGTTCCGTATCTGGGTAATCTAATTATGTATTTATATTCTAGGTTCCTCCCTAGTTGGCCACATGGTAACCAATAACAGAAGCTATGCTTACTTTGGGGTCATGTAGTTGGTGTGATTGTCTGGGGGTATTATTTATTTAGAACTCTCCTTCAGTATCTAAATTTTGTCACCAGTCGCCCTGTACATTTCTAGTAGACATTATATCCAAGTCTTTCAGTATCTAAGAACTCAATTTGATATTGTTAATGTCATCATTAATATGAATTTAAATTATTAATTTGGTAATAACTTATTGATGTTATTAACGAATGTTATTAATTTATGCATTCCAATCTTTCATAAGATTTGAATAGTTTATAAATCAACTAAATTTGCTAAACTATCCTATAAAAAGAAGCCAGCACAGTAGAACTATTATTCCAGTTTTAGACTAATTATTTCAATACACGTCAGTTCTTTTTCAAGTTTTGCATAAGGTAGAAATTGTCTTTGTGTCATAAAACAAAAAGAGAACCAAAACAAATAAACAATTTTAACTCTTAAATCGAAGCACGCAAGAACGAAAATAATATTTTTAAGTGAATGCTGCAGTCGTTCTATATTAAAACTTATGCGTTTGTGGTAAGCCTTAAAATAGTGCGGCAGGACTAAAATAGTTATGACTATGAGAAGCTTTTTGGCCAAACAGTGAAAAACCGTTTTTAAATTGTGCTTCAACTGAGAGACGCAATTAATTTTAATATGCAGTTTTTATTTTGATTGTACTTTAAGGTCTTTGAAAATGTGTTGGCCAAGTAGAAAGAAGTGAGTAGGTATTATTGATTTTATGAGTTTATTTTAAACTAAATGAGTTGAAGATTTTCTCCTTGCTAGTAGGATTTTTTTATATTGACCAGTTGGATAAAATCAATGCCTGGAACTAGTACCTACAGTAAGTTTCTAATTTTTAGAAAGTAAGTTCGACTAAGTATTGAACTTAAATTGAGTTTAAAATTGCAGACCTTAAATTATGATTTGACTTTAAATGTTTCTTTATTGATCTTTGACATTGTTTTTGTTCAATTTAGGAACACCCTGTATGTAATTACAATTATAATAATAATTTTGATTTTACTATTAAAAAATTTAAAACCAAAAGTTGAATTAAAAAAGAAGGGAAAGAGTATTTTCATAGAACCTTTTATTGAATTTCTTAATTTTACTTTAGCTTCAAATGCTACGTTAGCTATTAAGAGATTTAAATGCGAAGAATGTTTGTTAAACAAACCTGTGTAACTGCATCCGGGTGTCGGTAGTAATGCAGGAACAAACAGACGGTCGCAATGTTAATGGAAATTCCGAGAAATTAAGAAACCTGCTTTTTTATAACATTTTTGAAATTTTTGGAATGTTTTTTTCCGTACCTATTTAAGTGCACACAAACTGCAAACAATATTTTAAAGCAAAGGCAAAGTCATTTTTTAACATAGCTTATACTCTAAATCAGTGAGAAATTTTAATTCAAAGTTAGGTACAGTTTTTCTTTATATAACACATTTTTTTATTTACAGCTGTTTCATAAAAATGTACCCAAAAATGTGTCTTAAAATTGTTAATGTTTTTCTCAGTCTAACGGGTGATTTTTTTAAGAGTTGTTTTTTTTAACTTCATGTAAATGTTGTCCGCGGCTCCGTTTCAAATGATCCGAAGAAGAAGGTGGAAGAAACGTAACCGTTAACGGAAAGCAATATCGAGCCATGAAACGCGACTTTTTGTTGCCCCAGTTGAATAAGTTGAACTTGGTTGACATGTGGTTACATCAAGATGGTGCCACATGCCACAAGCTCGTGAAACAATGGACATGTTATAGGATAAATTTGGTGAGCAGCTTATCACGCGATTTATCACCTCTTGATTCTTACTTGTGGGGTTAAAGTCGTTATTCAATGTGGACAAGGCCGAAATGGTCGCAAAAGTGACGCAAAACTGGACCTTCCAAAGGAACCAACTGAAACGGAGCCACGGACAACATTTACATGAAGTTATCTTTAAAACTTAAATTGCAAAGACCAATTTAACGATTCCAATAAAAAATATATGCAGGGTGACTGGCGGGTCGTTTGAAATTCAAGGACGTGATTGTTTGAGATCATACATGAAGAGATAAAATAAAATAAAACATAAATATTAATTATTTACTGAGTAAACTAAACCGAAAGTTAAAGAGTTTAATACGCAACGCATGATCACGCTACCATTGGCAGCGATCCGCACGCCTGGTAACGTGCCGCGATTGACTCAGGCCTAGGTAAAGTACATAGTAACATAGTAGTATTTATTTATAGGGGATTCTAGTAAGAAATTTAGAACCTACTTTTATTACAAAATTATGATCAGAATCGAGTGCGGAGTGCTCTCCTTCAGTATCTAAAATTTGTCACCAGTCACCCTGTACATGTTTTATTCCATTTAAAAAAAAACAAGTCCACTATATTTTTGTTAATTCCTATTATCCGACTTTTGCTATCAAACATCAAAAGCGAAATAAAATAGATTTATAATAATTTTATTTTTGATTTAAAAAGCTAAGTTAGAAATTTAGTGTCTTAAATACAGAGAATATCAGTTTTTTCGGTAACAAACCAATATTACAGTATCCGGGCGTCGGAAGTAATGCAGGAACAAACAGAAGGTCGCAACATTCCGTGAATTACCGAGAAATTACGAAATCTACTTTTTGTTCCATTTTGAAATTTTTGGGATGTTTTATAACATATTTTTATAACACTCTGGAGTTTGGATCAAAGTAGTTTGGATTGTACGAAAAAATTTGCTGGTACTTTCCTAGAAACTTATTTAACAACTTCGTTTACAATACAGTAAAAAAAATAATGTATAATTTTTTATAAGACCTAAACAACTTTAACTATTCCTATGAATTTAAATATGTAATTCACAGATAAATTTAGAGCAACATTTACCAGAGTTCTAAAATTTCCCCTCTTTTATCACCAACGGTTCTCTGAGGATTTACTCCGAATCCCATTTAAATCCAATAAGAATACCTCCCATGAAAAAAATTCTTGTACAGGTTTACTGGGTAAGTCGACCTAGATCCTTTAAAGGCGTGTAGTACTTGTCTTTTCTTACTTATTGCACCATGAAACACCCTACCTCAAACTTAACCGTTTTCGAGATAATCGACTTTTATTTTTTTTTATAAATATTGCCTATTTTTTAACATTAAATATGATATTTTGAAATTAGTGCGCTTTTTTATTATTATTAATTACCTTTTCAATGCATATTCTATGATTCTATGATCTCAGTAACAAAAATCCTACCTAAGATTACTAAATACGTAATTCTGAGAGATTGAACGTTAGAAATCTGTAATATTTTTTACAGTTTCCTCTTCTTTTAAGAATATCTAAAAAGTTATATTGGCAGTTATATTGGAAAACGGCTGGGTGAGGTAGTGTGTTTCATGGTAAAATAAGTTAGAAAAGACGGGTACTACACGCCCTTACCGGATCTAGGTTGACTTACCCAGTAACCCTGTATATTATTCCAGGCTACATGTGTGTGTATAAATCGGCAAAACAGGTTAAGCAACGCTCGGCGCGGTCGGCATAAGGATGGGTGACCGCCACCCATTCATTTCTCATGGCGACTTCTGTGCTTCAAAGGGCACCAAAAATCTCTGACATCCAGCAGCTTTGAGCAAGCTTGGTGGTTACGGCCTAAAGCTCCTAAAGATACTATATCTCTGCTGTAGGCTCATAACGGGAAGTTGTTATGATGATGCACTATTTAAATTTCTTATATGTATATGTCGGCGGAGTCTAGCTAGAGCCTTATAGTTTATTTCGATTGTCTTCGGATGCCAGTACCTTCTTGGTACTTGACAGAGTCTACGTCACGAGTTTGTCACCAGCAGAAAGAATAATAACAATACAGAAGATGGACACGAGGAAAGTGTTCTTCAAGCAATTATTCAAGACAACCTGATCTTCAAGAGATCATTAACAATGTAGTGACACGCTAGTGATGCTCTAGAACTGTCTAGCAGCCAAGATCAATCAATATATATATGTCCAGGTTTTTTAGCGCAAATCAATAACAAACTTCCATTTTTTCGCGATTCATACTTTTATGTAAACTACTTTTTGACCGGATTTATCGCGTATATTTACATTTAAAATTTTAACTCGACGTTTCGGTGTCTTTGCAGACCCCGTGGTCACGAGCAACTGTCGTTGAACAAACTTCCAATTATCTATCCGTACAAGCTCTCAAATACTAATAAGAAGCAGTATTTGACTTAATTCCATTAAGTTGCATTACGCTGCGTAGTTGGCATCAAAACAGTCTTTTAAGCTATTAACAGAATGTTATCGTAGATGTCACCTTAAATCAATGTTTAAGCCCCTTACTTGGACGGCTAGCTACACTGTCAAATGCCGGTAATCAATAAAATTACTGAATATTGTTTTTGAAATTAATTAAAACGTAAAAAGTAAGTATAATCTTATTTTATTTGGGTTTTCTTTCAAAAAAGTACACATTGATAAAATGACAGACACACCCAAACAATATGAAAATTCTTTTAAAATACAAAATACGTAGGTTAGACTTTAATTTATTAATAGTTCATCCTCAACGTTTTTGATCCTGAAAACTATAGTACATTTAAACCTTTCTAAGGGCGTTCAAGTGCTTTCCAAATTGTGTTAGTTAGGAGATGATCTAATTAAAACAAACTCTATATTTTGTTGTAATATTATAAGTATTGATAAACCAAACTCTCAAAATCTAAAATAAATGAAAAATGTGATAAATAAAAATTACCCGACCAGGATTCGAACCTGGGACCTCTCGTTTGCCGGACGAGTGCTCTTCCAACTGAGCTATCGGGGCCTGGCGCTACGCCTCGAAATTACTTACCACATTTTTGTTTTTACGTTATATTGCTAACGTAGCTCCATCTAATGGTATAAGCTTTGCAGCTAAGACCACCCAAGATCAATTTCTTTACAGAAATTGTAAATCCCAGTTAAAGTGAAGCATTGCAATGTTTTAATAATGTTTTTTAAGGTTTTTGCATTTAAAATGCTCAATTATTCTTAAATAGGTTCGAATCCTGGTCGGGTAATTTTTATTTATCACATTTTTCATTTATTTAAGAATAATTGAGCATTTTAAATGCAAAAACCTTAAAAAACATTCTCAAAATCTATACATTTTAAACATAAACGATTAATATTTGGATGAAATAACAAAATAGTTCAGCAACTTTCAAATTAAAAGTATACTTTTCATGACTGAATACTGAGAATACACTTTCGGTAAGTCAAAATATTTTCTTGATTCCATAAAGTTCTTTGAGTTTGCAGCATCTGTGGTATAGTCTAGTGGTAGAGTGGCCAGTTAATAAGGAAGAGGTATTAAGTCATCTGTTATTTGTTTTCTTTATGACAAGCGCTATGAAAATGACATGAAAATGGTGTTGTGGGAAAACCACATAATTTTTCTTTACTTCCCTAGTCTCCTGATTAAAGAATAACACAACCTTTTAGAGGTGTAATGGATATTGCTATGTCTTAAATGTGAATGGCATTAGGCTGGCATTGTGCCTTAAATCAATGGACAAATATTTTTGTGAGTAAGACAGATAGATATATAGTTAGGTGAATAATCTTCATGAACCTACAAAACACTTCCCGTTTGCGTTCGCTCCCGAACGGTCGTGTCTGCGGCCGCTCCCGAGTGTTCGTATTGCGCTGCCCTTGTTCCCTCCCCCGCACTCGTGCGGGTCAGGTGCCAAGTTAAGCTCTTTCGGAAAGTTTTCTCTTGTGGAGGCTGTGTGGTGTCGGGGCTAATTCATCTGCCCTTTTCAGGGCGGACCCGACTGCTGCCGGCCGAAGCATCGCTGGTCAGGTGGATACGTAACCGTGACATATAAGCCTGATCGTCCGCCGTTCACCGGCAATAGGTCCGTGTTAGGTTGATCTTTCTTTCAGCGCAGTTTGTGCAGCTACTTCGCCGTTCACCGGCACATAGGTCCCCTCAGTTAGGATTAGGGCTCTTTTTCAGAGTAGGATTAGGTTCCCCGGATGCGATGGAGGCCCCCATCGAATCCCGGGATAGCTCCGGAGAAATGCAAGAACTCCGGGATGCGGTAGTTCATATGCAACTCCAATTCGTTCAACTCCAACACATGTTTTCGACACTAAGTCAGCATGTCGCATCAGTCGCTCAGGCACAAGCTGCGACCCTTCCGGCCACTCCTCCTTCTCTCAGTTTTCCAACAGATTCTCCGGCATCCCCAGATGTCGAGCCTGTCGATACTATGTCAGATTTCATGTCGGTCGATTCCTCCGCATGCAAACGGAAAACTACCCCACTGGGTAGTGATTCCGACTCCACTCCATTAGTTCCAGAATCTCCTGCTCCGTTCTCCGAGGTTCGGAAAAAATCAAATTCAAAGAAGAAGAAGAAAGATGCTTCTTCGACTTTATCCGTTTCAGCTGCTCCAGCCGCTGTTCCTGCTCCGCAAAATGTCGCACCGGCGTCTGCTCCTGCGCCTTTTGTTCCAGCGATCCCGGCGTCACAACCTGCGTCGCAATCAGATCCGGCTCCGCCGAAAGTCAAGTCTCCGCCCCCCGTCTTTCTACGGGACAAGAGCCGCTGGACCGAGGTCTCAGCTCTCTGCGGAACGCACTCCCCGAAGATCCAGTATAGTAAGGCATCCAACGTGGGTGACTCTATTAAGGTCGTTGTCTGCTCAATTTCTGATTTCAGGAATTTCACTCGGCTTCTTGCTGACAAGAAGCTCGAGTACCACACTTACGCCCTCCCTGAGGAGCGTAAGATTCGTGCCGTCCTCAGGAACGTGCCCTTCGAGCTCTCGAACGAGCAAATCCAAGAGGACTTGTCTTCTCAAGGCTTCCCCGTCGAATCTGTGCACAAAATGCACAGCCGCCGAGGCAAGCAGTTCCCACTTGCGCTAGTAATCCTAGCGAAGAGCCCGCAAGGGCAGTCCATTTTCAGAGGCAAGCTCACCGTGTGCGGTCTCTCCAACATCCGAGTCGAAGCTCCACACAAACATGGTTTCCCAGGCCAGTGCCACCGCTGCCAATTGTATGGTCATGCGGCGGCAAACTGTTTTGCTTCCCCTAGGTGCGTCAAGTGCCTAGAACCGCATGGGACTAAGGAGTGCTCTCGCACTCCCGAATCGCCCACCGCTCCGTCCTGCGTCTTGTGCGGCCAGTCCGGCCACGCAGCAAACTTTCGCGGCTGCCCCAAGGCACCGCGTGCTGCCAGGGCTACCGTGAAGCCCATCGAGAACTGGAGAGAGCGACCGCAGCCTAGCTCGGACGCTCCTCCAGTCAGTTCAAAGGCCCCCAAGGCCTTCACCTCTTTCGTTTCAGGTCAGCGCAGCCGGGATGCGACTCAATCGCAACCGGCCGCCAAATCGGCTTCCCAGTGCCAGAACGCAAAAGGTTCTCAAGACCGCATGGCGTTCTGGATCCAGCTCGCTCCCATCGACGAGATCCTGGCTTTCGGCGCCGCTTTCGACGCCAGCCCAGAGGGTTTCAACGGTGCTCTTCCGGTCCTAACCAAGTTCGCTCCCCTTATCAGGAAACTCCAGCAAGCTCAACGTTTCTAAACGTAGTCCTTCTTTCCAGCATTCCTACCTCAGAGTGAGTCTGATCACTCTAGATAATATCTTAGTTTCAGCTTTGTAATTTCTGCTAATCTTAGCTTTGTTTTTCTCACTTTCAGTTCCTTTTGGTGGCAGCCGTCAGGATGCCGCTCTCTACGCAGCCTCTCGCTCCAATTGGCTGTCGTTCCGACGACGACTAAGGACCTTAATCAAGGTGAGTCAAAAGGGGGATGTTTAGTGGGTATGCTCAGCCTATCTGAGAGAGTCTCCATACTGTCTGGGCATTCTATTTGCCATTAGCCACTTATGGTTAACAGCTTATAGAATGCCCATTCGTCCGTAATAGGATTCATCCTCCTCCCGCTAAAGCTAGCTTTACTGGTTAAAGCTTTCCTTGGCGGAAAAATAAAAAAAAAAAAAAATTCATGAACCTAAAAAAAACTTTAATATCCACAGCTCTATCATCATCATCATCATCATCTCAGCCCGCGCTAGTATACTGCTGGACGTAGGCCTCTCCCAACGCGCCGATATTATGCCGATATTAAAAATCTTAAAAGTTATTGCCATCGTAATAATAGATATCAACAGCCTAAAAGGAATTTGAATTTAAAGAGAAATGATGTTTAATTTAATTATTCATTTTACAAAATGAGTCATTTACTCGACTTAATTTAATACTTAACTAGTAGCTTGGCGCGGTTTTTTCCGCCTGACTTTTGATCCTGTCCGAACTGCGGAACTTCAAAAGCAATAATATATTATTTTTTTAAATCCTTCATTCAGGTAATTTTATAAATCAGGAATCTTTAGATTTTTTATATTAATCAAACTTATAAGTACTTAATTATTTTGGTATTTCTCCAAAAGTTCATTCTTTGACTGATTCATCTGGACAATTTTGTCTCTGTGGCGCATGTTTATATGAAAATATATATATCAAACAACATACATTTTAACGAGGGTCTCGTTTTTTATGGTAGTTTTTGAGATATCGATGTGTAAAAATTCTATATCCAGATGAATCAGAATTTGTTGATTCTTGTAGCACATGTTTCAACAAAAAGCTGTATTTTTTTTTATTTTTAGGTAGATTTATGTGTGGTCTTGTACGTATTTATGTACGTTTGATCTGTTATTATCTATTTTTAACCGTGTTTACGTGTTCCGGCAGTTTTAGTGACTTTTTTCAGATCTTCAATCTCATTGCAGTTCTTTATGTATATTTACCGAAACCTGCGTATAATATGTTTTAAGTCAATTTCTTTTGACAAATATTTCTCTTGTAGCATATTTAAGCAATAAAAGAGCTCCTTTCTTGATGAAAAGGTAAAAAAATATATATTTTTTTTATCAAAATGTTGGTTTTATCATATAATTCAGGCACAGATGAATCAGAAATTAACCTTCAATCATGCATAACTCATCATATATACAGATTTCACTGTTTTTATAACCCAAAGCATCACACGAAACACAAATTGAAGTTTTAATATCATAAAATAAATTTCATAAAGTAGGCATTTTAATCAGAATGCAACCGAAACCAAATACAGATGAAATAGGTATTTGCCTTCATGACTCCAGGATCTAAACCACCTAGCTGCTCATCCTCTTTCTAGCTCGTTCGTTGCAAGACTTGCTTCTCCCTGAACAGGTAGCCATATTCCTAATTTATATATCTGCATAAGCGCAGCTATTTATCTGCATATTAATAAAAAAAAAACTTGAGTAATTAATTTGACGTCAACGTCCATTTTACCTTTACAATTCGGCTTCACGATTTACTTTCATTAACTAAAATATAATTATACGCTATTAAATCCAGTCAAAAGTATTCTATTTAATCTTAGTAATTTATGTAATTAACTTAAGTTTGAGCTTTGACAGTAACATAAACTTACACCGAACACTTTCAGTTAAGAAATTCTATCAAAACCTTAATAGTCTACGCTTTGTTTTCTAGCTTTAAGTAACTGGACTTTCTTAACAATTAAGTTAATGAAATTCTTAAATGGCTGCCTCTAGAGATTGTTCTCTTAGTTCTAATTAAATATAGATCAAAATAAAACCCGAACAGCTAGCAATAGAGTTCATTAAATTCGGTTCATGAGTTAGCAACAATCGTGGGAGTAGGTACTATAGGTTTTCGTTAAAAAATGTTTTTTTTTTTTTTCATAATGTCTAAAAGAAACGAAACGGGTGCTTTCCAACAAATCAAATACAATTAAAACAGTACAACGACTTTTACATTATTAACAAAAAAACTAAACCATGCAAAAATATTACTGTTTGTCACTACATCCTAGAAACCTACCCCTACCCCTATTTATCCTGTAAACTCAGGAAAAATAAAGTACTCAACCAATCATTGCTTGTGATACGGGATAACATGAAGCAAACTAGGGGAACCTAGAATATAAATACATATAGAAAGTATTGACAATCACCCAGACACGGAACATTTTTATTCATGTTCCGTGCGGGAATGGAACCTGCGACCTTGCGATTTTCGAAGTATTGCCTTAGACCACTGCGCCACGAAGGCAGACAAACATCATATGAAAATCAGGAACGGGATATTTATTATGTTTTTGATTTATTACTAGTTCTCTTGGTTTCGACATTGTCAATCAAACGCATGTCACCTCGCTCTCTAGAGGACACAGCACACATGATTGAATTAGCTGCTCAATTGTTTGTAACGGCTCCAATATGCGACAATATAAAACGTTAATAGAACCGAAATATGAAATAAAATCCAGATAAACATTGGTCTATTAAAATTTGATAGAAAGCTTTCGATTGTGAGAGTGGGTGGATGGTTGGTTGTCTGTTTCTCTTTCGTACTGTAACGGTTTAATGTATTTCATACATATACTTTGGCAAATAATTCAATGAAGTAAACCTGATACCAGTTAAAATCTTCGTAGTGTAAGGTACTGAATGAGAATGATTGAAAATTATACTACTGTTACTACTATTTCATTCGTTTAGCATAAAATTTTAAAGCAATGTTTATATACGTGAATTTTAAGAGTGAACTTTTTCTTTACCGTAACTTTGATGAAAATAATTAATTACCAAACATATCTGGTGCATTAAAACGGTTACACTAAGAAGTAAAATTAGTTTTTGCAATGTTTTGAAGTCAACGAAAAAGTAAGTGAAGTGAAGCATTACTCTAAAAATAAAAGTATAAAATATTTTGCGAGCCAAAATATTTTTTAAGCTATTGCATAGCTTCTATCGCGGGCCTTGAGCGTGGGGACCGAATCCAGAAATTCCGTAACGAAAAAAACCTAAAACCCCCCACTCCGACCGTCACAGCGGTGATACTTTGATTTCATAACTTTACATGCGGGCTTTAATAAACAATCAGCGTCATCTACTAGAAACTTATGGAACTTCATATTAGATCAAACATTGCTGCATTAATAAAATAAATAAATAATTATAATTGCATAAGTTGATAAAAAATGCTATGCAATAGCTTTACCGCGGCAGTCTCCGAGTGCCACACGTCTTTTTTCCTCAATTTTACGATATTATTAATAAAAAAAAACATTCGTTCACTAAAATAAACCGCATCACAATTTTTTTTTCTACCCAAAAGTGGGTGGCACACTGGAACTGTCATTTTACTGCATTGAATTATTTGCCAGTTTTCCTGGAATGTTTCCGACGTTTTGGTATTTACGTGAATTGCTTATATGCGTAACTACATACAGATTTAAATTATTATTTATTGATTTATTTATATTATTATACATAGAAAAACTGTAAAAGAAAAGGTTTGAACACGCTAATCTCGGAAACTACCGAGATATGATACTTTAATTTAATTTAAATTTATAAAAAAATATATAAATATATCTGACACTCACACAACATTATCTAGACCAAATTAAGTTTCTTAAAGAACTTGTGTTATGGATACTAGATAACTGATATACTTAAGAAATATATAAACATACATATTTAATAAATAAATAAATACATATTTTTTATTAGAACAAACTTAAATAAACATATAAACATCCATCACTTGACAACTAATATCTGTGTTTATCACACAAATATCCGCCGCCGCCGGGATTCGAACCCACGACCTCTGGCATAGAAGGCAATGTATGTTTACCTCTACACCAGCCCGTCGTCAATTAAATTTGATAGCCTATTGGTGCTCTTGTGTAAAGTTATAGGCTATGTTTTAAGAGTTACTCAGAAATCTTAAGACTACCTTACGTGGCTGCCAGATGCAAATATAAGACGAAGAAACCTATTAAAATATGATTTCATTTGTTTTGATAACTTATTACTTACCTGCTTAAATAAGCTTACTAATATTATAAATGTGAAAGTTTGGATGTATGGATGTTTGTTCCTCAATCACTGCAGAACGGCTCAACGGATTTGGATGAAATTTGACATAGTGATAGTGTACGGTCTTTTTATACCGATATTCCCACAGGTTTCGAAATTGCGTGGGTAAAACCAAAAATCTTACTTAGGGTGCCCGTATTGAATGCTCAGTTCGTGCGCAATACACGTCCAAATACAGCGAGCGCAGGCATCGAGCGCTGGATATTACATTATAGTCCAAGAAAATGGTCAATGAAATACGAATTTTGAGCTTAAAACTTGAATTTTTGATATAAGTTACTTTGAAGCATCTAAAAACGAACTGTGCAAGGTTTTTTTAAATTCACCCCCGAGAAGGGGTGAAAAGAAAAAGTGTTTTTTTTTTAAATTTTGGGGAAATGGTAAGTGTTAGAAAAAAAAAGTTTCGAATAAAAGTTGTAGAGCGTAAAATTTTACATAAAAATGCTTTCATAACTTTTTTTCCTAAAATTGAAATTAACTGAGATAGGGTAGCTAGAAGCTAGGCGATGATAACAGGAACTTTAAAAAATCATAAGTGGTTGAAAAATTGAAAAAACTCATAATTTTTTTTTTAAGTTACTTATATGGTTATAAACTTTAATTCTAGAGAAAAAAAAATTTTTTAATTGTTTAAGTTGATTTAATTTGAAAATAATTTTTTTTAATTGTTATAACTTTTTTATAAACAATAAAAAAAAAATTCTCTAGAATTAAAGTTTATAATCATATAAGTAATTTAAAAAAAAATCACGCTGTAGTAGCTTTTAAAAAGTAAGGTTTTTTTTAATTTGTAGTTCTGAAATTTATTTAATTTAAACATTGTTTAGGATATTCAGTCATTTTCTATTAAAAAAATAGTTTTTTGTAGATGATTATATGTATTAACAAGGTTTTCTTTACTAAACGCCTTAACTTTCTTTACTAGACTTTGCGTTTAATTACATTGCATTTGGATTCAATTAAATGTTTTTATATCTTTACAGAAACCGTGGTCACGAGTGACTGGTCATCATGATAGCTTTGAATGAATTGAGGATTGAATATTTAGATTCAATATATGTATAAAACCTATAGTCAATATATCTTATGATTTTATTTATCCAATACCTAATTTCTATAACACTGAATGCAAAAAAAAACTAAATTAACTCTATAATGTTGCTAAAAATACATACACAATATTTAAATAAGTTTTAGTAAGCTTTCCATTTCAAAAAAAGAATATAGGTACATTCTGTTTATTTTGAAACTAAACTTGACATATTGTCGAGCGAAGCATCCTCGAGTTCTCATGGTAGGTTCTCGATCGTGACTCTGCACCGAAAGGCAAATCTTGTTACATAAATAAACAATCAGAGCGTTGGACAATGCATTCCTATTTCAAAAATTCACCAACAACGGTTTTCAGTTGTTTGGAGAGAACTCTAAAACCATACATTTCAACGAGATTCGGAAAGCCCCGAATAATGCTTTTGTGGGATTTTGTGAGGAGGATTTTAATGGAATTGATAAGGTGGAGTGGGTATTCGTGAAGTATGAAAAAGATCTTGGCTTCTTTTATAAAGTACGCTTCGTTTAATATGGCGTCTCCAGATATTCACATTCTAAGAAGGCATCAATCGTTCACGGTTACTTTTAGCTTAAAGCAAATTCTAAAATTGAGAAAATGAAATCACGCATAAAATGGATCGAAACAGTGTTAATTTATTACATATTTCATTTTTATTACACAATTTATTACTTTTTTGTCAGGTAGGTCACTAGAAGCCTGACCATAATAAAAGGCCTTCTTCTATCGATTTCATCTTCTTCTATCATATAGTTCGATTTTCAGTTTAAAAACAAATATTTTCCATGTTCTAAAACATTATATCATCAGCATAAAGATGAGATTAGATTAGCCTTTGGCTAACTTAGCCTATATGTAAATTTAATGTTTGGGTCAAAGATTCAGTTGCGGAAAAGAACTTAATGTAAAATGTTATTTGAAAGCAATCGCTGAGTGTCGGCTTATTGTTTGTTTTGTAATGTCTTAAAAAAAACAGTTTTTTGTTATACATGACTCAAAGAAAAATATCAAAGTTTCTTTGAATTAAATGTGGATAAAAGGAATATGATACTGTCGGTTGAGTTTTCTGATTTTGAATATTCCACGATATTTTAAAAATATTTCATTCACTTCACATTCATATTCCAGATATTCTTGTAAGTGTATTTTGCGCAAAAACATTTTTTTTTTCTCAACGAATTGCATTTAGCCTGAAGTAATATGTTTTCATATAAGGACTGCCTTTCAAGAGCCTAACAATGTTCGTTTTTCAAAAAAAACTTGTTTATTCGCAGAACATAATCCCAAGGGATCAAAAAGAAAAACGTGCTAACACAAGCAACGGAAAACCGTTCAGAATTCGAATACGGAATTCCGTTGACAGTTCATTCATCCAGTAGAAGTTCGAATTTTGAGCACAAAGCCTATGTCCAGTGGAGGCATTCTGTTTAAAGTTGGAACACAGGGAAGTGTTAATTTTCAGTCTGTTAGGGTTATTCCAAACTCGCCTTTTACGACTTTATCTAAAAAGTATGGTTACAATACTTACAATATTTTAGAGATATGTTCATAGAAATCTGTAAAAAAAATCTTTACTTAAGACATCAAGTCTAGAACTGGTTTACGTCATCTTTTACGAGCATTTATTCAAAACAAATTCGTATCTCTATTTTAAAAATACACATGGGATAAACGATAAAAAAGTATTATACCAAATAACTTCATCTAAATTTCTTTATACATCTAATTTTCTATAAATTTTTCTTCACAAGTGTTTGAACTACTTACGGTTTTTAAGCAAATTATGCATTTAATCGATTTTAGGTTAGTTTCGTAATATCATCCTCATCGTTATAATACAAAAAAAGTTGGTATAAATTGAAATTAAAATTACCTATTTTGAAATTTGAACGCCATGAAGAAGCTCGTAATACAAT
The DNA here is from genome assembly GCA_944452665.1 of Stenoptilia bipunctidactyla. Classification (NCBI taxonomy): domain Eukaryota; kingdom Metazoa; phylum Arthropoda; class Insecta; order Lepidoptera; family Pterophoridae; genus Stenoptilia; species Stenoptilia bipunctidactyla. Next base: position 12,195,014 of record OX101737.1, on the reverse strand, counting down.
TTTCTTGAACGTCCATATGCGTGTTAACGAGAACATTTCATGATTTCATTTTTATAGAAACTAGTCATATTTACTGTACAGTCTGTAACAGAATTATGTATACCACCCAGTCTCAATATGTCATACAATTTGTGTGCATATTGTATGTGTGCGGGAGACTGGGTGGTATACATTATTCTGTTGCAGACTGTACAAATTATAAAACTACGGATGACCGTAAAATAAATTAAACAAAAAAGATTTCTTGAAAAGCAGTGTAATTATTTCTACAAAAAAGGGATTTCTTGAAAATTTATTTTTCGTAATTCATCGGATACAATAAAATGGAATTAATCGTAAAGCCTCACACGAATGAAGTGCAGTTCAAACAATGTCCATCGTGTCGACATGAAACGAGGATTTAAATTGTAATGATTAATGCCACTTTTTAATTAATTGTATTTTTAAATTAAATGGAAAAAGCTGTACTTACAAAGCCAAAAGTTTGTCCAGAGTCCTTGTTAGTTAGTTTATTAATTAAACTAAAATAAAAATGCAACATGTTTCTTCAATAGGCATAAACAAGATAGATTAGATTTTTCATTGGAAAATGCCTCATTAAAAGCATTTTACACAAAAAATCTATTCTTTTACATCACGACTATGATAAAATTGTCGGCTAGAGATCGCTCTAGAGCGATAAGACCGCCTTTTTCCATTTTGTTTATTTGTGTTTTGTTAATGTACAATAAAGACTATACAGGATGACTGGTGGGTCACTTTCAAAATTCCAGGACGTCATACTTTAAGATCATGAATTCATTACTCAAGGCATGGTTACATTAGCGTCGTACAATAAATACTTAGCGGGTGGTGGTGTGCGTGTGGCGGGAACACTGCTGTGTGCGTGTTGACTGAGGCAGCGCGTCGAGAAAAGGGTAGTAAGGTCTCTTTATTTAATCATAGGGATTTCTGGTGAAAATTTAAGTACCTACGTTTATTACATAATTATGATCAGAATTGAGTACAGAGTGCTCTCTTTCAGTATTGAAAATTTATCACCAGTAACCCTGTATAAATTAATAGATGATAGAAACAACTTCGACATAACCATCTAGTTATGCAAACTTGATTCGATCTAAGTTAATACAATCCAAATATGTATTTAGAAAAACATTTTTTAAATAAAAGAATGAGAAACTAAACATGAAGATTAAAAGTCTATTTAATAACACGGCAATGAAAAGTAGAGGAAAATCATATAGTAGTAGTTTTCGGCCTTAGCACTCGTACCAAAAGGGAATAGAATGTTTTCAAAGAAGACTATGAATAGAGACATACTAGTAACATACTGAAATCTTATGTTATGAAAGCATTTTAGTTTCAGTATTCAGCTATCACTGTGGAGTAATATAAATTGACTCAGTGATATATCTAACATTGTTTGTACCTCCTAAAATTCTAAAATAAGACACGTAAAAAGAATTATTTTACAATTTTAACTCCATGTTTCGCTGTCTTCTCAAACCCCCTGTTCACGATGACGAATCATGTGCGATAAATCTGGTTGAAAAGTGTTTTATTTAAGTTTATTAATCATGAAAATTCAAGACTTTTAAAATTCTACAAAAATACGGAAACGACACGCTGGTGTAGTGGTATCAACATTGCCTTCTATGCCAGAGATTCTCTTGGGTTCGAATCTCGTTTTGGGGAACATTTGTGTAATCAACAAATATATTAGCCGTCAATTTATAGATGTTAATATGTTTAAAATAATTTTTCTAATAAAATAATAAATAATAAAACTATATAATTCAATATGAATGTTTATATAGTTGTACTTATAAAATTTGCTTATCTGATAATTTTTTAAAACACAAGTGCTTTAATTCAGTCAATAATATATTTAAAATTCCTATTTAAATTCTATAAATATAAAACGCAACTTCATTTGCGCGTACTCATAAATGTGGTTGTTATAAAAACTGGAGTAATGCTCCAGAAAAGTACTTAACGAGCACTTGTTTTATTCAGGAAAAAATACTATTTTTAATCATGAAGGGCCATCATTCTTTTGAAAGTACGTGCAAATAATAAATGACATGGAAACGTATAAACGACACTAAAAAATTGCTCGCTGTTCGGTTAAGCAGCACGAAAAAGTGGCGAAAGTATAAATTACACTGACATAAGTAAAAGTTCTTTTTTTATTCCCAGGCGTGAATGTAGACAAAGGATGTCCATGCAGCCTTATCTTTTATCTCAAAGTTTTTGTATTTTTATAGAGTGTATTAAAAATATAGTTTTTATGAAAATAGCGGCAAGGTATATCTTAAAGGAAAATTTATAAAATTGTGGAGAAACGTGGATAATTTAATAAAATTTATACTTTACACATATGATATTATTAATACTGTTTAAATAACCTCCTTGTGAAACGAACTACTGCAATAATGCTTACATACATAAATTCACGCCTTTTTCCTTGTGGCAGAGACTCCAATTGTAAATACTGCAATAATACTTCTTTTAGCCGACTTTTTACCAGTAGTTTTCTTTACGAAACTATCATCATCATCTCAGCCCGCGCTATTCCACTGCTGGACGTAGGCCTCTCCCAACGCGCGCCACTGAATTCGGTCTCTAGCGCTGCACATCCAGTCCCTGCCAGCCGTCTTCCGCAAATCGTCTTCCCAACAACGTGCCGGGGGGCGTCCCACACTACGCTTGCCTTGACGTGGCCTCCATTCGAGAACCTTTGGACCCCAACGATTGTCAGTTCTTCGACATATATGGCCAGCCCACTGCCACTTTAGCGTGCTAATCCGGTGAGCTACGTCGGTTATTTTTGTTCTCCGTCGGATAACCTCGTTTCTGATCCGGTCTCTCAGAGAAACACCTAACATAGCTCTTTCCATAGCGCGCTGTGTGACTTTAAGTCGGTGAACTAGCCCTACTGTTAGGGTCCACGTCTCGGCTCCATACGTGAGCACAGGCAGGACGCATTGATTGAAGACTTTGGTCTTCAGGTTTTGCGGAATAGGCGACGAGAAGACGTGACGTAACTTCCGAAATGCTGCCCAACCCAACTGTATCCTCCTGTCGATTTCCCTATCGAAGCTGTTTTTACCCAGATGTATAATATATAACCTACTAATTAACCTACTACTAATTTACTCATACCTTTTGAATTATTTTTATCCTTGATTATATAAACAAATAGAAAAAGAGCTTTAACCCTTGCAAAAACTTACTCAGACTGAATTCTAGTGAAGTTTGGCTTTTGAGACAGTTTTTGTAGAAAATCGACAACGAACAACTTTGAACCTTACCACCTCTAGATAAACTTGTACAATTGGACGAACCCTCGCTTTGTGGTAGGACTCCTTTTAGTTTTGCCTGGCTAGTAACCATTTTTCATATAAATTCTACTGAAAAAAATACTACACTAGCATTGATGTATACAAGATGCAATCAATGTTGACGTTTCTCCCTGAATCCATGATAAAGCACATTTGACTTAATCTCAGAAATCTCAAATCTCAGTCTGATCTGAGACTGAGATTTGAAAACATTGCTATATACCAAGCCATTAAAAAAGAAGTTACGATGCCACAGATCACGCAATTATACAGATGTTAACGCGTCTTTTTCATCGAGGTTCAATTACAAGGATGTTAGGATGTTAATTTGTATTTATTTATTTATTGTTAGTTACACAGACAGTGCACAGATACATAACTAACACAGTTAGTTTTACACAACAGAAAAAAAAGAAAACAAGAATAAAGAAACGAGTACAAAGGTGTCACACGTAAAACATTTGAAGCGGGCACCCGCTTTCACAAAAATACAGACATTTAGACTGAATAGTCCCCAAATTATCTGCGAATACGTCACAGTCAGGCTGTTGACACAGGAGTGCATTGAGACCTGCGTGCATCTGACAGATAGGCGAGTGATCATACGCTACAGTTTGACCAGTGGGGGATGCGAATAGGCGGCGCGGACGACAGGCACGGCGACGAACATAGTGGTCCGGTACGTGCAGTCGTAGTAATTGCTCCTGTAGCTCTTGGCATTGAATGGTGCCACGTAAGACTTTCACCGCTGTTAAAATTAAGTCCTTGTGACGCCTCACCTCCAACGAACACATACCGAGCATACCCAATAGAAACTTTGTTGGATATAGGAATGGGTAATAACCATACTTTCTTTTATAAAGATATCTTAAAAATGCTTTTTGTACTTTCTCTACCATTAACTTATATTTAGCTTCGTGTGGATTCCATACACATGAGCTTGTCTCTAATTTACTTCTGATTAATGTCATGTAAAGAAGTTTCATGACGTGAGGATTGTGGAAGTCGTGTTGTGGAACTTCTGTCTAGTACTTGATTGCCTATTGTATAAATATAATAGTAGACTCCAGAAGATCAACTCGTTCATGGGTCAATGTGTACGCTTCATTTTATAATAAAATCCTAAAATATTTAAGATTACCTAACCCTTTGTTAGATTTATGGATAATTGTTGATGTGAAAAGTGATATCCGGATGCAAGAAGATGATTTCTCTTATTTTTAAAAGATGATTGCTGTTGAGTTTCTTGCCACTTCTTCTCAACAGATCGACATTCCGAAGTGGTGGTAGATTCAGTTCAATTTGTAAATTATTTGACTTATTTCAAATGTATTTAAATAAACGTTACGAAATAAAGAATTTTTGAGTTTGAGCGTGCATATTTCTAAGTGCGAAACCCAAGCGACGAAAACATTCCTTTGTAATCATGGTAATGTGTTGGTTAAAGGTTAAGGCAGGGTCAAAAGTGACACCAAGGTCTCTCATCGTCTGAGTACGAGAAATATTGTTGCCACATAATTTATACTTGAAATTGACCGGTAAGTGCTTCCTAGTAAACGACATTACAAAACACTTCGAGAGGTTCAGTTCGATCCGATTACGCTCGCTCCACTCGAGCAAGGCCTCTGCGTCTTGTTGTATAAGGTAACAGTCTGTTTCGTTCTCGATCTCCATATAAATTTTCAGGTCATCAGCATATAAAAGACATTTTGCATGTTTGATGATCTCGGCGACGTCATTTATGAAGAGGAGGAAAAGCAAGGGCCCCAATATTGAGCCCTGATTAACACCAGAAGTGGTGGTATAAGGTCCCGGGACATAACACCCGTATCTAACATATTGGAGACGATCTGTTAAGGGTTCTTGTAGCGCGGTGCGTTTTTCCATACGTCCCGCCCAGATAACGCTATCCAATTTCACCGACGAAAATACGTATAACGGGTCAATTGTCAAAAATTATAACTATTTAAAAATTTTGCTTCACACATCGTTTAAGAGAAGTCCGTTTTATGTTTTCATGTACCTTTTATATGAATATATTGAGGTGTTTCGTAGCAATATCCGCTTAGAATGGTAAATTAGTGTTATGTTTGTGACCTTTTTTTATCGAGCCAATTTTCGTAAATCATGTTTCTATCTTTACACAGTGGTTGTTTATATAGTTAATTTTTATGAATATTTTTTTCAATCACAACTTGTATACATTAATAAGTATATTAAAGTTCAAAAAAGCGTAAAAACGCTGCATCCTCGCCTTAATCGGAGCCGGAATAATACACGTCTAAATGGGATGAAAGTTGACAGTATATTGAAGTATGAAACAAAACATGACGAGGAGGAATATTGTTTTATTTAAAAATAGAATATAGGTACTATACAGCCTGACGGCAACATAGCTCTCGTAAAAAATAGCTCAAGGAATGCGGAAACTTTAATATCGTAGAGTGAATTGATTATTGACTGCTATTGCCTACAGCGTTAGTCAGTGTGAAAGAATAGACGAAGGGCATGTCAATATAGTGGAATTATATTGAGTTTCAATTTCTAATCGAAAAATATTTAATTTAATATAAGAATCTGGATTTTGGTTGTCACGGCACTGCTTATACATAATAGAAGGTTAAACTTAATGTGAAAGTTTGAGATTTAATATTAAAATCTATTAATAACTATCAAAATTAATAATTTCATCCAGCGAGAGAAAAATATCAGCCAGCTTCTTCCCGGGCAAAGTGAAAGTCAATTAAGGGAAAGGGAAAGACGTTTTATTGGCGTTTTTGAGGGCGATAGGCTGACCCCCTGTCACTGCAATAATCTCTGTCCATCATAATAATACCTACAATTTTGTCAAACGTAACATCGAATGCTTTTATAGCATCTGGTGTTCTGCCTACCCCATAAGGGATACAAGCGTGAAGTTATGTATGTATGTAACTATCAAAGGTTGCTTTTAAGTTTTTTGTCGGCTTCAAATAATGTCGACAACAATTTGGGTTTGAAAAAACTATATTTTTGCATATTTGAATGAGAATTTGATTCGGGGTTTCGTGATGGTAACGTCAATAATATTACTTCTGAATACAGTTTTCCGAAAAAATATTATTCATTAGTTTTAAATTTCAGAATTTTAATTGAAAAAACAAGTATGGTTTTAAATAAATCGATGGTTTATTTTAAACATACACATCATGGCAAGCTTAAACGAAAATAAAAATAATAAAGAAGGTGATTCATTTCGTCGTAGTTTTATTGAAGAGTTCTTTTAATTAATTTATTAAATAAATATTAATGAAAATTGAGTTAAGCTGTACCAAGCTGTTTGAAAATACTCGAAAATTGAAAAGAATTTGTGGTTCTCCGGTACGTGGACGTCGGGGACTGTGTATCTCCGGTACTAACCCAAATTTTATGCGTCGCCTTCCCGATCCCAAGCTAATTTTCAGTTTAAAAATTATCTTAAGTGATATTCACGCTATGCATATTCTTAAGTTGCGGTCGAAGATATTCTATCCCCGGGTTAAGTACTTCTTCATAAAAATACATATGTCAGGACATGCCGCCAAAATAATTTGTTTGCCGCTTTATAAAAAAATTACTTTGTGAAAATCTGCACAATTCTTATATGTAGGTACAAACAAAATATACTAAAATAAAACAACGATAATTTCGAACATAAACCTAAAAAGGATATTTTCAAAAATGGAACACTTCTATCATTACGATATGATAATATATTCTTAACATAAATTCTTTACTTTGAACACGTGCCAAAGTAAGATCCTCTTGTATTCTAATTCCAGCAAACACAATATTATTACGAAGGCTTAGGAGTACCCTGGGTAAATATAAGTTTATATATACCCTTAAGTGTATAAGTATAAGATATAAATTGAACGAGCTGGGTTGGTTTTGATTATAAAGGCTTACGGGAGACGGAAAATACACTTCGTGAAGTTAAATAGCGTAACAGGAATAGGAACGAAGCTTTCGAAATATGAATACTTTGTACTTGCTTTGAGCTTTTTTATGTTAACATATTTATTTCACGTAAGTATATATTTGCTTGATAATGGAATTAAAATGTGGTTTCGTAGTAAAATTTGTCCGTGCTTCGAAGGGCATGTTAATCAGTAGGTCCCGGGTGCTGTATACTTGTATACAGTAATCGTTAGGGTTTGTCAGAAGCCATTTCGGCGCCCTGAAAATTCGGACATCCATCAAACAGCACTGGGCAAGCTTGGTGGATTATAGCCGACACCTCCTCGTCACCCAGGAGAGAGACTCATAGCCCTGCAGTGGGCTTATTACAAAGAGTTGTGATGATGAGTCAAATTTGAGCTGTTTAGGGTCAATGGGTATTAGTAACATTGCAGAGAAAGCTTCTTGTGCGGGTTTTGTCCGTATAGCGGTTACCCTGTATACAGGGTGACTGGCGAGAAATTTGCAATACTGAAGGAGAGCACTCTGTACTCGATTCTGATCATAATTATGTAATAAAAGTAGGTACTTCATTTTTCACCAAACATCCCTATGAATAAATAAAGAGACCTTACTACACCTTTCCCGACGCGCTGCCTCAGGTACACCACCACCCGCTAAGTATTTGTTGTATTACCCTAATGATACCACGCGTTGCGTAATGAATTCTTTAAGTTTCGGAGAAGTTTACTCAGTGAATAATTAATATTTATTTTTTAATTTATTTTTCTCTTCATGTATGATCTAAAACTATCACGTCCTGGAATTTTGAAAGTGACCTACCAGTCACCCTGTATAAAAACTGCTTCAAAATTCTCACCGAAATATCTTCGAGAACTGTTTCATAAAGTTTAGATAAACTTAAATCATGTTTAAGCTTAATCTTAAGTTTAACTTAAGTAATTTCGTAGCATATTCCGATATTCATATCTTATAACCAGCTCAGGGATTGAATAAACGATTGTATGAAATGTTTTTAAAATAGTTAAGTACTTTTTGAATTCATCGCTTAAATAAATTAAGGTACTATTTTTCTTCCATGCTGGACTGGGAGCCAAAGAAAAACATAGAATGTGCCAGCTGCTTCTCTTCCCGGGCAAACTGTAAAAGTCAGTTAAGGGACGGAGGTTTTATTGGCGTTTTTGCGGGCGATAGGCTGACCCCCTGTCACTGCAATAGTCTCTCTCCATCATAATAATACCTCCAAATTTGTCAAACGTGACATCAGATGTTTTATAGCATCTGTTGTTCTGCCTACCCCAGGGATACAGGCGTGAAGTTATGCATGCATACTTTTTTAAAATTCTGTATCATCAACCTGACAGTTTTTCCTAAGAACGTTAGACGTGTTAGACTTAGGTAATATTAAATGTTAAATAATCAACGAATGCAAAGCATTTAAAAAACCGACTTCACGTCAAAACTCTGGCTGAGTTGAAATTGTCATCAACGGAAACATTCTCCGAAATCATACATATTTTTTCAAAAGTTTGAAATTTTCAATAAAGTAGGTACCTACTCAATTGATTTCGATGAAATTTATATGGGACCAACTATGAAGTAAACTCTATCATTATGAAACAACAATTTTTAAAATCCATTCATGATTGTCCGAAATTTCGTATCATACAGACGGTTTGAGAACCTCCTCCTTTTTGGCAGTCGATTGAAAAGCAAATGAACGCATCGTTAGAGTTGTATTATAATTTGTTTGTACCCTTGACATAATATACAAACTATATTATATTCCAGTTTTATTAGTAGTTCTTATAAATAAAGGTCTCCTTTCCATTTTAACACTCACTTCTCTATTTATGCAGCTAAAAGCATATAAGCTTTATACCAAACTTGCGTAAATCCATACAATTCATTGAAAAGGAAACATCGAATGCGCCTACCCACATTTAATCGTATTGTAACAAACACCATCTATACTCCGGAAGAAGAACTAAGCCTCTTATAAAATACTTCTCGTAGAAGCAAGCAAAGTAAAGAGAATCCGAGATAATCTGGGTTGAACATGGTTTTGAAATTAGAAGCCACTGAATTTCGTACAACATAAATGTTTTTTGGTGTATTCGAGGTATGCGTCGGTTGACATGTTTCATGGAACGGAACGTTGTTGGAGGGAAAATTGCGAAATATACACGCGTTTAAGAGTACCTAGGGGTTAACGTGTATTAGTTATGGGTTATTAATTTGGTTTCATACGTATAACACGTTTTAGATATTTTGTTTACGACTGTTTGAAACAAAACAGACATGAAAACTTAAAGTAAGCTTTGAAAGTTTTTTTTAAATATTTGATATAAGTATGTATTTTCTTTATTAAATTTGTACAATGGCACAGTATTTGTTATTCCAAATATTTGCTTACTTCAAGATTAACTGACATACCATTAAAAATATTTTCCAAGTCCTAAAAAAATTATTTACACAACTGAACTTTTTTTTAATACTTATGACGTCAGTTAACCTATGAGGTGCTAAAGTTACAATTATTTAAAAAACACAAAAAGGAATGATGGTCTATATTTTTTTTTTATATAAAAATGATGTGACGTCTGACTTTCATGTCACCCGGTGTTAATTGGTCATAAAGACTTCGTAGTACAGACAGAAGGCAGTAGATTACAAACATGTTAAATTCTCTCAACCAATTTTGAACTTTATGTCGAAGACAAAGAGTTGAGATTAAATTACAATTTTTCGACAAGTTAGGATCGCTTGATCTGCTGCCTTCTGTACCTTTTGGTATAATTACTCGTCCATAAGTAAACTCAACTCAATGGACGCTTAAAAGAGCCATAAAAATAGCATACTGGTCAGAGAAATAAAACGCAGTCGTTCGTTCCACACCTTAGCGACACGTATCAAAAAGGAATTATTGAAGCGTTTCATTCCACTATTTGGAATATCCACCTTATACTCCTATAAGGTGTCTGCGTCTGGTAGTCCGGTGGGGAAAGGGTGTGCGCTCAATTGAGCGAAGTATTATATTTTGTACACTATTGGATCAATTCTTTACGTACCTGGGTGTGTGGCATCTTATGATCTCACCTTAGTGACATTCTAGTTAAGTAGTATGATGTTTTACCTGTAACAAAATAATTATTATTATCGTCTGGCTAATGAAAGTAGAGACTGGAAAAACCTGGTGAATTTACAAAAATAGCATCATGTTAATCCCGACAATAGTACGAAATACATGGGTTAAACAAAATTGATACTTGATTAACTTTTTTTATAAAAGTATCGTAAAAAATAACAAAATTGGTACTGTCCTACTTGTCGATGAGAATTATATTATTAAAATGATTAAACAACAAAATACTATAATTAATTTTATTCATTGTAATCAAATTCTGACTCCAGCAATTCTATATGGAACGAATCGTCAGTCACTGGTATCGCTGTTTCCTACATTGATTATGAAACTATCTAAATTTTCATTTATTTATTAATTTTCAAATACGAAAATTCCAAAATTTAACTACCAAAACCACCAACAATTGTTCGATTGACAACAGTGACATCAGTAAAACGACACACATGCTAGTACCTACTGCCATATAAAAATTTTGCAAAAATCCAGTGTCTACTTTTGTTAGCCAGACTCTAATTATAATCAATGGTTTAAAAAAATACTATAAATTATACTATGACCAAGTAATCTTAATAGTTCTGCTACCCCAAAAACAAAATAGAACAAAAAATAGAAATTTCTGCAAAGCTTTGCAACAAAAACTAGAAATTTTTATGGTTTTTTTTTGTAGTTGCATCCTGTGGATGCATCTGGTCGAACCGATTGATGATCGCCAAACAAATCTGCAAACTTTCCAATTATGGTACACCCCCTATTTATCAAGCTTTTGTTAAATATTTCACAGAGATATGACTGTATACTCTTGTATGTTTGTGCAGAGCAAACACAAAAGCACTAGGGCGATTACAAAAATCATTTTACTATTGCAAAGTCAATTAAATATATAAATATTCATATATTAAAATGAAATCCTTACAATATCAAAATTTATCTGTGTAAAGAGCGTGATGTGAAATGAAAATGATTAGGTACACTCATCACATAAAAACATTGTTTGATAGTTGTTAATTATTTTCCTAAATTCGAAATTCCAATTCTGTAAATTGGGATTTTGCAAATTAATTAACTTTTGAAAAAGGCTATTGATTAACATCGTTTTAAATCTGTCAATTAAATGATCAGCCAGGATTTGGATTACTAAATGAAATATTTCGTTGCGTTTAAATAATGGCAAACATAAATAATTTGTAGCTTTTCATCACGTAACTTTTGCTGCTGTAGGAATTTCTGGATAAATATAGCTTTCCTGAAGAATTAGATTAAAAAGTTATGGAATGCAAGGCAGTTACAGAAATTAGCACACCCAAAAGACAAACGAACCATCTCTGCAGCACTATTTATACACTATATTGATAATAATAAATTTCATCTTTTTTCTTCATCCATCATCCGTGGTCGCTCGGGAAGCCGAAACGTTGAGTTAAAATTTAAAATTACATTTTTAATTTTAACTCAATATAAATCCGGATTAAAAGTATTTTTTTAGGATTATGTTTAGGTATAAAGAAACAAGGAGTATGCAGATTAAAAAACTACAAGAAGCTTAACCCAGTTATACCCGCTTAACTTTTGTTCAGGTTGGAATTTCATAATGAAATATCTCAAGGCTACTTATAACTTCCTCACAAGTTATCAAAAGTAAAAAAAAAGTTGCTCGTATGAATTCTACGCCTTTTTATGTACACCTTCTCTCATAGATCTTTCCTGTATATAAATAGACACTTTTAAACTTATATTATGGCCTCTGTTCACCATCTTCAACTGATCAAATCCAAAACAAGAGTAAACAATTTTATGTGTTTTACTTGACGTAATTTTGAATATGTAAAATAGGGATCTACATAAGAATATCATAATACGGGACTCCATACTCAGAGAAGCTGTTTAAATCCCTTAAGGATTAAAGTCCTTCGTACTAATGTCACGAGATTATACTAAAACAAGCTTTTAAGGAGTATTTAGGTATTACAATGACCTTCCCAAAAGTACATTAAACTGTAGTACAGGCAAGTTTAGAAACACATTAGGGATTCAGCTCGTACAATCAAAGCATTAAATCAAGTGCTTACATTATGTTAACGTGGGGTATGTGTGGTTTTTATTTACATGCTAAAACAGGTAGTGACTTGTTTTTTAGTTAAACTGTTAGTTGTGACGATAAGATAAAATAAGTAGCACTATGTCGGTCTTCGTTGTCTATAATATGTCAGAGAAACATTGCCTTCTATACTAGAAGCTAGCTGGAAAGCCTTAGTATAGGCTTAGCGCCCCTGGATTATCGTGTCATGAAAGGCAATTATTCCTAGCAACCCTCATCATCACAACTCTTTGTAAAGAGCCCACTGCAGGGCATGATTATCTCCCCTGGGTGACGAGGAGGTATAATCCATATTCCACCAAGCTGGCCCAGTGCTGGTTGGTGGATGTCAGAATTTTCAGGGCGCCGAAATGGCTTCTGACAATTCCTAACTACTACTGTATACAAGTATAAAGCACCCGGGACTGACTGCTCAACGTGTCCTTCGAAGTACGGAAGTCGTCGTGAAAAATGAATGGTCGGCGGTCACCCATCCTGATACCGGCTGCACCGAGCGCGCTTAGCCTGCGATATCGTTTGATATGCACAGTAACCACGGCGCCACAACGACCTAGCAACCTTCATTTCAGGGTCTGCCTAGCTAGAATAAATGTAACGTAGAAAAAATCAAAGTAAAATTAAAAAGTCATAATAAGTTATAAGACATAATAGGTAATATGGAAAAATTCTAAGAACTTCACATGTTTATTTCGCACTGAATATTTGTAAAGTATCCCATGTCTTCGTAGTAGTGCATATCTTCATCTTAAGCTATCTACATAACATCCTCACATTGTCATAATTCATAATATAATAAACATTCATAATAATAAAAATAGAGTAGTAACATCATCCTTTTCATTAATTTTCAGAAGCTTTTATTAATATCAATCATGTAACCTCGTTTTAATCTAGGACAATTTAATTAAGTTATTAATTTCTTTCTATCAGCTGTTATTGACTCCATAAAGTTATAATTATCTATCTTGAATATAAGTTGATTGGTTGATTGCCTTTTGAGAAGGAATAATTATTTTCTTGTATAACGATATCGATTATTGTCTTCAAAGAATAATCTTCTAATTAAATTAAATATGATTTTGCCTGATTTCGTCATCTTTATTTTTTTTTATTTATATTTTAACTCAACGTTGCTCATGTCTGTAGACACCAAAATTAAAAGCTATAAATCCGGATAAAAACGTCGCAATAATAAAATGAATTCTGAAATCTTAAAGCTACATTTTTAGATTTCATAGATTAGACACCTCCTCTTAACCACTTCATCAGTCGCTTATATTCTTAAACATATCGTAAAAACGTATACAAACACTATATTGATACACGATATACACTGTTAGGCTGCTAGGTTGCAAACTGGACGGCAGCGACGGCGGGCGCGAGAGCGACAGCGGGCGCTGCTGGTGTGATTTCCGCGATACGATAGAAAGTATTGAGTTTGTATGAAGCATTTTGGACGGCAGCAGGCAACGAGCGGCGAGCGCCTGTCTAGCGGTGAGTGCGCGATCGAGCGGTTATAGTGTCGTCTGTTACCCACCGATATTGATAACTAGCCTCGTAAAATGTCGTTGAAAGAAGTTATTTCAGCTGTTTTAAAAATACAAACGATATAAAATAATAAATAACTTAAAAAAATCAAACAGCCATTTCAACCACAAAAATCGAAGAATAAATAATAAAATATGCGAGAGAATAAAAAACTATTTTTCTGCTGGAGATAATATACGTTCGTTACTATAACCCAATCCTAATTCTGATTTAATATTCTAGGGGACATAATCAAAGGTTTTCCAAACATTCTAGTGTTATCAAAGAATTTGATTGAATTTTGTTTTTTGGTCTTCGTTATTACGACGAAACTCGCCTCTTTGCTTCCTTTGTTTAAAGTACCGATTTACGTCTTCTTTTGACCATAGTTAATCGTATCGTATAAATGAGCTGTGAAAGTATTCATGACGCCATATCGATATTTTCGTTTGTTCGGCATGTCTCTTAAACCGCGACAAATAGAGAACGGCCCAGATTCTCCGAGTCGCTGCCCGCGCCGCTGTCGCTCTCGCTGTTGTCCAGTTTGCAGCCTAAAGGTCTTCGTATATTAAACGAACAGCACCTGCGTACATCTTGTATAAGCCTTGTTCACTGCGAGAGCAGTTGAATTTACAAGTGTTAACATAATGTTTAACAACTCATTACAGAAGATAGCAGCAAGGTGATTCTACTTGCCTTTAGTCCTATGTATTTAAGCTCTTACGAGTTTACATACAAACTGAAGATTAAAATAATGTTTATGTGAGTTTGTTTTTTATGTTTATTTATCAACATCTCGCTTATTTTTCATCAGATTTAAATCATCAATAACGGGTGCAAAAATAAATTTATTTGTTTAATTAATTACCAATTTACAAATCCAATTAACATTTTAGTTTTTAATTCCTTTAAACCAAATTAGGTTTTACTAGGCGTTCATTCTCGATTAAATTACATTAGGTATATGAACTTTTTTTTCCATTTACATTATTTTATATTAACACACAAACTAACATACAAATAATATAACATCAATAAACCTAACACACATTTCAATCTTAGCCCAATAAATATAATAACAATCATATAAATCAAAGGTAGAACCAAAAAATACAATACGTACAAAATACCGTCAAACAAGATTTTTGCAAGGAATGTTCCCAGTCATGGCAATTGTATTCGTAGTTTGTTTTTTTTTTTCTTTGACAGATAGGTATCTTATTTGCTAATATTTTATTAAATTCAATAAATAAATTCAATGATAATCAAAACTACATTACATAAAAAAAAAATTATATTTTTTTTTTTACTTATTTGCCTATACATAACATATTAAATTGCCTCAGTTTTCTGTAAAGAAATCATTAATAATCGTGACCTCACATTTATCACAATAATTCGTACATAAAATGATATAAAAGTTCACGAAAACTGAATTTATTATAATTTCGTAAATTCTCGTGAATATTGAATCGTATGTCTCGTCACGTATTTCTGCGACATATCAACGTCAGGAAGACAAATGTTTAGAGTAGACCTATTCGCTGTGTATCGAAAATTTCAGAATAAGTACCTTTTGGAAATTATTCTAATTTTACAAGTAGGTCATAGGAAAATTACATTTTGTTTAAGAAATAATTCGATATCGGACGAGTATCGGTTTTACCCACAGTAACTTATAGATTCCGTAATAAAATGTAAAAAAGAGTGTTTTTAAATACATGAGGTATTCACTGAGATAGACGCGTTCAAATTAATAAACTTTAAGCTTCATTTTAATATTCAGAGTAGAGCATACAAAACAAGTATTATTATGTACTTTTGGGTATCAAAAACTTTACTACTTCATTACGCGACAGTATATTATTATAATAGCAAGGGGGTAGTTTCCAGTTCTTTTGGTTTCTATCGTCAGTTTCTGTACGCCTTGATCCTTGACCAACTGTTCCAATTGTCGGATCCTTTACCCTAAGAAATAAATAAAATAAATTAAGAAGGCAGAACTGTAACTTTAAAAATACATAATATCAATAAAAAAGTCACTTAATGTCGGACTTTATCCACATTTACATTGACATACGCTCATGAACATCATAGATGGAACTATCAATGATCCATCCTTCTATCCGGTATACAAGTATACATACAAGGGGTCTTTATGGCGAAAAATAAGATCGAGACTAATACCGGTAATTGGTCAAATATTTATAAATTTGAACTAAAATTTTGCTAAAAATACAATAAATACTTACATTTTATATTAAAATTAAATTTAACATATTATAATTTACATACCTATAGCTTTTTTGATCTTTTAAGGTAATACCTAGGCGTATTTGATGGCCAGTTAACTTTTTATCCACCTATCTGACACCAGCAACACGACTGAATTTACAAAATTGTCTCTATGTCGCGTATCTGCCAATTTAGCCATATCTGTCATTTTCAAATTCAAAGGTCCAATAACGGAACATTAATATAACATCCCTCTTTGAAATTCCCGAATCAATAGTCAAGCTTTTAATCAAAACCAAACCAGACTTTATCCTGTCGAAAGCCACCGCACTACTTCAATAGAAAGAACTATGCAAATTCATTATCGAAACCTGCCCACTGAAATAAAACTAAAAGAAAGAAATCAACTCTAAGTACTTTTAAACAATGGCGCCATTACATTCAATTTGGCGGGAAAATTCTAAAGAATAAACTCAGCAAATTCCACACTTGGCTCTTAAGATTTATATCGAAACCCCTAGTTTTATTCCCCCAAATCTTTATCACTAGTAGAATCGTAAAATACTACGCATCTATACGGTTTATGTCTCGTATATACTTATTGTTGGACCTATTTTGACAACTGGCAAAGATATAAAAAATGGCCGAGATTTTATTTCATTTTATGGCAACGTACTGTTGTGCAAGAACTATAAATGTTCCGGAAAATTACTTATGTTGTGATCTGATGGTCATGAATAAAGATAAAAGGTATAATAAAATTAGGTAGCTATTATGATTGGAAGGTATGGCATTAAATAGTGCAAATAAATGAGAACTACCCAAATAGACACATCAACTACAGCTCTATAGTAAGATTTTTAAATTATTAAGCTAAGGACACCATACAATGGAGGTAACACTGTCTGCCTCAGTCTGGTCGCAGTTTCGATTCCCACACGGAACAAGAGAAAAAAAAGTTCCGGGTCTGGGCGTTTATCTACAATATAGGGTGACTGGAGACAAATTTAAGATACTGAAAAAGAACACTCTGAGCTCGATTCTGATCATAATTATGTAATAAAATGTAAATGTAAGGTATTTAATTTTTTACTAGAAATCCCTATCAAAAATAAAGAGACCTTACTTCACTTTTCCCGATGACGCGCTGCCTCAGTCAACACGCACACACCAGTGTTCCCGCCACACTCAAACTACAACCCGCTAAGTATCTATTGCATTACGCTTATGCAATAGTAAACAGTAAATAAGTAACATTTATTTTTCATTTTATTTTTACTCTTCTTGTATTATCTCAAACTCCCACGTCCTGGAATTTCAAAAATGACCCACCAATCACCTTTTATATGTATTTATATTCTTGATTCCCCCCTAGTTCGCTACATTGTATCCCATATAACAAGCTCTGCTTAGTTTGGGGCCATGTACTTGGTGTGATTGTCTGGGGATTTTATTTTATTTATTATTTATTTATTTAATGTATATCCTAGTAGAAACCCTGACTCGAGGCGGGTACTTTGGAAAATTCAGTACCTATCGTGCTTTAAAGGAGTTTGCCACACACACATTATCCGCCATGAAGGTAGGGACAGTGTAAAAAGACTTTTTGTATTTTTAATTAATGTTGGTTTCGTCCCTTATAGCGTTTATAAAACAGACGTTTGAAAACCAATTTATTTTAAATTTGACACCGTAGAAACCTACTCAAAATAATAAAGCCAAATTATGACCTTCTGATAGACTGATACATTTCTAAAGTAGTGCTTATACAAACACAAAAACACGTAAATTATTTATCTTACTTTAATTACCTATCAAAGGTAAAAATAAAGAAGTAATCTTAGTTGCTAAATTATGTTTAACAAGGAAGTAGTAAAGTAATTCATTAATTTAAAGGATAAGTTAATCTAATATTTATAAAAATTTTGCACTTGATTGGTCAACTCTTGGGAAAAGTTGACGACTATTAATTGGTTATAAAACTTTTACTCTAGCTAGTACAGACTGCAATAGAATTATGTATACCACCTTTGGACGATATTGGCGCGCATTCTTATTGTGTGTGTGCGGGAGACTGGGTGGTATTGTGCCTATAAATAATTCTGTTGCAGTGTGTACCTATATACAATTTATCATGTTTACTTTGATACAAAGCGTAGGAAACGATAAAGAAAATATGTCAGGTCCCTCATACACACGCAGAACGATTAAAGTGATAATGTCACGATTGGGTTAGAAACACCTCTTCAAAAACTTCATTTACCAGAACAATATCTTAAAGACCGTTGTTCCAAAGTTGACAGCATAAAGACGTTATGTTATCAAAGATTTAAAATTATACAACAACTTTCTTAATGATGTCACTTAAGAGACCTTCCCTTAATCCAAAGGGTTAAGCTGAATGAGGTTTACCAAAAACTTCAACGAAACTTAACCCATATGAACGGGGTTATTAGGCAACTCTAGAAAACAAAGGGGAACAGTGGCAAGTGGCAACAGGGAGTGATTTGGTTATAAGGATTTATATACAACCTTTGCTGTTATAACATGAAAAACAAAAAGAAATATGTGTAAGAATTATTCAATTCAAAATACCTTATTTTTAATTGATAAAATTACTTGATTTTAAGCGTTTTTTGATGCGGTCGCCAAAGTTTGAAATGAAGCCTGCGTGTGTTTTTCCTCGCCAGTTTCCGGTGAGGAAAAACACACGCTTTCCGGAATCAAAAGTTTCGTACTGATTAGGACCACTGCGAAGCTTCCTCTACCAATGTACGCTGACTACTGGTACGCTGATTTTATTAGTACACTAGCCACCGCGCGCGGTTTTACCCACGTAATTTTTGATCCCGTGGGAATTTCGGGACAAAATATAGCCTATAACCTTCCTCAAGAGTTGGGCTATCAAATGCAAAAATAATTTTTCAAATTTCACTTGTAGTTTCTGAGATTAGCGCGTTCAAACAACCAAACAAACAAAAAACAAACTCTTCAGCTTTATATATTAGTATAGATACAGGGTTGTTTTTTGGTCACCAGCCAAATTTAAATATTATTTTCTTTGATACGATATATAACCTGCATATTTATTTTAGTATCGCTCCATACAAGAAAAAAAAATATGACCCCAGAAACTATTTGAAAAAAAGTCGTCGTTGATGAACACAACTTCTACGGCGCAGTATCATTGCTAATACTATGACGTAGTACTACAAAATATTTTGTAGTAAAGCGGAGTCGTCTTTATTGTAATGGTATTCATTCATGATTTAGAGTGACCATGCTTAGCTTAATATTTTATATATAATAAGTATGTTAAAATATGTTATAGGAAATTAATATGTTCGTAATTTCCTTGTTAAAAAAAAACACAGACCTTTTTTTACAAAAACAATTTCTATAAATGATAATATTGTTTAAAAACTAAATATTAACTTAATATTGTTTTAAATTATAATATTGTTGTGACTAAAAAACAACCCTGTATAATGCGACTGAATTCATTTTCAAGCTTATAAGCAAACTGGCTCTTACTCTGGATGGTTTAGCCAAATATCAACTAGAAGCGCTGGACTCCGTTGAACGAAGAGCCCGTAAACTAATTAATGACGTCGACCTTACAACCAAAAAACTGCAGACCTTAGAGCATCGTCGTAAGGTTGCGTGTCTAACCGTGTACTACAGGATACATTTTGGTGAGTGCGCCAGTGCTCTGTTTGAACAAATTGAACCCTCACCCTTTTACCATCGGACTACTAGACGCAGACAGAACTTCCATCCGTATGTGGTAGATATTCCGAAAAGTCGAACTAAGCGCTTTGGCAGTTCCTTTTTGATACGGGTCGCCAAGGTTTGGAATGAACTGCCTGCGTCTATTTTCCCTGACCAATATAGTCCTAGTACTTTTAAGCGTCGAGTGAATAGGTTTCTCGTGGATGGACGTGTACCACCTTAGTCTTCATGTTCACTTAACATAAGGTGGCATGGAAGACAAACGTCCTATCCATAATTTATAAAAAAAAAAAACTCTAAGTACCACTTGTACATAGAAAATAATAATATCTAGGCCAAAGTCTTCATACAATGGATTTTCGCTTGTTAGTTATAGCAATTTTATCACAATGCTTTAGTCTTTTGAGCTTACTAAAAAATTTATCATTTACAACACGGTTTTTCTGTTCTTCAGATTCTAGTCTAATATCAATATTTGCGTTTAAACTCTTTTTTTCCTTTTTTTTTGGCTTGATATAGTACCTGTTTTATCAACCGACTCCAAAAAAAGGGGGAGGTTCTCAATTCGTCGTGTATGTTTTTTTTATGTTTGTTACCTCATTACTTTTGACTGGGTGAACCGATGTTGATGATTCTTGTTTCATTTGATAGAAGATTACTTCACAGCTGGTCCCATTTTGGTCCCATCTTGGTCAAATTTCATCAATTAAGTACTTCATGAAGTTTTTTTTAAATAAATATAAATGCGGAGATCGTTTACCTTGACGATCTTATATTTCAGCCAAAGTGTTGACGTGAAATCGAAATTTTAATGCTCTGCATCCGTTGCTTATTTTACTGCCATAACTAAGTTATTTGGTAATTCCGAGACCCCAATCCACTCATAACAGAGGATTTCCATGTGTTGGTGTATCACTAGATTCGCGGAAATCATAACAACATGGTTACATTAATAGTGAAGTACTTTCACCTGATTTAATCAATGAAATTGAATTGATGAAAACTTATCAAATACTAACCGCTTCGAATATTTCACTAACACCACATTATTAAACAAACTAAAGTTTAACAAGAGTTTAATATCAAATTTCGAAGAGATTATTTAAACTAAATATAGTGGCTCAATTATAAGTTGTAAATTGACAACGGCTTATGTTGTATTAACACATATTTGGGTTAATTATCCTTTATTGTATACATTACATAATAATATGAAAGGGAATTATTAATTTTAGTAAAGAGTTATATGACATCAAAGTTACATTTTATTACAATATTCGACATGGAAATATATTATTTTGTTTTCATTAGAGATAGTTTTTGAATCCTTGTTTTTTTCCATTGTGCCTTTATAAATGTATTTTTAATTTAATTGCCTTTTTTTAATATTGCTGTGCACAATGAAGTATAAAAAATATATTAGAATATAAATATTATCCTTAGGGGATAAATTCCATCAGCAGTGGGCGTCCCCTGGATGAAGTTTATGTGTAATGAGATAGATCGAGTGATTTCTTTGAAAATTAGTATTAGCCTCTGCAGCGAAAGGTCAATTAAATTTTCGATCTTAATAATATTTGGAGTGATTCCTTCGTGGCAACTTTTGAAAGGCGCAATTGATACACTATTAATATTAATTTTATTACTTAAGTTTGTTTAACCAGCTTCACAAAACCCGATTAAATAGAAAACGAATTCACGATATCAAACGTTTTAATTTCAACTGAGTACTTACTTAATTACTGAACCCAACTTTAAAGATTTAATAAAGAAACTGTATTTTTTAAAATATACTAGTTTAAACCAGATGTTTTTTGTATGAGGCTTGAAACGATTTGTGTTTTTATTAATGCATGCGAAAAATAGCTAATGAAAATACATACCTAACCTCACGCCTGTCTCTTTTTGGGGTAGGCAGAGACAAGGGAACACCAATTGCTTTAATCCAGACATACGTCTTTCGCTTCCTCCACGTTCATTACTCTTTTCATACATGATCTCCGGTTACTGGTACTTTTTAACAACGCCGCCAATTTGCTAATGAAAATAAGGCAGCAAAAGACATCTGCATGATTTAAAAGTAAATACGTTTGTTACATAACACAAATGTAGTTATTACATCAAATCTTTTGTAGTCCAAAACACATCTTTATTTACATGAACACATGAAATAAAGAAAATAGTTTTAGAACAATATGACGATTTTTCGAAGGTTCAATCTCCGCTTCAAATCCTCTTATATTGGAAGTTTTTTCATATTAACTTTCCCGCTACAAGATATGCAATAATATTATTTCAGACATACTAATATAGTATTCTTATTTTATTGTACTGAACAAACTGTCCATGTTAAGCGGAGAGTGGGTATTTGCAATTTTGTTGTTTATTTTTTTAGATTTTTCTTAAAATTACTTGGAAATATTGAGTAGGTACTGTGCTATTATTAATGTAGATTCGCAAAATTTTGAATAGCAAAGTAAAGTTTCCATTCGATTATTATTTATTACTTCTTCAAAATTATGATCATATTTCCTTAATACTTATCAAATTATACCTTCTTTGTGTATCACTCTGTACATTAGTAAAAAACTTCATAGATAAAAATACCAAACAAAACCAGCTAGGACTCGAACCCGGATCTTAAAATTCCGTAAAGAAGTTTGGTCTCGGATGGTAAAGCTGCAAAGTATTACTACAAGATGCAGCTACATAATGAAAAATTCCAATTTACCAAATAATTTCGATGATCAACGACCAGAAACCGGTAGCTTAGCTGGTGTATTGCCCGCCTGAAATGCGAGAGATCTGGTATTTGTATCTATAAAATTTAAATATAAATTTAAAATTAAAGTTAGGCGTTCTAAAATGCGCAATAAATCTTTCAAAATATATTTAAATAGGAGTTCAGATTTCTGACGGACAGAGGACTTCTTTTATTATAATCTGTGTAAAAAGCTTCTTAAAAATATCAAACTACGTACGGTGTATAAGAAGTTGACCCTTTCAGGTAGATGTTAATAACAAAGAACCAAATAATACCTATGCTGAAAATGTAAATTCGAGTGAAGTTTTCTTTGAAATTCTCGAACCATGTTAAGCTAGCGCCATCCTTCACGTAGGTACTCAAGGGAGATTATACCTCTTCAGCAGATCAAAGTCCCTTGCAGACCTCTCGATCACAAATCGCTTTGACGTTCTATAAACATCGTTTTTGGTATCAAGTATTCGATTTCAATCGGTTAAAAGCATTCGATTGAGGTCTTTTTCTTTTGTTTTGACGTATCGTGTTTACCAGGTACGTCATTCACGTCGAAAGGCAGTTGGGCTGAATATTTAATGAAGCCGCGTGTAAGCGAATATCCTGGGATTTTCGTTCAATTTGATTGCGAGTCGTCTCTGTCACGTCGTGATCGAGTTAAGTTTGAAATGAGATGAAAAGAATACAAGTATTATGTAATTTAATAATGAGCTTTACTGTAATTGTAATATGGTTAATTTAGTTTGCTTGTTCTATTGCTCGATTCGTATGTTGTTGTGGTTTATTTTGACGGTTTTTGAAACAAATGATTGTCTGCACAATTTCTCTGGACAATATGTTTTTAAAGATTTTTCAGGGACTTTTTGTAAGAATGTTTTCAAGAATAATATTGGCTTAAATTTTTACTTTTAATTATTTCCAATAGAAAATCTGTATTCATTACCCAGATCATAACCACGGGGTTTGTATAGACATGTAAACTACAATAAAATACAAGTAAAATGCACAAAATTAAGGTTTATAAAATCCTTAAAAAATTAAAAAGTTAAAGAAATAGGTACCAAACCAGCTATCTACCAGCTCAAAACACTCTCACTTGTTTTCCGAAACAGAAGCGATTCTCAAAACAATCATACCCCAATAATCAGAAGCCGCAAAACAATCACTTAATTTGCCTCATAATAAGGTTTCGCAAATTTGCGATCACGAAACAAATATATCCACCACCACCCAAAGGGTAACAGAGATAGCTATAGCATTAACATCGAGAAATCAAGAGAGGTCTAAACCAAACGGGTTGCATACCAATCGTGATTGGGAATAATTCCGTCGTCGTCGGTCAGATATTTCATACGAATATAGGAATGTATAAGTGGGTACAGATTGGTCCTCTTGAATCATTTGGGTTAAGATATTGTGGGTTGCTATATTAAGGAATTTGATGCTGTATTCCTGGTAAAGGGCTGATACAGATAATGGGTTAATTCGATATATCGTTTCGCAAAATGGGAAGTTTGTAAGGAAGCTAAATAATTTAGGAGATATTGATAATATTGAAACATTGTGTTTTTGGTGTGTAAATAAAATGAAAAAGGGAAAGGCGAACATTACATAATCAAAAACTGGCTCAGTTATCAAACTAAAATTAACTCTTTTTAACGGACTTCAAAACTAGAAGGTTATCAGTTTGACCCGTATGTATACATATAATATTTCCAGCCAAATGTGCCAAATTTCAGAAGTGTATGTATGTAAGTATGTATGTCTTTATGTTTGTGTTAGCATATCTCCGGAACTATTAGTCCGATTTCAGTAATTTTGTTGTACTAGGTTCAACTTAGGAAATACTGCAAATTTCGTCAAAATCGGTTGCGTAGTTTTTAAGATAGGGAATTTAAATTTAAATTAAATTTAATTAAATTTAAATTTTATTTCAACCGACTTTTTTTATGTTTGCGTTCGCATGTCTCCGGAGCTGTAAGTTTGAATTAAGTAATTATTTTTTTGTGATTCGTGATTTGTCCAATTTAGTGAATACTGCAAGTTTCATTAAAATTGGTTCAGTAGTTTTTGAGATATTCCTTTAAGAAAAAAGATATTTTTTTTTTAATACTAATACCAAGTACTTTTATGGACTAGCCTAGTTTACCCTACAAATTATGTTAAAAAAAATAAGAAATTAAATATTCTGAAAAAATTAAACCGACTTTATTGAATAACTTATTACCGAATTAATTGAAATAAAAAATAAAAAATAAAAACGATAACTTCTGTCTTAAATAAACTCACTTTAATATACCAACTAAGTATTCTCTGAAGTCAATTTTGAAGTCGGTTTTATTTTTTCAGAATATTTATATTTATTTCTAGCATCAAATAATACAAAACAGTTTTACCAGTCAAAAATGTATTAAGCAAACTACTTATATCTCTTTTTATTGGAAAACAAGTTTAAAAACATAACAAAGGTTTCAAATGCAAGCGCTACAAAAAGTTCTAAAAGATAAAAAAATAAATAATAATAATAATAAAATCCCCAGACAGTCACACCAACTACATGGCCCCAAAGTAAGCATAGCTTGTGTTTTGGGATACCACGTAGCGAACTAGGGGGGTACCTAGAATATAAATACATAAATAGATAAATACCCAGACACGGAACATTTTTTTTTTCTTGTTCCGTGCGGGAATCGAACCCGCAACCACTAGCGTCTGAGGCAGACAGGTTTACCCCATCGCCAAAGTGGTCGTCGAATAAAGAATGTGATAGAAATTTCTGTCACATAAAGATCCTACCAGAATTCACATCATTTCATCATGGTAACCCCGACAATAATTCAAAATACATCGATTAAACAAACTTGATATTTGATTATTATTTTTAAAAAAGCATCGCAAAAATTACAAAATTGGAACTGTCCTTCTTTTTGATGAGAAGTATATTTTAAAAATGATCGGCAACTAGTATTAATCAGGTTTAAAAATAAAAGAACAAAAAAGAATTATTATTTTTATTCACTGTTATCAAAATCTGAATCCAGTAATCTATATGGAATGAATTGTTAAAGTCACTGTTATCGCTGTTTCCTACATTGATTATGAAAAGTTATTAAAATTTCGTTTCAAATACGAAAATTCCTAAATCTCAATAACCAAAACCGCGAACAGCCGTTCGCAAGCCGTTAACAACAGTGACACTAGAAAAAAACGACTTTGACATTCATGGTAGTAATGCCATTTCAAAAGTTTGCAAAAATCCCCAGTGTCTACTTTCGTTAGCAAGACTGTTATTACTATATCCAAAAACTCTTTTTTCATTCTGCGCTACAGAAACGGTTTTACCAGGAAAAAATATTAAACAGATTACTTGTAAATAAATATTAAACATTTGCACTTGTCTGTGGAAAAAAAGTTTACAAACGTAACAAACTTTTTACACCCACAACGCTACAATTAGACAAGGCTGTATACTTAAATCTTTGCCTGCCAAAATGGTGAATTTAAATAACAACAACCAACGCTTCATAAAAAACCAAACTCATTTCTATCGCATTCTCTATTCAAAATATGAAAACAAATATTCTTTTTTCAAAGCGAGATCCTAACCAGAATTCACTTCAACTAGACGCGAATCTCAACATCAAGTCAGATGAGCGCCACAATTTATTGAAAACTCCACGCCATTAACTGCTTCTCGGTTCTAAATTAAGTTAGTGCACTTCTACGCGAAGTCGGGTACAATGTAGGATGTAAACGGATTACGCGAATGATACTAGTATTTTGTAGAGTGATATTTTGTTCGTGAGAAGTGAACGGTGGAAGCTAAATGTTACTGAAATGGAGATAAAGCGGTGGTTTTTGTTTTTTTTTTATGGCCAGTTCGCGGTCAAAATACGCCAATTTTATTACAGACGAAATATTTAGTTAAGCCTCTTTATGTGTCTGTGGCGAAAAAGACTTGAGATGTGACAAAATTTTGTAGTATCTGCTACAAAGCTTATGTATTTTTTGCTAAAGGATATGTTTCCTTTTCTTTGTATCTGGGGCTAGATTGCGATGATGACAAGGATATATTGAATAGAATAAGTATACAAACAAATAGTAATCACTCAATTTCAGATTGACACCGTATTAAAAAAGCACAAGATTTATTAAAAATATGTGAGTTAAGGTATATCAGTCACAAAGCAGACTCGTCAGACAAATCAGAAGTCGTCGTGGCGCCGTGGTTACTGTGTGTATCTTACGATATCACAGGTTAAGCAACGTTCGGCGCGGTCGGTACTTGGATGGGTGACCGCCGACCATTCGTTTCTCACGGCGACTTCCGTGCTTCGGAGGGCACGTTAAGCTGTCGGTCCCGGGTGCTGTATACTTGTATACAGTAGTCGTTAGGGTTTGTCAGAAGCCATATCGGCACCCTGAAAATTCTGACATCCACCACCCAGCACTGGGCCAGCTTGGTGGATTATGGCCTAAACCTCCTTGTCACCCAGAGGAGAGACTCATGTCCTGCAGTGGGCCCATTACACGGAGTTGTGATGATGATGATGATGATGATGATGAGTCACAAAGCAGAGAACGGTATACAAAATTAAATTATTTTGGGGCCTGACTAGTCTTAGCTACATAATGTTCAACAATGTGATTTGTTATTAAGTAAAATAAACAAATGAGCAAGGTATTACAAAGCTTGCTAAAAGTAAAGTAAAGTTACAAATAAATATCAATGTATTATTATTTTCTATTTTTGTGTTTTCTGCAAAATAAACATCTATTCATTCATTCATATCTATAACCATTTGAAGCACTTTATTGAAGCGAGCTCGTTATATCCATCGCTTCACTCAACTAATAATGCATCGCAGAGCGATGTATGTAACAATTTATCGGATATGCAGTCCAACATACAAATGGAAGGATAAATCTAAATCAAAATCAACCTATATGATATCATATCTTAATATTAAATAAAACACTTTATTGACCGAATACTATCGCATATTAATTATATTTTAACTTAGGTTCTAGCATCTTTTACGGTCAACATGGTTCCTGAGTAAGTTGGAAAAACATGTGTTATTTTAATACTTGGTGCTTCTTTGAATCCTTAACAAACCGATAATAATTAAATAATCGAGACGAAAATAAACTTAATGAGTTTTAATTTCAGTCATCGATGTAAAATATATCCTTTCATCTTTTCCTATTAAACTTTCATATTTAAAGTACAGGATTTTTATTTTCTTAATTAAAGCTCGAAAATAATTTCATGCTATTTACAAATCATATTTAAAAGTAAGAAAGAATACAGTGAAGTAGAACTTATGGTAAATCAAGATCAAAATATATTTAACTCCAAATAGATAGAGCGCGTACTTTAGCGATGGGGCAAACCTATTTACCTCAGACGCCAGTGGTTGCGGGTTCGAGTCCCGCACGGAACAAGAAAAAAAAATGTTCCGTGTCTGGGTTTTTATCTATTTATGTATTTATATTCTAGGTTCCCCCCTAGTTCGCTACATGGTATCCCATAACACAAGCTATGCTTACTTTGGGGCCATGTAGTTGGTGTGATTGTCTGGGGATTTTATTATTATTATTATTATTTTTACTTTTAATCAATTTGAAGGATAGCTAAGCCTGCCATTATTTTGTCTTATCTCAATGAGTCTTGACTAATGCAGTACGATATGATAACTATCTCCACAGATAATCAAATTTCTAAGATTACTGTCAGTTATTATCGAGATTAACATAGTACTTTGATGTGTTCAATATTAAATGGATCTCATATTAGTTTCTCTAAGTAATGAGTAATATAATATATATCACGACTAATCTCTATATGACTAGTAATTGAATAGAACTTAATATATTAGTAAATCATTTATTGATAAAACATTTACTGATAAATATGGGCTTTTACAAAACTGTTACAATATCTGTTAGATAATAACTAGTTTTTATCAACCCACGATTTTTTTGACGACAAACTCACGTGATAGTAACTGAAAATGAGATCGAAGCTGACAGGACAAAGGTTCAGGATGGAACTGGTTCTTCATAAAACATTTTCAGAACATCGCTGGCACCAGGCTTTATACACGGTTTTCCTTTTGATTTCCAATTACTCTAGGTTATTTATGAATGGGACCATGTAAGAGAATCAAATAAGATGTGAATCAATTTGTATTTTGTTTTTTTTTTTTCATACAAAATAAATCAATTAAGTCAAAACATCTTATGCAAAACACCTTTATGACCTGTATGATAACGTGGTATTTTCTAACCTTTTTTATCGCTATGCACACGTACAGTTCGCAATGTTTTGCGTTGTAAATTGTATGCAACGTTCCTCCTTAAGAAAAACTATAAATTTGAATAAAACGCTCATAACATTCGATAAAAAAACATCGATATATCCAACACAACACTACAAAAACTCGGAAGATACCGTCTAGTTTTTCAGGGGAAACTGACATTTGAAATTCCCGAGAGTGGAATGTCGAAGCGCCCTCTATCGAAACCGTTGCAACCTCACCTCTGCGTTTTGAATTTACACTGCAGCCAGTATCATTGGTGCGTCTGATGAATTTTAAGTGAGACTGCTGTTCTGTTTTTGAAATTTCACCACGATCTTCTTCAATTGCATGGACTGTCGGCTTGCAAGCGGTTTTGTTTATATGGTAGAATACTGATCGGACGAGTTTTCTATTAAGTAAGATAAAGATATATTTTAAAACAAACATTAAAATTTTAAATAAATCTAATGTTAAATTACGTTACATTGAAGATTAATTTGGTATAGAATTAAGTACGTTATTTCGAATACAAAACTAAACAAAGATATAAATATTCACTGGGTGAATATTTAATTAAAATAAAAATACGAATACTAAACTTATAATGAACTTAATAAAACGTATTTCGTTCCAATTGACCGCATAGTTAATTAATAAATTTGTGTGTCACTATAACTTTTTACAATTGAACACAATATGTGCTACTTTCTACCAGCAATTGTCTAGAGGCTTTGCTCGAGTTTAATTAAATTCCACAAAAAAACATAAATGTAAAAAAGTAGAGCCAAGTTCAATACAAACATTATGCTTGGCTGTGGGCTTCGCCACAAAAAGAATGGAGATCTAAATGAGTGCCAAGTTCTATGCAAAATCGAAATATGTATTTATAGGAACAAAATCACATTATGAACAAGTGATAAACTCTATTTGTCTTTTTTATGGTATTCCACAATTGCTGTTATTTAAATATGTGAGATGTTTAAGTAGGTTAGATTTATTTTGGCCAATTTTCAGTACATCGGTCATTTTATAAAGTTGTTCAACCTTTGAATTCTGATAAAAACTGTCTGATAAAAACTAATCAAGATAAAATAAAATCAAGTCCATGATTTAAAAGATTGAATCGATCTATTCACAAGCACTTGTAATTTATCTTTTAAATCAAAACAAAATAAAATATGAGAAATATTCCATTCAATTCAAAACTAAACTCATAACACAAAACTGCACAACTCATATTTTTCACAAATCTACAACACAATGGAAAAGCCAAACTTTAAGTTATAACCGTTCGTGTTTCTCATCGAACTTGTCACATATTGTTACTTAGTAACTCTGTGCTTAGTCTGCCTTGCACATTTGTAAGGCTAAGTTTGAACTTAATCCTTGCAAGTCGCTAAGTTACAGGTAACTCTGCTTAGTACACGTCTTTAATAAAGGAAATGTATTAGTGCATTGAATCATGGTTATTATTGATTTAAAGTTTCAGTTCTGTTCTTGTTGCTTACAGGTTGCAAGTCACAGAATACGATTAAATGCTTTGCATTGGCGTTTAGGAGTTAACTGTATTTACCAAAGATTTATCTTCATTAGTCAATGCAAATGCATAGCGACATGAAACTTAATAATACTGGCGTTAGCTCAAAAAGCACCTCATTTGTTTTTTCTCGTCTTTTGTTTTCGTGCGGGAAACTGTCTCAGTGGATATAACCAATATTGTAGTATAATCTACGTAATTTGTTTTTTTTTTCTGTTTTATTGTTTTACTATTGGTATTGTAGGTTTGCTGAATGTAAAGTTCCTTTTTAGCAAAATTACTGATTGTTGTCTTGACGACAACAGTCCGTGGACCAAGCGAACAAAAATACCGCTAGTTTGATAACATGCTGAATTGCAGCGTATTTGAGGAATTTGACATGGTGGCTTTTCTTTTGTATCTCTAAAAAGCCTTTGTCATAAATAAACATTTTATTTCATTTCATCAAAAGGAACTATTTTCTAATTGGATAACATTTTCACTTTGAAAGTGGTTTCCTATCAATCTTGCTATATATGAACTTTTCTATATTTCCAACGCATTTTGAATTCAGCGGCAAACCTTTATATATATAAAAAATTAAGAAATTTGGACGGTTTTCTGACTGCAGTGTCTGAATAGATATAAAAAATTGCACTTAATGAAATGCTAAGTTAGTTTTAAGAATGATAATGGAAGGCTTCTTTCTACCTTGATAGATTACCTAATATAGATTTTTTTTAATTCCTAAGTGGCGTACGAAATCCTTTCATAATAAAGCTCCTTGAGTTTACTCAGTATGTCGGTTACTTTTGTTTTTTAACAGAGTATCTTGTAAGTTATTTGAAACTTCGCAGAAACTACTGATAATAAATTTAGTTTACCTTAAGAACGGTAGCATTTTAGTTTTCTCATTTGTTCTAACAAAATTATGATTCTGAATAATGAAATGCAAACACTGCGTAACCATTTCTTAAGTAAAATTAGTTTTTGAAGATGGCGGCTATAAACTGCAAACTAATACAGTTATAATTGCTAAAGTAAATTAAATCAAACTATATACTCATACGGAATTGAACTCCATATGCTGGTTTTTACTTTAGTTTTAACCACAATATATTGCACTTATAGTCCATGCACTTATTTAATATCACATAGATACAATGCACACTATAAGAGCTATATGTATATCACTAGTAAAATTCAATAGTGTATAAACTTATCCTGTCAATTGAATACGTAACCTCTTACAATTTGACTAAATTCATTCACTCATTCATAACTTCACGCCTGTATCCCTAATAGGGTAGGCAGAACACCATAGGCTATGAAAACCATCTGATGTCACGTTTAACAAATTTGGAGGTATTATTATGGTGGAGAGACACTATAGCAGTGACAGGGGGTCAGCCTGTCGCCCGCAAAAACGCCAATAAAACCTCCGCCCCTTAACTAACTTTTACAGTTTGCCCGGGAAGAGAAGCAGCTGGCACATTCTATGTTTTTCTTTCGCTCCCAGTCCAGCATGGAAGATGGCTAAACTTCGGTTAAAATAAAAAAAAACGATGTACGGGCGTATAGTACACGCAGGAGGTAGCTAATATCCACGCGCGCGTATTGCGTGCCGTACGTCCGTATCCTACGCGGAAGGACCCGGACCACAGAATAAGTAATAGTACCGGTACAGAAGAATTACTCCGCAAGAAGATCTAAATACGACGCGATACGGTGGATTTTTTTTTTTTTTTCCGCCACAGAAAGCTTTACTACCTACTTGACGCCCCTAAGGGAGCCACAGAAGGAGAGGAGGTGAATGCTTGATGCACGAAGAGGGGACCTTTGGGGGACTACTCCGCCAGCCAATCCCTAACAGTGCGGGACTCACCGAACCCAGTGTTACCCGCTAAACACCCCCTTTGCTGAGTTGTCCCGAGTTGGGTTAATCTCATCATCTGAACGACAGCCAATTGGAGTCAGAGGCTGCGTACCGGGCGTCCCAAAAGACAACCCGTCACGAAAGCTTATCGCAGGACCGAATCTGTAACAAAAAATTGAAAAACAACGAAGTGAAAGTTATAAACACATGTTGTGTGAATTAATTGTTAAGGACAACCTAGAACCGGTTGGCTTGTTGAAGCTTCCTCACGAGGGAGGCGTGCTTTGATAGGATGGGGAGAGCATCGGCGAGAGAATCCTGGCCGGCGCTAAGTGCAATGCCGAGCTCAAGAATCTCGTCGATAGGAGCGACGGTGACCCAGAACGCCAAGCGATCAAAACTGACCTTCGCGTTCTGTACCAACGGTAGGAGTGACGTTCGAAACGGGTTTCGATGCGCATTCCGCAGCCTGAGGGGCCTTAGCTTGAGGGGAGCCCTTAGGGGGCTGGGGGCGGTGTCTCCAATTAAGGGGATCGGCCGCCGCTTTGGAACGGACCGAGCGCGGCGCCTTAGGGCACCCGCGATAGTTCGCCGTGTGGCCGGACTGGCCGCACAGGACGCAAGACGGATCTGTCGGGGACTCAAGGGTGCGGGAGCACTCCTTGGTGGAATGATCCTCTAGGCACTTAACGCACCTAGGTTTGGTGAAGCAGTTATGTGCCGCATGACCATAGAGTTGGCAGCGGTGACATTGACCGGGGTGACCTCTGTTGTGAGGTTTTTCAACACGGATTTGCGAGAGGCCGCATACAGTGCGGGCCCCATTGCGAATTAGGGAGTTCCCAGCTGTGTTATTCGTGAGAATAACAAGCGCAAGGGGAAACTGTTTGCCTCGTTTGCTGTGCAACTTGTGCACGGACTCAACGGGGAAACCTTGGGATTTAAGATCCTCGGCGATAAGGTCGTTCGATAGCTCGAACGGTACGCCCCTTAGGATAACGCGGGCTTTACGCTCTTCCGGGAGAGCGTAAGTATGGTAGGCAAATTGCCTTTGAGTTAGCAGGGAAGTCAGATTCCTGAAGTCGATCAGAGTACACGGCTTGATCTTAATGAAGGCACCGGTGTTGGTTGCCTTCTTGTAATTGATCTTGGGGGCAGTCAGACCCCCCGAACAGAGGGTCGAGACCTGTCCCCACAGATGTTTATCCCGAAGGAAGACAGGGGGAGGGGGCTTAGAGCTCGGGGGAGGACCCTCGGGCTTGGAACGCGGGGCAACCTTGGGGCGCATTGCCGCCTTAGAGGCTTCAGCCGCCTTAGGGGCTTCAGCCGCCTTAGGGGCCGCTACCGCCCTGGAAGCCGCCGCTGGAGAGGGCGTGGGAGGAGCGGAAGAAGCGGTATTCTTCTTTTTCCTATTAGAGGACTTTTTACCTCGGACTGGGGTGAATGGAGTATCATCCGTAACAGTGTCATCCGAGTGGGACGAACTGACGGGCGAAGCCTTGCGTTTAGACGCAGCGGATTGGGCGGAGGACTCGGCAGACTCGGATTCGGAAGATTCCGAAACGGAGATGCCGTCCATGTACTTTGAGGGGCCAGGAGACACCGTAGAGCGTTGGGATTGGGCATCGAAACCCGGGGGGACCTGAGGGGTCTGAGCGGCTTGAGCCTGAGCGGCATAAAGCAGAGCGACTTGGGCCTGGGCGGCCGTCAGTTCCGTTTGAAGCTGCATCATTGCATTTCGGAGTTGTGACTCATGCACGTGAAATGTGGCGAGGAGTTTGGCCTCAGAGGCCTGAATAGTTTCGGCCACGCGGGCCTCCACAGCTGCATCGAACCTAGCTTGCTGAGAGGGCTCCATGATGGAGTACCCTCCGAGAAGATTGAACGTGCCGATGAACGGCGAACGAACTTAACCTAACGAAAAACCGATGCCGATGAACGGCGGCGGAAAAGCTGAAAAGAGGGGGTGCGTGCTCCTAATTCAAGCAGGCACCTAACCATCCCCCTGGGAAAGGCCCAGTGCAATGGGTTCGGGTCTGCCGGATTTGTTAGCCCTGGAGAGCTAATAGCGTTCCGGGGCCACGCTAACGAGCTTCGTTGTCACCGTAAGGTATCAACTCGTTCAAACGCGGAACTTGGAAGTTTGTTTAAAGTTCGTCCTTTTCAGCACGAAAATCACTCAAACTTCCAAGTAGTAAGATAGCGAAGTTCGCGAATACGTCGTTAGCACGCAAGTGGCGCCACTGTCGCAAAACGGCACTAATACGCGGCAATACCGACCGGAGAGCCTCGGAGTCGATAAGCGGTAAAACGGAACGATAACGATAAAGGTCCTGCCGAGTCGACAAGTCCCTTATCGATCGAAACGGAGAGCACTGAGAGCACGATACACACGACCACTGCGCGCGAACGATGAAAGCGAACTGATGGTGGAATTCAGCTCGCACAGCATTAAGTACCTCTGCAAATTTATATACCTAGAAGTTTTCTCTCTTTCTATCGCATGCCTCTTATCTTTTCTTACGCTGTTAGGGTTGCTGCCTAGTGAAGATTAATTAATGTCCTTATTTGTAATTAAGTATCTACCGAAATAGAAATTATCTATAGAAATTGCCAGGGGTTCTCAAACTAGGCTTAAGGTGCCTGTGACTTGAGAAACCAATAGTAGATAATATTTACATGTGATTATGTTAACAGGTAATGTTTACAGGTGATTTTATATATTAACAACTATATGAGGATAGATACAAAAATATAGAACTAAATAGAAGTTCTATCTAAGTATGTTTTTATGTAGGTATTAAGAGTAAGGAGGAAATATAATTAATAGTTAGGGAAGTTTCTATGAATTTTTGTTGGTGTTGGTTTTTATAAGTGTTTTAATACTTTCGATTTCATGCTGACCGGAATAAATAAAGGACTCTGTGTGATCGTAGTCAAGATTTCGGAGCAAGGCTGTGATAATCGTTTTAGCTTTTTTCACTGGGGTGTTTATGATGCTACAAATCTTTAATATTTTGTTGTAAATAAAAAACATAGCGAAATTTCGGAATCTTTTACCAAATGTAGAAGTAATCGTAGGGAGGGGAACTTTGAATATACGTAAGTTTTGGTTTTATTCTCTTGTAAGTTTTGGTATTGTGGGGATGAAGTAATAACTTTATGAGCGTCTAAACTTATTTTTAGAATATATAGTTACGTTAACTTACAACAATAGTTTTGCCGGTAAAACCGCGCGCAGCTTCTAGTTAATATGACTGTATTTGACTGCAACTGAAAATTATCGTTTTGTCGCGCCAAGCTGGTTTGTGTTTTCATTTGTTACTGCAGTGTATATTATAATTACAAATATCTTACACTGTTATTAAGTTTAATAACTGTGAACTTTTCATAATGACTTTGACTCTTGTTAAAACTTTGGCTGAAGTATAAGGTCATCAAAGTAAAATTCTCTGCATTGATTCATATTTTTTCTCAAATTATTTATTTATTTATTTTACAATTTATGTACACACAAGTTAAGATACAATATTAAGAAACATAATCAAAATAAGTACAAAGGTACAGCTTATCTCTATTGAAATCTCTTACAGCAGACCTAAGACTGGAGAGTTTGTGCAAAATGCAATCATAGGGTCGTATTATAGAACAAAACTTAAAAGCAGTTTAATATGTTATTAGATGATGTGAGTTTAAATAACGATTCCAGTTTTAAGTACGCGTCGCATTACTGAATGAATATTAAGTTCTGTTTAACTAAATCTTACTTATTTATCCGTACTTGGCTTATAACAGTTTTTACTATGGATGATATTTGTTCTCGTTTACAATTTAATAAAAATTATAATCAGATTCGTTTTACGCATACTTTCTTTTTGTATGCTAGATTTGAAATCGTTTTTTTCACCTAAGAAGAGTATTAACTGTAAAGTATTTTGTAAGAATTTCAAAGCAAATATATTAAAACTCTATCAAATGGCTTGAAGTTACCTTACTTACCTAAAATAAGAATTAATAAAAACTATTAGAGTCAATGTATGTTACCGCGAACGGAACGTTTAAATAGTTTGACGTTACGGACGGACGTGACGTGAACCTTCGTTCGTTGTCGTTTTATATTAATTGTTTGATTGGGTTATATTCGAATTTTCGTTCGGCCCTGCCTTTCGTATGTTAATACTTACTTACTTACTATAATATAATTAAGTAATTAAGCTAGAGAAAGCAAAATGCCTCGTAAAAATTATTTTACGATGCAAGAGCGCAATCTTCTGAAAGAAATATTAAAGAAGTTTAAACATGTGGTAGAAAATAAAAAAACAGATTCAAAGGGGGGTCCATTTCTTTTAACCTTTTTGCAACTTGTGTGTATTTATCTAGTCTAAATAGTGAGCGGAGCAATCGCTTAAATTCAATTTACAGAATAGAATATTAAAAGGAGTCAAAAAGTATGTAAATTTCGCTACTTAAGTGTGGGTATGACCAAACCTACCAAAATGCATATAAAACTGTGTTCAAAATTATGATTAAGTATAGTTTGGCAGTTAATATTCTTTCAATAATAAGCAAACGCAAATAGAGTTTTAAGTTAAGTTTTAAAATAAAGCTAAACAGTGATTAAACTAATATTTGTTCTACTGATATTCGTTTGGTTTTCGCAGTTTTAAGTTACGTTTGATAATAAGCTCAACGATTTAAACTTTGTTTAAAACCAGTTTTAGTTTTAAGTATAGTTTTAAAATACCGCCCATAGTGTGTACTAATACATAACATACTACAAAATTTAAATTCTAATAAATATATATACATACCAATACATACATATAATATTATTACAACTTTATATAGGTACTTAAAATAAATACATAATACTAATTATAATAAATACATAATTCATACTATTGTTCATGTAAGTAGAGTGGATACTATAACTTACAGTAGAGAAAAGTAGTGATCTTTGACTTTATATTTGAAACTAGATATGGTTTTACACTCACGAATGACATGAGGTAATGAGTTCCACAATCTGACTGCATGGACGGAGAAAGAGTAGGAATAAAAATCCGTTTTATGAGAAGGCATTATGAGAAGAGTAAGCACGTGTGCTCTACATGGCGTATCTTGAGAGTGTGAGTATAAAAACCTTTCACGCAAATAGAGAGGAGTGAGTGGATTATTAAGGATATTGAAAAGGAGACAAAGGATTCTAGTGTTTCGACGGTAGCGTATTGGATTAGCGGTAACGGTAGCGATTCAAAAGGATCACTCTATCTATTTCGATGAAATTTTTGTGGGATCACCTTTAAAGTATCCTCTATCATAAAAACATTCAAAATAGATTCATAATTGTCCAATAAAGCGTGTAACAAAGATACAAAACAAATATAAAAAAAAACATATAGACGAATTGAGAACTTCCACCTTTTGGAAGTCAGTTGAAAAATTACCTAGCTGTGGGAAGTGATCAATGCATATTTAAAAAGAAGACGTGTGGCACTCGGAGACTGCCGCGGTAAAGCTATTGCATAGCATTTTTATCAACTTATGCAATTATAATTATTTATTTATTTTATTAATGCAGTAATGTTTGATCTTATATGAAGTTCTACAAGTTCCTAGTAGATGGCGCTGATTGTTTATTAAAGCACGCATGTAAAGTTATGAAATCAAAGTATCACCCCTGTGCCGGTCGGAGTGGGGGGTGTTAGGTTTTTTTGTTACGGAATTTCTGGATTCGGTCCCCACGCTCAAGGCCCACGATAGAAGCTATGCTATAGCTTAAAAATATATTTATAAATAATAAGCATAACATTTAGTGACATCTCAATAATTGTAATATTAAGTTTACCAGCACTGGGTCAGCTTGGTGAATTACGGCCTATAAACCTCCTCATCACCCAGAGGAGAGACTCATAGCCCTGCAGTGGGCTCATAACATGATGATGAAGTTAAGCATTTTACTCATTTAAACAAAAATTCTAAAACCTTTTAAAATATTTCGCTTTTCAAATTTCCGTAAGAATATATCTTGCGTCTCACCGAACATGCAAAGCTGAGTGAAATTGCATATTTTTTTACGCTTTTTCCCGGAATGTTTCATTTAAGACATTTTGGGTAAATTGGGGAAATATGCTGGGAGCTAATTTGGCGTATGACGCATAAAACAATAGAGTAATAAAAGCACATTTTTTGAATTTGGTTTTCTTCTAGATTACGAATATTCTCCAATTTAAGATGATGCTCTGGTCTCATCGTGAAACATGGTTGGATCGTTAGTTACAATTTATTAAAATAAATATTTATTTATTTTTGATCAAAACCCAACCGTGTGTTACAAATCATAGAAAATCTTATCTTATTCATAAAAACAGAAGCTAATCCTACCTATGACTCAACGACAAAAAAATTAACCATAATTATTAAGATCACTGAGATCGATCGTTTGTTGTAATCGATAAGGGAAATCTTTTTTCTTCCTCACAGAAGTCTCTTTTTGCCTAGTAGGTACTTTCTTACAGAAGAAAAAATATAATAAGATGAAAAAATACAACTCTTACAAAAATTGTTTTCATTAAATAAATCGTAGCAATTTTTTCAAACTGATATATTTTTTGTGTTTATAGAAAAAAACAATCCCCTGACACTTTAAATAAAGAATGGACAGATTATTTATTAAAGTTGTCTGTTAATAGAGACGCTGTAGAGACGTCTCTGGATTAAGTATATTGAGCTGTTATTTCTGATGGTATGCTTAAATAAATTTTGACCACGTCTAGCTGAATATAAGACTCCGTCACCTAAGAAATCTTCTAAGAATCTCTGAGAAGTCGCCTTGTAACTAATTATAGTTGCCTAAAACGTCTAGGCACCTAAAAGTTTAGTCGCCATAACATCTAGTGGTATGTAAAGTCTAGTGGCCTAAGAGCATAGTCACCTTATAAGTCTAGTCGTGTGGCTTACGTATTGAGAGAAAATGTAATTTTCTACAAAGCTCACTATCATTGTACGAGTAATACGAAATTTCCAGCTGAAATGAAAGCTTTTACCGCTGTTAACACTCTATAATACCATTTTATTAATATCATTACACTAACACTTATAATTGCGTAAACAATTCAAAATACATTCATACGATAAATTTGCTCAATTTCACATTATAGCCTCGAGTGTCAGTAACGTAAAGGTGGGTTCTGACTGACGCTACGTGGCGTAATGTAACGTGATATACAGCGAGCGTTCGTGCAGTCAGATTTCTAAACTAGGATTTGGAATTCCATTTAAAAGATTAAACGTTTGTTTCAGATTTTTAGATGAAACGGTAACCGAAATAAAATATCGTTTACTTCGGTAAATTTTTGGATAAGGTCGTTTTTCCTTATACACTTCACCTAGGGACAGTCTAAAATGGGTCGTAAAATTGTTGACGACCGGCTGGTGTAGCGGTAACATACATTGCCTTCTATGCCAGAGGTCCTGGGTTCGGATCCCGGCGGCGGCGGATATTTGTGTGATGAACACAGATATTAGTCGTCAAGTCATGCATGTTTATATGTTTATTTAAGTTTATTCTAAAAGGGAATATGTATTTATTCAATATATATGTGTATATATTTCTTAAGTATACCTATCAGTTATCTAGTATCCGTAGCACGGGTTCTTTAAGAAACTTAATTTGGGCTAGATAATGTTGTGTGAGTGTCAGAGAAAAAAATATATATTATATTGAGGTGCGCATAGGGTTTCGTGGTGGTCAGCC
Organism: Stenoptilia bipunctidactyla; assembly: GCA_944452665.1. Taxonomy (NCBI): domain Eukaryota; kingdom Metazoa; phylum Arthropoda; class Insecta; order Lepidoptera; family Pterophoridae; genus Stenoptilia; species Stenoptilia bipunctidactyla. The sequence continues at coordinate 12,154,783 of OX101737.1, read as the reverse complement.
GAGTGAGCATGTTGCTTTTGGTTTGTGTTCACGAAATGCTGATATATTTCGGTATATACCGAAACGTCAAAACGATAGCCGGCACTCGTCGACTACCTCAATTCGTTGAGGTTAGAAACCCTAATCGTTTCGTCATTTACCGATGAAATGAAATGAAATGAAATGTCTTTATTTGCCAGGAAATTGGTACATTTTAGGTCTTAAAAGTAAAGAAAGTTTCACAAGATCCCACCAACAGGTGTTGGTGTGCAAAATTTGGTGAAATACAATAATTTTTAAATGTCATATTAAATTCATATTATTAAATTGTCATATTAAATTCGTCCTGATGTCAAAAGAAAAGGTTACAAGAGAAACAATTTGATTTATGTAGTTTGAATGTCTATAAGCACTTGTCATTTAAAAAATCTGTAACATTGTAATAAAGTTTGTATAGAAGTAAGTTAAAAATTCTTTTTTTAAATAAATTAATTGGTAAATTCTTAATATCTAGAGGGATTTTATTAAATATTTTTACCGCCATACAGACAATATTTTTTTGAAAAACGCATAGTCTCTGGGCTGGAGTATAAAGCATTTCTGCATGTCTTCTATGTCCAGGTCCACATCACTTCCCGTTTGCGTTCGCTCCCGAACGGTCGTGTCTGCGGCCGCTCCTGAGTGTTCGTATTGCGCTGCCCTTGTTCCCTCCCCCGCACTCGTGCGGGTCAGGTGCCAAGTTAAGCTCTTTCGGAAAGTTTTCTCTTGTGGAGGCTGTGTGGTGTCGGGGCTAATTCATCTGCCCTTTTCAGGGCGGACCCGACTGCTGCCGGCCGAAGCATCGCTGTTCAGGTGGATACGTAACCGTGCCAACGAAGCCTGATCGTCCGCCGTTCACCGGCAATAGGTCCGTACTAGGTCGTTTTCTTTTTCAGCGCAGTTTGTCTTCGTTAGACTTTCTCTCAGCCCAGCATTATGCCTCGTCACCCTGAGTGTCCGGAGCATCAATGCGAAGCCAATCGCCGTCGTATTCATGAACTTAACCGAGAGGTTCAAACCTATTATCGTGATAGCATAAATGCTATTAAAAAATACAACTACGAGTCCGACCGGACCGAATCCCTGAAAAAGGAATTGGCCGCCCGTCCCTCGCCCACAGAATTCCAAAAGCTGTCTTCAGATTTCAGCCAGTTGTCCAGCGAAAAACAATCACTGGAAGCCCAATATGCAGCCGAGAAGGAAGCCTTTCTCTCCGAGAAGGATGCCCTTCTCGCTCAGATCGAGTCCTTGCAAGAGCAATTATCCGCTCGTCCTCAGATCGCCTCCTTTTCTCAGGGTTTCCAAACCGATTCTCCGGCGTCTCCAGATCCATCTGAGTACGTCGATCCCCTTTCAGATCGCATGTCGGTGGATTCCACCGCATGCAAACGGAAAACTACCCCGCCAGGTAGCGATTCCGACTCCGCTCCGTTAGTTTCAGAATCTCCTGCTCCGTTCACAGAGGTTCGCAAAAAGTCAAAGTCAAAGAAGAAGAAGCAAGATGCTTCTTCGACTTTATCTCCATCTGTTTCAGCTGCTCCAGCCGCTGTTCCTGCTCCGCAAAATGTCGCACCGGCGTCTGCTCCTGCGCCTTTTGTTCCAGCGATCCCGGCGTCACAGCCTGCGTCGCAATCAGATTCGGCTCCGCCGAAAGTCAAGTCTCCGCCCCCCGTCTTTCTACGGGACAAGAGCCGCTGGACCGAGGTCTCAGCTCTCTGCGGTAGACACAATCCCAAGATCCAGTATAGTAAGGCATCCAACGTGGGTGACTCTATTAAGGTCGTTGTCAATTCCATTCCCGATTTCAGGAATCTTACTCGGCTTCTTGCTGATCAAAAGCTCGAGTATCACACCTACGCTCTCCCTGAAGAGCGTAAGATTCGTGCTGTCCTCAGGAACGTGCCGTTTGAGCTCTCGAACGAGCAAATCCAAGAGGACTTGTCATCTCAAGGCTTCCCCGTCGAATCTGTGCACAAAATGCACAGCCGCCGAGGCAAGCAGTTCCCACTAGCGCTAGTAATCCTAGCGAGGAGCCCGCAAGGGCAGTCCATTTTCAGAGGCAAGCTCACCGTGTGCGGTCTCTCCAACATCCGCGTCGAGGTACCACACAAGCGTGGTTTTCCAGGTCAGTGCCACCGCTGCCAATTGTATGGTCACGCGGCGGCAAATTGTCATGCTTCCCCTAGGTGCGTCAAGTGCCTAGAACCGCATGGGACTAAGGAGTGCTCTCGCACTCCCGAATCGCCCACCGCTCCGTCCTGCGTCTTGTGCGGCCAGTCAGGCCACACAGCAAACTTTCGCGGCTGCCCCAAGGCACCGCGTGCTGCCAGGGCTACCGTGAAGCCCATCGAGAACTGGAGAGAGCGACCGCAGCCTAGCTCGGACGCCCCTCCAGTCAGTTCAAAGGCCCCTAAGGCCTTTACTTCTATCGTTCCAGGTCAGCGCAGCCGGGTCGCGACTCAATCGCAACCGGCCGCCAAATCGGCTTCCCAGTGCCAGAACGCAAAAGGTTCTCAAGACCGCATGGCGTTCTGGATCCAGCTCGCTCCCATCGACGAGATCCTGGCTTTCGGCGCCGCTCTCGACGCCAGCCCAGAGGGTTTCAACGGTGCTCTTCCGGTCCTAACCAAGTTCGCTCCCCTTATCAGGAAACTCCAGCAAGCTCAACGTTTCTAAACGTAGTCCTTCTTTCCAGCATTCCTATCTCAGAGTGAGTCTGATCACTCTAGATAATATCTTAGTTTCAGCTTTGTCATTTCTGCTAATCTTAGTTTTATTTTTCTCACTTTCAGTTCCTTTTGGTGGCAGCCGTCTGGATGCCGCTCACTGCGCAGCCTCTCTCTCCAATTGGCTGTCGCTCCGATGAAGACTAATGGCCTCAATCAAGGTGAGTCAGTAAAGGGGGATGTTTAGTGGGTATGCTCGGCTTCACTGAGTGAGTCTCCACACTGTCTGGGCATTCTATTTGCCGTTAGCCACTGGGGTTAACAGCCTATAGAATGCCCATTCGTCCGTAATAGGATTCATCCTCCTCCCGCTAAAGCTTGCTTTACTGGTTAAAGCTTGTTTTAGGGGGTGCCCAAAATTTTTCTGTGGCGGAAAAACAAAAAAAAAAAAAAAAATTCTATGTCCAGAAATCATGTCCCGATTTTTGGGGAACAAATTTGGATGCTTTTTAACAAACAAGCATACCTCGTAAATATAAAGGCAAGGCAATGGAAGAATTTTTAAGTTTTTGAAAATCGGTCTGCAACTATCCGTATAATCGGCACTTGCTAACGCCCGCACGCATTTTTTTTGTATTCTAAATACGAGCTCAATATCAACTGAGTTTCCCCATAATACAATACCGTAACGCAAGATAGACGATACGTATCCGTGGTATGAGAGCAGGGAAGTTTTTTGTCCTGCTATCTCTTTGACTCTCCTAAGTGCATATATAAATCGGTCTACTTTATTACATAATCTGTCTATGTGCGCTTTCCAGTTTAGATTTTTGTCTATAGTAATACCTAGGAAGACAGCCGCATCAACGTTATTTAATTTATGATTATCAAAAGTTATGTCAATTGGATCATTTTTAGAATTATATGTCAAAAATTGTATTAAATTAGTTTTATTTATATTTATTTTGAGGTTTAAATAATTTAAGTATGATACAACGTCTGTCATTGATTTCATTATTTCAGTTTTTAATTCGTTTTTGTTTTTAGATTTTATTACAAGTGTAGTATCGTCTGCAAATAATATAGATTTTTGTTTTTTTATTATGTATGGTATGTCGTTTATGTAGATTAAAAATAAAAGTGGACCTAATATGCTACCTTGGGGTACTCCGTATTTGTTTTCGCGATAAGAGGAACATACTGTGTCTCTATATTTTCCGTTGAAGTAGCTTAGTTCTACACATTGCGATCTATTTTCTAAGTAACTTCGAATCCATTCGTTTGCTTTACCTCTTATGCCACATTTATCTAAAGTTTTTAATAGAATGGTATGCGATACAAAATCGAAAGCTTTGCTCATATCCAATAGCAGTGCTACTGGAAATAGTTTTTTGTCTAAGCTCTCAGATATATCCTTGATTAGAGAAAAACAAGCTAAGGTGGTTGAGCTTCTTTCGCAAAATCCGAATACTGAATACTGTTACATCCCTGCTTGCAACGAACAATGACACAAATCAGAGCATGTCGTTACATGTTGAATGCGAATGTTACATTACTGCTCGTCGTAACACATTTCCTTGCCCGTAGCTTCAAATTATTTCATGATACCGATATTTAGTTTCTATTGAAAGTGCTATCTAGTGCTTTTGGTCATTGTTTGAATTAATTAAATAATGAGCGTCTGTTTCAGTAAATACTAATTACAGGGCCTAATAAACAAGCTAAATCAGATTAAAATTTGGCCCAAATTTTTGATTTCACTCCCGATTCAAAATCTAAAACAAATACAAAAAAAGAATTTACAATAACTAAAGAGAGAAAATGAGAGTGAGAAATTATTTATTTTCACAAAACACCACATTTAATAATGTTTTTAAGTTTTTGCATTTATAATGCTCAATTATTCTTAAATAACCGAAAAAATGTGATAAATAAAAATTACCCGGCCAGGACTCGAACCTGGGATCCCTCGTTTGCCGGACGAGTGCTCTTCCACTGAGCTACCGGGGCCTGGCCGGGTAATTTTTATTTTTTTATTTACCACATTTTTTCGGACACCACATTTAGCTTTAAATTATGTTTACTTGTATATTTTTTTAAAAATGAAGAAGTGAATATCGATTAACATTAAAAATAATTTAATCAGCAATATAATAAAAAATGAAAATTTTATAATAACTCAACCGGCTCATATAACCACTATCAGATACCAACTATTCCAACTGTTAAGTAATAATTGCTTCCAAAATTCCGACTTCAGTTCCGAGAACTATTAAACCTATGGAGCTCTAATAGGTTAGATCTACTTTGACTTGGAGAATAATTCATTGGGAATGAGCACAAAGCGGATGGCCCGAATAAACTTCGATCATTCGACTTTATGCTAATACGGTGAATGATTATACTAGTCCTTAATTATACCTGGATAAGGCAGACACTTGAACGAGGAAGTTAAGAGAAAACAGTCTTTATTATTTTGTAAATTTGACTTTAGTTTTTATGTTACACTAGCTGCTGCCCGCGACGTCGTCTGCGTGAACGCTATGCAGCACCAAACGCACCTACGATTGTAACACTGCTAGCATGATAATATGTAGCCTATATGTTGACCCGACTTCTTAACTATCTTCATGCCAAATTTGAAGTAAATCCATGCAGTACTTTTTGAGTTTTTTTTTTTTTTTTTTTTTTTTATAAGTGACTAAACCCGCGTTTGACCTCACCAGGAAAGACAAACAGACAAACAGACAAACAGACAAAAATTCTAAAAACTATATTTTTTGTTTCTGTTTCGATTGTAGATCATACCCCAAGTATTCTTTTAAAAAAATATTCAATGTACAGTTTTGACTTTCCTACCATTTTATTATATGTAATGTATAGATTATTTCAACTACAGTTGGTACTTTTTATGGAGTATGTATAGGAAGTGTTACTTCCATGCCATCTGATGGAAAGTCCGTATGAAGACTATCGTGGTATACCTTCATCAGTGAGAAAACCATTATCAATCGACACTAAAAGTACCAGGACCTTCCACCCTTGGCAACCCGTATCAAAAAGGGACTGTCGAAGCGGTTTGTTCGAATTTAATATTATAAATATGAAAGTACCTATGTCTGTTAAGTTTTCATGCTTAAGCCATTAAACCGATTTAGATGAAATTTGTAACAGTTCGTAGCTTCACAAGACAAAACTATGAAACTTTTTATTGAGTTTCTAGATAAAAAGCGCGGTTCTAACCTCATAGCTTATCCCAGCATTTTTGATAAGTAATAGGCTCCCAAATAAAAAAATATTTTTTTGAAATTAACTTTTGATAAATTTTGAGGAATGGTGAAGAGACTATTGCAGTAATTATCACCCACAAAAAACCTCCAGTAAAACCAATGTCCCTTAACTGACTTTTAAAGTGTGCTATTAAATTCTATGTTTTTCCTTTGCTCCCAGTTAAGCATGAAAGAAAGTATTGAAATCACAAACAAAAATATGCAAAGACTAAAATAAAATACACTACAGACTTTGATCTTCTTCTCATAAATTTATTAATACCCTTAGGGTAAGGGGTTATGATATTACTCAAGTCCGCAATTCTGAAGGTATTATATTCCAAGAATACAGTAAATTGTTGAAGCAGATTTTCTTTAACAAGAGGTACAGTCACATTTAATAAGATGTTTACATTTTCATTGGAATTTAAATCATATCGCAACCGAACAAGTTGCGAAGTGTGTACATCTTATTGCACGTCACTGTACTACTATTAATAGTATTTATTAAAATAACTAAGACTATTATAACTAAGAATTGTTGCAGCAATAGTTGAAAGGTGATGTTTCCAAATTAGAATCTTACTCATATTATAAATGTGAAAGTCTGGATGCGTGCATGGGGTGGATGTATGGATATTTGCTCCTCAATCACTGCAGAACGACTCAATGGATTTGGATGAAATTTGGTATAATGATAGTGTACAGTCTGGAATAGCTCACAGGCACGATATTTCCTCGAGATTAGAAATTGCGCTGGTAAAACCGCGTTAAACAGCTAGCATTACAAAAATGTAGGCAAGGAATTGTTAGGGAAGCTCTCTTATACAATCATATGCTTTTTTAATACGATGTTCTCAACTTGAGCTACAACTTCTCGTTTCTAAAAATATCTCCCTGTGCTGATATTTTAGTCCCATAATAATAAATAATATATTCTTTAGTCATCATTACAACCCTTTCTAAAAATCCCACTGCTGGGCCATGAGTCCCTCTCCTTTGTGGGAAGTGCTCTTCCACTGGGCTACCGGTGTCTGGCGACAAGCAATGAAACTTAGCCTACGTCTTATTTTTACGTTATATTGTTAACGTAGCTCCATCTAATGGATAGCTTTGCAGCTAAACCACCCGAGATTGGTGGTTTAGCTGCTTAGCAAAGAACTGATTTTTTTTTACTCTAGAATTGGTTAGATTAATAATCTTCTGGGTTACTGTTGGGTATCCAAATATTAAAATGTAATAATATTTTAAAATATTAAGTATTTTATTATATGCCTCTATGTTTTATAAGCTCTGCCTAAATTTAACGATATCCGCTTGAATGAAATAGACAACTTGGTCTTAGAGATATTCTCAGCCAATTCAATTTGTCACGACTTCAAATAATTATATTTCAATTAACTATAATTATATAACTTTACTGTTTCATTAAATCTTAATTAAATGATTTTATTGGAGAACTTTATTTGTCTGAAATGGATACAAGGTTTCTCAAACCGTAACTTGTTTTATTAATCAAAATAGAATAATGAATTCAGATAAACTTAACTTGTTTCCATTATAAATATATAGTTTAGGTATGAATGGAAAAGTAATGGACCATATTTGACATTAGAAGCTCCAAATCGTCAAAGTCTGATTTTGTAGGCAATATTCGAATTTAAGGCCTATTTTGACATTAAAGAGAATCTAATGCTACTGTTACACATGCTCATTTCAAGCACGAAAGCATTCTTCAATTGAGCATGTGTGTCGGAATGTTGCTAAAAGTAAACATGCTCATTTCCAGCATGCTCAGGCATCGACAGGCTTGCGATTTTCGAGCATGCTACCAGCGGCGCGAGTAAAAGGGGGTGTGCTTCAATGCTTAGGAGCAGTTTACATTTGCTTGCAATAAGCATGCTGGTTTAAAGTATGCTTATATATTGTTTATGTTAAACAAGTGATCGATACTAGCCTGCTTAATAAGCAAACCTGTTAAGACGCGCTTAAAGCACACCCCTTCCACCCGCACCGCTGGTAGCATGCTCAAAAATCTCAAGCCTGTCGATTCACGAACGTGCTCAAAGTGAGCAACATTCCGACATACATGCTCAATTAAAGCATGCTTTCGTGCTTGAAATGAGCATGTATTATAATGTCAAAACGAGGCAGTGCCTAATCTTTACACATTACTTTTATTTCGTCTTTACCTGCCCGTGGACAACCGTGCCGTAAAAAGCGACTAATCAACGATCCCCGTCTGGAGGCAGGAACCCTACAGGATCCGCCTAGTCAGCAACCCTTCTGGATGTATGGATATTTGTTCCTCAATCACGGCAGAACGGCTACTCCGATTTATAAAAAATTAGGCGTAGTGATAGTGTACAGTCTGGAATAGCACATAAGCTACTTTTTATCCCGAAATACCAGCGGGATTACAAGTTTTGGCGGGTAAAACTACGTGACATAGCTAGTATTATAAATAACAAAGGCGGATCGTAAGTAACGTGGAATAATGAGCGTTTAGAAATCTAATCATCACTTATCTTAATAACTAATCTTTCTACGAATTTTCAAAACATTGGTTTAAAGTGTGTAGCGTTTTTTAAATAAATAAAATTCGTCCAAAAATTTCAATTTCATCCAAGAATTGTAAGTGCCACAGACATAAAAAACATATACTTAATATTCAAAATGCAACATATTTTCGTGTAACGTTTGTCTACGAGTATTTTTTTTGCACTGAGTTACTCAGGAATTAATCCCGAATAGTCTAATATGTTTTTGTTTGTTAACCGTCACAAAATAACATCAACTAAAATCATTTATGGCCCGCTGCCACTGTTCCAGCCGGTCATCGAACGTCGCTTACTTCTACGTATCAAGCGGTCACGACTGACCTTATATTATTTCTACATACCTGAAGAAGCACAAGCAGGTGGCGTCGAGGGCGCTGATGGCAACGTGCCGCTCAGCGGTGGCTGCTGCTTCTGAAAGAAGGACAGCGTAAGAGATGGGGAAGGCAAAATACAGAAAAAGATAATATTAAAAGAAACACTCTCTCATATATTATTAGGTACGCGGCCTCCATGGCACAGTGGTCAAGTGTTCGGCTGCGGTGTGAGAGGTTCTGGGATCGAGTCCCAGCCGGGACAGTTTAGGAATGGAACTTGATCGTCTGGATACCCCCTAGTTGTGAAGTGTGGTCTCAATGACACAAGTTTTCTTTGGGTAAAAATGATTGATGTTAGTTTGGGTAGTTTCGGTGTCGATACAGACAGCAAGCCAAACTTCAGGCCATGGTTTGAAGACCACTTTGGCGATGGGGTAAACCAGTCTACCTCAGACGCCAGTGGTTGCGGCTTCGATTCCCGCATGGAACAATAAAAAAAAAATGTTCCATGTCTGGGTGTTTATCTATTTACTAGCCACCGCGCGCGGTTTTACCCGCGTAACTTTTGATCCCGTGGGAATTTCGGGATAAAATATAGCCTATAACCTTCCTCAAGAGCTGGGCTATCAAATGCAAAAAGATTTTTTTAAATTCCTCTTGTAGTTTCTGAGATAAGCGCGTTCAAACAAACAAACTCTTCAGCTTTATATATTAGTATAGATGTATTTATAATCTAGGTTCCCTCCTAGTTCGCTACATGGTATCCCATAACACAAGCTATGCTTACTTTGGAGCAATGTAGTTGGTGCTATTGTCTGGGGATTTTTTTTATGATGTTGGAAGATTAAACTAAAAGACTTTATTTTTCGAATTAATTAAGAGGATTCCGGTTTCAGAGCATCTGACCGCAGACAACTTCAGTGGCTCCAGATTACCAAGATTTACTCTTATGGTCGTATTACAGAACAGTACTCATGTATTGATACTAGTTTTGAAACTAGTATCAACGACTTTCTTTATTACAAAACGTTGCCTAATACTAGATTCAATGACCAGATATCACTTGAGTACTAAATGATTTGAACTGTGTTCACGCTTATTATAGAACTTTACTTATGCATATGCCAATGATTGAAACTAGTTTCACAACTGTATTCACTTGAGTGTGCTGTCTACCATACTTGAGCGTACTTCAAAATAAGTTTTTGATGTTGTAAACTGTGGCTTAGAGAAAAACTAGATAGGTACGCGATTCGTGCCTTCTTTAATAGTGATCTGTATTAACTACAATAGATCCTTTCAGTGATATTGACCATTACGATAATATTTTTATAACAACTTTGAACTTTTTAAAACAAGTTTGGACTTGCTTTTCGTAAATAAAAACTATATTGGAATTTATAATTTTAAGTGACTTTACTTAGTAGTTGGCAACATTACATTTAGCTTTTACGCTTCGTATTATTTTTGAGTGATAAATATAAATATATTTTCATAGTAAAAAGAGGCGACAGTTTTAATTAAACCTTACTGCTTCTATCGAAAAACAGATAAATAATTCAAAACATTGGCAATTTTGTCATATATCATATAGAATTTAACGCAATTTATAAGACATTATAATCTAAACGTTGCGTATAACTTAACAGACCATTAGTTTTTGTTATTAAATGTAATGGGAAACAAATTTTTTTCAAAGAAAACCCAGTATCAACTGAGTCAGATATTTGAAACTAGTTTCAGGTAATCTGGTTTTGATAATTGTTTTGTAATAAGACTAAAGCTCAAGTCAAGAATCAGCTGGTGAACAACGCTTACGTGAAACGAGTATTAAGTCTCGTTCTGTAATACGAGCATTAGTATCTTATAACTAATTTATGTTTATCTTGAATGGATGTTTTCTTCATTATCTAGGTAAATATTATTTTAGATATGCACACCAATTTTGCTTCCTGGAATTTCTCCAGCCAAAACCCGAAACCCGGCACTTGTTTATGAAAGCGAGCGTTGGCCCTTAGAAATAAGCTGCAAGTATCTACCTTTGCACATTTATATTAGTGTTTTCCTAACACTTTTAATAAATCTCTATTGGTAGGTAACCCATGAATTATTGAACAAACAAATAGCTTCTTTTTTATAATTTAGTTTTGGTTGTCAAAGAAACATTCCTCTAGATGATTTCTATGGGCTTGGTTGTTCTTGGCTTACCATCAGGTGTGATCAAGTGCTCGTTCACCGAATTTCTTAATATAGAAAAAACCGTTTGTTTGTTAAATTATGTTATATTGATGTACAATCTTATAATCTAATCTTAATCACTAGTATTGTTTAAAAACTATTTACAGGTTCTTATTTAAGCAATCTAATGTTAATCTAAAGCCCAAAAAAAAGTCTCGCTGGCTGTACATACATATGCTGACCCCATAAGGGATTCACGCCTGTATCCCTTATGGGGTCAGCAGAACGCCAGAGGATATAAAACCATCTGTTGTCACGTTTGACAAATTTGGAGACATTATAATGGTGGAGAGAGACTATTGCAGTGACAGGGGGTCAGCCTATCGCCCACAAATAATAATAATATTCGTTTATTTCAGGCAATATTAACAACAAGATGAACTAATTATATAAAACTAATATTTAGTAATAGGTGTACAGTGAGCACTGTTTCACACGTATTGTCGGCGACGTATGACGCACGGTGTCTGATTAGCGGCCACGGAATCTCTGGAAAACAACACCTTTTGGCCAAAGTTCTTCTTTCGAGTAGGTCATAAAATCATAAAAAACTTCTGTCCCTTAACTGACTTTTACAATATGCCCGGGAAGAGAAGTAGCTGGTACATTCTATGTTTTTCCTTTGCTCCCAGTCCAGCATGGAAGAAATACCCCCTGATTAGGATCTTAAGCAACGCGCCTGTTTCGCGAGTAGAGGCTAGACGAGTGTATCGCCCCACATCCGATCCGAATCCGCGAAAATACGGTCCAAAGTAGCCGTAGAACTATTTCAATAGATCCGGCTTTCGTCATCCGTCATTTAGTACAATACGAGCGTTTGCCCGCGACTTCGTACACGCATAAACTCAAAAGTCCTATATTTCCCGTTCCCGTGAGAATTTCGGGAATTCCTTTCATAAAACAACCAGTCACCTTTTGAAGAACCTTTATGCCAAGTATCGTATCCGTGCACTTGTGTTGTGTAACAAACGTATTTACTTTGAAGTCATGCAGATGTCTTTTGCTGCCTTATATTTATAAGTGAATTGGCGACGTTCTTAAAAAGTACAAGTAATCGGCGATCATGTATGAAAAGAGTAATGAACGTGAAGGAAGCGAAAGAGGTATGTCTGGATCAAAGCAATTGGTGTTCCCTTGTCTCTGCCTACCCCAAAGGGAGATAGGCGTGAGATTATGTATGTATTAGCAATTTTTCTTATGCATTAATGAAAACACAAATTGTTCCAAGCCTCATCTAAAAAAACATCTGGTTAAAACTAGTATATTTAAAAAAATACAGTTTCTTTATTAAATCTTTAAAGTTGGGTTCAGTTATTAAGTAAGTACCAAGTTGAAATTAAAACGTTTGATATCATGATTTCGTTTTCCACTCAATCGGGTTTTGTAAACTTTATTAATATAATTAATATTAATAATGTAACAATTGCGCCTTTCAAAAGTTGCCTCGAATGAATTACTCCAAATATTGGGTTGGGGAAAAAGTTTCTTCGCATTTTTTAAGAGAATTCGAAACATTCTTTAATATACTTTATTGACATGTAACTAAAGTATGTAAGTACCATTTTTTTCGATAACCTTTTGCCATCTTGTAGGTAGGGACATGATCCCATTGCTATAAAAATTTTGGGGTCTCTCATCAAAATACCGCGACAAGTGGATTTGGCAGTCCTCTCGTGATGTTAACCTAACACTGCCTAAAGAATTCTGAAGAGACCGAAACAGGTGGAAATCTGAAGGTGCAAGGTCAGGACTATCAGACTACAGCGGATGCATTAACACCTCCCAGCCAAACTCTCTTAATTTTTGCTGGGTGGCTATAGATGTGTGAGGTCTAGCGTTATCATTATGAAACACCACACCCCTTCTGTTGATCAATTCCGGCCGCTTTCTCTCAACTTCTTGTTTTAATCTCATGAGTTGTTCGCAGTAGAGTTCAGAATCGATAGTCCTGCCCGGTGGTAACGGCTCATAATGAATAATGGCCTTCCAATCCCACCACACACACAACATCACCTTATTGCGAGTTAACCCGGGTTTCGCTACAGTCTGTGAAGCCTGACCGGCCTTTGACCACGACCTTATTCGCACGTTCTTGTCGTACGTGATCCACTTTTAATCACCAGTTATCAGCTTCTTCAAATATGATTCGGTTTCGTTACGTCGTAATAAATAATCACAAATGAGAACACGGTTTATTGGGTTTCTTTCAGTGAGCTCGTGAGGTACCCAAATATCGAGCTTTTTTGTGTACCCAGCTTTTTTCAAATGCGCTAAAACTGTTTTGTGGTCAATTCCCAGTTCTTCGGCTACGTCGTAACTACTGATATGTCGATCTTGCTCCACTTTTTCAAAAATGGCATCCATTTTATCCGTAATAGGGAGACCAGAGCGAGGTGCATCTTTGACATCAAAATTTCCGGATTGAAAACGCTTAAACCAAATTTGTGCTACTCTCACAGACACTGCACTAGGTCCATAAACATCGCAAAATTTTTTGGCGGCTTGCGTTGCATTTTTACCTTTTTTGTAGTAAAATTTTAAAATGTATTGAATTTCTTCATTAGATTCAGTCATCTTGACAGTACGAAAAACAAATGAAAATCACACATTTTCCTAATTTGAATTTGGAATTATGTTCTTTAAAATTTTAACTTTCAATGATACCAAAACCAGCCAGATACAAATACCAAAGAGATTTTATTACAAGTTCATACATACTATAATGCGAAAAGACTTTTTCCCCAACCTATTAAATAAAACACTTTTTTACCGGATTTATCGCGTATATGTGGATGAAATTAGGCATAGTAAAAACGCAAAGGCTACTTTTTATCCCGTGGGGTCAGAAAATTGCGCGAAACTATAATAATATTTTATAAAAAGCCAGTGCCCTCCCAAACCATACTTTCAATCAACTACAGGGTAACTGGTGACAAATTTAAGATAAATAAAACACTTTTTAACCGGATTTATCGCGTATATTTACATTTTAAATTTTGACTCGACGTTTCGGTGTCTTTGCAGACCCCGTGGTCACGAGCGTGTAATCCGGCGTGTAAATATACGCGATAAATCCGGTTAAAAAGTGTTTTATTTAATAGTATGAATCGCGAAAACTTAAGACAAATTTAAGATACTGAAGAAGAGCACTCTGTACTCGATTTTGATCATAATTATGGAATAAAAGTAGGTAATTTATTTTTCACTGGAACTCCCTATATATACGTTACGTTACTATTTATTTTACTTACGCCTGAGTCAACCGCGGCACGTGACCTGGCTCGCGGATCACTGTCAACGGTAGCGTAACCATGCGTTGCGTAATCAATTCTTTAACTTTCGGTGAAGTTTTCTCAATAAATAATTATTAATTATATTTTTTCTCTTCATGTATGACCTCAAACTATCACGTCCTTGAATTTCAAAAGTGACCCACCAGTCACCCTGTATATCTACATTTACAAAACAATTATGCTTTCACATTCGAGCTCATCGTCAACTATATCTACATTTAGATTCAACCTCAATCAAATGCGGGCTCCGTCATAGATAAAAAATCCGCTTTGTAGCATGCCCGTCAGATACCATTGCCTAGCTTTGCGGTGTTCCGCATAGAAGGGTACGAACGATGGGTACGAACAAGCGGGTACTATTGATTTTGCCCGTGTTTACATAATCTGAGTACCTTTCTTGTTTGTAACTGTTCGATTAAAAAATAGAAGCAAAATATAGATTGGTGGTACAGTCAGCTACAAAATGTTGATTAACATTTTAATTTTCAAAGTAGCTTTTCACCATATTGTACCAAAATAACGACTTATATTAATTAGCTTCTACGTACAGTTGTTATAATAAAACATAGAAGTTAGTCAATATTAGTAGTTATTTAGGCACAATATGGCGAAAAGCAGCTTTGAAAATTTCAATCAACTTTTGTAGCTGACTGTACGTTTTACAAAGTAACTGTTAGTGTTTTACATGATCTTCTTTAATATTGAAGTTACATTATGCTGTGCACAATATTAAAAAAACAGAGTAAATTTACTGTGTTAATTACTTAAATAAATAATTATATAACATTTTAAAAAACTTAAAAAACGGCATGGACACCATGTTTTTTTTAATTTATTTTCAGTTCTCAATCGAGATTTTGAAAATGACGTTCACTTTTCTAAAGTTGTTCAAATGTTGATGACTTTTTTAGTTAAAAATATATATTTGTAACTACTTTAAAACGTTACAAATATTTACATTAAAATACTAATGGTCGTATTACAGAACAGTACTCATGTATTGATACTAGTTTTGAAACTAGTATCAACGACTTTCTTTATTACAAAACGTTGCCTAATACTAGATTCAATGACCAGATATCACTTGAGTACTAAATGATTTGAACTGTGTTCACGCTTATTATAGAACTTTACTTATGCATATGCCAATGATTGAAACTAGGTTCACAACTGTATTCACTTGAGTGTGCTGTCTACCATACTTGAGCGTACTTCAAAATAAGTTTTTGATGTTGTGAACTGTGGCTTAGAGAAAAACTAGATAGGTACGCGATTCGTGCCTTCTTTAATAGTGATCTGTATTAACTACAATAGATCCTTTCAGTGATATTGACCATTACGATAATATTTTTATAACAACTTTGAACTTTTAAAAAAAAGTTTGAACTTGCTTTTCGTAAATAAAAACTATATTGGAATTTATAATTTTAAGTGACTTTACTTAGTAGTTGGCAACATTACATTTAGCTTTTACGTTTCGTATTATTTTTGAGTGATAAATATAAATATATTTTCATAGTAAAAAGAAGCGACAGTTATAATTTAACGTGCTTCTATCGAAAAACAGATAAATAATTCAAAACATTGGCAATTTTGTCATATATCATATAGAATTTAACGTAATTTATAAGACATTATAATCTAAACGTGGCGTATAACGTAACAGACCATTAGTTTTTGTTATTAAATGTAATGGGAAACAAATTTTTTTCAAAGAAAACCCAGTATCAACTGAGTCAGATATTTGAAACTCGTTTCAGGTAATCTGGTTTTGATAATTGTTTTGTAATAAGACTAAAGCTCAAGTCAAGAATCAGCTGGTGAACAACGCTTACGTGAAACGAGTATTAAGTCTCGTTCTGTAATACGAGCATAAGTCACCTTAACCAACGAAAAAATTTACATTTAAACGCAAAACTTAAATTGTGGTATTGTTTTTTATGTTACACACTAACTATTCTCTTAACTTTCAAAATTTATTTATTTATTTATTATTAGTTATACGGACAGTGCTCAGTTACATAACTAACACAGTTAGTTTTACACAACAGAAAAAAAAAGAAAACCAGAATAAAGAATAAAAAACAAAATAAAAAATTTTAAAAACCCACGACGCGATGGTTAAAAAGTAATTGAAAAAGAATAAAATAATTTAAAATCCCCCGACTGAAATGATTTATGTGACGAGAGATAATTAACGTGAAAAGCTTTTTTAAAAGTTCACTTGATCTCACACAGAGTCGGTCATATTATGAACAACATACTATTCGTTTTCATAGCACTTCCCTACGCTTACCTATTCGGTTCTCGAAGATGTAGATGTCGCAATAACATAGGTATTCAACTCCCTATGAACTTTAAAAGAAGAGCAAGAAATTCCGTCTGGGGCTGCCATTGAATGAATTCGTTTTGTAGTTTTATATTGAAATTCAAAATATTGATGGCAGCCCTCGACGGATTTTCTTGCTCTTCTTATAAAGTTCATAGGGAGTTGAATACCTATGTTAGTACGACATCTACATCGCACCACTGGGCGCATTAAAATCGGACCAGTGGTTCTGGAGATAAATGGTAACATTGGTTTGCACAAACACCCTCTCACCCTAAACGCATATACCGTCTCCGTTCCGTCGTGGGTAAAAATTAGTACAAAGGTGTCACACGTAAAACATTTAAAGCGGGCACCTGCTTTCACAAAAATACAGACATTTAGACTGAATAGTCCCCAAATTATCTGCGAATACGTCGCAGTCAGGCTGTTGACACAAGAGTGCATTGAGACCTGCGTGCATCTGACAGATAGGCGAGTGATCATACGCGACAGTTTGACCAGTGGGGGATGCGAATAGGCGGCGCGGACGACAGGCACGGCGACGAACATAGTGGTCCGGTACGTGCAGTCGTAGTAATTGCTCCTGCAGCTCTTGGCATTGAACGGTGCCACGTATGACTTTCACCGCTGTTAAAATTAAGTCCTTGTGACGCCTCACCTCCAACGAACACATACCGAGCAGACCTAATAGAAATTTTGTTGGATATAGGAATGGGTAATATCCATACTTTTTTTTATAAAGATATCTTAAAAATGCTTTTTGTACTTTCTCTACCATTAACTTATATTTAGCTTCGTGTGGATTCCATACACATGAACTTGTCTCTAATTTACTTCTGATCAATGTCATATAAAGAAGTTTCATGACGTGAGGATTGTGGAAGTCATGCATATTTCTAAGTGCGAAACCCAAGCGACGAAAACATTCCTTTGTAATCATGGTAATGTGTTGGTTAAAGGTTAAGGCAGGGTCAAAAGTGACAATGTCGCAGAAGGAGGCGGCGGAGCGGTGCCGGGAGGATGACGCCTCCTCGGCACCGATCCGCCGTAGGCGGAGGGGTGGACGGAGAAGGAGATACGCTCACCTTCTCCCTCCCGATAGCCAGCCGTAGCGGGTGAGGGGACCTGTTGCGGCTATTAGGGCTATGTGTGGGGAAATGGTCTCGTGTGCTGGACCATTTCCCACGTGAGGGGCGCTCGGCTAAGGCTGAGCGCAATCTGCCGGGGCTCGCGGGTAATGCCAATGGCGGTACCGTGGGCTCCATCTATGGCAGATGAGGTACACCTTGAGGTTTTTAGTGGGTAGGTCTGGCCTTCTGCCGGATCATCCCCACATACCCCGTCGCTCCCCCTTGGGCGGTCGGGGACGTGATAGCACGTTTTCCTCAAGTAAAAAAAAAAAAAAAAAAAAAAAAAAGGGTTAAAAGTGACACCAAGGTCTCTCGTCGTCTGAGTACGTGAAATATCGATGCCACATAATTTATACTTCAAATGGACCGGTAAGTGCTTCATAGTAAACGACATTACAAAACACTTCGAGAGGTTTAGTTCGAGAGGTTTAGTTTAAAATATTTTTCGTTCTATACAACCTATACAGGGTTGATTTCTATTCAAACGCCAAATTTAAATGTTAGTTTCTATGATACGATATTAACGTACCTGCATATTTATTTTAGCGTCGCTCAGTACAAAAAAGAAGAAATATGGAACCACAAACTTTTTTGAAAATAGTCGCAGTTGATGAACGTAGGTACTACGACGAGGCATTTCATTGATAATACTACGACGTAGTACAACAAGATGTTTTGTAGTAGCGCGTAGTCTCATTTATTCTAATGGAAATTTAGAGTAACCATGCCTTGGTTAATATGTTAGCGGATATATTAATTTCTTTGTAAAAAAAAATACTTCTTTTTAGCAAAAATTGTTTTCATAATATATACTTATTGTGTAAAAAAAAATTGGCCGGTGACTACAAATCAATCCTGTATAAGTAATAAATCCTCATTTTAAAATACATAGTAACAGTAGTTTACCATAACGTTTAAAAAAACTTTAAAACATTACAAAGTAACGCCGATGAAGCGTGAAACTGTGTTTCATTAAACCCTTTGACCGCCGGAATGCAATAAGTTTCCAATGATGAAGAAATTATTGAGTCCGTAATAAAGACTCAGAAACTGTGTCCAGAGGGCTTTTTGTTTTTTTTCCATCAATTGGAAAACTTAAAAGGGAAATTTCCGCTTTTTACTCGAGGTCCATTCAACCATAAATTCGTTGAAATGGAAGTTTCTATACAGTAAACTTTTCATTGAAATGTAATGAGTTTTTTCTGTAATAGTCATATTTAATTACTACCCGAAAATTTTGCATTTCTTTGAATTTGATATCATTTTCATAGTATTGGTATTAAAATGTATTAGATTATAATTTTAGTATTCGTTTGTCAAGCAACTTTTTATTAAATTAATTATAAAAAAGTAGCGGATTAATTGAACTAGCTTTTCCCGCGGTTTCACCCTATGTATATCTTTAATTATCAGTACCTATAACTTTAATTTAATATGATAAGGCCATCTGTTGTGCTTAGCTGAACTGCTTCACTGAGATATTTTTTGTTGTTAAGTATATATTTTTGGTAAAAGAGCTTATTAGAAAGAAAGAAAGAACTTCAAAATAATGCACATAATAACTACTCATAACGAAAACATCCGGGTCAAGTACTGTCAGAAGAATTTGTTCACGGATAAGTTTTAATCATGGATAAGTTTTCAAATGTCATAGAGTAGACAAATTATATTTTTAATTTTCAAATGTTTTCTTTATTTCTTTAGAGAGACAAGGGGCTAAAGATGATTTATTTTTTCTCCACAAGTATGTACATTAATTAAATAAAAAACAAGCCTGTTATTAAATTTTGAATGCAATTATTTCGAATGCCACGTAAAGTTACTGTTCATTAAAATGGAGTGATTCCAAAGGGAAATTAATTAAGGTGAAAGTATTATTACGCTACCTGATTTTTAAATCATGTTGGAATAAAAAGATAATTTAATATTTCTGGCACTCACACAACATTATCTATTATAATTATCTTAAAGAACGTGTTACGGATACAAGATAACTGACAGACTTAAGAAATAGGTACATAAACATATACAGGGTGGAATTTTATAATACATACATACATAACCTCACGCGTCAACCTTCAACCTCTCCCCTTGGGGTAGGCAGAGATTTTATCATATTGAATAAATACACATGTTTTTATTGGAATAACATATTTTAAGCCGTCCACTACGGCAGTGGTTGAAAAGGCGAGATTGGTTTTATTAAACCTTCGTATATTGGATTTACCAAAAAGTCGAACAAATCGCTTCGACAATTTCTTTTTGGTACAGGTTATCAAGGAACTGCTTGCGTCTGAACAGTCCTGAAACTTAAGTGTCGATTGAATAGGTTCCTCATAGATGAACATGTAGAGATATTCGCACTAACGCAAACATGGTAGGTGCCTAACAATATCTCGTATACCTAAAAGTCAAACTAAGAAACACAGCATTATCACCCCAATATTCGTAATTTTTTACTGTAAAAAACAATTATCGAGTCACCTTATAAAATATTGATCTAAATTTGAAAGATATACCTACCTTCATTGATTTGTTTCAAAATCGTTTTATCTTTTGTAAAACAAAACTCTTTTCGAGCAAAGTTTTTGGTTAAGCTAATGTTTGAACGAAACATGATTTTGGCGCGGCGGAAATTACTTTTCAGACCTGAGAGTTTTGTACTGATTCACATAATAAAAAATTGATTTTGAAACTAAGGCTTCTTTGTACATTTTACAAAGTGGAACCTTATTCTGTTATAAAAGCCTACAACTAAACAAATAATTAATATCACGTCTTTACCTACCAAACTTTCGTTTCGTCGAACTGGTCACGATCGACATAAGATTCTAAATTCATATAATTTCTATTGTTAAGCCATATTGTTCCTTTTTCAAATCGGTAATTTATTAGTTTTTTAATTTTCAGTATTATATTCTTTCATTTATTTTATACTAGCCAACTTAATCAATTCAATACATTTGACAAAAATAAAAAATAAAAATTTTAGCAAGTTATTTGTCCACAAAAACAAAATCTG
Organism: Stenoptilia bipunctidactyla; assembly: GCA_944452665.1. Lineage (NCBI taxonomy): Eukaryota > Metazoa > Arthropoda > Insecta > Lepidoptera > Pterophoridae > Stenoptilia > Stenoptilia bipunctidactyla. The sequence continues at coordinate 12,133,940 of OX101737.1, read as the reverse complement.
CAATGGTTACCCTACATTACACTTATAAAAAAGTATCAAATCAACTGTTCCAAACCCATTTCAAAAATAACTGAAATTTTATTCAATTACCGAGGTCTTTATCAAACAGTTTGCGGTTTGAAAGTGGTTCGAGAACCTTAAACCATGCAATTGGAAGTTAATTGGAAATGTCTCCTAGTATAGCCTGGAGGTGAAATGATATTCCAGTCAAGTTGAAGCGCCTTGAGCGACTGGCGTTTCAAGTGGCTCATAAAAATGACTGGCTTTAAACCTATGATGCTTAGCAAGTTTAATTTTATTACAAGTAATATTTTTTTACAATGTTGGCAACAGTACTTACTTTTGCAGAGTTAGAAGGAGGCGCAATATCTTTGAAGCTACTGCTTGCATGGTTAATTTGTTTTTTTTTTAATAGCTTTATGATACAATATATTCTCTCATCTTTTTGTACGGCATTAATATTCTGACTCCGTATTCTGAACGTCCTTAGCTGTAAATTGTTATTATAATATTTAAAAATATGCTTATTATGATTGATCGACATTCAAAAGTGGTAGTAGATTCATTTTAATTTATAAATAACGTGACTTATTTCAAGTTTTAAACTTTAATTGGAGCACAATTAATATAGTGACAACCAGTCATTACTACTACACAACAGACTATTATCAATATCACGCCATGGAAAAAAATTATACAGAGTAACTGATGGGTCACTTTTGAAATTAAAGGACGTGATAGTTTGGTGGTGCTGTGCATGTGGCGAAAACACTACTGTGTGCGTGTTGATTAGGGATGTGCGTCGGGATAAGTGTAGTAAGGTATCTTTATTTATTAATAGGGAATTCTGCTAAAACAATATGTACCTACTTTTATTACATAATAATGATCAGAATAGAGTACAGAAGGCTTTCCTTCAATATCAAAAAATTGCCACCAGTCACCCTGTATAAGCCTACAAAATAAAGAATATTTTGATTTTGACATTGACATTGTCGGAGTCTGTAAAGAATATAAAACGTCAAATTTAAACGTCATAAAATCCGCTTAAAAAATCTTATATTTATATCAAAAATTTTAATATCAGATGCCTTCCGTAACGGCTTTGTATAGCAGATTTCATTGCCAAGTACACGAAAAGTGTTTGTAAATTCTGCAGAATGTTTAATATTCGCAGCACAATCATTGCGGCTATAAGCAACAAAGAAATTCCAGAAATTTCCTTGAATTTACAATGACCCCATTTTTCCCACGTACCCGTGATTTAATAATAAACTTGATAGTCCTATTTAAACTCGAGTATATCTGAAAGGTCTCAAAGGAATCCGATTATAAAGTTTAGGTCTCTGAGGCTACTACAATTGCAACATGAATGTTAATTCAAAGTATTTTCAAATCACCTATTACACCTACCAATTGTTTTAATAAAGTTTAAATATAGGGTTTTTAATTGAGATTCTTATAATATGGACTCTTAATTCATATAAAAATAAATTTGATAATATATCATTACAGGAGTACTATCAATCAAAATAACAAGACTTATTTTGGTACAGAAGGCAGCACAAATCTGTCAATTTTTTTTAACTTGAATCTGAATTCTATGCTCTCGACATTAAGTTGAAATTGGTTGGGGAAATTTGACAGGTAATGTAACGCTTGGTCTGCTGGCTTCTGTACCTAAGCCTCTATGAATATGAAATAATTGTGCAAATAACGCGGTTCGTGTCGAGTCATTATATCATAATCATAACACTGATTAATCACATAATTCAACCACTAAATAACATTAATTGATCTTAAAGATCGCAAAAGGAGAATTATTTTATTTAATATTTTTCAGATTAAAACCTCATATTAGAGTTAAAGCTGGATACGTTCACTGGTTGTTTTTTTTAGTCAAATGACTAATAAAATTTATAAACAAACTTATATAACCGTTAACCTATTATTAATAATTATCAAAAGTATTATTTTTTAGTAAGGAACAAAACCTTTATGTTATGGAATACCTTTACGGATGTATTCTAGGACCCCTTTAGGATACATAGGATAGTATAGGATTAGAGAAAAATATAAATAAAGAAAAATTCGAAATGTAATGCTTATGGGTTCTAGAATATCTCCGTGAAGTTATTATATAGGGTTGGCGGAACACCCTGTTTAAAAGCTTGTATTCAAAACTTTAAAACCTTTATTGTTAATGTGACAAAAATATTATTATTTTTTTTATATTGAGTGCTTCAATTACCTCTTAACCGTCCTACTACCGTAGTGTTCCCACAAAGGTTCATAATGTAAAGGATCATATATTTACTCTACGACCTGATCCTCAATTAAATGCAGGGGATTAAGAAGAATTCGATAACCAAAAATTTTAAAAATACTCAATTTTTTTCCATTCCCAAAAATCTGGAAGGTGTCTGAACATTTCATACTTCGTAAACTTCATTTATGTCAATTTTAAAATAAAATATTTGGCTTCATTACTTCAAATGATATTAAACTCTCTACCGGAGAGTATAATTAAACCTTTCATACTTTAACTAAGTGTCATTCAGGGTAGGAAAAAAAAGCGCCCTCAAAGAGCAATACACAGCACAGAGCTTTGGTCTTTTCAAACTAGGCACCTCTTTTGTCGTTGCGTCAGCTCTTAAATCCGCTTGCCAGAAATACTCTGTGCACTCATTTTTCCCAGTTGCCTGATTCAATATATCTGTTGCTGTAGAAAAGATCTGTAAAGCCAGGATGTACAATATAATTGTCTTTGCCTTATCTGTGCAGCACCATTTGACAGAGGGAAACTGTTTGAAAACAGAACGTTAATAAATAGGATTTTACTTTACTTATGTAACTGTCTTCTTTTCAAATGCTTTGACGCTTAGTTTTGTCAATTAAGAGCATTACTAACATTAAACTTCTTTTTTTTTAATAGGCAATTTGTATCCTTGTGCAGATTGCAGATTGCCATATTGTGACTACATAGGGTCCTCTTATAATAGCCTGTTATATTTTTAAATGGGTTAAGAATGATATGTAGGTTTATATGACGTAGAAATTTGTTTTCACGGTCCATACAGTCTCTGACCTATCAAACTACTTTTTGTTAGGTATGTGAATGTATAAAGATGATATTGTCATTGAAATGCTGCCTGTTTATATCTAAACTATTGGTGCAGACTTGATTTAGTAACTTGAGACGGTGAAATATTAAAATCCTTGCTGCGGTTTCTAATATAAGTAAATGATTTGGAATTAACCGAAAATTAGCTATTATTTGCACGAAGTGTTGTTTTAATACATTTCATGAGTTGTCACAAATTTGAAAGGTCAGCTATGAACATTTCTCTTTCAAAATTCTTTTAAGTGCATAAAATTTTTGTTTAATCTGTAATTAACGACTCCATAGCAAAAAATTAAAACGTTTCCATCTGTTTATATTAAAAATAAGTAATTAATTTAATTACCAAATAATACCATTGTGATATCATTTTTATTTGTTTCGGGTTGCCTGGAAGAAATCGCTTAAAGCGATGAGGCCGCCTAAATTGTCGCTAATTTTTAATATTTTATACATTATTATTTTATAAATTGGTAATAAATTGTATTTATTGTTATTATTTGGCATACTTACACGCCTCTCGGCGGGAAAGACCCGACAATCGGACCAGTCGGTCGGGTATCAGGGCAAGAGAGAAAGAAACCGTCGAACGATTCGGGCAGTATCATACGTGCTGGATGCGAACCACCGCCGAATCCCAGCCTTTCAAGGTGTCTGACCAGTGTGGCTGGGGTCATCTCGTGTGCAAGGTCCAAGTACTTGCGTTTCTCTTCGGTCTCGGCCTTCACGAGGTTCTCGTCGCGCGGGATAGTTATATCCACTAGTTCAATAGTCCACCTACCTGTTTCGTGCGACCAGATATTCTGATGCACTCATTTATTTTTGACTTTGGTTTATGAATACCTACAACCAGTAGGAATACGTTTGGAAAACTTAAGTTTGTAATATTACTATTATAAGTACCTATAGCAATTACGTGCTTCACATCTTAGCACAGTGATCATATTCAATTCTAAAGTGTTTGTACTGAATCAACTCTAGAGTGTTTGTACTGAAAGAAGTGAGGTAGTACACAACCCGGACATGCCGAAGGCACTATTTTTATGGTGTTTATGTTTATGGTACTTCGCCAGCAGTTACCGCGGCACAATCGCTACGCTCGCTACCTCGCTACGCTCGTCGTCGCATTTATACCACCCTGCGTATTATGTCTTATGCGAAACTGTGAAGCTGAATTACTTAATAATGAAAAGGATATGCGACTGAAAGTGCTGTCGGCAAGGAAGCATCATACCCACCGCCCCAAGAGTTGTAGCACCCGGACAGCGCGACTTTAAGTCAGCAATCGCAGACTAAACAGCAATAAGAATTTAACAGTTATAGCGCTCAGACATGACTACTGAATACGGGACGATACGACTACGACTGCAAATTTAAGCTAGCACGCGCAGACTCAACAGTCAACCCACCGCAACTTTTTTTTTTTTTTGTTTTTCCGCCACAGAAAATTTTGGCACCCCCTAAAACAAGCTTTAACCAGTAAAGCAAGCTTTAGCGGGAGGAGGATGAATCCTATTACGGACGAATGGGCATTCTATAAGCTGTTAACCCCAGTGGCTAACGGCAAATAGAATGCCCAGACAGTGTGGAGACTCACTCAGTGAAGCCGAGCATACCCACTAAACATCCCCCTTTACTGACTCACCTTGATTGAGGCCATTAGTCTTCATCGGAGCGACAGCCAATTGGAGAGAGAGGCTGCGCAGTGAGCGGCATCCGGACGGCTGCCACCAAAAGGAACTGAAAGCGAGAAATTCAGAAGCTAAGACTAGCAGAAATGACAAAGCTCAAACTAAGAGATTATCTAGAGTGATCAGACTCACTCTGAGATAGGAATGCTGGAAAGAAGGACTACGTTTAGAAACGTTGAGCTTGCTGGAGTTTCCTAATAAGGGGAGCGAACTTGTTTAGGACCGGAAGAGCACCGTTGAAACCCTCTGGGCTGGCGTCGAGAGCGGCGCCGAAAGCCAGGATCTCGTCGATGGGAGCGAGCTGGATCCAGAACGCCATGCGGTCTTGAGAAACATTTGCATTCTGGCACTGGGAAGCTGATTTGGCGGCCGGTTGCGATTGAGTCGCGACCCGGCTGCGCTGACCTGGAACGATAGAAGTAAAGGCTTTGGGGGCCTTTGAACTGACTGGAGGAGCGTCCGAGCTAGGCTGCGGTCGCTCTCTCCAGTTCTCTGTGGGCTTCACGGTAGCCCTGGCAGCACGCGGTGCCTTGGGGCAGCCGCGAAAGTTTGCTGTGTGGCCTGACTGGCCGCACAAGACGCAGGACGGAGCGGTGGGCGATTCGGGAGTGCGAGAGCACTCCTTAGTCCCATGCGGATCTAGGCACTTGACGCACCTAGGGGAAGCAAAACAATTTGCCGCCGCATGACCATACAGTTGGCAGCGGTGGCACTGACCTGGGAAACCACGCTTGTGTGGAACTTCGACGCGGATGTTGGACAGACCGCACACGGTGGGCTTGCCTCTGAAAATGGACTGCCCTTGCGGGTTCTTCGCTAGGATCACTAGCGCAAGTGGGAACTGCTTGCCTCGGCGGCTGTGCATTTTGTGCACAGATTCGACGGGGAAGCCTTGAGAAGACAAGTCCTCTTGGATTTGCTCGTTCGAGAGCTCGAACGGCACGTTCCTGAGGATGGCACGAATCTTACGCTCCTCAGGGAGAGCGTAAGTGTGGTACTCGAGCTTTTGATCAGCAAGAAGCCGAGTAAGATTCCTGAAATCGGAAATGGAACTGACAACGACCTTAATAGAGTCACCCACGTTGGATGCCTTACTATACTGGATCTTGGGATTGTGCCTACCGCAGAGTGCTGAGACCTTGGTCCAGCGGCTCTTGTCCCGTAGAAAAACGGGGGGCGGAGACTTGACTTTCGGCGGAGCCGAATCTGATTGTGATTGCGACGCAGGCTGTGTTGCTGGGATCGCTGAAACGGATAAGGGCGCGAGTGTAGGCACAGAGGCCGGCATCGCTGGGGACAACGGCGTTGCTACATCACTCGAGGCCTGGCTATCTGGAAGGGAAGGAAGCGAAGTAGAAGTAGCTGACTGCTTCTTCTTTTTCGACTTAGACTTGGATTTTTTCCCGACGAGAGTGAACTCCGAATCTACCGAATCTTTCACGTTAGAATCAGACCCACTATCAGGCGGTGTTGTTTTCCGCTTAGACGCAGAGGACTGGCTAGCTGGCTCGCATACCGACATAGGTTCGGGAACTGGAGACGTTGGGGACATGGACAAGAAACCCGGGGGGACTAGCAACGAAGAGGCGCTACTAGACGCAGCGGGCTGGGAAGCTGGAAGAGAGGGAAATGACAGGAGGGCTTGGGCGGCCCTCGCGGCGGCCTGAGCATTCGGGATCGGAGCGGTTGACGGAGGTACCTGAAAATTCAAGACAGCCGGAACGGCTGGAGCTTGAGAAAGACGAGTGCGTAATACCTCTAGTTCTTTAAGACTAGCATCTAATTTCTGAGACTTTTCCGCTATAACCTGACGTTTAGCTTCCAGTTTTTGATGTTGGACATCATTTTCCTGGTCTAACTCAACTAATTCCTTTTCTTTAGCAGCAATTGTTTGATCTTTATCAACCAATTTTTGCTCAAGAGACTTGATACGAGACCTAAAATGACGGACGGTCATAATTTTTTCAGTTTCGAACACGGCCTTGATCTCGGCGATTTCGGCCTTGAGCTGGGCGATTTGATCTTCAGCATCCATCGTACTACCTGAAAATCCCTATCTTAAACGAACCTACGTGCCGGTGAACGGCGGAATGGCTGCACAAACTGCGCTGTAAGAGAAACGACCTAGTACGGACCTATTGCCGGTGAACGGCGGACGATCAGGCTTCGTTGGCACGGTTACGTATCCACCTGACCAGCGATGCTTCGGCCGGCAGCAGTCGGGTCCGCCCTGAAAAGGGCGGATGAATTAGCCCCGACACCACACAGCCTCCACAAGAGAAAACTTTCCGAAAGAGCTTAACTTGGCACCTGACCCGCACGAGTGCGGGGGAGGGAACAAGGGTAGCGCAATACGAACACTCGGGAGCGGCCGCAGACACGAGCGTTCGGGAGCGAACGCAAACGGGAAGTGTGCGCCGCGCAACGCACTAAACCTACTATTAATATACATTTGTAATAAAATCTTTAGGCTCATTTTAATATGCCCATTTATCTGTATAATTCATTCAAGTACCACCATTACTTGATTGGTGTTCTGAAATCCTTTTTTTATAAAAATACGAACTTGACAAAGTCTCTCTACTTGATGCTAATATGAAGGATATTAGTTTCGTATGATCTTTGTAACGGATGTCTGTAAATTGAGTCTTTTACAAATATAGTCACATATATAGAACGTCTTTTACAAGACGTTCAGCACTAAACCACAACTATTTGTATCGTTTAGTGCTGAACCTCAAATTGCTTGACTCTTTCCTCAGAGGAATCTCTCAGTATCTCTGGCAACGCATTCTGCTAAGAAACCCCGATATTCCCTTCTTTATAATAAAAAAAAAAACTTATTTATCAATTGAGCATTCTCTTATATCGGTCACGAGAGATTACAAATAAGCCGTAGTTAATAAGCTAAAAACGTCTTGTTAATAATATTTTTTATTAAACAACATTTATTCCAATTCCAACTAGAACATCAAAGCAAAAGTCACAGATTTTTGTAAAAGGAAATTTCTACTTATAATTTTAATACCAAACACTAAGCATGAGCAGACATCAAAAGGCTTTCTTAAATAAAGCTTTACTGTTACTGCTAATTAGGTACGATATTTTAATGAGACTGCGTAACAAAGATAGGGCGTAACAATCGGTGTCATCAAATTTCATAGTGGCATAAAAATAATTCAGTTATGAAAACGGGAGTTATTGCGAACGCTCATCGTCTGAGGGAAAATTATATAATAACCCCCAAAAGACTCGTTCTTTATTTCATCCCTGAAGTAATATTATTCAATTAGCAGCGAGGGAGTTTTTTAAGATTTGAACCCTTTTTGTTCATTAAAATGTTGCCCGTTACAAATTCCGACTTTCTTTCAAGTCGAATCGTTAAAATGAACTGGTTGAATTTTATATTGATTGACAGATGAATGTTGACTTCCATCATTAATTTTAATTTGTAAATGGAACTCGTGATTTGATAGAACTTCTATTAGATATTGATATCAAAATTTTAATGTTTTTTAACTGTTTGAAAAATTATTCAGGTTGATTGCGATCAAAAACTATGATGAGGCCTGTGGGTATTGTTGCATTAAATACAAAGTGGTGCTATTCGTTCATTATTTAACATGGCCTGTCATATAAGCTTTCAACCGACTTCCAAAGAAGTAGGAGGTTCTCAATTCGTCTGTATATTTTTTTGTGTCTTTGTACGATATTTCTAACAATTATGAATCGATTTTAGAAATTCTTATTTCATATGATAGTAAATACTTCATAGTAGGTCCCATATAAATTTCATCGAAATCTGTTGAGAACTTCATTGAAAATTTCAAATTTTTGAAAAATTATATATATGGTTTATATGGTTAGTATGGTTTCGGGGAATGTTTACGTTGATGACATTATAACTCAGCCAAAGTTATGACGTGAATTCGTTTTTTTTTAATGCTCTGCATTCGTTGATTATTGACAATATTTATGACAATGTAATTTAAGAGAGTCAAATTTTTTTTCTCCTGCTCTCCACACCTTTCAACCCATAATTCAACCACTGCGGATAAGGTATCCTAGAATAAACTATATCCCGTTTAGTTTGTTTTCCTAAATGGCCAAGGTAGGACATGCTGAACTTAGAAGACGAACAATTGACCAAATGTTCATGGAGCCTGTCATATAAATTAATAATAATGTTTGTCAGGAAAACGTTTTCTATGTGAATAAAATAAATTCGAAGAGCATTCATCTCAGAAACTACCCCTTTTTTTTTTTTTTTTCCGCCACAGAAAGCTTTACTACCGACTTGACGCCCCTAAGGGAGCCACAGAAGGAGAGGAGGTGAATGCTTGATGCACGAAGAGGGGACCTTTGGGGGACTACCCCGCCAGCCAATCCCTAACAGTGCGGGACTCACCGAACCCAGCGTTACCCGCTAAACACCCCCTTTGCTGAGTTGTCCCGAGTTGGGTTAATCTCATCATCTGAACGACAGCCAATTGGAGTCAGAGGCTGCGTACCGGGCTTCCCAAGAGACAACCCGTCACGAAAGCTTATCGCAGGACCGAATCTGTAACAATAAAAAATTGGAAACGACGTCGTAAGAGTTGTAAACACATGTTGTGTGAATTAATTATTAAGGACAACCTAGAACCGGTTGGCTTGTTGAAGCTTCCTCACGAGGGAGGCGTGCTTGGATAGGATGGGGAGAGCATCGGCGAGAGAGTCCTGGCCGGCGTTGAGTGCAACGCCGAGCTCAAGAATCTCGTCGATAGGAGCGACGGTGACCCAGAACGCCAAGCGATCAACACTGACCTTCGCGTTCTGTACCGCGGGTTGGGCGGGCGGCCGCGACGGAGTGAGGGGCCTGAGGGGCCTTAGCTTGAGGGGAGCCCTTAGGGGGCTGGGGGCGGTGTCTCCAATTAAGGGGATCGGCCGCCGCTTTGGAACGGACCGAGCGCGGCGCCTTAGGGCACCCGCGATAGTTCGCCGTGTGGCCGGACTGGCCGCACAGGACGCAAGACGGATCTGTCGGGGACTCAAGGGTGCGGGAGCACTCCTTGGTGGAATGATCCTCTAGGCACTTAACGCACCTAGGTTTGGCGAAGCAGTTATGTGCCGCATGACCATAGAGTTGGCAGCGGTGACATTGACCGAAGTGACCTCTGTTGTGAGGTTTTTCAACACGGATTTGCGAGAGGCCGCATACAGTGCGGGCCCCATTGCGAATTAGGGAGTTCCCAGCTGTGTTATTCGTGAGAATAACAAGCGCAAGGGGAAACTGTTTGCCCCGTTTGCTGTGCAACTTGTGCACGGACTCAACGGGGAAGCCTTGAGATTTAAGATCCTCGGCGATAAGATCGTTCGATAGCTCGAACGGCACGCCCCTAAGGATAACGCGGGCTTTACGCTCTTCCGGGAGAGCGTAAGTATGATAGGCGAATTGCCTTTGAGTGAGTAGGGAAGTCAGATTCCTGAAATCGATCAGAGTACATGGCTCGATCTTAATGAAGGCACCGGTGTTGGTTGCCTTCTTGTAATTGATCTTGGGGGCAGTCAGACCCCCCGAACAGAGGGTCGAGACCTGTCCCCAAAGATGTTTATCCCGAAGGAAGACAGGGGGAGGGGGCATAGAGCTCGGGGGAGGACCCTCGGGTTTGGAACGCGGGGCAACCTTGGGGCGCATTGCCGCCTTAGGGGCTTCGGCCGCCTTAGGGGCTACTGCCGCCTTAGGGGCATCAGCCGCCTTAGGGGCCGCTACCGCCTCGGGAGCCGCCGCTGGAGAGGGCGTGGGAGGAGCGGAAGAAGCGGTATTCTTCTTTTTCCTATTGGAGGACTTTTTACCTCGGACTGGGGTGAAAGGAGTATCATCCGTAACAGTGTCATCCGAGTGGGACGCACTGACGGGCGAAGCCTTGCGTTTAGACGCAGCGGATTGGGCGGAGGACTCGGCAGACTCGGAAACGGAAGATTCCGATTTGGAGATGCCGTCCATGTACTCAGAGGGGCCAGGAGACACCGTAGAGCGTTGGGACTGGGCATCGTAACCCGGGGGGACCTGAGGGGTCTGGGCTCGGGCAGCCGCGAAGGCAGCCGACACTTTAGCCCTGGTGATATCCACGTAGGCGGCATCCAGCGAGCTTTGAAGCTGCTGTATTTGGGAAAGGAGGCGTGCTTCTTGCACGTGAAATGAGGCGAGGAGACGGGCCTCAGAGGCCTGAACAGTTTCGGCCACGCGGGCCTCAACTGCTGCATCAAACCTAGCTTGCTGAGAGGGCTCCATGATGGAGTACCCCCTGAAAAGGGTTGAACGTGCCGATGAACGGCGAGCGAACTAACCTAGCGAAAAACCGATGCCGATGAACGGCGCGGAAACTGAAAAGAAGGGGTGCGTGCTCCTAACTCGAGCAGGCACCTAACCGTCCCCCGGGGAAAGGCCCAGTGCAATGGGTTCGGGTCTGCCGGATTTGTTAGCCCTGGAGAGCTAATAGCGTTCCGGGGCCACGCTAACGAGCTTCGTTGTCACCGTAAGGTATCAACTCGTTCAAACGCGGAACTTGGAAGTTTGTTTAAAGTTCGTCCTTTTCAGCACGAAAATCACTCAAACTTCCAAGTAGTAGGATAGCGAAGTTCGCGAATGCGTCGTTAGCACGCAAGTGGCGCCACTGTCGCAAAACGGCACTAATACGCGGCAATACCGACCGGAGAGCCTCGGAGTCGATAAGCGGTAAAACGGAACGATAACGATAAGGGTCCTGCCGAGTCGACAAGTCCCTTATCGAACGAAACGGAGAGCACTGAGAGCACGATAAACACGACCACTGCGCGCGAACGATGAAACGGAACTGAAACTACCCCTATAATTTGTTTTCTTTTATTTGATAACCGAACCTCTGAGTTAGGTGAAATGAATTTTATCAAAACATTCCTAAGTAAATATTTTATAAATCCAAATTTTATCACTTAAAAGGCGAAATATTCATTTTAAAACGATTTGTTTTATGATTTCAAACTTGTATTTATTCGAACAGAATGAAACCGCGGTTTTGCACAGACAATCAAGCTTTAAGATACCTACCTACTTCAATCATTACTCATAAAGTAAACCAATTTTCAAAAACAGATTTAGAAATTCGAACGTTTAAGCATCGTTATAAATTGATAACAGTACACACACAAGACTTTCCTTGTGCAAACAAAAAGTTTTAACCAAATAGGAGAGCGTGGAACGTAACCGGTTTTAACCAGTTTTTCGGTTTTACTGTTCCATTCAATAGCTGTCCTTTCTTACACAGGGTGCCCTATTTCGATCAGAATTTTCTACGAGATAAGATTCGTCAAAGACCTTTTTTCTGTGAAAAGATTTAAGTATATTTATGGGAAATCCATTTCATTACTAATAGGATTTCTTAGTTGAAATGTCAGTGTCCATTAAGTTTTCATAGGCAAGTCTAATGGACTTATTATATTGATACTGAGTAGAATTTTATGATTTGATATTTAATTTTTAGTCGCAATATAGTTTTGTAGATAAAGAAATATTTTTTACGATGACACGAAAATATATCTCTGATTAAGTTTATTTATTATTTTGTGTTCTGTTTACTCGATAACGGGCTATAAAAGGTGTTCCTGTTGATTACCCATAACTCTAGGGTATTAATGGGACCATGTAATAGAATCACCTAGTTATATGCAAGCTATTTAATACTACGATTTAATGTATTTACGGGATTCTTACCACGATTTTACGTGCGTGGAACCCAGTGGTTAGGACTTTTGCTAAACCAAAAAACAGCGATAGTGGTGTGTCCGGTCAAAACCCCAGTGATACTGTGAGCGTGTTTTGCAAAAGTGACATTCATGTGAGTTCCAGTAGTAGCAGATCAAAACGAATAAGAAAGGGGGTAGATCGATATATCTGCCTCTAACTGTCATCGCTACCTACCTACATCTGCCAGTCCGCGATCATGGTGCTTGTAACAGCATCGAAATATCGGACGTGTGAAAATAAAATCGAAAATCGTGGTAAGAATCCCGTAAATACATTAAATCGTAGTGAAAATAACCGCGATAGTTTAAAACAATTATTATTTAATACTATGTTACTAGAAATATAATTATATACAGTCGCAATCTAATGATATATTTATCTGGCTAAACATATCTAGCTAAATGGTAATAAATCTGTCATAGAATCAAAGAAAACAATATATAGACGACTGTAATATAATTACGATGAAAGACATTAAGCTAGCTACGAGAAAGGCTCCCGGCCCGGAAGACGGAGTCGGTACGGTTAGGTACAACGACGAGCGCAGCGAGGAGGAGCATGTTACAGACCGTTCACACATTGTCCGTTTTACTGGATACGTTTTACCTGATGTGTTTTTTTTTCATCGCTGGCGCATGGAGTCGTATAAGTGACTTCACATATGGCACAGTATTCAGTATACGTATTTACCATACAAAAAAGTTATCCAGCAAAACGTATCTAGTAAAACGGATCATGTGTGAACGAGCTGTTAGGTTGCATAATAGTTATTTACGTGCGCGCGGCGAGTAAGCGAAGCGAGCGGTGCCGCGGTTGCGGCCGGCGTAGCGCCATGAACCTGGTTAGCTATAAAGTCAACCCTGGAAAATCCCGAAATGTCAAAAGTCAAACGTTCAGTCATCTCATATTAGTGCAATAAATAATTTAAACATTGATATCCCAGACTTTGGTCACCTGAACTTTAGATCAAATGACCATCGTTATTTTAAACTTTTTTTGATTTGTACGTTGTTCTTTTAAAATTTGGTCGAGAAAGTTGATGTTCTAATATGTTACCTCCGCCGCAACCCGCAATACACTCCTAAAATTATTTCACTAAACTTAATCCGGTAATATGATTATATCACTAAACTTGCTGAAACTAAACCATATGATAATTATGTTACCAGGATGATAGTAATAAATCGCTTTCCTATAACCATGTTACGGCATATAAGTATATCCCTAGGGATATAGCTATATTACGGCTTTATCTATCATACTGCGATATATACAAAGCTATATACTCAACAACCAAAATCGTTGGCCAGCTGTTCATGCAAATTGAATATCCGGTTCAAAAAATATACTACCACTACCAAGAAGGACGAGTTAAAGTTATGCAAAAGTATGTCACTTTAGTGGAATGGTCCTAAAAACACAAAGCGAGAAAACTTTGAAAGTCAAATGTTATTTTTCGGTAAGTTTGTGTATGTCAGTGGGCGCTAATGAAGTGTTTTTGTGGAGAATATTATTCATAGGTGTAATTTGGTTAAAAGTTATCGACTTTAATAGACAAGGATAGGCCTTGGCTTGTGTTGCTTATCTCATTCTAGCAACCCGCCCGAGCATGTGTTGAATCCAAAAAGCATACAGGTTGAATCTTCCAGAAGAATCTAATTTTGAAAACTATTTAATTCTAATATGAATTAAATAATAAGCAGCGTGTGTGATCTTTTACTTACTGGCCATATTGTCTTGTCAATTTATTATTTAAAATTTTAAATTTTGCTTTCCAAACTGGGTCTACTATTTTACAATACATCTTTTTTTTTTACATTACAAGTACCATTTAGTAATAATATAAGTAGGTTTATTAATGTTTAGTAAGCTACTTCTAAACAAAACTTTAAAATGAGGGGAACTTTCTGATAAAACTTGTTCATTGATTTATTAATCCCTGTACGAAGTTATGTTCCAGCATTTTAGCTTTACCAATTTTATTCCTCAGCGCTACAACATTATACTTCGTAATAATCTACTAGCGCAAAATACTCACATACACACATACTCACATACTCGCCTTGTTGCATAACTAGTACAGTTGCAAGCAATAATAAAAGAGTATATATTTATTATGATTTCGATAAAAAAAATTGAAAAGTAGACTGAATTCATAAAATATTGTGTTCTTTTGATAGATATTAGTAGTGGTGAAATGTCACTTCCGTACATTATGTTGACCTTTCAGGATAATGAACATTAACCGTTTATCACTTTTTGTTCTAAAACTCGTATGATTCGAAGTAATAATATATTTATTTTTTAAGTTTTTGTAATTTATTTATACATTCTTAGAACAAAAGAGAATTCTCTATAGGTTTGGAACACAGTTTATTAATAGATTGATTACGTACATACACTTTGGCGATGGGGTAAACCTATCTGCCTCAGACGCCAGTGGTTGCGGGTTCGATTCCCGCACGAAACAAGAAAAAAAATCGTTCCGTGTCTGGGTGTTTATCTATTTATGTATTTATATTCTAGGTTCCCCTTAGTTCGCTACATGGTATCCCATAACACAAGCTATGCTTACTTTGGGGCCATGTAGTTGGTGTGATTGTCTGGGGATTTAAAAAAGAATAAAAATACAGTAAGTACTTCCGACCAATTTGTACAACTGTGGAGATTTATGGCAATACCGTCATTTTGATTTTCATTTGTACACTTAAATTACTGATTCAACTTTAAATGTTTTTTGTTGTATTTTTTTGTGTATTTTTGTTTGATTTGAGAATAGTTTCCACGATCCTAAAATTTGGCACAGGTTGCGGCCAGGAATGTAACGGAACCTTTATCAACCAATAATCTTCAAAGTCATTATCAGCCGATAGACGCCCACAGCTGGACAAAGGTACTCAAAGGTTAACAACGTTTACCGACAATCTTGCAACGTTGGTTGGCGTCTGTTGATTTTTTTGAAATTTTAATCGAAGATTCCATCAAACTATATAAAATTTTGGATTTTGGCTGCATTTATAGTGGTATCTTCAATCTAAGATCAAAGATTGAAATTTGTACATCTATATCGATAAAGTATTAATAAGCCTTAACCACAGAATGATCAAAAAAACGAAACAAACTCAAAAGCTTATGAAAACATCGATTCAAAACGTACAGCTTTTTTTCTTTTTTTCATTCGACATTTTAATGCGTACTAAAATATTCGTTTTTGAATGTAACGCTAACAAATCGTACGGTTTTGTGTTTGCCGAACAAACATCGATTTTAATGGTTTTATACATAAAAGTGGATTACCAATGTCAATTATTTTCACATGTTTTCGATGGATGCCAATAATGGTTCTATGCTTCCTTTGATTTGGGGGTTTTAAAAGCTGTTTTAATTTCGTTTTCCGTATAAATGTTTGGGAAATTTAAACATGAAATAAATACTGTATATTTATTTTACTGTCTGATGATGATTTCTTAGCATATACATGTCAGGAATACATCGCGTTAAATCCAGAATTACAAGTGTGATGGTCTATTGTTTTGCACTGACTTAGGTACTGCTCTTAATGCTCACGGGTAATGCCAATGGCGGTACCGTGAGCTCCACTTATGGCGGATGAGGTACACCTGGAGATTTTTAGTGGGTGGATCCAGCCTTCTGCTGGATCATCCCCAAATACCCCGCCGCCCCCCTTGGTCGGTCGGGTACGCAATTGCACGTTTTCCTCCAGTCAAAAAAAAAGGTTTTGATCTTAATATTATCAAAAGTTGCATTCGACATTAAACTGTTGAAATTATTAAGTCTTACTAATGTGAAACTTAAAACTTAACTGTTGCACCATCTTGCGGATTTAAACAGCAACAAAGGTGTACTGTGTTCCGGGTAGGGCAGGATATCCAGTGTCAATTGTTACCCATTGATTTAAGATGATTTCCGTGCTTCAGAGGGCACCTTAAACAGTCGGTCCGAGGTATAAGTATGCAGAAATGATAGGGATTTCCAGAAGCTTTTTCAGGGCACTCAAAATTATGACTTCAAGAACCCAGCACTAGGTTAATACTAAACTTAATACTCCTTGTCACGCAAGGGAGACCCTCATGCCCCGCAGTGAAAAGGGTTGACAATATTAATCCTACATGCTCCCTAAAAAAACTTCTATATAAAATTATTTCGTAATAATTATTTATTATTATATCTTAATAATTTTACTGAGAAACATAAAAGACAAGTTATTTTCTAAGCCCAAATATTGTTTTTTGTGTCTTTGACTTAATATTCTTTACTTAACATCAGATGAGATTGAGGTCAATTACGTGATGAATGAGCAAAAAAATGTTATGCCAAACGTACAAACAACATACTCCGAAAATTTTAAAAGTTTTTTCTAGACTTTTCTCGTATGATTGATAGATTACCAGCGTGGTTCAGTGATGATAGATTTTGACAGAGTATTTCAAAATAAAAGACACGTCCATTTCAACTGAGTGAATGTGACGTTAATAATTAACTAACTTTAATTATTATTGACTAACTAAAGTAACTTTTCATTCTGTACACTTCGGATCTACCTGATTGTATCTGTCACTGTCAGTATGATCTGCAGGTGTACGTTCCTGTAAACGAATCCACAGTAATTGATGCTACTTCACGCCTCAGTGAGGATTTATCACGAATATCCTTATGGTCGTCGAAACATTGCTTAGTTTTAAATCCTGAGAAAACAAAGTTTATGATTCTGGGTTCCAGGAGTCATATTGCCAAGACTGACCAAGCACATCCGCCTTATATTAAACTTCTAGGTGTCAACATAGATAGAGTACTCGAAACCCGTAACCTCGGTTTGATTTTGGATGCGAATCTTCGCTTTCAGAATTTCCTTGAGTGTGCTCGTGGCTGCTTTTACCGTCTCAAGATACTGTAGAGAATAAGGGACCATATATCCGTTGATATCAGGGTTAGACTTTGTGACGCTCCTGTGTTATCAAGATTGAACTATTGTATTGCGGTGTATGACCCCTGTGCGTTACAGAAGTCTCAAAATTTATTGCAGCGCATTCAGATGGCATGTGCACGCTATTGTTTTAAAATCCCTCCGCGAACACATATAACTCCGTTTCTAATTAATGTTAAAATATTGAACATGAAAGCGCAACAAAAACTTTACTTAGCTTCCCTTCTTTTTGACATAGTAAATACAAAGTAACCGACATATTTGAACATACATACATACATACATAACGTCACGCCCGTATCCCTTATGGGGTAGGCAGAACACCAGAGGTTACAAGACCATCTGATGTTACGTTTGACAAATTTGGAGGAGGTATTATAAAGATGGAGAGAGACTATTGTAGACAGAATATCAGCCTATCGCCCACAAAAACGCCTTTAAAACCTTATATTTGTACAATAAGTTAATATGGAGTTCTAAGCTTCGGATCTTAAGCATATTTTTTCGATTCCTGAACATAAGACTGCAGCTTTCCGTGGGAGTTTTAAGTTTTGTGCCACTAAATGTTGGAACGCCGTTCCTCCTCCTATTCGTAAAGTTCACTGAAAACCCAGTGAAAAAACAAAACACATTTAGTGGCAAAATATAAGATGTTTGTTAATTTAGTTTGTTAGGTACCTCAATTTTTATTTTTTATATTTATGTAATCAAATGTAATAATTGTATATGTATGTGTTTTATCTTATATGTTATGAAGTTAGTAATTTTTAACAATTTGTAGAGTTTATTATACAATATATTATAAAATGGGTCTTTATTCTAGGGCGTCGACAGAATAGCATCGTTGCGACGGAAGTCGTTTCATAATATATGATGAGTCGTAGCCTTTTGACTGGCTCAAAACTTAATCCAACTATCTGTTTCCACTGTTGTATCTGTTTTAATTTTATTTTTGTATACTGTGATGTGATTTACTTTGTAAATTTATTTATATCGTCTTTTTTTGTGCTTTGTGCTTTTTCTTTTTTGTATGTTCTAACTATTGTAATGTGTTGTATCCGTCAATAAATTTACTTCTATTCTATTCTAAATATGGGGTTAAAAATGTTTTTGCCGTTGTTTTCTTTATGCTAAAGTAAAAGTGTCATTATTGACTTGTGTCTGCACTCTGCTCACAGATTTTACAAATAAGAGTCCGGTAATTGTAATGAAACATATTTTAAACCTTAAGCTATTTGTTTTCATTTGACTTTTTATATTTCATGGAACATTTTTTTACAATATTGTTTAAATAAAACTGAAACTGGAAACTGGATTATTAAGTTTATTTACATTATGTTTATTAACACTTTTTTTGTTCCATAAAATGAAGCTTTCGATATAAAATACTTAGATAGATCTTATTATAACTAATGGTCTATTACTCTAGCTAATTACTTAGAATCCATTTATTAATTATAGTTAATATTTTCACTATAGTATAATATTATAATATTTTCACTATAGTATAATATTATAATATTTTCATTCTATAAATCCATGAACAATTACTAAACTGATACAAATCTGATGTTACAACAATTAAATGTTTTTAAGCTATTAAATTAAAAATAAAAAGCAATCAAGGCCAAAGCCTTCCTATAGCTGCCTCCAGCGATCGCTTTTAAATGGATATTTGACACTCATTAACAATTTAATCAAAAATAATATCACATTTCATGAAGCTTAATTTTCTGTTATTTTATACAAAGGTTTAGGCTTATATTGTAGAAAACTCCTTTAAAATGTCAGCTTTTTCAGTATATTTCTCTTTTAATTCAGTTATTTTTGTAAAATGTAAAGATTATGTGGGTTTGTGGGAACATTTTGGTTCTTATAACTACGGTTTAGGTTAAGAGTTCTAGTTATTTCGTAGGACATATTTCACGGCCTCTATACGTACCTATGTGAACTACATATAGAGTGACTATCAATAATATTACTAAGTAGCAAAGCCTTATATTATAGATAAAAATACCAAATAAAATAGATCCCTGGTAGGACTCGAATCCGTATCTTCAGAATCCGGGTCAATTTTTGTCTTTAAAATTATATTTAAGCATTTTAAAAGGCAAAAAGCTTTTATAATAAACCTTATATTATTCTATTTAGGAATCCATTCATAAAGGTTTCAGGAATCCATGTGTAACTGTTTTTTTCCTTTTTCACTTTTTAAGGATGCTGTGTGATAATAAGGCGTCAAATATTCTTAAATGGTATGGTATGGTAGTATATGAACGTAATCTATGTTTCTTAAGCAAATATTCTTACTGATAATAAAATAAACAATCAGACATTAAGATCTTCATATAAGATTTTATGTCCAGTCATTTCCATACGTAATTTTCTCCAAATTAGATTATCAAAATCTAAAACGTACTCAAAAATGGCGGCAAGCAACATTCAAAAATAAACAAAACAATAACAGTTACAGTTAACTTAAAAAATACAAGCAGTTACATTCAAGTGCCCATTGTTATAGCAGACAAACTTAGCTCCGAATATCTAGGCAAAGCTCACAATAGTCGGATTCTTCTGTACAGCAAAACTTTATGTAAATCGAAATGTTCAAGTTTTTCCTTCAGTAAGTATTCGTATTGGACTACATGAAAATAGGTTATGTGGCGGTAAGGAGTCGTTAGAAATGGAATTCGGGAACTGCATTTAAAGTTTTAATGCTAACAATAGTGAGTTTTGAAGCAGGTGTTGACACCGCAGGTTTGCAGTTTTAAGTATTTTTATATTGTCCTGTTAGTTTAATATGCATACATACATAACTTCACGCTTGTATCCTTTATGGAATGGTCAGAATACCAGAGGCTTTAAAACTACGGATGTCGTGTTTGATACATTCAGAGGTAGTTTTTTAATAGAAAAATACCTTTTTAGTTCACAAAATCGCCAATAAAACTTCTGTCTCTTAACTGACTTTTACAGTATGCCCGGGAAGAGAAGCAGCTGGTAAATTCTAATTTTTTCTTTTGCCCCCAAATTCAGCATGGAAGAAATGTTTCGCAAAATAATTGTTAGGTGAGTACAATGCTCAAATGCAATAAAATCTAGTTAAAAGTTTGTGGAGAAGCATTTTCTAATAATAACGTCATCAACTCTTTTTTCCATTAGAAAAAATAACACATATTTTATTCACAATAGATACCAACTTGGGTATCCGAGATTTGGGTACATAGGCAAATTTTGTTGTTAGCATATTTTTACCTAATAAGGTAATCAACATGAGCATTCAATCCAGATTTCTATCATTTATTAAAGCATCTTGGTAGTAAAATTTTGATTAAATTTTCAAATCTATTTTTATTGCTGTCTACCTACTATGCATATTTTTCGGTGGTATAATCATAATCAGAAAAATTATGTAATAATGTTTTTAAGTTTTTGCATTTAAAATGCTCAATTATTCTTAAATAAATGAAAAATGTGATAAATAAAAATTACCCGACCAGGATTCGAACCTGGGACCTCTCGTTTGCCGGACGAGTAGGTCCCCGGTAGCTCAGTGGAAGAGCACTCGTCCGGCAAACGAGAGGTCCCAGGTTCGAATCCTGGTCGGGTAATTTTTATTTATCACATTTTTCATTTATTTAAAAATTATGTAATTTTGCTGTGAAACAGTGTTCTCAAACCTTCTCACAACGCGTATTGTACCTTTATCGAAATTTAGTACCTACGTTAAGATACTTAATATGCGTGACTTATACCCTAAGGGCTGGTAAATACCTGCCTCAACGGTTTTAGATTGAGAACGATGAAATTCCAGAATTTCGGCTTAATATTGACTAAGCATTATTAGATGTACTTTAATGCTATTAATATTAATTTGCAATTAGAAAATCTGCGAGAATTGACGAATGGATTTTATAAGTTATAAAATTCGCAAACGGATAATGCATATTCGAAGGTCCTCATACTCATCAATCGGGAGATGCTCTCAGCTGGACCAAGGATAAGGTATATTAGTTGAGGATAGCATAGACAATTTTCAATTCTAGTGGGACTGCAGTTTAAGCGGATGACGTTCGGATTTTAAAATACTATTTAATCTTCAGGACTAAGCCTCCTTCAAAAGCGAAACTCGTTGCAATTACTTGGCCGAGTCTTACAGCATCCAAGAAATGGATTTAAAAAATTTAAACTCGCACGGTTTTCACCAGTTTGTAATTCATTAAAGTTTTGTATGAGTCGAATGAAAAGGATAGATATAATCTGCTTAGCTACACGAAAGAATCCAGTACATAAAAAAAATCCAACAAAGATTTAGTACTTGTACTAAATCTTTGTTACAAATTTATTCAAAAAGTCTTAAGACAGTTCTAAATTTCAACTCTGCACAACACCTAGTTGTAACATTACTCATTTACAAAGTACAGTCATAATGGAATTCTTATTTTAAAACGCAATGCACAGTACACTAGTAACATCAAAGAGAGAAAGGTTTCAAATAGACGTAGTCTCGTGGTGAAAAGGTATAATGGCTTTTATCTAGTTTTCAGTTACGGGAGCATTACGAAAGGCCTTCACTTTGTTTCGTTGTATGCGGAGGAATGAAATATTATATTAAAAAGAAGCGTCTGAAAGTGTCTATTATAGAACTATGATACAATATTACACAAATACAATACTACATTTGATTTTATGATTGTGAAACTGGTATTTTTGTAATATTCTTTTGGATCTTGGATAGATGAATCTTTGGACAAAAACCATTAAAATACTATTAACACTTGACCCATAGAAAGTAGGCTTTTAATAGTTGCAAATGATCTCATCTACACGCTCTGCTCCTATGACGCATCATGTGCCAGTCACCCTGTATATTGGCTCTTCTTCTTGCAATAGAAACTAGTTTAAACTTTTGCGATTCCAATTTCTCTCTTTTTAGTAGCTCGTAGCTCTTTTAAGCTACGGTAGCGGTCAGAAAATTTTAACCGACGAAAGAGGAAGAAAAGCACATGACTTTTTATATTACAGAAAAAATTGACAGTTTACTGCCATATGACTATAAAAATAGGATTTTAAAACACATGCATCCAAAAGAAAACAATTCATTTGATACTTGTAAGACCAAAAACTGCATTAGTTCAATTCAGATCTTTCCATTTATAAATGTTTATTTAATATAAATTTTGTCATAAGTTTTTACAATTACCTACATAAGATTCGTTTTAATAATATTGTGGCATTTAGTAAAATTTTCACTGAAATCCGAAGTTCAGTGCCTTGATTCGTTTGTCTCGCGTCTCAACTCACCAAAACATGTTGTTAAACCATAAACAATATAAACACGATAAAATTCGGTAAGAAACCTATTTTAAGTCCAATTCAGCAAAATTGTAATCTCAACATGGTGTTATTTCAATATTTCCGTACTTTCATCACCACTTCCCTACCATCGAGCCCTAGTTTATTTCCACCGGACGCGGATTACTTGGGTCAAATGTAGTTCGTACAAAGAAACGGCCTATAAAAATCTGGGTCGCATAAGAACATAGTACCTTCGCGTTACTGCTTACGGTCAGTTACGTACACCATAATTTGATATAATAAGCCGCCGTAGCTGAAAATGTTCGTTTTACGTGAAAAAGTTACTTTTTATTAAATAAAAAAGGAAAAGATTTTTTCAGTTTTTTTTTGTGGATTTTCAAATATTTTGGTAACTTTTTATAAAAGCCCACACAATGTAATGAAGTTTTCGTATAATGGAGCATGAATAGACCAAGGTACAGAAAAAATTCTACTCACATAATAAAGAACAAGTTTATACAGCATACTTAGTACTTTAGCGCTGGTATAGTGTAAGAAGCCATAGAATTATGACTTTTTACTTTTTACTATGACTTTTTTTTTTTTATAAGTGACTAAACACGCGTTTGAATCTCACCTGATGGTAAGTGACGATGAGGTCGAAGATGAAAGCACACGAGCTTAGGAAGGAACTGGCTCTTTATACAATATTGCCGGAACACATTACCGCCGGAGCGGTAACATTTGGCGGCAGACTTTATATAAAGGGTGGTCGTTAGCCAAGCGGACCCAGAAGGGATCCTACCAACAACCAAGTTATGTTACTACCTGATTTTATGCGCGGTGTCTCTATTTCTTTTCGTTAGTATTGTAAAAGAAAACTTCTAATATCGATATCCGAAAAATAATCAACTTCATTCTTTTACACCAACAACAATGGCTGGAAACTGAAATAAAAAATGGCTTACAAAGATGTAATTTTTTTTGTGTCGTAGAAAAGAAATCAAAGAAAATCAATATTTGAGAGCAATGAATGCAGGTCAACTCAAAAAACCTATAAATCTTGGAAACTGAAAATGCTAGCTAAATACAATAAACGGTATAGATAATATAGTCCCCTTAAATGAAAGTAATTAAATTTAAAGTCACTACATTTAATTTGTTACAAAATACATAAAGAAAAATAAACTCCTGATCTCGCCTTCAAAAATAGGAAACATGACATTTTTGTATGACAATATGATTTTCTTGAATTTTAATACTTTGTATTGCCCCCTCATGCTTCCAGTACCGCGTTTAAATGTATATGGTAATATTTATCAAAAGCATGTCATGTTATCTTTCTTCTCTTTATATTTATATAAAAAATAAGTTGTTTAAAAATGCAATATATAGATGTAGGTATACGAAAACACTAGTAAAAGTTCATTTCTCTGCTGTAAGGAAAGTATACCAAATATGAAGAAGGTATGTAATAAAAATTCATTAAATGGTGTCTGTTGCAAGAAAATTTTGATATTGTATGTACGCATCCAGAACGCAGTTTCCTTTTATTTCCTACCATTAGCAACCTCTTGTTCCATTAAAACCCGAACGAGTTAAAGTTGCCAGACAACGTAGTGAACATTGAATTTTGACAGTATATATCCTACGCAGTATGACAGAAATGGATATATTCTATAACATGCCTAGATATAGGAATAGATGTTTGTAACTAAAATCCATCTCCAGTTGGATTTCGACGAAATTTGGCAAAGTTGTAGAGCAAAACCAGTCGGGAAATGTATAGTCATGTCTCTTTATTTATTTATAGGGAATTCCGGTGAAAAATTAAGTACTTTTATTACATAACTATGATCAGAATTGAGTACAGAGTGCTCTCCTTCAATATCTAAAGTTTGTCACCAGTTACCCTGTATAAAGTCTTCCGTCGAATATCACCGTTCCGTGTGCCACACGCACACCACCACCCGCTAAGAGCAGGTACACATTGGGCGTTTGACGCACCGCGCTTTCTAACGTTAGTAGGGTGTGCATTGGCTCAGTTTGAAAATGGAAATTGAAGAGATTACTTGCATGTGGCTCCTCTATCGGCGCCTGTCTATCTATAAAAGACGACGACAGAGACAAAGAAATAGTTGTAAAAAAAGAATTCACAATTACTCATCGAATATTTTTTTCTTTCTAAACTATCTTTAGATTTACCAAAAATTTTTAAAGTGACTTACCAGTCACCCTGTATAAAGAGTGGTCGCTAGCCACTGTTCTAAGGCAACCTTACTCAGATGTTTCCCCACTGAGAACATCAATAGACATGGATATTAGCTAGGCGCTCAGTTTGCCTATGAAATGGGTTGTGTTAAACGGAAACGTACACCCTTAAACCGTTCTTTAGATTGAGCTAAAATTTTACAAATGGGTAAAAAATGTTTTAGAATACATAATACACTTTCAATCTTAAAAACTCCATAAGATAAGTATGTAAGTAAGTAGGTAAAACAATAAAATGCTAAGCTTGTTGAAATTAATATTAAAAATATGAAAAATTTGTATGTTTGGCTGTAAAGGTATTCATGGAAAAATTCGATATAAAAAAGTTATTTTTCTCTCAATTAAAACCGTATTCGAGGTCAGATATAAATTAATATCGCATGGCAGATAATATACATATGCTCAAGAACTCTATACCCTCTAGAACCCAACCTTACTAAACACACAACGTAAAAAAAAAACAAAAGTATCTCAAGAAAACGGAATGGAGTACAAAAGTGTGGGTAATTGAATAATTTCGTTAACGAAATGAAACTGTTAAGGAGGGGGTCGCGGACGATTCCACCCGGGTAGATGCAAGAATTTTATCACAAAACCAAGCACTGAAGATTTAATATTACTGGAAGTAATTTCGGTTTGATGGGTATTTTATATGGTATGAAGATATTCGTGATAGTTAAACGATTAGGTTTTTTTATGATTATAATGATGATATCGTTTAAAGAACGTAATAAAGTACTTTGAATAAACAGGAATGAGATTACAATAACATGATATACAGGTATAATTTTAATGCTACAGTTGCCCGTGCCTACTGAATCACGTGTCGAACATTTCTTCCTTAGTTTTCATCATTACCCTCGATGTGAGGTCAAATAAGCACCTGAAATTAATACTAACTTACTATTCATTAAATTTTTACGAAACACATTTTTTTTCACAGCGAAAAATCTTGCGTTTGTCTTACTCAATGGGAAGATGAGGTCAAAAATGTTCACAAGGGCTTGGGAAGACAGTAGCTCTTTATAAAATAGAAACGTAATATCATCGTGGATCAGGTGCTCAAGGTTTAATTTCTCTCCGGGCTTTGTATAAAATATTGTGGCTAGCTAGGAGAACCATGAGGGGATTCTTAGGGATATTTTTAGTTGACACTACACTCTAAAATGTTCAACTTGAAAATATAGCTTCGCTACAAACAATGTTTCCAACTAAATAGACAACATTGATTCAACATATGGAAAATTTGGTCCATTTTCAACCTTATCCTTAGCTATAGAGGCTATTTTTACGGATTAACGCTTTATGTACTTTTAACCTTCAACATTAGAAATAACCTATTATTTCTATACGAACCTATATATAGTCAACTTACATAGCCTGTTAAAGGTATACTGATGTGAAAGGGAAAACATATGTTATATACTTTGTGACCCTTTTCCTTTCTGGATCACAATATTTACTGATTTATGTAGTTCGATTTGTTGTGATTCTTGTTTCTATATTGATGTGGATAAGCGCTCGTTTATACTGGTATAATACCGATGAAGAGTTTTTTACTACATTTAACGCGCTCTTCCCTAAAATAGACATTCAGATTTCTTATTTTAGGTTTCCGTCTCTCGTAAGCCCACAGAAAAATTCTTACAATAACAAGAACAATAATTAAACAGCTAGTACATTTTTCGTAAGTATTTTAATGTAGTTTTGCTAAGCCGACAAGACGAGACGGTGAATCATAAATTGTATATTTCAGCGCTTCTTCTACCAACATTTGACACGACGTATTTATAAATATATCTCGTTATCGCTTTAATGCGTACCTATATTATAATTTGTTGACTAAATTAATAATTACTATTTTTTTTAGGTTCAATAATTTCATTCCTATTGAAATCAATTATTAAATACTAGCTGTGCCCGCGGCTCTTGAAAAAGTATCCTATGTTACATGTACCTCTGATGATTCGTCGAGCGTGAAAACTGAACAAATTTTAAACATAGTGTGAGCAGTTTTACCTCATGGTAGCAATGTTGCAGCTAAACCTGATGAAGCCACGGCAAGAGCAATTTTACACTGATTTCGAACATAAGCTAATATTAATTTAGTCAAAAAGGTTTTCCCAGTTCCTCCAGGTGCATCTAAAAAGCATATTGTTCCTAAGTTATTGTGGACACTCTCGCACACGCGATCATAGACTGAACGTTGTTCTGCTGTCATCATTGGGACACCGTTTTCTAATTTTGCCAGCAGTTACATTGAGTTGTAACCAATCTCTGCGGAATATTCCCTATTGGTAACCTCTCCGACTGAGGTTGGTGTTGGCAAACCATATTCACAGAGTGATTTACCGCCTACTGCTGTTGAGCCTTTCTGAAGAGCTAATAAGCACTGATTTATGGCAATTTCACGAAAATTATCATTAGTTGCGCCTTCATGATTGTGAGATATATTCCGAAGAAAGTCTTCTGCAAATTTTTCTTTATATTTTTCCCATAACCTCCCGCCTTTTATACCCTACCGCCGCGTTACGCAAAAATAATCCTTATATCATTCAGTATTCAAGCGCGATGGCTTATTAGCGTATTTCATGTATAAGTTTGGTGTTTCTATGCCGATTTCTATGTTTCTTTTTTTATTCAATAGGTAATAATGTAATTTTTTTTATTAGGGATGAGTGAGAGTATTATAAACGTAAGAGTAAACAAATATGATCAGAAAGCTCCGAACTGCTAAGCTATCGGGATTTACACGTGTTATTGTGAGTCAACCATAAAATATAGACATACACTGTTGTGGGATATTTTTTATATAATTTTATGTAGAATATTTCTGTCAAACATGATTTCTATGTAGATTTAACCATTAAGGCTGCACACGCGACGGAAGCTTAAAAAATGAAGTAACTTCTCCCGTTTTTTCAACATTTCCCTTCACTGTTCTGCTCCTATTGATTGTAGCGTGATAATAAGTACACTATAACCTGCCCAGGAGTATGAAGAATAATTTCATCAAGTTTCGTTAAAATCCGTCGAGTAGTTTTTGTTTCTATAAGGAACATACAGACAGACAGACAGACAAAAATTTTACTGATTGCATTTTTGGCATCAGTATCGATCACTAATCACCCCCTGATAGTTATTTTGAAAATATATTTCATGTACAGAATTGACCTCTCTACAGATTTATTATAAGTATATAGAGTATAGATATCCACGCTCTCTTCGTGCCTACCAAGAATGCCTTACTTCCACTCGATACATCTTGTATGTATACACATAAAAGACCAGAAATAAACTAATTTAAACTAGTTTCTAAATCCTTACCGCAACTTCTCTAATGTAACAGTAAGTAGGCCCACCTCATAGTTTATGATACAAAGTTTAATCCCCAAAACTCGTGTAATCCACGTCGATTCCGCTCAAAAGGAAATAGTTGAGTATAATTTTGAAATATATGAAAATTGTTTTGAGAAATACTCGTAAATACAAACAGAAACCGTTGGGAAAACTGTTTTTAGTTTTATTTTGCGTTCTTAGATATTTAAATTCCTGTGACATTAAAATTCCTAACACCCTTCCTTGGGAGAGAGGTAAGGTCCAACTTATCAAAAAATGTTGTGACTAAACCTCGCATATGATCTAAATCCGCATTAACTTGATGTTAAGTTAGGGCAGGGCCTCATATCCCCGGCGCGGCGCCGTTTGTCGTGTAACGGTACGGCACCACCGCCGGCAGAATGCGTCCACGGCATGCTGTGCATGTAGCATCGCTCATTGTATTGTCAGCAAAGAACGTTGATTTTGATTTTTCACCGGTAGGATGCGCGGTACGGCGCCGTGCCGCGTATTCCGCCGGTGGCGTTGCCGTACCGTTGCACGGCAACCTGTAACGCACGGCGACATGTGTCCACTCCCTTAGGTGGATAAGGTCGAAAATGGAGCCCATAGGTTTATTTATTTATTTTCTGGTATAACAACAGCTGGTAATCATTCTTTAAATTCTATAAAAATTAAATATAAATAAAAATATATATAGAACCTTTAATAAAAACAAAGGGAAACACAATCACAATTAAAAAGGTAATAAATAATTACAAAAACAAACTACTCATTGCCCAGATACTTTTAAATTATAGTAAAATCCGATAAGGTTCACACGTATTAATTATCAATTAAGAAGATAACTGCCAGCAGTGGAAGGGTTTCCAAGCCAACCCCACTTGGGCAAAATTCTTCTAAGTAAAGTTTTTCTAGTTGCGCTCTTCTTATTTGTTTTGGCACTGATACTTTCCAAAACCTCTCACTTAATATTCGTCCTCTTAGTTACTATCACGTTAGAGAAAGATCAGTAGCAGTTACAAAAGAAAATAAAAAAAATAGTTCATCTAAATTAGTTACTTAATCTATCAAAACTTTTTTATTTCCACAAAATCCTTAAATCACTTTGTCATACAGTATAACATTTTGATCCTTATCTTTATTTTCAGAGACAAAAAATAATATTCAACAGCTGCACGTTCCAGTAAACATACATCATTAATTCTCCCCCGAAACTCTACCTAGTCAAATTACTGGGACGAATTCAAATTGGAACGAGAAGAGACCTGGGTATTGTTTATATATTTAAAAAAGGCGAAAATCTGTTAGCTGTCTGTAGCTGATGGATTTTACTGTAATTGAGAATAGATGTCATTCGATGTATTATGCGAAGCTTTGCTTGGTAGATTTAATTCGAAAAGCTTAGAGCTTTTTTTTTATTTAATAAATGATTACAGCAATACTAATTACTTCTAGTAATTTTATTTTAAAGTAATTTAATAGGTATATGTTGTATAAATTGAAGGTGTATTGCTAGCTCTTAGTAGAAAAACTAGAAAAACATTTTTGTATATGTTTATGTAAAAAAGGTTGAAGGAAGCGTAATTGAATCTAAGTAAAGGAGAAATAGACATGAGAAACATATAACTTATATAAATATTAATAATGATATGTTTAGAATTCAATGATCTTTTTTTCTTGAAAACAAATATCAACTTCTATTTAAGTACCAGGAACCTCTCACTACCAAATTGCACCTATAATGAGCACAAAAGAGTCCCGAAAGTTTTTTTTCCGCCGGCTTTTTTTCCCTCGGTCTACCTAGGGTTTTACTTTCATTTCGTTTTTTTTAAGCCGAAGAAGTAGTAGTAGACAACACCAAGACATTGGTGGATAATGGGCGATCATTATCTTCATGAGCCGAGAGATGCACACTTCTCGACGGAGGCCGCCCCAGGATTCGTCATGTCGTCCGGACCCGCGCCGCCCTCACCCAGCGTTTGATGTTCACAAAGTGTAAAGTGTATAAGAATACCTACTGTGAATAAAAAGTTTTCTTTTTCCAGGAATCGAACCTAAGTCTACTGATATATTACATCAGGTATATTATAAAAAGTCTCAACTTCAGGTGCCAACAAGGCTTCTACTATAAGTACAAGTAGATTGTTTGTTCAAAAAAAGGACCGTTAGAAAGCTTGGTCATAGAGAATTTTATTACGCTTTACAGAATACAAATATTTCTTTAAGATCCTAAACCAAACCGTGAGTAATTAGTCGTCAAATTCGAGAGGTTTTAAGGTAAATCGTAAATCAAATAAACCTCAATTCCATTCCACAAAATGTTATCTTAAAATTAAACGAGCCAATTAAATATGTATTTGAAGAGACTAAATCTCTCATTGGCCGCTCTCGTATTTATTATGTGTTTCGTTTTCAACCAAAGTTGTTTTAATTAATAAGGTGAATGTTTATTTATTCTTGGTTTATTTGTCACTAGCTGTTGCGTGCAGTTTTACCCGCGTCATTTCGAATTTGGGGATAAAAAGCCTATGCGCTATTTCAGACTGTACACTATCACCATGACAAATTTCATCCAAATCCGTTGAGCCGTTCTCCCGTGACTGAGGAACAAACATCCATACATCTAAACTTTCACATTTATAATATTAGTGAGATTAGAAAATGTATAGTTTAATTTTTTTTAATAAATATAATCGTAAATCGCAATTGCAGCCTCGAAGATATAAAAATTCCCGCCAAATAATAATAATAATAAACTCTTTATTGTACACCAACATAGGGAAACTTAATTAAATTTTACAAAAGAACTATTGTACAAAGGTGGCCTTATCGCTGGTGAGCGGCTTCTGCCAGGCAACCTACGCATTATGGGAAATTAAGGTGGATAGGGTACACGGCTTGTAATAAATATACTAATTACTTATAATTACATAAATAAATAATGATAGCATAAATGTTAATAAATAAATATATACATACATATATAATACAATCGATATAAAATAAATATATAGGTAGATATATGTAAATAGTTAAGATTAACAGTGTTTCACCAGGTAATGTCGTTTAAGCGCTCGTTTAAAAAATTGTGGTACTAGACGGATTTCAATCGGCAATTCATTCCATAACGACACCGATCGGACAAAAATGACTTACTTAAAAATGTGGAGGTACATCCACATTTTTAAGTAAGTCATTTTAACAAACACTCGTACCTCCGTTCCAGCGGTCATTTGTTTCTGCGATACCTTATGATTAACGTAATTAAGATCACGTGAGATATTTAAAAAGACACCGCAGTCAATCACACGAACTACATGGCCCCAAACTAAGCAGAGCTTGTGAAATGGGATACCATGTAGCGAGCTAGGGGGATACGATATGTATTTACCTAGAATGTAAATACATATCGTACCTTCGGTAAGACAAGGGCATAATTTCCAAATTTTGTGAAAATGAGTTGCCAAACAGACAAAGACACCCATTAATTTATTGCATTTACTCTAGATAACGTAAATGCCCTTGTCGAATTATTAGATGTTTTGATAATTCTGGCGCGACAAGTACGCATTGGTCAGTTGCGCCCGTGGAACCCGACTGATTTAATAGTCTTCTGGAGTGCCAAAGTCATTAGTAAAATACGCTTTTTCATTCCTGGAAGTACAGAGCCACTTTTGGTATACTTATGCCCTTAATTTTAAATATGTATGGAGAGACAGATTCAAAATAATTTAAACAAAATAAATGTAAAGTTTTTAAACTACTCAGATGACATAATTCTATTTCTTAAAAATAATTGCATGTTACTGTAGAAGTCAAATGAGTGAAAATTAATATATACAGAGAGAAATTTGACATTGATTGCAAAAAATAACTTAAAATGACTCTCCTGTAAAATTATGAAGGGTGTAATTGTGCCCTTGTCTTACCGAAGGTGCGATATATAGATAAACGCCCAGACCCGGAACATTCTTTTTTTTTGTTCCGTGCGGGAATCGAACCCGCGACCACTGGCGCCTTGGTACTTAGGTTTAATCATTGTTAAAAATTAAGGTCTGTTACAGTTCGTACACGATTAGAGCAAATAAACTTAATGTATAAATACCTATAGTTTCATCAATATAAAATGAAATCCCCAAGCAATCACACCAACTACATGGCGTTAAACTAAACAAGGCTTGTGATATGGGATACCATGGAGCGTACTAAAGTAACGTACATAGATAGATACCACAACCGGGAACACTTTTTATTGCTTCGTGCGGGAATCGTACTCGTGGCCTCGTGAATTGCGTAGTAGCGTCTGACACCACTGCGCCACTGAGCTCGTCTTTATTAAATTCAAATTCAGAATAATTTTCTATAGTGCTGTGTTTTATAAAAACAGTACTTCATTTTCTTTGAAATGTTGGCTCAAAATATAGGGTCCCAACATTTCAAAGTAGGTTGATCCTACTTTGAAGTTTATGAGAAGTTTCTGAAAAGTTCTAGAAAAGTTTATATGTTCTCAGAAATATGAAACTTGAGACGAATATTTTTTTGATTTAAACAAAAATGCTAAGCAAAATATCATCGTTTCATGTTCTTTTCGAGTACCTTCATAATTTTTACTACAAGTGCGCAATACAAAAAGTAGATAGGTATCTATTATAGTAATTAAACTTATTTTTTTATATAAAGATATAAATTTGTGATTTCAAAAATAAACTTTCATTAAGAAGATCATTAAAACTCATACACACAGTGCGAGACTGACAAGTATACGTTTTTGACCTATTTTAAATGAAAAATACCAACCTTTGAGTTCTGGAGTCAGCAAGTATGATCAATCTGAAAAAAAAGAAAATACTGTTAGTTACAAAAAAGAGAAAGTAATTATTCAACAACTTTCTTACATTTAAACAAAATAGATATAATGCGTGTCTTTAAGTATAGAATAACAATTTACTCAAAATTTGAAAACAAGGAGAGTAAATATAAGGAGTATGTATTTAAAAAAATATTCATTTAGATATTTAAATTTAACTTAATCTGAGAAGAAATGTTAGGAAATTTCTGAGTCCACTCTCAATACGGAAAAATGCAAGAATTGCTACGCCTCTACGGAAGACAAGTGGATCTAAGGTAGAGATCTTGGCAGATGCAATGTTCCCACAAAAAGATCGGGATAATGAAAGCAGTCAATTACAGTCAAGTGGCAGTGAATGACAGTCATTTACGAAAAAAAATGCGGCTGTATAACTTCTGGCTTTAAATTCCTTAGTTGACTTTGAAAAATTAGACAGTGATATTTTAAGAATACATCGCGAACTAAACTTTATTTAAGATTGTGATAAACACATTAGCAAAAAGAAAATTTTCACAAAGGAGTTGTAGGAAATAATTAAGCAAAATATCCTTGACTTATTCAACCGTCTAACAACATGTTATGTAGCAAACTGTATATATGTTTATCTATCCACAATTATAATCATCATCACAACTCTTTTTAATGAGCCCACTCCAGGGCATGAGTCTCTCCCCTGGGTGATGAAGAGGTATAGGCCATAATCCACCAAGCTGGCCCAGTGCTGGGTGGTGATGACAGAATTTTGAGGGCGCCAAGTTGGCTTCTGACAAACCCTAACGACTACTGTATACAAGTATACAGCACCCGGGACCGACTGTTTAACGTGCCCTCCGAGGACGGAAGTCGTCGTGAGATATGAATGGTCGGCGGTCACCCATCCAAGTACCGACCCCGCCGAACGTTGCTTAACCTGTGATATCGTATGATACACACAGTAATCACGGCGCCAACGACTTCTGTTCCACAATTATTACTATCACTAATTATCCGATTTGGATGAGATATTCGTGATTTTTATGAGTATTTTTTTATAAATATTAAGATTGTATCAAATCTTTTATAATAAATTGTCATAATCTGTATTATTTTTACGATACCTTCACACGAGTACAACATAACGTCCATTTATTTTTGATGCTTTACATCCGTTTCACTAAAATACTTTTTGAACATTTCTTACCAATCTTTTTTACCTATAATTCAATATTATTAAATAAAACTAATTCTGCCTTTTGGTCATTTCACTGAATCGCTCTCCTTTTTGCCACCCCGTAACAAAGTAAATTGGCGAAACGTAAACTGGAACCTTTTTATGGAATTGAAAGTCAGTTTGACCTAATGTTGGGAGTACAATTGATAAGAAATAGGGTGAGTATACATTAAAATATTTGAGTAATTCGAATAAGTTTATTTTTTGGTACTAAAGTTTTAAAAATAATAAATCGATGATTTTTTTATTTTATCCGATTTGAAAATTTTACATTAATTGAAACTGGAAAAATGAGATAATCTGGAACTCTTCAGCGATAAGACCACCGAAATTTGGACCTGGTTGTTCTAATTAAACAATCCTTTTTTCTTTGACTGTATCATCATGTACAATCAAGTGTGAATAAAAATATAAATATGTTAATAGATTATTGTTATAAATGTTGTTAAACCTATATATACAGGGATAACTTTAATTAACGCATCACCTCTGGCGGGCAACATCTCCACATCAATTCCAACAACATTTGTTCTACGACTTTTTACAAATCTTGATAAATATCCCAAAAAATTAAAAAAATTTAGTCCCTTACTCTGTATTTCGTAAGAAGTACCTATTATTATTATGAAGCGATATTTTACTGCGCAAGGGTCGTAGCATACCTACGCTTAGAGTAAATAGAATCACGCCTCTAAAAAGAGGCTATAAATATTTTTTGTAAGAAAAAACTAAAATTTTAACTATTAATTTTAAAAAGTTGTAGTACAAATGTTGTTGGGATTGTTGTGGAGAGGCTGCCCGCAAGAGGTGATGCGCTAAAGTGCGGCCGGTGGGAGTTTGCGTTCCTGACAGCTGTCAAAGTCATAGGTTTTTTAACTTTCTAATCGGAAATAAACTTTATTCAGTGGACATAAGGAGCTGTCAGGAACGCATTCTCGCAACGGCCGCACTCTAATTAAAATTAATCCTGTATTGTTATGACTTAGGAAAAGTCATTTGATTAAGCGAGTGTTTGCGACCTTTCATTTAAAGACTTCCGTCAAAAATAACATGTTTCAATTAAGTATGGCTGTCTGGCCAGCACCTGTGCCAAATAAAATAGTTGTGGAATAGCATTATAAAAACACTTAAAATAACTGTTAATTAAATTGTTAGTTACTTTTCGTGAACATTAAGAAAAACTACTTGAATAGACAATGGCTACAGGTGACTGACGACGCCATATTTTAGTCATATTTTCACTGACATTCCAAAATTTTTGATTTCTGTCTGGAAGTAAAATATGATTTAAATAAGAAAACTAGAAAAACAAACTGAATTTATAAAATATTATAAATTTTTGATAGATAGTAAAAGTGGTAAAATGTCACTTTAGTACATATGTTTATCTTTCAGTATCATCTCTCATCAACCGTTTATAACTTCTTGTTTAAAAACTCGTATGCTTCTAAGTAATAATATATTTTTTAAGATTTTGTTCTTTTTTATACATTCTTAGAACAAAAGACAAACCTCTATAGGTTTGAAACACATTTTTTTGATAGATTAAGTACGTATATACAGTAAGTACTTACGGCCATTTTGTATATCTGTGGAGATTTATGGCAATAACGTCATTTTGTTTGTTTATTTGTACACCTCAATTATTGATTCAACTTTAAATGTAGTATTTTTTTTGATTTGTGAATAATTTCCACGATTCTAAAATTTGGCACAGGTTGCTTCCAAAAATGCAACTGAACCAGTCACTTTTTAGTTATAAAAGGTGTTTCAAAAGTCAATATGGTGTCGCTATCGAACTTTGGACAAATTACATTTACATTAAAAATGCTTTTAAAACTTCAAAATATTATTAAACATTGCAATGCTTCACTTTAACTGAGATTCACAATTTTCTGAAAAAGAAATTGGTCTCGAGTGGTCTTAGCTGCAAAGCTATACCATTAGATGGAGCTACATTAGCAATATAACGTAAAAACAAAAATGTGTTAAGTAATTTCGAGGCGTACCGCCAGGCCCCGGTAGCTCAGTGGAAGAGCACTCGTCCGGCAAACGACAGGTTCGAGTCCTGGTCGAGTGATTTTTATTTAACTCATTTTTTCAATTATTTACCGCATTTTCTTTATGTCACGTTTCAATTCAATAAATATGGTATTTAGTTCAATATTTATTTCACGTTTCAATTCAAATTTATATTCTAACTACAAACATGAATATTACATAAAAGTTATCTCGTAAAAAGTACTAAAAGCTTCAATCTTTACTCAACAATAAGGTTTCCTTTAAATTTATGAAGAAAATTTCGGCATAACTAAGTCAAAACTAGTATAAAGTATAAAAATTCATTTTTACGTCCCCAACAAAATCTAAATCGGCACATATCAGACCCAGATGACACAATATTCATTGCACATTTATATCTCGGGCTCCTTCCCATATTTTATGAGGCACTATATGGGTACCCTCGTTTTCTATGCACGAATATTTCAACAAGATGCTTACATTGTCGCTTTTTATACATTGTGT
The DNA here is from genome assembly GCA_944452665.1 of Stenoptilia bipunctidactyla. Lineage (NCBI taxonomy): Eukaryota > Metazoa > Arthropoda > Insecta > Lepidoptera > Pterophoridae > Stenoptilia > Stenoptilia bipunctidactyla. The sequence continues at coordinate 12,096,922 of OX101737.1, read as the reverse complement.
TATTTTTCGTACTAAATTTTAGTAGGTTTGCAAAAGTACTTTCTTCTTTTTCAATGTTTGCAATCCTTTTATGAAACAATTTCATTAGGGTTCTAATAATGTAAAGTTTCAATCATGTTCTTTTTTTAACTTTTGACTTTTGACATACATACATACATAGCGTCACGCCACTCACGCCTGTATCCCTTATAGGGTAGGCAGAACACCAGAGGTTACAAGACTATCTGATGTCACGTGTGACAAATTTGGAGGTATTATAAAGATGGAAAGAGACTATTGTAGTGACAGGGGTCAGCCTATCGCTCTGTCCCTTAACTGACTTTTACAGTATGCGCGGGAAAAGAAGCAGCTGGCACATTCTACGTTTTTTTTTCGCTCCCAGTCCAGCATGGAAGCATTTTTGACTTTCGATTTCTTAATTTTTAAGTTGGTTTGCACGGTGTGATTAAATGTAGAGCTCAGAGTTCAATGAGGATAGATATAAAGTCAAATAAGACTTTTTAAACCATTTGAATCATTATACGAGGAATACAAATTCAACTCCATTAATAACTGTTTACTTACTCCAACTATTTAAATAATATCTTTTGAAAACAATATAACCTTCTTACCAATTGATTGACCATAATAGGTTTAGGTTACAGTGAAACGGACTTTTGTTAAAATAATAATAATAAGAACGGTTTTGCTTGACACTTCCCGAATCGTCTCCGGTTTCTGTCTCACCTGTCCTGCCTGATCCCCGACCGACTGGTCAGACTGTCGCGTCATTTCCGCCTGTAGAAGACATATTACTCTTAAGATACCAAATAATAATAATAATAAAAAAGGCGTGTAGCTATACCTGTAGCTGACTATCAATCATCAATATATATAAAACTGTTCCGTTACTGACTGAGTGACTGAGGTACTGAGTGACTGAGTGACTGACAGACAACGTACAGCCGTAACTACTGGGCGTAGAGAGCTGAAATTTGGAACATACATTTTTTAGGGGATGTAGGGGTGCACTAAGGAAGGAATTCCCGAAATTCCCACGGGAACGGAAAATATAGCACTTTTTAGTTTGTATGAAAAATCTTATTACTTGAGTGCACCGATGTGAAACTTGGTGTAAAGGTTTCTCAATGTGTGTCTGGTAGTGTTATGAAAGGAATTCCCGAAATTCCCACGGGAACGGGAAATATATGATGTTATATTTTTTATGAAAAAACCCATCCCTTGAGTGATGTGATACTTGGCATGAAGGTTCTTCAAAGAGTGACTGGTTGTGCTACGAAAAAAAATCTTAAAATTCCCACGGGCACGGGAAATATATGATTTTTAGTTTGTATGAAAAAAACTTATTCCTTGAGTGCATGGGCGTGATACTTGGTATTAAGGTTCTTTCAGTGGGTGTCTGGTTGTATAGTTTCTGAAATTTCCACGAGAAGGGTAGTTAAGCGCATACGAAGTTGCGGGATAAAGCTAGTATAATAATAATTCATTATTCCAAAAACCATTAAATATAATAACGTCTTTATTATGATCAAATAGGAGAATTTAAATATTTCCTTGAGTTTTGGCTAACAAATTGAAAAACATGTTAAAAATAAAACAAGTAGTTTCAATTTAAGTGCGAACAAACAAATAAATTGCTTGAACTTTATAGCATTTGTAAGTGTAGCTTAGTTTACCAGCACACAACACCGCTGTTGTAGTCGTTGTATATTTGCAAGCGGATATGTTGTCAAGTTTAACCGCCAAGGGTTACTTCAATAAATTGTTACTTTTACGACATGGTTATATAGGGGCGTGCGACCTATTCTTGGACCCTAAACGACGTTTATATGTAAAGTAAGATGGCGGGGGTACAAAAAACAGAACAATTTTAGTGGCAGTAGTAAGACTATTAATAAGTAGGTAAAACTCGAATGCAACCCATTGACGGAATCTACTTTTGATTTTGCTCAGTAAGAATATATTTATTTTTTTATATTAGGTACGTACTTTTTCTTCGCTCTTCAACGCTTTTTGATATTAGTTCTTAAATCAATATCACATACCTTCAAATATAACTCATATGTATTTACTTTTTGTTATTCTACCCTTTTTCTGCGCGTCCATGTTAGCTGCGAGAAACAAAAACAGAAAAATAAAACTTAACTTAGAAAACGAGTATATAATAAAGCTATTCTATACTTTAAACCCTTTAAAAAGAACACAAAGTTGAGTAACATGAAGCATTCAAAATACGTCTTCTTTCACGAACATAGTTCAACTAGTTAATTAAGGTTCCTCTGTTGACAGAAAGCGACTGAAACTTTGTTGTTAAGTTTTAGTAACATGCTTAGATGTCTCGTAACCTAATCATGGGAATTCTGTTCTTTTGCTTTAATGAGGACGTCCTAATTAAAGTTGAATGTACAACAAAGTCCTTTAAATTTAATAAAACATTACTTTTATTTTATAATGTTTAAATTTATAAATAGGCTTTCGTTTATCTTATTCTTATTTAAGTTTTATATAATCTAATCTGTAATGATTTTAAAATAAAGAAAAAAATACAATATCTGTATGCAAATATTGTCCGTTCAGAAATTTTCTTGCTATTTAAAAAGAAATACATTCAACAAACGTCAAATTGACAGTAAAGAGAATTACTATGAAATATAAAACGCATGGACACCCTACAAGCAGGAACTGTCTATTCACGTTGCATTACAATGCTTTGAAGCCAATCGACCGGCGACGTGTTTCGTAAATAAAATATGTTTTCTTCACAATACAGGTCACTAGGAATAAAGGTTTGATAGAAAGAAATTGACATTTCGAATGGACCTATATAAAAAATAAGTACCGCCCTAAACGTATTACGTTTTTGTGTCCATATAAATGTGCCAGTAATAAAAATGTATAAAAAAGACGAATACAAATATTTTAAATATAATGGAATAAATTACCCAAAATACGCTCACATTTTTACAAATTGATGTGTATTGTTGGTGTTAATGTATTAGTTTGGGTACTAATGAAAAATTAAACATCCAATAAACAACGAATGCAAAACCGACTTCACGTCAAAATTTTGGCTGAACTATGAGGTCGTCAATGTATAAATATGCTCCGATACAAACATATTTTTTTTAAAGTTTGATATTTTTCGAGAATAACTCAATCGTGGATTTAGTACTTCCAAGCTTGGGATTGATGTCTCCACAGGTTATTTCCAAATATTAAACATTAATCACAATGTAAACAGCTTGGCTGTGACATGATATTGGCAAGCACGAATAGCTGTCTTCTGTTTGTTTTTTCATGTCATAGCAGAGCTGTATTTCTGCCAAATTGTCCCTATAATAAGCCGAGAGTTTTGTTTTCCGCCGGCTATTTTCCTCTCGGTCTACCTAGGGTTCTACTTTCATTTCGTTTTTTTAAAGCTGAAGAAGCAGTAGTAGACAACACCAGACATTGATGGATAATGGGCGAGCATTATCTTCATGAGCCGGAGACGCACACTTCTGGACGGAGGCCTCTCCCAGGATTCGTCATATGGTCCGGACCCGCGCCGCCCTCATCTAGCGTTTGACGTTCGTAAAGTGTATAAAAATACCTACTACGAATAAAAAAGTTTTCATTTCATCGATTTCGATGAAATTTATATAGGACTATGTCTAAAGTATCTTCTTTCATATGAAACAACAATATTCAACGTCGATTCATAACTGTACAAAAAATCGTGTATGTAATAAAGACCCAAAAAAAAACATACACACGAATTGAGAACCTCCTAATTTTGGAAGTCAAGTAGGCTTAAACAGCTCATACTTCCATTAATTTTAAAACGATTAATAAAATAGCTTACAAGACCCGTTAGAAATTAATCGGCATTCATGTTGATTGAATCGCTAGCTGTCTGGAATCTAATATTATAATTCAATGGTTCTGCATACTGCCTGACTAGTGGAGAGGCAATGTTCACCCGAAATTAATTGTTGGCTTGATTGACCTTTCCAAATAGATTGCTATTGGAACCTGAAGCCTATTCTAGTGAAATCAAAATTGTATTTCTAATTGTTTATACTTGAATAATTCTTTGTTATAATTCTTGTTGGTAGCTAATAGATTTAATGTGTATTGTCTTATGTTTTTTCTAATGGACTAATATTTAGGTATACGAAGTCGTCGTGGCGCCGTGGTTACTGTGTGTATCATACGATATCATAGGTTAAGCAACGTTCGGCGCGGTCGGTACTTGGATGGGTGACCGCCGACCATTCATTTCTCACGGCGACTTCCGTGCTTCGAAGGGCACGTTAAGCTGTCAGTCCCGGGTGCTGTATACTTGTATACAGTAGTCGTTAGGGTTTGTCAGAAGCCGTATCGGTACCCTGAAAATTCTGACATCAACCACCGAGCACTGGGCCAGCTTGGTGGATTATGGCCTAAAACCTCCTCATCACCCACGGGAGAGACTCATGCCCTGCAGTGGGCTCATTACGAAGAGTTGTGATTATGATGATGATGATGAATATTTAGGTGCTAATATCAAGAAATATAGAAATTGCTACGCCACCAAAAGTTTTAGTATAACTAGGGTTGCCAGCCATAATTTTTTAACAATGTCACACAATTTTTCACCTTATTATACTTTTGACTGTTGAACAAAAATAGAGTATACTAGCTGCTGCCCGCGACGTCGTCTGCGTGAACGCTATGCAGCACCAAACGCACCTACGATTATAACACTGCTAGCGTGATAATATGTAGCCTATATGTTGACCCGACTTCTTAACTATCTTCATGCCAAATTTGAAGTAAATCCATGCAGTACTTTTTGAGTTTATCCCGGAAAGACAAACAGACAAAAATTCTAAAAACTATATTTTTTGTTTCTGTTTCGATTGTAGATCATACCCCAAGTATTCTTTTAAAAAAATATTCAATGTACAGTTTTGACTTTCCTACCATTTTATTATATGTATAGATTAAATACTGTTTTCAATATAAAATGCTTAACACTTAAATTAATAATTTGTGCGAGAAACTCTTAAAATGTGTGTGTTTACAACAATAAATTAATTGAATATTGTTTAGGATTCCAAAGTACTGTTTATTATTCTTTTCAGAATCAAACATACTTTATTTCTAGAAAAAAGTTGGCTATCCCAAGTATAAAAGATTCGTGACCAAATATCCAGTGTAGGCATCAATACTTCGAGTCATAATGTTTAAAATACATAATTGAATCCAATTAGAAACCCTTTTTATTTAACAGAACAATTTACTCACTAAACAACCTATTAGACTGTAAAAGATATACAAAGCCACAAAAATCTATATTATTTAATCCTTGAACGTAGTCTTTATTATCTTACAAAATATTCCCTTAAACTAGGCACCTAAGCTATTTCCTGACTCAGTGCATCTCATAAAATTGAACAGGCTCATTCCCTACATTACTAGTTTCATAGCGATCACAGATAATGTCAATGAGCTGAGCATGTGAAGCTATGTAGAGCGGATTTTAGACGTTACCGAGCAACTATTGCAGCAACTGGCAACTAGCAACTAGCTGTTTTCATATATTTCCATGGGACTGCGTACACGCAGCAACTAGAGTTACGAATGCCGGTGATCATCAACAGTTTCCAGTTGCTGTAATTGATGACTAAGTTAATTTCTTATTCTTGCAAATGGTAAATATCTAAAGGTTTTTAAAGTTGCTGATTTCCGCAACCGCCTTTTCGACACACATCACCACACTAAACACAGATCGCTGCGAAAGTTGAACAACTCAGCTATGAAAGTTGCTCAAAGATTTCCATAAAACTGCGGCAACCGTCAACGCTATAGAAACCAATAAACTCAAGGTTTACTATAATGTAGGATGCAAGAAGATGGGACTCCCTGGCTGTAAATTGTTATTGTGTATTTTTAAAAGATGATTGCTGAGTTTCTTGCCACTTCTTCTCAACAGATCGACTTTCCGAAGTAGTGGTAGATTAAGTTCAATTTGTAAATTGTTTAACTTATTTCAAATGTATTTATTTAGTTACTTACGAAATAAAGAATATTTTGACTTTAACTTTTAAAGAAACTTTTAGAAAATTGATATTAAATAATAAGGAGGTTGCCGAGTACTTTTTGTTAACCTTCATGGTAATTTTGTTGAGAAATTTAGTAAAATACGGATTTACGAGTATCTGACCACTTCCTTACAGAACTAAAACGTTGAGTTAAATGTGTATAATGTTGTTGAGAAATCACATATATGATATCAAAGTTTAAGGGATAATACGAAGCCCAACAAAGAATACGTTACAAATGTATGAATATCATTACAAAACATCTTTTTGAAATCTGAACCCTGAATATACTTACATCAATATTTTCTTTGAATCTTGTAGGGTGGAAAAATCAGGAATGAAGACGATTTTTGATTTAATTTCCTGTTTATCAAAAATATTTTTTATCTTTGTCCTATGATTGTTAAGGCCGGTACACATTGTTGTAATATAACATGTAATTTAACATGCAATAAAACAAATTCTCAACAAAAAAGGCGCAATTCGTGCGCGCGAGAAGTGAAAATCATAAAAATTGTAGGTACATATGCATTTTATGTTACGTGATACATTACACCAAAGTGTACATTACAACAAAGCGTTTATAGATACAGGGTGACTGGTGGGTCACTTTTGAAATCCAAGGACGTGATAGTTTGAGATCATACATGAAAATAAAAAGTATAATAAAAAATAAATATTAATTATTTACTGAGTAAACATAACCGAACATTCATGAATTGATTACGCAACACATAGTTACGCTAGCGTTGGCAGCGATCCGTGTGCCAGGTCACACGCGATTGACTCAGGCGTAAGTAAACATAGTAACATAGTAGTGTTTATCAATTGGGAATTCTAGTGAAAAATTAAGTACCTACTTTTATTACATAATTATGATTATAATCGAGTACAGACTAAAGAGTGCTCTCCTTCAGTATCTAAAATTTGTCACCAGGCACCGACTTCAAAAAGGAGGCGGTTCGCAATTGAAGTGTATGTTCGTTGAAAATGGATTCCTTATTGTTCACTATAACGGCCTGGCCACAGAACAAGGCGAACGGCGGCGGCGGTGGGGCAGGCGGCGCGAAAATTCGCGCGGCGCGAATTGGATTGCAGACCACAGGCAATGGCGTTTGCCGCCCCGACCAGCAGGTACGAAGTACATGAATTATATAGGACTTGGGGGATATGGGATATACCTATATTTATTATAAACTATTGGATTTCACAGAATGACAAAGCAATATTTATAAAGTAGTAAAAAAAAAGGCTTCATGAATATGGTATTCGTCTTATTTATAAACCTTGTAAACACCAGAGGCACATACTTTATTCAAGGTTTGCCTTTTTTAATGGTCGAAATTTAAAAGAGTAGGTACAATTAGTTAGTTAGAAATAGACAGTAGTTCATCAGAATAGTTTACAAGCCTTTAAGCAAAGGAATTTGCTCGATATACGTCTATAATGATTTGTATAATTTGTGTACCTATGAATAAAAAAATGCTGCTTGCTTTCAAAATCTGGAAATTTAATTTTAATTTCTTCCTACAATCCTTTCATTATATGTTTAAATTTATGCTGCGGGTGGTCATACTTCCAAATACAAAATATTTCGGTAACAAAAGTCTTGGTGTTCATTATTCGCGACGAAAACAACTGAATTCATGTTGTTCACCGTACAATTCGCTGCGACCGCGCCGCTCGACTCCGTGGCCTGCGCCGCCGTACAGATTCATGAGTTTGTTTCAATCGCCGTCGCCGGCGCAGTTCGCCGAAACATTCGCGCCGCAACTCGCCGTTGCGCGAGGCATGGTTAGAACATTTGTATGAGTTTGTTTCATTAGCACCGCCGTTCGCGCCGCCCAAATTTTTACTATGGCAAATTCCCCGTGGCCAGGCGGTAAAATCAATGATTCACTTTAATCCAATCAAATGGAACATCATAAAAACTAAAACTCCTATAGTATACCCCTTCAACTAAGGAAGGAATTCCCGAAATTGTCGCGGATACGTTAAAAATAGGACTATTTAATTTGTATGAAAAAAAAATTTCATGAATGCGAAGCTTGATGTGCAACTTGGTGAAAAGGTTTTTCAATGGGTATCTGTTAAAACTGCGGGCGGCTGCTTGTAACAAATAAATAGTAATAATAATACAAAAAAATATTCAAGATTCTTTATCTTGTCTGACCAAGAAAGCATGTCTTTTCTGCTCTGTGTTCGTCACCATAGGTGATAGGAGCTGTCTAATGAATGTTCACGGCTCGATAAGCACAACCTCATTGATGCAGGCTCACAAAGTTAACACCCTTTGATGATGCAGTTGAAGGGTTGAACCTAATATTATAGATAACATCGGGCTTAAGGGCTAAAGCAACTCTTGTTCCCTGGCCAAAATAAATCGAGAATGACAACAAAGAGTTATCTATTATAGTTTAACTTTACAAGATTTAAACAACGTTGGAAAATGATACTAGAAGTTTAGAGGCGTAAGTTTATTTCACACAAATAATAGTTTACTTTAATTTGATAAGTAATTATTTTACTGTGCAAACTGTGATGTCACAAATAGGCCACGCTAATATTGAGTGAAGAAAGTGTTTTGTTTACTATTATTCAACTACAGAGTAGAATTATGATACGCTAAACACAGAGATAGCGTGTTTTTGAGACTTTTGTTTGAACGCTCATATCTCAAAAGTTCAATCCATGACATAAGGTTTTTAATTTTAAATTCCAATATTAAGTTATATAGATTAGGATAGGAATAAATCCAAAAGCATTAATACATGGAAATTAAAAGTTATAAACACTATCATGTAGCCGCGAACTCACGATTTCACACTTTTTTTATGGATGACTGGGGAGCAGAGAGCCGCTTGTAGACTAGTAGTCTACACGGGGCACAAATTTATGTAGAATTTATATTTTTTGTATAACAAGACCACTATGCCTTGGAGTCACGCTTTGGGCGTTTTGTCCTCGAGGATGACGGAATTGAACAGCTATAGTCACTAAGAAAACAATCAAGGCCTTTTTTTCAGAGGATCCTGCGTGGCTACTATCATCTTCTTATATAAACATGCTTGTATTCAGATAGAGGAAATGTCAGCCAGCTTTTTAAGAACAGGATCATCTGCTTACGAATAGTATCATCATTTAATTGACGATGTCTATGGGCACGAATACCAATTACAAACAGTCAGTATACCAGAATGCAAAATCGTATGGAGAGTTACATCAATACGTGGGGGAAGCGAAAGAGGTATGTCTAGATCGCAGCCTCTGCCTACCTCAAACGGAGATATGCTTGAGGTTATGTAAAATAAACAAATCAACAAAATATAAACTTTCATAATCATTTGCCGAAACTTTCCATAAAATCCATTAGGAAACTCCGTCGGATTAAGTACTAGTTAATTACATAGTAGTAATCCCTTTTAAATTAAATTGATAAACAATTGTCTGTATACTTTGTATTGTAAGAGGATTATTTTGTTCGTGTTTAGGGGTAGCAAACCAAACGAATATTTTAATTCTGATTATTTCTGAGCACTTTTTGATAGTGATTGTATTTTAAAATAATATTTGTATTTGTGTGCTCGTGTGTATTTCATTCGATATGGCAAAGAGTAATGTCGTTTAAAGAGCAATAAGTTCACGGTCCATACACTCTCTGACCTGTCAAACTACTTTTGTTAAGTATGTGAATGTATAAATATAATATTGTCATTGAAATTCTGCCTGTTTATATCTAAACTATTGGTGCAGACTTGATTTAATTTCGTAGAAACGATATCGGGATTTTGATTTCAAGAGGATGTTTCTCGTAGTCTATTGAGGAACTTGAAAGGATATAGTATTCAAATCCTTGCTGCGGTTTCTAATGTTAGTAAATCATTTGGATTTAACCGAACATGAGCTTTATATACTGCACTATATACTGTTTAAATATATTTTAAGAGTTGTTAAAAATGTCTTTAGCAACGCCGGTCGGCAAAAGGATATGTAACCGCCGATCGTTCATTTATAATTACTCGATGACCTCCGTGGTGCATTGGTCCAGTTTTCGCCTGCGGTTTACTGAATTCGAAGGTCCTGAATTCGAGTCCCAGCCAAACTTAACCGAGCTAAACTATATCGGGTTTTGGTGAATACTATAATTACTACCCCCTTATTCTTTTGTGTTTCTATCAACATGTATTTCTATAATATTCCTTAAGTGCAATAAAGTAATGAAATAAAGCACACGTTCCAAATTCAACCTTAAACCCAGTAGTGAAAGTAAACAAAAAACCTATAAAATGTATATGAAACCACAAAATATAAGTGAATTTGCGTGGCGTTTTCAGCAATTTAATTCAAACGCGGTTGACGGCAAAAAGCCCATTATGTTCCAGCCCCCTTTTATCTTGTTAACGGGCTTGCTTCCTTTTAGCCTTAACTAAATCTGTACTGAGCTTTTTTATTGATAAACCAAGGTTTTTTTATCGAAATTAAGAAGACCTTTAAAGCTAGGCAAGTATCCGTGACATGGATCCAATGAGGTGCCTTTTCTCGGAAATCCTTGTTTGGATTTCAAATTAAAAAAGTTTTCGAAGTCTTACAAATTTTGAATCGCAATATGATGACGGATGCCTTACTATGCGAGATATGAGGATTAATATTCCCTTTACAATGAAAATATGTATTGAGCTCGTTTTCAATACTATTGTGTGTAATCCTACAAATTTTCACTCACAGAATGGGTTTTGAACACGAAAATGGAAACAAAACTTAATTTTTAGCATCATTTAATATGACGGCTAATATTTCCAAAGGAGGTCAGTTTTATTGGCACATGTCATGGGCATTCATTCCATTGAACTTGAACATGATTTTCCTTTTGTTTCATATTGATCAAATCATTAAAATGTTCTTTATGTTAATGGGTAATAGACCCACAATTTGACAATATGATTATATTAAACAAACCAAACAGAATTCATAAATACTTACGTGAATCAAAAAGAGAAGCCTAAGTCTAAGAAAAAATATGTTATACCAGAAATCGATGTCAACAAGAGCCATTTGCGAACGAAAAAAATAGAGGAAACCAGAGAAAACACCCAATTAATAAATAAAACTCAACTCTCGGAATAACATGCTTATTAAACTAACTTGCACGCATTACCATATAGACAATAATGACATTTGCTAACATATCTTAAAATGTTTGGCATAATGAAAAGGCCACGTTTCGACCACTCGCATCTAGCATGCGTCTAAAATGCTTCAAGACTTCGAAAATGCTTAGCAAATTTTTGGCGTATATGTAGGTATAATTTGAGTCTTACTTAACACACTTTTGGTCGTGTAGGGGCTGCTTTGAATAGCCCGCCACCCCTGGATAAACGTGTCGTAAATGGCTACTAATCCGGGTTAACCCCGCTTCGTAGTAGGATCCCGTCGCTGTCCGAGTGGAAACCTTGCATATAAAATCTGCCACCAAATATTACCGCTCCAGCGATGATGATGCAAAATTTTATGAAGAGCCAGTTCTTTCCTAGGCCCGTGTGCTCTCTTTCTTCGATCTCATCTTCACTTACCATAAGGAGAGATTGAGATCACACGCGGATTCAGTCTCTGATAAAAAAACGCCACCACCAGCATTGGGCCAGCTTGGTGGATTACGGCCTATACCTCCTCGTCACCCAGGGGAGAGACTCATAGCCCTTCAGTGGGCTCAATGCAAAGAGTTGTGATGATGATGAAAAAAAAACGCAGCAACTAATCATAAATCGTTTGCCGGACGCGGATGGATAGAGTGCGAGGTAGACGTGTGGCTGGAACGCGGCGGGTGCGGAGAGCAGTCCTGACTTCGGTAATTGTAATTGTATTGGTGTGTATGTACCTATTCGTATGAATTCGTATTATCCTGAATGAAAAAGAGTGCCAAGAGTTTATTTTCGCCGACTTTTTTTGTCTCTTGGTCTACTGTAATATCTTATTCAATTACTATCAACACCTTGTTAAAGCCAAAGTACAAAATTGTGACGTCATTAAGCGGCCATTCGATAATTAAAAATTTTTCATTTCATTTCATTTGTGCGAAATAAGAATCAAATAATGTTAAAAAAATTCAAAGCGAGGTATGAGGCACATGAAATGCCTTGAAGTGTGGCCAGAACGCGCTCTTACTAAGTTAGCAATGCTCTCATTTTTATTGTCTTACGAATACACATTTAATTATAAATAAATAAAATCCCCAGACAATCACACCAACTACATGGCCCCAAAATAAGCATAGCTTGTGTTATGGGATACCATGTAGCGAACTAGGGGGGAACCTAGAATATAAATACATAAATAGATAAACACCCAGACACGGAACATTTTTTTTTTCTTGTACCGTGCGGGAATCGAACCGCAACCACTGGCTTCTGAGGCAGACAGGTTTACTAAAGTGGTCGTCAAATTATGTACGAGTATTTGAATATTTAAAGGCTAAAATCGCATATATTTCCCTGCAAAAAATTACCTTTACGAACAAAAAGTGTGCGAACTCTATCAAGTTTAATTCGTCTATTATCTTCATATTTTATAATAAAGTTTTTGAACAGTTTATAAACTCTTTTGTATGAGTGTTTTTTTTTCGCTTTAAAACATAAACATGGAAAAAGCTTCAAACGAAAGAGCAGCTTTAAATTATGTAGAACACATATAATTCCTTACTTTGTATTAAGTAATTAAACTATACACATGAATAATGAAAGACTGTTTTTTATCATAACAAACATAAAAATGTACATATCTAAGAAACTTTATCAAAGCCAACCCTTTAACTCTAAAAGCCCCAACCTTCCTTAGAAATGCGGTAAACGTTAATAAATCACATTCCCAAACTTCGCATTTCTTACAACGCCGTATAACCATTACAACGGTGTTCAACTTAAATTGGACGAACTCTTCGTAAATAAAAAACCTCTTTCGATACATCGGTTCAAAATAAAAACACCGTAAAATAACAGGGTTATATTCAACAGTATCTAATACCATTGAAATAAAAAAGACATTGAAAACTCGGAATACTTATCGTAAGAAAGAGTCGTCTGGTTTGATTACTGTCTCTCACAAAAGAGATGTATGTAGATGTTCAGTGTATACTGTATACAGCCTTTGTGTCTTCGTTGAAAGTAAGGCACATATGCGAGTGTATACCGTATATGATACGACCTATTTGACATTGAGCGGAGACGTGTGGGTTCTGGCACACTTTTCTGATAGTTCAAACAAGTTTTTTTCTTTTGCTTTAAAATTTAAATATATTTTTAGGCCTCCATTATAAGTTACATTTATACAAGGTAAGAAAAATATCGAGATTTATAAGATGAAACAAAAGTTTAATAGTGCAACGAGAATATAACTCGCAACCTATGAAATGGCTATTTGCCGACAATTTTTTTCCATGAATACAGATTATTTCAAGTTTTTTTATCACAAAAATTGTAACGAAAGCAATTATAGCCAAAAACGTACTACAGTAATTTTTTAATACAGTTGCTCAAAAAGTCGCGTATTGCAGGGACGTATAGCGTTCGGGGTGTGGGCTATTACATACTCGTGCTTTTTGTTTGCCTTTTCCGAACTCGTGCGTTCTCTTTCCCAACTGTCAAAATAACGTCAATTAAAAAGAAAAAAACCAACCACGAAGGTTTTACTAAAAAAAAATTCATAGAAGTTTCTGTGATTCATTTCTAAAAAGAAGCTAAGTACTAATTTCAGATATAATGATTTGATTCAATGAGCTAGGTTAGGTTTCATTTCATTTCATCTCATTAAACTTCATTTCATATCAATAAAGCAACTGAAGACTTGGTTGTATGGGCATAGTCCCTTTGCTTACCCAGAATGGATGAAGAAATCAATAAAAAAACTCTGCTTATATTCTTTTACATTTTGTATATTTTATTAAATTGCTTAATTTTTTCGAATCTGTATTTAAAAATTGTTGTTCAGTGCACGTGTTCTCTCTTGAAGAACTCTTTGCAATGACAGGCTTTCCACATTCGTAATAAATTAAAACATAAATATTCGCATGCCTCTACTCAGCAGGTTGTAATTTGTAATACTTGTATAAATTACTATGTAAATATCACTCGTTACACACGTTGTGGCATATAAACGATTTATTATAATATTTCACTTGTTGTAGGGGTAACAATGTAAGTCTAGCCTACCTGTTCTAAAAAAGTATTTGAGCAATTCTTTTCATTTTGTTATATTATGATAAACATGTCGTACTTAATTCACAAAGGCACAGATGATAGATGTATGGTTATTTATATATTGTAGGTATAATTTTATTAATTTGCATATTTTTCATTATGTATTATAATATGTTATTTTTATTATTGAAATAGGTATAGTAGTTATATTATTAAAATTAAACATAAGATTTGTTATTACCAGCTGATATTTGTACAGTTTTTCTTTTCCTTTACAATATTGGTTTGTCTAGTAGAGCTATACAGCGATAAGGCCGCCCACTGCACCATTTTGAACTTTGTATTTTTATTGAATATTTCCTTTTTTTACTTTGTGCAATAAAGTGTTAATAAATCAACAAATAATTCATTTATTGACAACTACAAGTACATAAATAAAAAACAATATAAAAAGACGTGTGGCACTCGGAGACTGCCGCGGTAAAGCTATTGCACAGCATTTTTTATCAACTTATGCAATTATAATTATTTATTTATTTTATTAATGCAGTAATGTTTGATCTAATATGAATTTCCACAAGTTCCTAGTAGATGATTGTTTATTAAAGCCCGCATGTAAAGTTATGAAATCAGAGTGTGCCGTTCGGAGGGGGGGGTGTTAGGTTTTTTTCGTTACGGAATTTCTGGATTCGGTCCCCACGCTCAAGGCCCGCGATAGAAGCTATGCAATAGCTTAAAAAATTCAACACAATTAAAAAAAAGGGATACAAATAAAAAGAAAAACATAATTCCAAATTAAAAAAGGTGTATTGTAGCAGCGAAAAAAGCCGTAGATCAGAGTCAATTTTCTGCTACTTAAGCGCTGATATTCTGCTACAGCTTGGGAACAGGAGAGCGTTATTTTATGTTAAAAAAATCCTTGTTATGCATCATATAACTTTGCATGGCTTCATCAGTCAACCGCAGACTGCATTGTCTTAAAACATATTGTAGGTTAGTCTTTGTTATTAGGATTGTCTTTTGTCTACTAAACAAAAGCCAAACGTTATAATTTAGTAATATACTTCTTAACTTCTTATTTCAGTGTGCCAAGTGCATTACATTCAAATATTCAAATACAAAGGTAACGATTCAGTTGCAACTTTTGCTGTCAAATCAAATCGTACGAGACTAAAGCATAGTCATGAAGAAAAAATATATTTCTAACGAAAACAGAATAAAAAGCTATCTATACTCATAGTTACATAACCATGCTCGAGGAGCATAATGTGATTACTCTGACTGAAATTATAACGATTGTCTTTTGTCTACCGAACAGTTCTGTATTTCAGTTTGTTTTTCTTAAGGGACACATAATTCTGTAGACTACCTGATTTTAAGCTATGTGTGATATCGACCCTAAAATAAAGGGCGTGGTGGGTCCATCTCTACAGAGCCGCGCCGGCCCTGCTGTTTCGCGGCGTACGGCGCGCCGCTGCAACTTTCACGGCGTCGTGCACGGTGAACCGCTCAGCGCTTCATATTAGCTCTTAAAATTATCTCCATCACGGTTCATTCTAGAAAAGCATTGATTTGCACCGTACGGCACTGCGCCGCGCCGTGTTACGGCGGCGGCGCCTGATCTTTATACCGCATACTTTTCTATAATGAACCATGATGAAGATAATTTAAAGAGCTAATACGAAGCGCTGACGGTGCACCGTGCACGACGTCGTGGAAAGTTGCGGCAGCGCGCCGTGCCACGGCATGCCGTATGCCGTGCGTATGTATATGTCGTAGTCAACTGGTTAAATTAGCCACTCAATTGGACGCCTAGGCCGTTTCAACTGGCTTAAGGACAATTAGTCAAGTCATTGATCGCAACGTTTAACCAGTTGGCTAAACGTTGTTTAGCCATTTAGTTAAATTGGATATTGTTAAATTTATGATGCTTGGTTAGGGTTTTGTGATTGTATTGAATAGTCGTCCATAAAAGAAGATACTTAAAAGTTTTTATATAAAAACCGATATATATTTTTTTAAATATTAAAACGTTAAAACGGAACTTATTTTATTATATTTATATTTACGCGCGAGCCGAGCGAGCGAAGCGAGCGTGGTGCGGCAGCACCCGGCGATGCGCCACAATGGATTTTATTTCCTTGTAATTGAAATAAATAAAAAAAATCTAATAAAAAAAAAATTTGCTTGACTGGTTTTTCCGTCATGACAGATAATTTTACCATGACCTAATTGTTTTATTACTTTATCCAAAACTGTACCAAATTTAAATCACTTGGCTGAGTTTTGGTCAACCTTCTTCAAAGGGCTAACTTTCAACACGCCAAGTTGTTAAACGTTAAGTGTTTCGTGTTCAATCAACTATCGGCCTAGGCCGTTGATTCGGCCTAGGCGTCCAATTGAGTAGCTAATTTAACCAGTTGACTACGACATATACAAGGCGTTTGGCGCCGTACCGTAGAGATGGATCCACGCCCTTAGTAATTCTATTTCTATTCTGTACACCACAAAGCGGTTTTGAGGTAGAAATAATCAGAACAGTGGTTACATGTGACACGCTTCGGATAGCACATAGGTATATACCGTCTATAAATATGCAAGACTCTGAAACGGAATGACCCAAATTACGACCACGCTTTACTAAATGTATATATTTTTCGTATGATTTTCGGTGTCATTGAGATCATTACTCAAATGCGGCATTGAAGGCATTTTCGTGAATTTCGCGTTTGAATTCCTCCGTGAAATATTGAAGGAATATTTTTTTGGGCTTTTGGCAGTAATGGACTAAAGTAGTTCTCAGACGTTTCAAATAGATAATTTAATAAAAATTATGAGATGAGGCAACAGTGAATTGACATTGATAAACGTTGCTAGCCTCCAAAAATGAAAAGCTTAAAAACTTTCATTTCAGACAAACTAGTCCATGTTATATTATTTTTGCAATTACATAATTAGTACCTAGCTATTTAGGTAATAAAGCAAAATGAAAATAAAAAAAAGTTTTAAGAATAACAAGGAACAAATAGAATACCTACCTTTACTATAGTAATATCTCGATTTTAATTTCAAATTTTATATGGTTCAACTTTAACTAGATAGTTCAAGTCGTGCAGATCAGTTCTATGACTTTTTTAAGATAAACATTCAAAATACTATGGAGTGGTTTTGTTTTTGTTACCTAAATATATAGGCTCGTTAATAATATTTTAATAGCATATAAGGACTGATGAGTGGGTCATAATTACGAAAAAAATATTTTTATTTATTTTTTTAATTATTATATAAATTAAATTTTTATAAATTAAATTTTCGAAATTCTTCTAAGTGATCAAAATTTAAGTTCTTCTGTATTTTATGACTACACAGCAAGTAATAAAACCGTTTCCATCTAATTGTATGTAGTCATAAAATGTAGATTAATCTTAAATTTTACTCACAGAGAAGAATTTCGAAAATTCAATTCATGAAAAATTTTTTTTTTTTTTCGAAATTCACACCCACTCATCATTCCTAATCTGCTATTAAAATAGTCCGACAAGTCCGACAAGGCTTTTTTGGCGCTTGGATGATGACGTCAGGGTGAGGGTGAAATAAGGGTTATAATTTAGTATAATTTCCCTATTCTCAGGGAAAAATAGAGATGCATAAACGTTTAGTTTTTTACATGTTTGAAAACAGATATTTAGTTTAATTTTATGTACTGCAAAAGGCATGTCACGTAAACTTTGAGAAAAGTTTAGGGGTACAAAAACACAGGATTAAAGATATTAATAGAAGATAAGACAAGAAAATATATTAAAACATAAAGAAACATGGAATTAAAATTATGTTGTATGATAAATTGTTTTCCTTGTCATCTGCTTCACCACTACTTTCTTTATTAGGTACCTACTCGTATCTAAAATTGCTCGTATTTTGAAATGTTTGTGTTGAACTTACTTATATTTCTTTACTTTTCATACAGTCATTCTAAAGAGACCATTCTTCTGAAATCGCTATTTCTTATTGAAATTTTAAAAATAAAATGAACACTATTCTAAAATGTATTTTTCAAAGTATGGCAATATGCTTGAGGCAACTTGCTTCTTTACTCTTACAAATGGATTTATTGGGAAGTAAAATTGTTATTCTTTCTGACAATGACTTTTTCACTTTTATAACTACAATAAGTAAGCCCACATTTTGTAATTTTGGGCGTGTTTCATATTTTAGTATTGAATTTAAAAGTACAACAAGAAATATGAGCGGTAAAAGTCATGCAGTGACATTTCCCAAGACGGTGGTTAGTTCCAATTTTAGCCACGCGCCAAAAGATCTTTGTCGGACTATATAATTGACTATTATAAGCGGACCCTGTCAGGTTTCATTGTGGACAAATGTCCCATCCATTTTCATATAAAAAAAAACACTAGATCAACCCAACCATCAACCCTAGACGTAGATTTAGTAGAGTTCACACGTAGATGAAAAGTCTTGGCGCTCTCTAGGACATCAATAACGTTTAACTTGCTTGCTTGCGTATGACTTCTCCCTCATCTGATGAAGATGAAGACAAGAACACTGGGTTAGTAATGTCTTATCATATATTCAAGAAACGAAAAAAAGATTACATACATACATACATAACTTCACGCGCCTGCATCCGTTATGGGGTAGGCAGAACACCAGAGGTTATAAGACCATCTGATGTCGAGATTACAATATTGCAGTGACAGGGGATCGCCGACAAAAACGCCAATAAAACCTCGTACCCTTATCTGATATGCATTATTATAATAAAAAACACTTTTTTTTCTCTTTGATTGAATTTCAAAGCAGTTTCGGTTAAATAATTTTCAATTTTCTAAAACAACTCATACATTGAATCAAAAAGACAAAATATTATCTTGAGCAATCCGTTTTTGTAAATAGTTTTAAGATGTTTTGAATTTCCCTAATTATTTTCCATTAGAGAGATATATTGTATGTATATAAGAGATCATTCCCTGTTACGAATGCTGTATCAAGAAGACTTTTATTTATGCGGACACAGTTATCAACAATATATTTTATTTTCGTTATAACTTTCGCGAGTCTGTGGTAACAAATGGATGCGATATTATTACACATGTTCATGTAAATATTTTGAATAGAAAGCACAGGATTTTTCTACTTAGAATTTGAACATAACGTAACAGATTGTAACTGAAATGGTCCGCGAAAATATTGTAATTTTCGTGGTAGTTACAAAGTATGTAAAGATGTAAGTATGTAAAGTTCACGGTCCATACAGTCTCTGACCTAGCAAACTACTTTTTGTTAGGTATATGAATGTATAAAGATGATATTGCCATTGAAATGCTGCGTGTTTATATCTATGTTTATATGGTGCCGACTTGATTTAATTGTTTAAGAAAGAATATCGGTGGTGTTTAAGAAACAATATTTGTTTTATAAACAATAATAACAAATTTTCATTTCAAGTGGATGATACTAGTAGCCTATTAAGCCTACTTGAGAGGGTGAAATAATAGGTCCTTACTCATGAAATTGGCGTTTTGTATGGGAGGAATAAAAGTCGTTTATTTTTTTAATATAATATATTTATTTAATCAAAGTAATATCCATTGCTATCTATGCACTTCTACCATCTCATAGGTAGTTTATTTATGCCTTTTCTAAAAAAACGTTGTTTAGCCATTTAGTTAAATTGGATATTGTTAAATTTATGATGCTTGGTTAGGGTTTTGTGATTGTATTGAATAGTCGTCCATAAAAGAAGATACTTAAAAGTTTTTATATAAAAACCGATATATATTTTTTTAAATATTAAAACGTTAAAACGGAACTTATTTTATTATATTTATATTTACGCGCGAGCCGAGCGAGCGAAGCGAGCGTGGTGCGGCAGCACCCGGCGATGCGCCACAATGGATTTTATTTCCTTGTAATTGAAATAAATAAAAAAAATCTAATAAAAAAAAAATTTGCTTGACTGGTTTTTCCGTCATGACAGATAATTTTACCATGACCTAATTGTTTTATTACTTTATCCAAAACTGTACCAAATTTAAATCACTTGGCTGAGTTTTGGTCAACCTTCTTCAAAGGGCTAACTTTCAACACGCCAAGTTGTTAAACGTTAAGTGTTTCGTGTTCAATCAACTATCGGCCTAGGCCGTTGATTCGGCCTAGGCGTCCAATTGAGTAGCTAATTTAACCAGTTGACTACGACATATACAAGGCGTTTGGCGCCGTACCGTAGAGATGGATCCACGCCCTTAGTAATTCTATTTCTATTCTGTACACCACAAAGCGGTTTTGAGGTAGAAATAATCAGAACAGTGGTTACATGTGACACGCTTCAGATAGCACATAGGTATATACCGCCTATAAATATGCAAGACTCTGAAATGGAATGACCCAAATTACGACCACGCTTTACTAAATGTATATATTTTTCGTATGATTTTCGGTGTCATTGAGATCATTACTCAAATACGGCATTGAAGGCATTTTCGTGAATTTCGCGTTTGAATTCCTCCGTGAAATATTGAAGGAATATTTTTTTGGGCTTTTGGCAGTAATGGACTTAAGTAGTTCTCAGACGTTTCAAATAGATAATTTAATAAAAATTATGAGATGAGGCAACAGTGGATTGACATTGATAAACGTTGCTAGCCTCCTAAAATAAAAAGCTTAAAAACTTTCATTTCAGACAAACTAGTCCATGTTATATTATTTTTGCAATTACATAATTAGTACCTAGCTATGTAGGTAATAAAGTAAAATGAAAATAAAAAAAAAGTATTAAGAATAACAAGGAACAAATAAAATACCTACCTTTACTATATAGTTTCTACCTTTAATATCTCGATTTTAATTTTAAATTTTATATGGTTCAACTTTAACTACATAGTTCAAGTCGTGCAGATCAGTTCTATGACTTTTTTAAGATAAACATTCAAAATACTATGGAGTGGTTTTGTTTTTGTTACCTAAATATATAGGCTCGCCTTATAATAGTTAATAATATTTTAATAGCAGATAAGGAAGGACTGATAAGTGAGTCATAATTACAAAAAAAAAGTCATTCCTTGTCTGCTATTAAAATACAGTCCAACAAGGCTTTTTTGTTGCTTGGATGATGACGTCAGGGGTGAGGGTTAAATAAGGGTTATAATTTAGTATAATTTCCCTATTCTCAGGGAAAAATAAAGATGCATAAACGTTTAGTTTTTTACATGTTTGAAAACAGATATTTAGTTTAATTTTATGTACTGCAAAAGTCATGTCACGTAGACTTTGAGAAAAACGTTAGGGGTACAAAAACACAGGATTAAAGATATTAATAGAAGAGAAGGCAAGAAAATATATTAAAACATAAAGAAACATGGAATTAAAATTATGTTGTATGATAAATTGTTTTCCTTGTCATCTGCTTCACCACTACTTTCTTTATTAGGTACCTACTCGTATCTAAAAATGCTCGTATTTTGAAATGTTTGTGTTGAACTTACTTATATTTCTTCACTTTTCATACAGTCATTCTAAAGAGACCATTCTTCTGAAATCGCTATTTCTTATTGAAATTTTAAAAATAAAATGAACACTATTCTAAAATGTATTTTTCAAAGTATGGCAATATGCTTGAGGCAACTTGCTTCTTTACTCATACAAATGGATTTATTGGGAAGTAAAATTGTTATTCTTTCTGACACTGACTTCTTCACTTTTAAAACTACAATAAGTAAGCCAACATTGTATAATTTTGTTCGTGTTTCATATTTTAATATTTAATTTAAAAGTACAATTAGAAATATGAGCGGTAAAATTCATGAAGTGACATTTCCCAAGGCGGTGGTTAGTTCCAATTTTAGCCACGCGCCAAAAGATCTTTGTCAGACTATATAATTGACTATTATAAGCGGACCCTGTCAGTTGTCATTGTGGACAAATGTCCCATCCTTTTTTCATATAAAAAAAACACTAGATCAACCATCAACCCTAGACGTAGATTTAGTAGAGGAGTTCACACGTAGATGAAAAGTCTTGGCGCTCTCTAGGACATCAATAACGTTTAACTTGCTTGCTTGCGTTTGACTTCTCCCTCATCTGATGAAGATGAAGACAAGAACACTGGGTTAGTAATGTCTTATCATCTATTCAAGAAACGAAAAAGTTATTAAATACATACATACATAACTTCACGCCTCTATCCTTTATGGGGTAGACAGAACACCACAGGTTATAAGACCATGTGATGTCGAGATTACAATATTGCAGTGACAGGGGATCGCCGACAAAAACGCCAATAAAACCTCGCTCTCTTATCTGATATGCATTATTATAATAAAAAACACATTTCTCTTTGATTGAATTTCAAAGCAGCTTCGGTTAAATAATTTTCAATTTTATAAAACAACTCATACATTGAATCAAAAAGACAAAATACTATCTTAAGCAAACCGTTTTTGTAAATAGTTTTAAGATGTTTTGAATTTCCCTAATTATTTTCCATTAGAGAGATATATTGTATGTATATAAGAGATCATTCCCTGTTACGAATGCTGTATCAAGAAGACTTTTATTTATGCGGACACAGTTGTCAACAATATATTTTATTTTCGTTATAACTTTCGCGAGTCTGTGGTAACAAATGGATGCGATATTATTACACATGTCCATGTAAATATTTAGAATAGCTTCACACAGGACTTTTCGACTTAGAATTTTAACATTACGTAACATTTTTACATTGTAACTGAAATGGTCCGCGAAAATATTGTAATTTTCGTGCTAGTTACAAAGTATATAATAATGTAAGTATGTAAAGTTCACGGTCCATACAGTCTCTGACCTGTCAAACTACTTTTTGTTAGGTATGTGAATGTATAAAGATGATATTGCCATTGAAATGCTGCCTGTTTATATCTAAACTATTTGTGCAGACTTGATTTAATTGTTTAAGAAACAATATCGGGATTTTCATTTCAAGTGGATGATACCAGTAGCCTATTAAGCCTACTTGAGATTTGAATGACGTGATGAGTTTTGACTGTCTCATCGGAGTTGAATTTTTCCCCTGCAAAAAGTTATCCAAATTTCTAAAACAATGGTAGTCTGTTGGAGCAAGGTCCGGAGAGTACGGTGGATGTCTTAAACATTCGAATTGAAGCTCCTTTAATTTGGTAGCAGTCTGTTCTGCAGAGTGTGGTCTTGCGTTGTCCTGAAGTAGCAGTGGCCTTGTGCGATTGACCAGTCTCGGTTGTTTAGCGGCTAGTTTATCCATCATTATTTGGAGCTGACTACAGTTAATATCTGCAGTAATCGTCTGGCCAGATTTAGGGAATGTAGTGCACCGAACCGGTACTAGTCCACCAAACGCTGACCAATAACTTTTTTCTAGTTAATTTTCTCTTGAGGCTGAATTTGGATGGTTCACCGGGATTCAGCCATTGCAATCTGCGCTCCCTATCGTCGTAGAGTACCCACTTTTCATCACAGGTAATAATTCGATTTAAAATCCCTTCATTATTGTGCCGGTTCAATAATGTAACGCAGCAGTCGACGCGCGTTTGTCGGTTTGCTTCACTTAATTCATAAGGTACCCAGCTTTCGAGATTTCTTATCTTTACAATTTGTTTCAAGTGGATTAAAACAGTTTTATCACTAACATCGCAGCCTGCAGCTAACTGGGACGAGTTTGCAATGGATCCGCTTCCATAATAGCCTTCAATTCTTCATTGTCGACTTTGGTCTCCGGCCGTCCACGGGGATTGGTCTGTAGGTGGAAATTTCTAGAAACCAAAAACGCACTGTGCTTTCTCTAGCGACACCACTGCCATACACATAATTAATACTTCGAGCCGTTTTTGCAGCACTGGTGCCACGGTGGAACTCATATTCGTGAATAACACAAAATTTTTAATTTTGTGCAGAGAAAAAACCAAAAGAAAGAAAAACAAAAGAAATACGGTTTTTGGGACACAAATTGATGAGTAAATAGCTGTATAAATTTGAAATTGGAATTCTAAACCAAAGAGGAGATATTTGAGATTAAAGTGGCCAGTACGACAGAACACTAATTTCAAATGCAAGGATCTAATATTAAAATCCTTGCTGCGGTTTCTAATATAAGTAAATGATTTGGAATTAACTGAATATGAGCTATTATTTGCACTATATGTTGCTATAATACATTTCATGAGTTGTCAAAAATCTGACAGATCAGCTATGAACATTACTTTTTGAAATGTTATTTAAAAATTTAATAAAATAAGGTCATACAACGCAGTTTTACTTTGAATATACCTATATTAAACCAAAAATTTTCTGTTAAACGATTTATTAGATTAGATAAAAGACTTTCTAAATTTTATCGGTTACACATAAAATATTGTATATTTCCTACATCACTCAATTCTTTTTAGCAACCTCGCTGTCAAGTTGGTCAAAATTGAAAATCTAGATAGAACACAACGTTAAACTTTAGCAAAGCTGTACTAGCGTTTTGCGTTTGCGTGATATTCATGAACTTGATCTGAAACTTTATAACGTATGGACTTCAGCGTTCATAAGTTTACGCTTGTATTAAATGTAAAAGAAGACCACTTTGACGACCACTTTGGCGATGGGGTAAACCAGTCTGCCTCAGACGCCGGTGGTTGCGGGTTCGATTCCCGCACGGAACAAGAAAAAAAAAATGTTCCGTTTCTGGGTGTTTGTCTATTTATGTATTTATATTCTAGATTCCCCCTAGTTCGCTACATGGTATCCCATAACACAAGCTATGCTTACTTGGGGCCATGAAGTTGGTGTGATTGTCTATTTAAAAAAAAAAAAAGGGACTAGCTGTTATTCGCGGTTTTACATGTAGGAATATTGGATAAAAAGTAGCCTATGTGCTATTCCAGACTGTACACTATCATTGTGCCAAATTTCATCCAAATCTAAGCCATTACGCCGTGATTGAAGAACGAACGTCCATACAGCCAAACATCCTTACACCAATCCATCCAAACTTTATCATTTATATTATAAACCAGGGTGATCACGGGGTCTGCAAAGACACCGAAACGTCGAGTTTAAAAACATACATACATACATACAAAACTTCACGCCTGTATCCCTTATAGGGTAGGCAGAACACCAGTGGTTATAAGACCATCTGATGTGACGTTTGACAAATGAGGTATTATAATGATAGAGAGAGGCTATTGCAGTGACAGGGGGTCAGCCTATCGCCCACAAAAATGCCAATAAAACCTCTGTCCCTTAACTGACTTTTACAGTATGCCCGGGAAGAGAAGCAGCTGGTACATTCTATGTTTTTCGTTCGCTCCCAGTCCAGCATGGAAGCACT
The DNA here is from genome assembly GCA_944452665.1 of Stenoptilia bipunctidactyla. Classification (NCBI taxonomy): domain Eukaryota; kingdom Metazoa; phylum Arthropoda; class Insecta; order Lepidoptera; family Pterophoridae; genus Stenoptilia; species Stenoptilia bipunctidactyla. Next base: position 12,071,318 of record OX101737.1, on the reverse strand, counting down.
TCGAGTTTCAATGTAAAATATTAATTATAAGCGTTAAATAAAACCGGTTAAAAAGTGTTTTATTTTGAAGTATTATTAAAGAGGAAATATCATATTGGTAAATAGCTCCTCCGAACATATTAATATCATATATAAAAACATAAATATTATACAAAGTAGTACGACTTTATTAAAAAAGTAGGTTATCTTCAAAAAAATATTAATGAACAAAATTGGGAGGATGGATTGGCGCTCAAACAGTAAAGCCGATTACTTAAGAGACGGAACGCGGTCAATTACCTATATTACGATTTTTTGCTCGAATTTTCGATGTCTTCGCTAATGACGTGGCCATCTGATCATAAACGTCTCTTATAAAATGTACGAGCTTTTTCCCGCGACTTCGTACGCGTATAAACTAAAAAGTCCCATGGGAATTTCGAGAATTCCTTCAATAATCGAACCAGACACCCATTGAAGAACCTTTATACCCAGTATCACATCCGTGCACCCAAGGAATAAGATTTTTTCATACAAACTAAAACATCATATATTTCCCGTTCCCGTTGTAATTTCGGGAATTTCTTTCACAACACAACCAGTCACCTCTTGAAGAACCTTCATACGAAGTTTCACATTGGTGCACTCAAGGAATAAGATTTTTCATACAAACTAAAAAGTCCTATATTTCTCGTTCCCGTGGGAATTTCGGGAATTCCTTCCTTAGTGCACCCCTACATCCCCTAAAAAATGTATGTTCCAAATTTCAGTTCTCTACCTACGCCCAGTAGTTACGGCTGTACGTTATCTGTCAGTTACTCAGTCACTCAGTCAGTAACGGAACAGTTTTATATATATTGATTGATAGTGACTGTTACGGGTGAGTAAGTAAAATTTAAAATGATTTATGCTGACAGCCGTCTGATCTTTTTAACGAATGCAGGGCATTAAAAAACCAACTTCACTAACAAGCTTTTGCTTAAGTATTAAGTCATCAAGGCACAATTCATCGTACCGATACATATATTTTTCAAAAGTTTTAAATTTTTCAATGAAATTTATACGGGACCACCTTTGAAATATTTTCTATCATATGAAACAAGAATATTCAAAATTAAGCCATAATTGTCCTTAAAGTCGTGTAGCAAAGACACAAAAATGTATGTAACACACGAAGAACCATTTGGAAGTCGTTTGAAAATACACTTAAGTATTTGAGTTTTCACGATAGGTACATTATCTTGGATATAACTGGATTTATCTCGTTGCATTATATTTTTTATATATTAACTTCAAAGACTCACAGGTCGTTCGTGATCACAGAGTATGTAAAGACAATGAGACCTATAAAGTTTCGATACAACATTTTAATATCGATTTTTTTTAACTACTCTTTCCATATTGTTATTGTGTATTTTTAAAAGATGATTGCTGTTGAGTTTCTTGCCCCTTCTTCTCAACAGATCGACTTTCCGAAGTGGTGGTAGATTCAGTTCAATTTGTAAATTGTGATTTATTTCAAATGTATTTAAATACTTACGAAATAAAGATTCTTTTGACTAAAGAATCGAATAAAGATCTTTTTGACACATTACCCAGAAGGTCTTACAAATACAGGGTTGATTTTTAGTGACTAGTCAAATTTAAGTGTTATTTTCTTTAATAAAATATAAACTTTCCTGCAAAATTTAGTTTAGTAACGCTCAGTAGAATTTAAAAAATAAAGATATGGCACCACAAACTCTTTTACAAATAGTCGCACAGTTACTACGACACGGCTTCATTGATAATACTACGACGTAGTACTACAAGGTGTTTTGTAGTAGCACGTAGTCTTTAATTTAATGGCATCCATGAAAAATTTAGAGTAATCATGCTTTGCTAAATATGTTAGCGAATATATTTATTTCCTTATGATGCATATTCTGTAAAAAAAAGTAGTCTGGTGAATAAAAAACAAATGTTTGATATACATTGCCGTGGCCAGCGAAACTACCTACCTTCACATATAACAAGTTCGTACTTTGAAGAGCTTTCGTGAACTTTTCAAACGCTTTGAGTTCAAACAAGTTTGTATGCTTGATGAAATGCTTCGCGAGTATGAGCTTTATGCGAATTACAGTTTTAACCTCTTGGTCTTTTGAGTGAGTTTTGCTTAATACGAAATGTTTTGTAGTTCTGTTTGTTCAGAGGTTTTTGTTCTGATGAAGGTATTGTTTGTATGTTCATTATTCGTTTCAAATGTTTTTTTTTATGACAAGATATGTTCTAAATGTAGGATTCTTTAAATAAAAAGTACTTTAAGTATTTCTTTTTCGACATGCTCGAAAAATTATTTTGGATAAAATTAAAAATTAAACTCTTTGGTCGTAATTTAAATTATATTTAACATTTTAAGTTTACATTCCAATATTTTTAAGTGACTCCTGCCTGACCATGGATTCAGTAAAATCTACGAAACGTCTAGTAAAAATATTTTTATTTGTATAAATCGTTTTCATAAATAGGGCACAATTTTTTTCCAGAGAATCAAATATCTAAGCTGTCACAGCTTATCCTGTAAAAACCTCACAATGGAACCAATATCCTTTACACCCAAACTCAAGCGAGTTCCAAAAAATTTGGTTCCTAAACAGGAAAACTGAGATTTGTTCCGCATGCGAACCCTCGACCAATGTGAAACAGGGGTCATCAAACAAATACCTTTATTTACCATTCGGCTTTTTTACCCTTAACCCTTGTGACCTCAATAGGGCGTTTATTTCCAGAGAGAAGAACCACTGGCTCCGTCAAGTTGTATAATGTATTGTATCACATACAGACACGGATCCCGAAAACAGGGATCGATATCATGAAATTGGTTAACACTACGTCATGGTACAAGTAGGTACGCCATATAAAAAAACTAGCTGTTTAATATCGGGATAAAATTTGCCTATTCCGAACTGTATCATAGTGATATTTTTTCCAAATTTCATGCGAATCCGCAGTCGTTCTACCGTGATTGAGGAACAAACATCCATACATGCAAACTTTCACATTTAGTAATAAAAATCGCATAAGGCATACTACTAAATGAACATCAAAGAAAAGCCTCAGCTTTTTAAATCACCTAACGGTAAGCCGAGAGCAGAAAAAAACTTTCAGCACTCTTTTCAGAAGTGATACACATTAGAAGAAATACAATTCGACTGAGACATGAAAGAAACAAACAAAAGACAGCCATTCGTGCATGCTAATATCATGACACAGCCCAGCGCTCACACGATTTACATTTAATCTTTAGAAATAACTTTCAGACATCAATACTATGCTCTTTGACATTTAAATAATCTTAGAAATGAAGGAATTGTTATTGTATGTATTCAACTTTTGGGATTGCATCTACTTCAGTATTTAATTTATAAGTACTATCGAACCAACTAAATCATGACCCACAACAAGCTCATTTTGCCAACGCCTAAATGCTAGAAGGTCGAAATTCGCTTGAAGATAGATTTCCTTGGTGACGAACTTGTTATCATTTCATCGACACTGATATTCACTGAGTACAGAATTCGCGAGGTTTTATTGTCATTTTTGTGGGCGATAGGCTGACCCCCTGTCACTGCAATAGCCTCTCTCCATCATTATAATACCTCATTTGTCAAACGTGACATCAGATGGTCTTATAACCACTGGTGTTCTGCCTACCCTATAAGGGATACAGGCGTGAAGTTATGTATGTATGTACAGAATTCGCACAGTTTCTAAAATGTCCTAAGTGCATTATACGCGATAGACCTTACAAGTTTGACAGTTTCAACCGCATTATAATCAAAGTGGTTCATGTTTCAGTTAGTTCGATAATACACAAATATAATATTTTCATAAAAGTATTGTCGTGGTAGGTAAACCATTATCTTTAAAATTTTCTCTCAGAGATTCTGTATTTCTATGTTTTTAAATTCCATGAATAGTCGTTTCTGTAGAGTTAGTATCTATTTGATATCTATGGCGTTGCTTCACATTGGTAGGATGGTGTAGAGCATTATTTTTTTTTTATTAAAAAAAAAGTATCAAGTAAATGTCTCCATTTAGGACATTACTGAAAAAAAATAACTCACCACCGATTCCAATCAAAATAAAACTCACACAAAAAAACATTTGAAAAGCGCCAGTCTGCAGATTTCTTCAAATATTTTCTTTTTCCTTCCTATAGTCATTATCCTTTTCAGAGCTATAAATAAAAGGCAAACTAGTGCATTTATAGTACACTTCACAATGAGAACAAAGACAGTTAGGTCCCAAATTAATCGCTTCATTGCCACCCCATTTGCGTTGTACAGTAACACAAACATGGGACATTACCACTAAACATATTTCACTGTGTACGCCAATGTACAATTACATGGGGCCGTATTAATAGGGTAATTTTTAATTAGGAGATCTATATTCAAATAAGTTAGATCTCGATGTGCATACGAAAATCTAGCTAAATCCTACATGTTACATGTAGAATTTACCTAGATTTATTTTTATAGGTTTTATTTTTATTTTTTGCAGACTATTTCTATGAACACTCTCTGTTCACGAATGCCCGTAGGTCACAGTGACTCTCTGTAGATACATCAGCATTTTTATACACAGATATTATTCGTCAAGTCATGAATGTTTATATGTTTATATTGTATTACAAAAATTTGTATTTATTCAATATGTATGTTTATATATTTCTTAAGTATACCAGTTATCTACTTTCCATAACACAAGTTCTTTAAGAAACTTAATTTGGGCTAGATAATGTTGTGTGAGTGCCACAGTTCCTTTTTAAATTGCTGCCGTCACCATATTATCTACAATGACAAGGAATCGTCAATTTCAAATGTTCTTTTATAAAAGTACTTTGATTTAGCTAAACTTATTCATTGTGAATTTCATAAAGGCTTAACAATTTAATCTGGTTGATAATCAATACATCTCTAATGGTGCAAATTCAAGACTATGAATACAGCTCCAAAGAAGTAATTTCAGCGGAAGGTGGCACAAGATTGTAATTGTGATCACGCCGAAGTAATTTAATTCCGTTATCAGACGAGAAGATCGCATCGCACTCTTGGGTTTAGCCTTAAGGGTGTGACCCTACCAGAGCTATGAATTAGCATATTTTTGTTATACAAGTACGTATTTACTGACAGGCACGCGTTGTATAGGAAATAGTTAATAGATTGAGCTTTGAAAGGGGCGTTTTGATATGTAGTAAATAAAGTGTGTTTTTATATTAAAAATTTGTCTGCAACGCCAAATTCCGTTAATGGATAATTTTATTAAAACTTTAAACAATATTATCATTGAATTAAAAAAATATTTGTGTGTCATATTAAACTGATGTTTATAACGTGGTTTTTACCCACATTTATTGTCGGAGGTGTCCGACTAGTTTCGAACTCTTGACTTCATAAACATGACCATGCAAAGAAGCGCACATCCCTCTCCTACAATACTGTAAGCTCAGCATGCCGCACCGACATGTTCACACATGCCTTTACCAACCGCCACGCATGCGCAGTCTCCGAAGCCGGCCCCGAGTGGACCCAAGCGCCCACCCAAACTCAGCGAGCGCGAGCGCAGAGCGGCGGCCCGCGGTGTGAGGCGAGGGGCAGCCGCGACTACACTCAACCCTGATGAAGGACTCCGTAAGAGTTCGAAACTAGTCGGACACCTCCGACAATAAATGTGAGTAAATGCCGCGTCATAAACATTAGTTTAATATTATCATTTGTGTATGCAAATTTTTATTGAATTTTCGCAATGATTGAATGATAAGTAAATTTTCTTTACTTGGACTTCTGTTTAATCTTGTTTTTATAAACGATACAAAAATACCTAAATACAAATCAAAAATATCTTTTCGCAAATTTTATAATGTTAGTATTTTATTATCTGGTTAACGAATCCATAGGGGCACAACCCTAAGCTGTAGGAATAAAAAGGGGTTTCAATCTTATCTCAATATGAATAGGTTCAAAATCTGATGGCAATTTCTTTAACATAGTAACTAGCCAGAGGCTATATGTAGGTACTTACTTCGATTCGAAATTTCATCAGCCAGTAATTTTCTCCGTGTAGGGTCCGCTGAGTATAAAACTAACGTCCTTCTATAAGCTTGTCGTCATTGCCTATTTTTCTGAGCGACCCTTTAGAGTTTACCATAAAGCGACTTAATTCATTTAAAATGTACTGCCTCATATCACCGCGCTGGCAATGTTTTATGTTCAACTTTTGGCCTAATTAATAACATTAAGTTTTAACTCGGAGTTGTCACTAATGAAAAAACTAATTAAGCATTTCTAACAGCTGGGAGTAATGTTTACCTCCATATTTGTTAAGAACCGTTATTTTGAATGACTCTCTACAAACTTAGTTCTCCAGTTCAGTTGAATATATATTTCTGTAGGTATATATACTTATAACTTCTTAACGTACAACTTACAATGTTCAATCGGGGAATATAACTGATTCAGCAATTACTCCCAGGCTCCCAGGCATATTTGTATGTTGTAGCCGTAAGAATTTGTCCGAAGCCGTTTTGTCGCCCTAAAAATTCTGACATCCGCACTGGGCCAGCTTGGTATTAACCCATTCATCGCCCAGTGGAGAGACTCATGGTCTTTCTATAGGATCATAAAAAGGTGGTTGAGTTTATGACATCACAATAATGAGCCCACAATAGGGCCGTGAGTCTCTCCTCTGGGGAACGAAGAGTTGTACGCATCATTTCACATACAGAGCAAACTGAAAGCTGTAAACCGGTCTTCCAGAGTTAAAAGATACTGACCGTGCCGTGCATTTACATAATGAAGATGTGTAAATTTGTTAAAAAGTACCCTGAATTCTTCACTGATAGATAGGACATACCTCGTAGATATACTCTAAGGAAAAATACTGCTACCAAGACTGATGCTCCCTATATCCAAGTTAAAAGTACCAGTCCCGCTGTTACGGGTGTAAAAATATTCTGCATAATGTAATAAAAAAAAGATTAGGTTTTCTTATCGTTGCTTTCACACTGATACGCGTATACAAACTGTATTTATTACTTAGTATTTTTATATCCTGATATTCTTACAGAAAAAAGTACAGCGGGTTCATTAGCTATAGTCGTGAAATTTTATTATAAGAAATTTAAGATAATATCTAATTTATCCTAAATCTTGTCTAAAAGCCTCAACCTTGGTTTCACAAAAAAACACCAATTCTCAAGTAAACCAATGAAATAAAAGCACTCGTAAAATAAATGTGATTACGTTGATACTAAATTCATTTTTAATTATAGTTTTCGACTGATGTAAAACAGAACGTACCTAGTTATAATGATTAAAAACCTAGAATCTCGAAATTCGTCAAAATAGTACTTAGTCTGTTACTAGATTGAGGTATGATTAAAACTCCTAAGTTTTTTCAAAACACTCGTACATTCAAAACAATAGTGTTATTGCTGAAACCAAAGCTTAATATTTAATTTACTTATATTTTAAGAGGGTCGTAAACGGATCTTAAAGTTGGTTTAACTTCAGTCTAATCTCGAAGTTTCCTCGAAACGGTAAGTTGTACCCTCAAGAGTCTGGTTACCGGAATTCCTTTAAACTGAATTACTTAATTAAGCTGATAAAGCAAAGAATTTACTTTAAGTGATTTTCCAATTATATCTGATTATATTAATAAATTTTTTTAACCGACTTCCAAAAGGAGGCGATTCTCAATTCGTGTGTACGTCTTTTGATATCTTTGTTACACGTGTTTTTGGACAATTATGAATCGATGTTAAGTATTATTATTTCGTATGATGGAGAATACTTCAGGGGTGTTCCCATATAAATTTCATCGAAATCGATTAAGTACCTCTAGAAAATTTTTATGTTTTTGAAAAAATATGTATGAATTGGAACATATTTTGACGTGATTTGGTCTTTAATGCTCTGAATTCGTTGATTATTACAATACAAGTGTCCCGACATGGTTATTAAAATGCTCAGAGAACCGAACGGAACTGGCGTGGGTGACTACGGTATCCAAAAATAGAGACGTAATCTTCAAATTGATATAAAATGAACTTCAATTTGATATGAAACATATCGTGGGCTTTCTTTGGACATTTTTTTCTATTTAAGCTATATTAGATTAAGTAGATCTATTACTGGACCATAGTCTCAAACGGGACATTAGGGAATATAAACTTATCTATACTTGCCTGGTAACAAGATACATTCTGGCATCTCTATTCCGTGTCTCTATGTCCATAACATAAACTTACTGCCTGTAGTTTTCCCTGTATATTATTTTAAATAACAGATACAGTAGCCAATGACCTTGCTGTCAGTAGTGAAACTGAATAATAAAAGGTTGTTTTCGAGCAACATGGTTGGAATGTATTTTTTATGGGATAATATTTTATATCAGTCGACTAAATAAATAAATAATCATTTATTTGTTAGAATTTGTGTATAATATGAAAATAATTGTAAGAGTCTTTTACTTTTCAACCGACTTCAAAAAAAGGAGGAGGATCTCAATTCGTCGCGTATGTTTTTTTGTTTGTTACAACTTGTTATAACTTTTGACTGGGTTTTTTTTTTTTTTATAAGTGACTAAACCCGCGTTTGACCTCAATCTCACCTGATGGTAAGTGACGATGAGGTCGAAGATGAAAGCACACGGGTTTAGGAAGGAACTGGCTCTTTATACAATATTGCCGGAACACATTACCGCCGGAGCGGTAACATTTGGCGGCAGACTTTATATAAAGGGTGGTCGCTAGCCAGGCGGACCCAGAAGGGATCCTACCACCAAGCAAATTAAACCGATTTTGATGATTCTTATTTCATATGATAGAGGATACTTCACAGTTGGTTTTTTATAAATTTCATCGATTGCGTACTTCATGAAGAAAAAAAAATGTATGAATTCGGAGATCGTTTACCTTGACGACCTCCTACTTCAGCCAAAGTTTTGACGTGAAGTCGGTTTTTTTTTTTGATCACTTACCTTTACACGACTTTTTTGACAAAAACCATAACTCCACTCATAGGAATACATCGTAATGTTTCATAACTAGACGAGGGTTAGGAATCGCGAAAAGGCCCGAGAACTTCTCTTAGAAACTATGAATGAAGAAGAATCAAAACTTATTAAAATTTGATCAAACTGATCAAAACTGTTCGGTCACAGACAGGCGTTTGATTCTATAACTTGTATAGATGAGAATGAGATATTCTCATCAAATTCAGCATACAATATTCGTTCAGGGAAAAGAGTTTTCGCATTTTCTAGTGAAAAATTATGCTTTTTTTTGTTGTTTGTATTGTTTGTAACTGGCTGTATCTGGTCATATTCAATGTGAAATTTATAAAATAAAATCAAAACTGTTTGCTGCCGCTTTTTATTTGTTTTCTCCCTCGTCCATTTTACAATTTTATGCTGACTAATTGGTTGATTACAAAAATAAGAATATATCATGTTCTAACTATATCAATTTGAGCTTCGTTTTAAACAAGTTTTAACAATATTTTTAGGATTAAGTTACATTGAATACAAGACACGAATTTTATCAAATTTCAAAATATTTTATTTTTCACCTAGACTTAGACAAGTTAACATGTAAAATGTGGTAAAAGTTATAACTAGTTTCCAGTATAATTAAGAGGATTCCGAGCTAGTTCCTGTAGGTAATTCCTGTCTTTCGGGCTTCCTCCGCACACATTCCATTATAATAAGGTAAGCGTCTTCTAAAACATCACTCAGTACAATTAGGAGCATCCTAATTAGGCAATAGAACTCCAACATTGTTTAGAGGCATTCCTATGAATTACGTTGTAATCTGTACCTCTACACTAATGTAATAAATGTGAAGTTTGATGGCCGTCTTAAGGCAATAGCCTTTTTTTAACGAGAAAATCTTATTGCATTTAATGTACCTTATCAAAAAATCCCTATGGTATTGGAAGCTGCTATCACCAAGTGATAGAAATTTTATTTTCACAATTTTATTTTATTGTAACAGGAAGACCAACAGCGATTCGTAAATTTAAAATGTACGACTTAGAAACTAAAATAACATAAATATTGGTTGAATTATGTTTAAAAAAATCAATTATTGTTCGTAAAACAATCTTTATAACGTACTAACTGCTTCCTCACTGCCACAACGTAGAGACTCATTTTTTTCTCAAAATAAGCGGAGCGTGAGATTTGAGGTACTACAACGGATGGAATACTAAAATACTCATTGAGAATTGACTTAGGTATACTCAACAGAAAACACAAACATTTCTAATACGACGGGAATCGAAACTTTAACCTCCAACAAAAGCCACGCAAGTTACCTTCATATCTTAATCTTGATACTAACCAGGCCTATATTATATTTTATTTTCATTATCACGAAAAAGGCTCAGTTCAGACCCGCCCTAACCCCTAAGCAATTCCAGAGCCTGACGCTCAGCTTTTTTTGGCAAGACGTGATGCGTGACATTTATTTCTTGGTCGGAAATTGGGATAGATACTAAGTAATTCAAGATGGTATGGTCGTTACAATAAGCTTTATATACTGAACACTAGTTTTCTTACTCAGAATTGTAGATAAGGCTTTTGTATTCGATAAGATATGTTTGTTTTAACAAGCGCTTGTTGCTTGTGACTTTTATGTTTGTTTAGAAAAGGGCGATTTTTATTTAGATAATATTAAGTTTTTGTATTTTGAAAAAGAAATCACGGTCCAACATATTTTTAGCTGTTGTATTGCGTAAAAAGTACTTCAAAATGTTTATTTTATTAATCTTTCTAGCTCTCTTCATAAAAGTACAATACAATGATCTGAATTAAAATTCTGCTTCAATATTTTTCTTTTTTTCTACATTCTAGCATAAAAGTGAAAGCATTTCATAAACGTCTGTCAACTTCACTCGTTATTTTATAAGGTAAGAATTAAAAAGGTATTGTAGGAAATTTCTTAGAACATAAAATTTGAAATCCTTTTGAATTCATATTATTATATACAAGTACTGAAATTTCTAAGTAAATTAATTCCTTAAGTCATGAAAAATGAAATAAGTTTTAGAAATAAATAGATTCTTGGAACGTAATTTTAAAGAGCTGAAATTAATAAATTGCTTTTAACGATAAACACCTCATGTTTCAACATTAAGAGGTAATTTTTTAATTGAAATAACTTTGTCTTTATAATAAATCATGTTAAATGTGATATCCCATGATTCATTGTAATAATTTAGTAAAAGTCGACGTCCGTCGATGGTGTCTATTAAGACAAAAAAACTTTATATTAAAACGCAGGTAAAATATTTAAAAAAAATATATAATTTTTTACTTAAATTTCAATCGTCGCAGAACTCCAGAGGTTATCAGCGCTCTAAAGACATCCGATGTCACGTTTGATTTTGGAGGTATTATAATGAAGGATAGAGACTATTACAGGTGATAGGGGTTCAGCCTATGGTCCACAAAAAAGCCAATAAAACCTCTATCCCTTAACTGACATTTACAGTATGCCCGGGAAGAGAAGGAGCTCGTACATTCTATGTTTTTCAGCATGGAAGCAATAAAAAAATGATTCAAGAACTCTTAAAAAAATTAATCAAAAACTTTAAAAAGTCTCAAAATATATTAAATATATACAAAAACAGCATCACAGTTTGACTTTACCTATCAAAGCAGTTTTCACACGAAGTTAGGGGCACACGTATGAATGATTTAATACGTGGCTGAATGTAAGTACTATGGGCACAAAAAGTTTTATTACAAGTCCTGATAGATAGACCTTTTATTCATGCTGTTACTTTATTCAACCTTTGTGTTTATATACCTAGATTTTCTCTAGTTTTATATTAAATGTGAATTTATAGACGGATTCTGTTATGTTCCGGTTGTTTTTAGACTTCTAACTCTTGAAAGGGATAATTGTATTACAAAACTCAGTCATGTGTTTGGTTTTGCTAAAATGTTGAACTATGGATTTTATTCAGAGGTTTTCTTAGTTATAAGAATAGTGCCTGCCTTTAGACAAGCGACTTTATCAAGTGACCTAAGATGTATATATTTTCGTTGGACTTTGGACTTTATTACAACCGAATAAGTAGCGAAGTGTAAACATCTTATTAGACGTGACTGTACACATATACAGGGTTGATTTTTCGTGACCAGTCAAATTTAAATGTTAGTTTCTTTAATACTATATAAACGTACCTGCATATTTATTTTAGCGTCACTCAGTACAAAAAAGTAGAAATATGGAACCACAAACTTTAAAAAAAATAGTCGTTCTTGATGAACATAGCTACTCCGACGCGGCATTTCCTTGAAAATACTACGCCGAAGTACTACAAAATGTGTGTAGTAGCGCGTAGTCATCTTTATTTTCATGGTATAGAAAGTTCAACTCAGTTGTGCGCGCGGCCCTATGTGTGGGTAAACCTTGTACGTATACAGTGACTTTGTGTGCGTACAGTGACGACGACTGCAGCGTCACTGCCACACAAATGGAAGTTGTATATTTACAAGCGCACACACACTTAGCGCCGCGCACACACACATAGCGCCGCGCGCACAACTGAGTTGAACTATCTATAATTTAGAGTGACCATGCCTTGGTTAATATGTTAGCGGGTAAATTAATTTCCTTGTAAAAAATAAAAACTTTTAACAATGTTTTTAAGTTTTTTTTGCATTTAAAATGCTCAATTATTCTTAAATAAATGAAAAATGTGATAAATAAAAATTACCCGACCAGGATTCGAACCTGGGACCTCTCGTTTGCCGGACGAGTGCTCTTCCAACTGAGCTATCGGGGTCTGGCGCTACGCCTCGAAATTACTTACCACATTTTTGTTTTTACGTTATATTGCTAACGTAGCTCCATCTAATGGTAAGCTTTGCAGCTAAGACCACCCGAGATCAATTTCTTTACAGAAATTGTGAATCCCAGTTAAAGTGAAGCATTGCAATGTTTTAACAATGTTTTTAAGTTTTTTTTGCATTTAAAATGCTCAATTATTCTTAAATAAATGAAAAATGTGATAAATAAAAATAAAAATTACCCGACCAGGATTCGAACCTGGGACCTCTCGTTTGCCGGACGAGTGCTCTTCCAACTGAGCTATCGGGGCCTGGCGCTACGCCTCGAAATTACTTACCACATTTTTGTTTTTACGTTATATTGCTAACGTAGCTCCATCTAATGGTAAGCTTTGCAGCTAAGACCACCCGAGATCAATTTCTTTACAGAAATTGTGAATCCCAGTTAAAGTGAAGCATTGCAATGTTTTAACAATGTTTTTAAGTTTTTTTTGCATTTAAAATGCTCAATTATTCTTAAATAAATGAAAAATGTGATAAATAAAAATAAAAATTACCCGACCAGGATTCGAACCTGGGACCTCTCGTTTGCCGGACGAGTGCTCTTCCAACTGAGCTATCGGGGCCTGGCGCTACGCCTCGAAATTACTTACCACATTTTTGTTTTTACGTTATATTGCTAACGTAGCTCCATCTAATGGTAAGCTTTGCAGCTAAGACCACCCGAGATCAATTTCTTTACAGAAATTGTGAATCCCAGTTAAAGTGAAGCATTGCAATGTTTTAACAATGTTTTTAAGTTTTTTTTGCATTTAAAATGCTCAATTATTCTTAAATAAATGAAAAATGTGATAAATAAAAATAAAAATTACCCGACCAGGATTCGAACCTGGGACCTCTCGTTTGCCGGACGAGTGCTCTTCCAACTGAGCTATCGGGGCCTGGCGCTACGCCTCGAAATTACTTACCACATTTTTGTTTTTACGTTATATTGCTAACGTAGCTCCATCTAATGGTAAGCTTTGCAGCTAAGACCACCCGAGAAACTTTTTTTTTGCAAAATTGGTTGATGACTACAAATCAACCCTGTATACCTACCTGCAGAGTTCGCTTCGCTACTGACAACCTTTTTACATAGAATATGCCGCTAAATATCTAATGGAAAGTTACCTGTTTTGTACAACCTTGTAATAGTGGAGTTCTTTTTATAATTTTGACCGAATCAGCCCAAATTACAATACGAATGTTATGTTTATTTGTTAGCACAGATTCTTGCGAACAAATTGAATGGAAAAAATCGATATCTTAAGGGGCTGGTTTTTTAGGTACCGCATATTAAATAGCATATATTTTTAAGTATAGAAGCGTTATGAAAACATGATTTAAATATGAGTTTCAGTGAACTCGTGGAAATACGAGACTTTCATTTTTAAAATGGCTGTCTTTCAGAGGGGCGAGGAGTGCGACCCCTTTGTACTAAGTTTACAATTTTGTCGATAAATTTTAAATGATCGGAAATCCGTTCCGTAATTCACTTTATAAAAATGTGTACTTAAATTCCTAGAAATAAATTCCTATTATACGCTACAGGTAGGTGTTTTTTTTTTATTCTGACAAACTGGAAAACTGTTCAAATTTCTAACAAAAATGATATTCTGAATAAAACTACTTCTAACCGGATTAATCGCGTATAATTTATATTTTACATTTTAAATCGACGTTTCGGTGTCTTTGCAGACCCCGTGGTCACGAGCGACTTAGGTGTAAAAAGTTATACATCATCTCCATCTATTTCTCAGTCTTCGAGCGTAGCCCTGAACGTGTATACCCTGAACGGGTTAACACAAAATGAGCTGACAGTGCCTTGAGTTTCAGGTCGTGCTGTTTGTTGGATGTTTGATTTAATATCTTTGAGAATAGGGTTCCATTCTGGTGATAGTTTCCAACCATCTTCTCTGTTGAAATTAGGGTGTTTTTTAATTTTAATGGCTTCTCTGATCATTCTAGGTATGTTATGTTTTCCTTAGATAGAACTTTCACAGAGTCAAACCTTAAATATTGGTTGGGCTTGTGTATGGAATGCTTACAAACTGCAGACTTGGTTACTCTTCGGTTTTAATGTCATCTATGTGTTAAATGGCTACTCTGACCTAACCTAACCTAACCCTGAACGCTACGCGCGAAGACTGAGAAATAGATGGAGATGATGTACAACTTTTTCCACTATCAATCTGACGCCTGACACCTCAGTAGCTCGTGATCACGGGGTCTGCAAAGACACCGAAACGTCGAGTTAAAATGTAAAATATAAATTATACGCGATTAATCCAGTTAAAAGTAGTTTTATTTAAATTACGAATCGTGAAAACTTACGACAATAAAAATGATATTCGATATTTTTCCAAAAAAACGTATTGTGTTTGTTCTAAAAGCTAAAAGGCTCTACTGAGACGAATTGGGTTGTCAAAATGTTTCATGTCACCGGCTAAATAAAGCCTCAGTAGGAGGGGAATAAAATAAATATATTACAGTAACATCTCAAGGTCATATTCAGCTTAATAAATTCTATACCGCTACTAGAATAAATTACATTTTCAAAGCGCACGTATTTTGATTATATTTTAATCATCACCGTTATTATACGATCTCTGATATAACACCTTTGTGGGTGCGAATTTGAATCTTTGCGACTTAATATGCTAAGACAGTAATCATTTTCGACAAACGTGGAAATTTAAGAAATGTTTTGATCTTTTTTAATTTAATTTTTTGAAGGAATCTCATGAAAAATGCTTGCACTAATGCTTATTATTAAGAACAATCTATGGCTTTTAGTGACTATTCTATTGATGACTATTCCTTTTACGGTCTAAAGCACAACACAATCCCTTCAACTAGATCATGAGATTTACAGGGTGACTGATGACAAATTTTGGATACTGAAGGAGATCACTCTGTACTCGATTCTGATCATTATGTAATAATTATAAAAGTACGTAATTAATTTTTCACCAGAATTCCCTATAAATAAATAATAACACTTTACTACACTTTTCCCGACGCGCCTCCTCAGTCAACGCGCACACATTAGTGTTCCTGCCATACGAACTCCAGCACCCGCTAAGTATCTATTGTATTAGGCTTATGTAACAATGCGTTTCGTAATGAATTCGTTAACTTTCAGTTAAGTTTACTCAGTAAATAATTGATATTTAATTTAGTTTTTCTCTTCATGTATATCTCAAAAATCACGTCCTGGAATATCGAAAGTGACTCACAAATTACCCAGTATAATTCATTATTTGATTTATTTCTTACTAATTAAATTGACTGATTCATTATTAAAGCAGGTTTAAGATAAAAGTCATTCTTATAATCAAAGTGGCTAAAGTCGCCGGTACACGCTGGACGTGGTGGGTAGCGCTGGCAGGACCGATCGGCGTAGACCTGGGGGACGCCTATGTTGAATAATGTACAGTCACGTGCATTAATATGTACACACTTTGCAGCTCATTCGGTTGTGATTAGGTTCAAATTTCAATGAAAATGTGTACATATTATTAGACGTGACTGTACTCAGTTATGCAAGAACAGAACACCCTCCGCTCTTTAGCCCTTATTTACATATGCCAAAGAATGCTAAGTAAGTCCAGCTAAAATTATTATGTTTCCAAATTTGAATAAACGGAGTCGATTTTGACAAATAAGCCGCAGCCCCATTACGAGATCCCAAGAGTCTCGTCAGTTTCGTAAATTCGGGGCTACAAACTTAAAACTTGGCCTGTTTGAAAGTTGAGTAAGGACCGCTTTGCACATAACGCAAAATAAACTCATATTCACACATATGTTCGTAAAACTTCTATGAATTAGCTTATAAAGCAACTGCTCTTACTTAACAATTTACATATAAATTTTCACAGTATACATTGAATGAATGCTGACTTTTCCGTTTAATTTGTATACCAACCTCATTAAATTTTTTATCAATGTCACTCCAAGTTCAATTTTTCAAGAAGTTTAGTACCAAACAAAAAGAAAATGCCCCGTTTTATAGTATACTTGTATTCAGTTATCGAGTCATATTTTTTAATAATATTTCAATATGAATTACGTATTTATAATATTGGTAGGTGTAATGTTCAAAAAAATAGTCCTGTTTTAAGAGACTCTTGAATTGAGCACTTTGTGAATCTGGTGACCATAAGACTGCAAACTGGACGGCAGCGACAGCGACAGCGAGAGCGACCTTCGGCGCGAGCAGCGGCGTGGGCAGTGATTTCCGCGACACTATAGAAAGTATTGAGATTGTATGAAACCGCGACATATCACTCGAGCGCCCTCTGGCGTCGAGAACGGCCCAGATACCCCGCGTCGCTGTCGTCCAGTTTGCAGCCTAACGGCAAAGAATATTTACCACAAAGTATCACTATCCGAAGAAATAACGCCGCGAGTTTTCACTACAACTGTGCCTCTTTGAACAACATAATGTAATTGCTAGCTTGTATTCAAAGACACTATACTTACCCCGTTTCACGATCAAATAGTTTTTTTGTAAACAAAAGTGAAACCGAAAAAAATACCAATTACATTACTTAATTTTATGAACAATACAAACAGTCAGGTTTATATTATTATGGATAGATAAAATAAATATAGAAAATAATTTATGACCTATTTCATATTTGATAAGTAATATTTAAACAATGTTTTATTACTTCAAACATTTTCTTGGCAGAATAGGTTTTATTAAATCGGTATCTCTAATGTGGTCATTAATTTTTATTTAATGTAATTTTTTGAAAATATTATTATTTTTAATTTATATCTTTGTTTTGAAATTAGAACGAATATGATGTACTCAATTTTACCTTCAATAAGTTAATTTGTGCCTTGTTTGTAGTATTTTTTTAAAATTGTTTTTGTTATTATTTTATTGGTTTAATAAGTCAGTGCCAAATACCTCGGGGTCATATTGCTTTGGTTTCCATTTAAAGCCTTCTGAGGTGATGTGTTTTCGTAACGTGCTGACACAAAGTTTATTATTTATTTCTTCTTATTAAGAATGTAGAAGTTTCATTGTTAGAATTTCTTTATTTGTTAAGTGAATGTTGTGAATCGTTCTCATAAAAATTATCTTAGTAATGTAACTGTTGGCTTCCGAAGTCTTTTCTTTTAAGGTGATTTAAATTTTCGCTCCTCACCTGAAGAATGAAACTTGCTTTCCAATAGAATCTTTCTGACGAAGTCAATGATATTCCGGTTTATATAGCAACCAATTTTGCAGGTATCAGGTTACTGCTCGAATTGCTATTGCATTAATTTTTGAAATATTTGTACATATACAATACGTCTTTTAAATTTTATTTTTGTTTTTACCTTGGAGCACAACTCATAAATCGTTTTATCTTTTAGGCTAATAAATAAACAAAAGAAACATACATTAATCCAAAATAAAAATATTAAGAATATAGCACAGTTCTACAAAAAAAGCTAAGGTAAAAGACAAAAAGTATTAGAAAAAAAACAAGGTTTTCGAGAGGTAGCCAAACTTTTGAATAATTAGGTATTTGTGATATATTTTGTCATACGACTAAGTTTTGGTGTATTTTTTTTTAAACAACATTAAATACATTAGATAACATGAAACAACTAAAACAAATACAAGCAATCAGAGCTTTTCTACTGTGATACCTACTAGTAAATTTATCTACAAAGGCGAAAGCCCTTGATCCCAGGATTTGTAATCCTTTTCGATAAAGTGGATTTCGCCTGTTTGGTTTAATGGGATCTTTAATGTTTAAGGCACTGTTTTAAGCCGTGTTCTAGATTCCGAGACGGTAAAAGTAAGAATCGACTTGGGGTTTAAATTCAATTTAGAATTTAGAATTCCACGACGTCTGCTTCCGATATACTATTTGTTTAAGATTATAACTAATTATTATAGATACGTGCAGTTTATCAGAATACGATAACCTAAAGAACAGCCAAAAACTGGATTTAGATTTGGGATTCACCATTGAAGTTGGAAGATTATAGTTTATTTTGGTTTAAATCGATTTTTGTGAATCGAAACTATGCAGTTTTTTTTAATGGAGAAAATAATTTAGGGTTTGGCGGAAGGTTGCTTCAATGAAAGCAAACGGCGGGGCGTGTGAAGACATTCGAACGCCGTGTGACCTGCTGCTTGCTTCTAAACTAAAAGTTCTTCTCAGAGCTGCTTCATTTTCATTAGATATCTGTGTGTGTTTTATTTACCTCCTATACCTATTCCGTCGGTAGCCACAACGGCAAAGGTAATTAGGTGTGTAATTCATAAAACTTTGTATGAATTGACAATAATTGTTCTGGATATAACTTTCAAAGATTGTAGATGAGGACGCAGATGATACACACTGTCACAAGAAGAGAAATTGGCTTTTTACAACAGCTTTCCAGGAAACCCTTGAAGTGGCCCTGCAACCAAGCTAGGATTTCTTATCTAGAGGTAGCAGGGCTACCGGTACGCCCATATTATTAAGGTGTATTTTATGACAAAATTCGATAAATTAAAAAAAAAAAAATCTCATGTCCTGAAATCAGCGTTCTAGATCTACGATACATACAGCGGTTGTTGAGTCAGTGACATTTTTTATGGCTGCGGGGTATATTTTGTACATTTTGTTTGCGTTTTTTAGTTCATTACTTTAATTTTATTACATATGATATGATTGTACTTGGTAAATTAACTTTTTAATTTAAATAAGGTCATAGTTAGGCTTAGTCGTTTATTTTACTAAATTTCTCCGGAAATTCAAATTTTTTCATGAATTTTCATCACCAGTCCTCTAGTACCATTATATTTTTTCCATATAAAATAAAAGGCGACTCCAAATATGTATTTCCAAATGGAGCTTTGATAAGCTTGTTTTATGGAGATCACGCATTGGAGCCAAAAGGGTCCTTATACCCTCCAAGACCCGAGTTAAATTGGAACGCCTGTCACCTCAGTCACTCGTGACAACGATATCATACAATTTAACCCATAAAAATTCGATTACAAATATTTTTTGTTGTATTTATTTTTAGTTACGTAACATTAAAACTTATAAAAATGTTTTGCACCCCTGAAATTTAAAATCCTAACCTCAAATTCGAAATTCAAATTTATGACGCCATCACGTTTAAGGTATCTTCATAAATCATGTTAGAGTCTAGACGATATAAAACAATGTTAGATAATCCAGTTCGGAGCGGTTTCACCGAATTAATAGTAGACAACGGAAAGGTACATTTGATAAACATTCTCAAATTAACCCGCTCTTGACCTCAATTTGAACTGGCTGTCAATGCTAATAGTTGTAGGCACGTGAAATTATTTGCCATTTCACTAATATTTTCGGGGTGAGTAACTTGGGTGATGCCTTATTAGTCGTGCAGTTTCGTTTTGCATTTTGTTACATGTGGCGGTCTATAATTTCAGATAATATTAATATATCAAATACAGTTTTTTTTCAATTCTCGAATGGCTAAGATTTAAATTATATATTGTGATGGCAAAATGGGCATAATAAGTTGATTTTGTTTTAAATTGAAGCAGGATCTTCACGTTATAAAGTTATCTTCATTATAGACCAAAATTCACAACTAGAACGCTCTTGACTATAGTGACCGATAAAATAGGTACTATATTTATTTATTCATTTTTAAATATATTCCAAATTTGATGATACGATGCTAAACCCTTTAAATTTTTAGAACCTTGGACCTTAAGATCCAGTTATTTAGCACCACGTAATAAATAATATCACCCCACAAAAACAGGGCTATATATCTGGCTATTGGCCGTTGCTGCTTTCCTTCTGATTTAAAACCAGTATCATGGATTCGATAGAATATGGAAATTTACAAAACAACTCTTAGGCACCACAGTAATCGGTCGAAGAGGTAAGCAGTAACACCCTTACACCGTAAATATCACAAAGACATCATTATGGTAGTGTACCTATATTGTAAAGTGAAACCAAACATGTATATTGCAACCTCACCAGGAAACTCAGGCAAAGACACTGTTATCACCAAACAAGACCTATTCCTTTACTAAAAATCTCAAAGCTTTCCCCTCACATTTTCACCTTCAACAAAAGTTCATTGTATACTAAATCCAACCTACTCCAGAAAAGATCGCATACATAAAAACATTAGAGCAAAGAGCTCTCCCAATATTAGAGTTTATTCTTCAGTAGGGTGACAAATAAGGGTGGGACAAAGATTACGTTCCTATTTGCAAACCAAAATATAACGTGCTCTGAAGAATCCAAAAAAGGTTATTTTAATGTAATGGACTTTCTGACGAAATTTCTCCTCAAAAACACTATTTTTTGTAAAGGTAAATGGAAGAAATATTAAGGTATTTTCTCTTTTATTAAATTTTATTAGAAACCAGTAACGGGGCTTAAGAGATATGTTCGATGAAATTTTAAGACCTAAGATTTATTTTGACTTTTAGTTGTAAACCTTATATTGAGATATTATTTACGGTTCTTACAACCTACTTCATTTTGCCCTATTTCTAGATAATGGTGGGCCCTATATTTCAAAATTAAGAATGCACAATGCTTTGGTGTCGCTTTTTTTTATTGTGAACACTTTTTCATATATGTTTTATTTTATAATTATTACCATATCACTAATTAAACTATTTTTTATAAAATAAGGATAGAATGTTTGTTTTCCATGAATTTAATTTTATTGTTTAATTTTCAAATGATTTCATATAATTTATTTTTAGTCAATCTAATTTTAATTTTTAATCAAATTTATTTTATTTTGTAAAATTGTGGAAGAGCGGGGTCCTCAAACACAGGCATTGAATGTCTAACTGAAGACCCCAGACGACTATTTGTATTAGAATAAGAAGAAGGAAATAAATAAATTATTATTATTATTTATATATATTTTTTGATTTTCTCCTTTTTCAAGGGCTTTGCTTTATCATGCGGGTTTAAACCAAGCAAGATTATAAGGATTATTTTTTACTGCGGATTGCTTGTGATTACTGCTGATTATTATTATTATTTATTTAAAACATTAAGTGTACTCGGTGCTAGGTAAGCACCGGCATAAAAGTACACACGGCACATTATTATTATTATGCATATCCAAATCAGCTCGCCTTTTTATTATCATTATTATTATCTGCTCGTAAGTGAACATGAAGATCAAGTCACCAGGCACGTCCATCCAACAGGAACCAATTTACTCGACTCTTTAAAGAACCAGGACTATAGTGGTCACGTAAAATAGACGCAGGCAGGTCATTCCAAACCTTGGCGACCCGTATCAAAAAGGAACTGTCAAAGCGCTTAGTTCGACATTTTGTAATATCCATCGTTTACGGATGGAAGTTCTGTCTGCGTCTAGCAGTCAGATGGTAAAAGGGGGTAGGTGTAATTTAATACACAGAGTTTTCATAATTCATTGATCGTAGACGATGCATACTTATCATTTATGTTAATAGCAACATTTGGTTTTAACATTAGCAATTAGCTAAAAAAGTAAATGAAGGAAATATATTCAACATTAAAATATATTCTTGTCCGTGAAAACAGAAACACCGTCAATTTATAAACACCTCTTGTTTTGTTTCTAGGTATTAATTTATTTGAAAATTAATTATATTAACACTCTGCTGCATATTTCTATGGAAAGCCTAGGGACTGAGACTGTTTACTGAGAATTATTCAAATAACTTCCGTATAGTAACTAAATTTAATTTAATTTAATTATGAGACACGTTTCAACAGTTGACCGTAAATTATAACGAACCTAAGGAAACTGTATCGTCAAAATAATTATATACTTAAATAACTTCTACGTAATCAAATTCAGGGAACTAAAATTATTTGTACATAAAACAAAATTACTCTATATTTAACACCTTCCATGCCCATGGAAACGACACTGCAATATTAACCCATTCACTGCGAGCAAAGTTTATTGCTTTCTGTCAAGTCGTGTAAAGTAACGATAGTGGGTACGATTGCAGGGGTACGCAAATGTAGAGTTCGATTTTAAAAATAGAACTAAATGCCAAAATTGGAACTAAATTATAGTGGGTAGCTTTGGACCATGTGACAAATAACGAAGTATATTACAGTTTAAGTATCTTGGGTAACTTTGAATTTCATTCTAACTTTGAATAGAGTCGTTAAAAATGTTTTTTTTTTCTTAGTATACCAAAAAAAATTAAAATACTGTTTTAAATGGAACTGAGCAATATCAATCATGCTACTTTGAATAAAACTAGTTATACCAGTTTTCAAATGTATTTTCAAGTTTTTACCGCCCTTTCGTAGTGCGTCTTTCAGTGTGAGTTTTTTACTGAGTTATGTACAGCAAACTATGTTCAATATGTATTAGTCCCGAGAGCATCGGTTCTAAGATTGCCAATTTTAGTACTAATAGTCCTTGAGTCAAGTAGTCTTTCTTAGTAACTCTTTATTAGAAATTTCTAAAAGAGCCAATTAAGTTGTACATTTCAATCAAATAAAGCATAAAAAGCTAATTTTATAAGTGAATAACATCTACGCGTAGTTTTGCACGAGTTATTATTTAGCTAGTATGAATTTTGTGGTAAAGTATTGCCCATAAAATATATATTTCTTATGAGATATTAAATGAAGAAATAGGTTTTCATAATTGAATGGTAGTTTCCGTTGGTCGTTAATAAAAACGAACAAATAAAGTATTAAATAACTTTATAAAAGAATGGATAGCCTTAAGGGCCAAAAGATGATAAGTAAGTATTTATGAACTTAGCGTAGCTTCGGTTAAGAATAACCTTACAACCCCTTGAGAAACTCGATGTAAAAGAAAACCCCCTTGGTATCAGCCCGTCCAACATCCTCCTGGATAACGAACACCAAATAGGTCAGTCGCCAAATATTCAACAAAATGCCTTTCTAAATCCACGAACTTTGAACTTACTCAACGTCACTTACCTCCATATGAGATGGAGGACAATTTCGAGTGTTCACAACATAAATAAATAATAAATAAAATCCCCAGACAATCACACCAATTACATGGCCCCAAAGTAAGCATAGCTTACGTTATGGGATACCATGTAGCGAACCAGGGCGAACCTAGAATACATAAATAGATAAACACCCAGACACGGAACATTTTTCGAACCCGCAACTACTGGCGTCTGAGGCAGACAGGTTTAGGTACCCCATCGCCAAAGTGATCGTTATTGATCATGATCTTTAGAACACTAACCCCAAAATATTCATGGTTTTCTCATAATACAGAGCTATTTGAAGCCACCGGCCAAATTTAAATATGATTTTGTGTATTAGCGCGTAGTTGTCTTTATTCTGAATGGTATTCATTCATAATTTAGAGTAGCGATGAAAAACATAAATTTCCTTGTAAAAAATACGTACTTTTTGTTGCAAATCGTTGCTATAATGATACGTAGAAAAATATTTGGCAGGTGACTAATAAATAATACTGTATACTGACTCTAGGATATAACAACCATTAAGCATAATTTCATTTTTAATTTTTATTTTACATAATTTAATTTTTAGAAAAAAGTTATGGAGAACAAAAAAAATGGAAAACACGGGATTTAACCTTGCATAAAATATTATCGGAACATATATGCATAAAGTATTATCGGACTTGTGATATTAGACGGATTAAAGGTACCAAGTTAAGGTCGCACTAACGACATAATCACATTCAAGGCTAGTAGGAATATTTATAGGAACCCTACAGGGACTAAAATTCATATCCCAACCGCTTACAAATTTTACTTTTTCGATCAACTAATATTATAATACCTATTACATTACCTATGCATTTAACGTTTATCCTTTGTACTCGTATATAGGTATTTTTTTCCTTAAATCAAATAATTTACTGGGTTTAATTGCATAATAAATAGACTAAGATAAAAAATAATAGGCAGTGCGAGTAATAAATTAGGGGTTTTTTGCTTGGGCATAACTAAAAATGAATTATTGTAATACAAATCTAAATAAACACAGAGCTTATTGTCAGTGATATTTTATTAATGCATACTAAGTAGAATCCAGGAAAATATCATGTAAAGATCAAAAAATATCCTTGAACTCGTTTTGGCATGTTGTCAAGGACCATTCGTTTCCACCCGGAACGGTATGCTAAAGAGCTTAAGAAACAGATGGAGTTAATTGACAAGTAATTATCACAACTGGCAAAAGACCACTACTAGATTATCACCCCTTCTTAATCTGGGAAATATTTTAATATTTAATTATACAGGGCGACTGGTGACAAATTTTAAATATTGAAGCACTCTGTACTTGATTCTGATCACAATTATGTAATAAAATTAGGCACTTAATTTTTCACCAGAATTTCCTATAAATACATACACATTACTACACTTTTCACGACGCGCCGCCTCAGTAAACACGCACACAGTAGTGTTCCCGCCACACGCCCACCAATACCCGCTAAGTATCTATTGTATTACGCTGATGTTACCATGCGTTGTCTTTCTTTAACTTTCGGTTAAGTGTACTCAGTAAATAATAAATATTAATTTTTAATTTTATTTTTTCTCTTCATGTATGATCTCAAACTATCACGTCCTCAAATTTCAAAAGTGACCCACCAGTCACCCTGTATAAAAGGGTACATAAAAGAGCAAATTCAAACTCTTTAGTTGATGGAATGTGGTACAATAATAAAAGTATCACATAAAATTTTCCATGACATTCTGCCAGACACCTGGTGCAAATATTATCTCGGCCTAATATGCCTATGACTGCCATAATATTGTCCTGAGTTTACATGATTCAGGAAAACTTGCAATACGGCGTGTTTTCACGTCGAATTAAAATCAATCAATCAATATAAAACTGTTCCGTCACTGACTGAGTTACTGAGTGACTGACAGACAACGTACAGCCGTAACTACTGGGCTTAGAGAGCTGAAATTTGGAACATACATTCTTTAGGAGATGTAGGGGTGCACTAAGGAAGGAATTCCCGAAATTCCCACGGGAACGGGAATAATTGGACTTTCTAGTTTGTATGAAAAATGTTATTCCTTGAGTGCACGAATATGATACTTGGCATAAAAGTTCTTCAAAAAAAGACTGGTTGTGTTATGAAAGGAATTCCCGAAATTTCCACAAATATATGATGTTTTAGTTTGTATGACAAAATCTTATTCTTTGAGTGCACGGATGTGATACTTGGTACATATAAAGGTTCCTCATTAAGTGTCTGTTTGTATAATGGAAGGAATTCCCGAAATTCCCACGGGAACGGAAAATAGGACTTTTGAGTTTATGCGTCTACGAAGTCGCGGGCAAACGCTCGTATAAAATAAACATATAGACGATATTATCTGGTCAAAAAGTGTTTTAAATAAAACAGCCATAGTTTGCGACATTCTGTCGCTCGGTTACAGTGCATAATAGACCAACTAAGGTTATAAATACTTCACCTCCTTCCGTAACCAGGCGGTTTTATGTAGAACTTTTTATACGGACAATCAAAACTTTTTTATACGGCAAGTTTAGTGGCTGTGTGAAAGTTTTTGTACGTATTTTAAATTGCGTGTAATAGAATAAATAAAATGTAGTTTGATACTAGCTGCTTCGGGCGCTTTTACCCACGTAGTAAAGTAGTATCTGAATTTCTGGATGAAATATAGCCTATATTTAAGAATCTGGCTATCAAATCGGACTTCATATTACGGAGACTTCCGCGTTCAACCAAACAAACAGACAAACTCTTCGGTTTCAGAATACTAGTATAGATTTACCAACCATCACTGAGTCAGCTTGGTGGTAATGGCCTAAACCTCCTCGTCACTCATAGCAATGCAGTGGGCTCATTGCAAAGAGTTATTGTTGGAGAAGTTTCCAATGAAAGCAGGAGATGGCGCTGGGAGTCGTATTAAATCGCGAATGTACTTTTCGTTATCAACACAATATAATTTAAAATAAAGTTAGTATTGATAGTTCTGAATACAGAAAATATATCTTATTAAATCAAAAGGTGTTTTAAAATACAGTCGGTAACGGAATCTCAGTAAACAGTTGTGAAGAAGTTGATTTAAACATTATTTTTTGTCTTTATCCTAGCTGAAGTGCCTATTTATTGTAAAGTTCCTAGATATAATATTACTATACATACAGGGTCCGCGCATATAATAGTCAATTATATTATAATAGCAGATTAGGTATGATGAGTGGGTCTGAATTTCGAAAAAGAAAATATTTATATTTCAATACATAAATTATTATTATTAATTAAAATTTCAAAATTGTTCTCTGTGAGTAAAATTTAAGATCAATCTAGATTTTATAACTATACACAATTAGATGGACACGTTTTTATTACTTGTTGTATAGTCATAAACTATAGATCAAACTTAAATTTTGATCACTTAGATAGAAGAATTTTGAATCTTTAATTTATGAAAAATATATAAAAAATATATTTTATTTTTCGTAATTATGACCCACTCATTAGTCTTAATCTGCTATTAAAATATTATTGACATTATATGTCAACGCTATAATCCGATAGAGGTTTGGGAATCCCAAAGTTCTTATAAATAGCATAGAAACTTATCTTTGCTACTACGGTAGTGACGTTAACGACAGAGCAAACCTAGCATCGCGATATCAAAAGAAATATCACCTACTTTTTCTATGTCAGAAATGCGCCGATTCTTTCTCAAGGGTATTTTTTTAAATATTTTATCTTCAAAAGGACATCAATTATACTTACAAGCTAAAATACACTTTCGACCTAAGTTTTTGTGAAATACAAAACTTTCCAAAATATTTTCATTTGATATGAAGTAAAATAAATGTAAATAAGTAAATTAAAATTGCTTCCATGCTGGACTGAGAGCAACGAAAAACATAGAATTTAAAAGCTGCTTCTCTTCCCGGGCATACTGTAAAAGTCAGTTAAGGGACAGAAGTGTTATGGGAGGTTTTTTGTGTGTGACAGGTTGACCCCTCGTCCCTGCAAAAGTCTCTCCCCATCATTATAATGCTTCCAAATTTGTCAAACGTGACATCACATGGTTTTATAACCTCTGCTGTTCTGCCTACTCCATAAGGGATACAAGTGTGAAGTTTTGTATGTATGTTGGTAAATGTCGATGAAGAACATAAAACAATTATAATCTCTATTTTCACTACAATGCAAATACAGATTCATATAAAAAATAATGTGAAACACACAAACGTAGCGTCAAAAATGTCAAATTATATCGAAGAATACAGCCAGTTGCAGCCGCAAAATGTAGCGCTGAAATCTTTTAAAGCACTTTCATCGTGACTGTACAATATTTCAAATGTGAAATCGAGAACTTATAGTATTCTCCAAGGATCAATAGTACCAATAGCAAACAAGACCAAAGGAATTCGTTTCCAGCCGTGTTACCGTTGTTCCCCGGAGGGTACAACGGTGTAGAAAAGGGGTTTTCCGAATCAAAAATGTGATTGGACTGCCAAATCGTCACCCGCTCGATTTGTTCTAAACACTCGGCTTTTTAGTGAGGAGGGTTGATGTTGAAAAACGTCGAGATGTCATTTGTTTTTCGTTCTCAAAACAACGCGCTTGGGAAGTTTGGGCGTAATCCGATCGCTCGCCGGAAAATTCCGTATGAATTGGCTCTGAAAGGGTCAAAAGTTAAATGGTTAAATAATTTACCGTCGAGTTGAAGGTTTGTTTTGTGAGGCCGGGATTTCATAATGGATTTTTCATTAAGTGTTTTACTTAAGAATCACTTCATTTTGAGGACCGACTTCATAGCGATTGTTATTCTATAAGCTTTTTTAAAATTTATTAGCTTCAATACTTATTAGTCAAACCAAGCTTCATACTTATTGTAAAACCATGAAAGCAAACGTTTTAAACGAGTATTTGATGTATGCTACGTTGTATTATTAAATATACTTGATTTAGTACCCGTGGATACTTAATCTTGCTGTAAAAAGTGATTTCTGCTTGGTCAAGGGCCCCTTAAATTCTCAGACTACCAACTAAACTTCGTATATAAAAACTAAAGCTAAATATATGTATTCTCCCCATTCTAGATGCGATATGATGAGGCAGTTTCATTCAAACCACAGACATACGTCTACATAGATGACGTAAGTGTCACGATTTGTATTAAAACCAAGCGTGCCAACTTTTTAACATCTACTGTGACGTCACAGCTGATATTTTGTGATATAAAATAGAAACCGATTCAAAAGACACTGATGCCGCCGATGAAATCGATTATTAAGAACGATATCTATTTTGTTATATCGATTTTCTAACAGATACACGTGCGACTGAATCTAGCGACGACCAACCTTGACGTTTGGTCGGGGTTCGGACACGCGAAGTACATGCATTTGCGAAGTCTAAGTAGATGTATGATTCAAACACTATGTGCTTCAGTCCTTTATTTTCAAAAGGAGAATTTATTTCAGGTTTAAAAAGGAATAGTATACTTACCATTATCGGTAAGTATACTATTCCGATAATGGCAAGCAAAACTATACCAAATAAGGCTCGTCTTGCCGTACTTGAGGGAGTTTTGGCGCCAACGCTTATGTATAGAAGTGAATCTTGGGTGTGGCAGAAGAGACATGAAAACAAGATTAATGCTGTGGAGATGAGAGCGTTGAGAAGCATGTGTGGAGTGAAATTGAGTGATAGGGTGCGCAATAGTGAAATAAGAAAGAGATGCGGATTGAAAGAAGATGTAGTGACTAAGATTGAAAAGGGTATGCTACGGTGGTTTGGACATTTGGAAAGGATGAGTGAAAGTAGATTTACGAAAGAGGTGTACAGAGCAGGAATGGATGGTGTTGTCGGAAGGGGCCGCCCTAGGCGAACGTACGCCGATCAAATTGGCGACGTTCTTAAAAAGGGCCTAGTTAAAAGTACCCGTAACCGGCGATCATGTATGAAAAGATTAATGAACGTGGAGGAAGCGAAAGAGGTATGTATGGATCGAAGCAATTGGTGTTCCCTTGTCTCTGCCTACCCCAAAGGGAGACAGGCGTGAGGTTATGTATGTATGTATGTATGTAGTATACTTATTCACATAACATGGCACTAATACCAAAAACTTTAAAAAAATATCATTGTCCAAACCGTACTGAATCTTTCCTGATGGTAAATGTACATGAGGTCGAGGATGACAGCACAAGAGAAGAAACTAGCTCTTCATAAAATATTTGTGGGATTTTGCAGTGACAACTGTAAAAAGGGTGTTCACTACCTACACAAACCCAGAAGGGAGCTTATCCAGGGGTGGAATAACTCTGTTGATCCTATGCAAAGACAGTAACTCCGTTGTAATCAATATATATAAAACTGTTCCGTTACTGACTGAGTTACTGAGTGACTGACAGACACCGTACAGCCGTTACTACTGGGCGTAGAGAGCTAAAATTTGGAATATCCCTTTTTTTAGGGGATGTAGGGGTGCACTAAGGGAGGAATTCCCGAAATTCCCACGGGAACGAGAATTATTGGACCTTTTAGTTTGTATGAAAAATCTTATTCCTTGAGTGCACGGATATGATACTTGGCATAAGAGTTCTTCAAAAAGAGACTGGTTGTGTTTTGAAAGGAATTCCCGAAATTTCCACGGGAACGGGAAATATATGATGTTTTAGTTTGTATAATAAAATCTTATTCTTTGAGTGCACGGATGTGATACTTGGTGTAAAGGTTCCTCAATAAGTGTCTGTTTGTATAATTGAAGGAATTCCCGGAATTCCCACGGGAATGGAAAATAGGACTTTTGAGTTCATGCGTGTACGAAGTCGCGGGCAAACGCTCGTGAAAATATAATTTTATTTAATTATTCATCCTTTTTAAACACTTATGGTTTTGAAAACCTGTTCGTATCGTATCACTTTACCCAAAATTTTCGTAGAGTACAGCTCGGAAACATTGAAGTAAAGAAAGCCAACATCGAAAGGCTGCCAAAGCATAAACTAGGTACAACAAATTTAATGCATGTGCAAGATTTAAGTAGACAACGCCTCGCTACCTGATAGAGTACCTATGCTTTCAGTGTTTATTTAAACAGGAGGGAACAACAGAGGGAAATTATGGGTGCAGTACCGAGCACCGAACATGTGGCAAATATTTTTAGTCGTAGAGGATAAAGAAATAATGTTGGTTCATAAAATATGCTCAATGTTTTATCTGCATCATTAGGATGCAATTGTTTTGCTTAGTGAAATAGAACTAAATCAATTTTAAAATGGCGTGAAAATTTCCATCTTTTGAGTGTATTGGTCTAAATTAACAGGAAAGTTTTTATTTCACCTGCATACTTTTCAACCCTATAATGCAATAGGTACATTTTGCAACAAATTCTTTATAAATAAAATAACAGAAAATGTTCTAATTGTTACAGCTGCATATTCCGCTGTTTTTCCCTTTTTGTATATTTTTTTAACTATTTAGGTGTCAAATACCAAAATCGATGTATGCTATTGTTTAATCTCGTTCAAGTTTGTTGAATGACATAACATAATAGAATGAAGATTATAGTTCGAAAAAATGACCCTATTATTATTTCAATGCAACTTCTCACTAAACTTTAGGCCTTAATAAATAAAG
Organism: Stenoptilia bipunctidactyla; assembly: GCA_944452665.1. Classification (NCBI taxonomy): domain Eukaryota; kingdom Metazoa; phylum Arthropoda; class Insecta; order Lepidoptera; family Pterophoridae; genus Stenoptilia; species Stenoptilia bipunctidactyla. Next base: position 12,039,851 of record OX101737.1, on the reverse strand, counting down.
TTTGTAAAAAATTAAATTAAAAGTGAAATACGAATAAAGGTTTGTTATTCAGTTAGTTATAATATACCAAATTTTATTTTCATCTGTAAGTAAATTAATCAATTATTTCAATCAAAAACACATTTCAAAACCTTATAAAAATATATTTTACTCGATTTCCGTAACAATTTATCGTATGACACATCCAAAATGACGTCTCCTAAGAGAAATAGCAAGAGTTTTTGCTACATTTACCGACTAGTTCGGCTTAGCGGTAAGCTTACTTTTAAAGAACATAACATTTAAAGGAAAGCGACCTTTCGCCTATCTAGATAAGCGCGCGCCTTAAGATTAGCTGGGAAGTATGTACATAATAGATAATAATCCTTTTCTTGTAATCGTAAAAAGAAATTTTCGTCAGTGTGTGATTTTACGGCGATTACCCGACTTCAAATCCTCTTTAACAGTAATTGTGATAAAGTTTAATGAATTTAGGGGATTCTTTTAGGCTTATATTTCACGATTCCGATTATTCAACGCTGTTACAAGTCGTTACTGTTAAAAGGTCGCGCGTTTATATTTAATTTAATATAATTTTTTTGGGAAAATTATAAGTCCAAATAACAAACGGTTTTTGTTACCATAACTACATTCTAAATGTTACATAACGTTTCTGTGTTAACGTTTACAGACAGATATCATACATAATACACCCAGAACAATGCAAACAAACATGTTTTATACACACCAAAATTTGTATTGTCCGGGAATCGAACCCTCAACTCAACTAAACTATTCTTTATTTCGTAAGTATTTAAATACATTTGAAATAAGTCAAACAATTTACAAATTGAACTGAATCTACCACCACTTCGGAAAGTCGATCTGTTGAGAAGAAGTGGCAAGAAACTCAACAGCAAATCATCTCTTAAAAATAAGAAAAAACAATGCACAATAACACTTTACAGCCAGGGAATCCCGTCTTCTTGCATCCGGATATCTTAGAGTAAACCTTTTCACATAACACTTATCCTTAAAGGGTTAATCTTAAATATTTTGAAATTTTATTATAAAATAAAGCGTACACATTGACCCATGAACGAGTTGGTGATCTTCTGGATCAACATTAGGCAATCAAGTACTAGACAGAAACGTAGACATAGATGTAAAGATAGAAGTAGATAGATGTAGCGATAGAGGTGAGAGAGAATACAGAGAATGTGGATGGAGATGAGGATAGTCGTGGATAAAGAAAGGACGTGGACATGGACATGGAGAGGGGGAAGGAGGGGAACTCAGATTATTCGCCTTTTACGTCACGCTTATCCAGGGGCGAGCTATTCTAAGACCCTACACGCTAATTTATTTTAAGAATCATGTCCTTTATCGTCAGCCTCATAATCACTCAGGTGTAATAAGGGCTTTTTTATGATGAGGTCGAAGATGAAAGCACACGGTTTTATATTGTAAAGTATTGCCGGAATACACAACCGCCAAAGCGGCGTTTTTTTTCCTAGTAGGAGGAGGATGAAAGCGAATTCTAAATTGCTGCTAAACCCAGTGGCTAACAGGTATAGAGCACCCAGACAGTGTGGGGACCGCAAGAGCGGCCACAAGACTCTTCAGAACGCGTGAGTATACACACTAAACATCCCCCGTTAATGATCCGCCTTGATGTAGGCCGGATCAAAGCGGCGATATTTGGCGGCTGATTTTATATGTTGGGTGGTCGCTAGCCAGTCGGACCCTGATGGGATCCTACCACCACACGGGATCGCTCAGATTTGTTGCCTCTTACGATAAATCTGAGGCAATACTCGGAATTACCAAAATTTCAATCTCATGATCTCTTTCAATCAGGTGAAATTAAGGTCAAAAGTTATTGTGATTGGTGGTTCGTGACGTCAGTTGAGTTCGTTGTCAAATAAGCAGTATTCTTATGCTACTTTCAGCCACTGAATTGAATGGACTTACAAAACTGCTTTGATTTTTCTAACCAAATTAAAAAATAAATCAAGTCAGAATAGATATCATCCAAAATATGATTGAATGCCGTTAAGACGCGACTAAGTCCTTTTAATAAAACTCAAATAGCCAGAGGGAATCACTTTTTTACAGTCTCGTGAAAATATATTACAAAAAATAAGATTTCATATTTAATAAAAAAATCTTTATCTTCTTCTTGGTTGAATCATAAGAAAGTAGAATTTAAGTAAACAAGCGTGTTTAAGAACGTTATATCAAACAAACAAATTTATTGCATTTTCTGCTTTTGAAAAAACTTCTTCCGTTTAAAAAAAGACTATTTGGAAAAAAAAACACCAATTGAAGAAAGGGGCTAAACTAGTCAAAAATCCAACTCTACAACTACCCTTTTTTATGAAAGGAAACTTTTAAAAACGGAATTTATAACAGTAACCCATAACGGAGATATAAGTTTGATATCGGTAGAAGTAATTTGTGCTTGGCTTTTCGCCAAATTGGTCTTTTTATACAGTTTCGAATTTCACTATCGGAGGCAACTCTGTTTACTCAGTAAATAACTGTTCAGCTGAGGAGAAACTGTTAAATGATACTTTTGGTATCTTGTAAAGAGCTAAGGTTTCGATATTCCATGATATCGGCTACAGAAAATGTATAATATATCTTGACAAAGTAAAATCAGTCGACATATTTTATAAGTCTTGATGCGTGGTGTAGAAGGCAACTTATTTAAGAGCTGTGTCTTAGACTGACATTCCCTCGAATTCATAAATGACTGGTTCTATCCTAAGCCCGAGTAGTCTTTGACCTAAACTTTATTCTAAAGTCAAAAGCGATCTGTATTTACACTTAAAAAAATATTGTTTTAAATTTAAATATATTGAATGAAAAACTAAATAGAAACTTAAATTTCTTTGCCTTCCTCATCCACAAACAAAGAAATAATATTCTACAAAGTTTCTCTAAAAACATATTCTCTTTTAATAAAGATCCCTAAATGGCAGTTTTAAAGCACATTTCAGAAAAGCAATATCACTTAGTAAACCACATTTAAGTAATTTAAAACACGTTTTTCATTATAATATTTTTTCATTCTTTTCTTTTCATTGAAAAGTATCTTTTACGAGAAATTTTCAGTAATTTTAAAGCGTGAATTGAAGTAAGAATATTACACGTATAATAAAAAGAGAGAGGACAACGCGACCTCCCAGAAACCTCCCAAAAAATACTTATAAAATATTTCTAATATAAGCTCCGGCGAAATTAATCTCACAATATTAGTGAGGTCTTCTAATTTTATGTAGATTCTAGGATATAATAAATAGCCTACGTAAAAAGCAAGTTTAATACGTAGTCCTTTTTCACATACGTTATTTTTAGTTCATCCTTGATATTATGACATGGAATATGATATAAAGATATTTAGGTACTCGTCTATATACAACTTAGATCAGATTTTTTGGCCTAGTAAAAACTGTTCGACGTCAACTGTTCCATTCGTCGATCGACGGAAAATGGAAAATTGTCAATGTTGTGTCAGAAATTATTTAATTTTAACTTTACAATTTGATTTCAAAACCACTGAAATCGTAATCGGCTCTCATACTACTTTTACCAACAAACTGTACCCAGTTTTACATAGTATTTAAAAAAAAAATCATAGTTTCCTAGGTTTTATGTTTTCAAGCTATTTTCTACGGGTTGCCTGGTAGAAATATCTTGGAAGCGGTAAGGCCGCCCAAATTGTCCTAGATTTATGGTCTTTTCTTATCCTTTTAGTATTTGTTTTTATAGCAATATAGTGTATTATTATATTTATTTTATATTATTATTATTATTCTTTAATAATTGACATTCAAAGTTGTTTGACTTAGAAACAAACACAAACATCATGAGTTGACTGGTATACAAGTCGTGCTTGGTGAATTGTTTCTATGAATGGTGTTTTGTTTGAAAACCGTAATTCTAAATTCTAACAAACATTAGTATTGAAGCTATAGCAAACTTTACGCCTTTGCATTGAATTGTGTGTTGTGAGAGTTGAAATTCCAATGAGACCTGACTTTTTATAGAACACTTCCAAAATAAATATTCTTACAAGTGATACTTGACAATCTTTAGGTATATGCAGGGTTTTCAACCTAACCTCCAATAAAACCTCAGTCCCTTAACTGACTTTTACAGTATGCCCGGGAAGAGAAGCAGCTGGTGCATTCTACGTTTTTCCTTTGCTCAGCATGGAAGTATTGTACATAATGTAACATTTTATACAATGTCGGTTGTTATATTTGGTTATTCCTAAAAATATGAGCAATAGTTCCCCTAGTCAGCAGTAAAGACTACGGCCTTAATTTAAGCTACTATTCAAAACTCAAGTGTGATTAATTTACCAATGAAATATTAACCAGATTTTATCCCGTAAAATAATATTGAAAGTCAATCTTAACCTCCTGGTATGTAAAAATACGGAAACATCGAGTCACAATGTGAAATGTACGAAAAAAGGGACGTTGAAGTCATTCAACAATCACAAAGGACGCTAACAAGTACTTCAGTATCCTTCTACAAAAGAAATTCAATATTTACAAGCTCTGAGAATAGATTCATATTCTCCACGTCGACAATTGAATTTGATAACTCGGTACACTTATGGCATTATGCGAGTCCCATTTGACGTAATGTTATCACCTTAACGCTGACTGAATTATGATTGCGTATACCGCAATATTCAGTATTTTTGAGTTTCTTTTGTTTTTCCAGTGTTACGTAAGAAAAGAGGGAACAGTTTGTTGTTCATATGACTATCTATCTAATCACTCTGTCAAGATTGTTTCTCAGATTTCTTCAGTTTGATACCTCAACTTAAATTTACAACTAAAAGTATTACCAAATAATCAGATCTCTTTTGGAAGATGGGGCAGAAAGGTGAAACAGCTTTGCATAATAGGCGTCCACGCAGCGTGTCAATTAATCCTGATGATACCATCACTTTAGAGCATGAAAATACGGAATTAATAAAACAATATTTTTTCGCCTCGACACAGAATCATCCTAGAGCGGGTTTCATAGTCAAAGCACCCTGTATTATAAGAAATAAATTAAAACTTATTTGAACAATTTTTAATCACTTACTGATAAAATATTGTTACACAGATTAATAATTGCTTCCATGCTGGACTGGGAGCGAAAGAAAAACGTAGAATGTGCCAGCTGCTTCTCTTCCCGGGCATACTGTAAAAGTCAGTTAAGGGACAGAGGTTTTAAAGGCGTTTTTGTGGGCGATAGGCTGTCACTACAATAGTCTCTCTCCATCTTTATAATACCTCCAAATTTGTCAAACGTGACATCAGATGGTCTTGTAACCTCTGGTGTTCTGCCTACCCCATAAGGGATACAGGCGTGACATTATGTATGTATGTACAGAATAATAATTTCAAATAAAGCTTTGTTTCTCTTTTTTTCTATTTTTGGCTGTTTTCAATGTAATATGTTTATGTTCGAATAAAGAAAAAAAATGTTCTGAGTCTTGGCGTTTATCTATACCTATATGTATTTATATTCTAGTGTCGCCCTAGTTTGCTACATGGTATCTCATAACACAAACTTTGCTTACTTTGAGGCCATGTAGTTGGTGAGATTGTCTGGAGATTTTATTTATTGAGCCACCAAGCCCAATGAAATTTAAAAGACCTGAAGACATTAATTGTTTTTACAAAGAACAATCCTCTAAAAGACTTCAAAGTAACATATATTCATAAAATTGACTTTTTAAGTATTGTCAATCTTCATTAATTTCATATTTATCTGTGCGTTATTATAAGGTCTAATATGTAAGAACCTCTTTTAGCTTTTCCATCCTAAAATACATATTAATTACCTGAAGCCATTGTTTCATGAAACTCAAAATAATACAATTTAGCTGTTGTTGGCTGGAGCAGGTATATAAACAGGCAAACTTAATAACCAAATTTAATATGTTCAAAGCTATACCTACTCGGTTGTAATTGCAAAAAACAACCTTAACTTGATAAGGTTAACGTTTGATATAATTTAACCATGTTTTCTCATCATGGATGATTTTGGTGTAATTAATACACAATTTAATGACCCACCTTATTTTAAGGTGAACATTAATTTATGAAGATGGCATATGCTTTAACATTATCGCTCCCTCTCTACACATTTTATTTTATATATATTTTATTGAGTTATGACACTAGCCTATTTTAAAATGACAAAGAAGAGTTTGTTTGTTTGATTGATTGAACACACTAATCTTGGGCACTTTATGAGTAGGATTTAAAAAGTTATTTTTGCATTTGACAGCCATTAAATAGATACAGGGCCATAGCTCAACTGGTTCAATAGAAGCGGATGTAGAATATAAGAATGAATTAAGAAGCTTCTTCAAATTTAGAATTCGATATATATTAAAAGCAAACAATAAAATTGGGTCAGATTTTTATGATGAAAACTATATGAGAAAAGAAGATGGGCACCGTCTTACTAAATGTTTCTGGCAATAAATTAAACTATACAGTTAACATAACCACAACGCTCCAACTTTTCATATGTTTGTGGAGGGCTTTATTAGATGACATTACATGGCTGTAATATAAAGTGTATTCAAAAATATAGGTTTACATGATCTTAGCTAGTTATGGGGATTGCACAGCAGTGCTAGCGACAAAACAATTTGAATATTCTAAACTTGAATTTTGCGGTGTTACGACACCAATCGATTGACGTCAATTCTTTCATTCTGCCAACGATCGACGGTCGATCAATTGGTGTGTTATTACTATTATTTTATACATCTTCCATGCCCATAGATGAAAAGTGAGCATGAAGACTAATTTGGTAGATACAAGTCTACAATGGTACCAGCCTATCCATGAGAAACCTCGTTTCTCATTCACTCGATGCCTGTTGTAATCAGGAAAAAGACAACTTGATTTTTTCAATGAAATGTTTTGAAATATTAGAAGTAATTGATCTTAAAATCAAAATACATTTTCAAAGACGTAGTACATACATAACTTCACGCCTGTATCCCTAACGGGGTAGGCAGAACACCAGAAGCTGTAAAAACCATCTGATGTCACGTTTGACAAATTTGGAGGTATTATTATGATGGAAAGAGACTATAGCAGTGACAGGGGGTCAGCCTGTCGCCCGCAAAATCGCCAATAAATCCTCTGCCCCTTAATTGCTTTTACAGGTTGCCCGGGAAGAGAAGCAGCTGGCACATTCTATGTTTTTCTTTCGCTCCCAGTCCAGCATGGAAGCAAGACGTAGTCTTTCAAAAAAATATAATGTGTACCAGATCACGTATTAAAAACATCAATAATCTTTCATGATCTCTTATTGAGGTCAAAACAAAACGGAATAGCTATTTTTACGCATCCAAACAATATTTCCCCGTCACTTCGCGACCAAAAAATCGCGTGACCAAATTATGTTAACTTTAAAGCCTCAGGCATTTTTTATACAAAATGTATTTCGGTATAATGGTATTTTGACGTAATAGGATGGCGGCTTCATTTCGCGAAAGTACGTAAACATGTTATTAATCATAATTTGTCTTTCTGTCTGCTCCCGTTTGGTAAGTGCAAGATCTGAAAAATGGCGCTGTATTTACGAATACAATTTCAGTCATAATGTTTTGAGATACATGTATGTTATGTACCTATGATGAAGATGAATCGGTGTTTCTTCATTTAGAAGATTATTGTATCTGTTTTCTTTGTCTTTTTAAAATTATTCCGTTAAAATGCGTACTTTCTTATGCCATAGGTAGGTATGTAGGTACATACCTAATCTTTAATTTACCTCAAGAGGAAAGCTATCAACAGGAATCATTTTTTTTTTGGTAGTATTCGAATTTAGTACATACAATTAAACTAATAATTTGGTAATAAAATAGGTACAGACTTAAATATATTGTTTAATTAAAGCATTGTTTATTTAAAATATGTTAATGTCGAAGTTTTAATTGTAGACTTTTCTAGAGGTTTTCACTGGGTTTAACTTAACCTTGTTCATAACCTTCCTTACAACAACGCGAACATATTTCTTTAATCAGATCACTCTTTCATAAGATAATTTTGATTATTATTTGAAACCCGGGTTAGTTCCGCTATGGGATGTTACCGCTATGGCACGCTCTGTAAAAACCTACTAAGTAGTCCCGCTTTGGCACCCTAAAGTTTATTAAATACAGTAAATTTGTAAAACATAGACAGAAATAAGCAGTATGAGTCTAATTATATTAAAAACACCACACATATAAACGTTTAATCATTATTTGTTTTGCCCGGTTGATATGGAAATAATACAATTATCATACTAGCGATCCGGGTTTGAATACAAGTTGTTCTCTTTTTCACTTTTCTTAAAAATACCTACTCCATTTAATGCAGTATAATTATAATTTTTCATAACTTAAAGTAGGCAAACGAGCACTGGAGCTCCTTGATAGTAAGATACATAAAGGCCTTTGTGATTTATACACAGATGATAAAATCAACGATGTCTTAGCGACCCAAAGATTAAACTGGACGAGCCCATTGTTTCTGTAATTTCAATTATTAAAAAAAAAACCTCACTTTACTTTAAGTGATCATAAACGAGAGTGTCACACGTTCACCTATTAATAACCCATTGACTTGACATTTGATTAACAGAAAGAAACACAGAGGGTGTTCGGGGTCTGTAAAGACACCGAAATGTCGAGTTAAAATTTAAAATGTATACGCGATAAATCCGGATAAAAAGTGTTTTATTTAATAACACAGATGCAGACAAATATAATAATCATAATCAATAATTTATAAACATACCAAAAATTCTTTATACTGTTTTATATTCAAAGTAAGATCTACTTAAAAAATCCTCTGCCTCTAAACTATTTTAAATTTAATATTTTACCAGAGAGTGGCGATTTTTATAGACGTCTACTATATGTGTAGGGATGGTAGCCCAGTCTGCATTTAGTACGACAGTGAAAAAAAGTGTTGCTTTAACCATTTCTAAAATATCACACGTACACTGTCCAAAATATTTATTTATTTAAGTGTACAGCCAAGGAAGCACCTTTAAAGAAGCAAACTCACGTCGATGCTCTAGACTCTGCAGTTTTTTATGAGTGAAGTCAACATTGTTATAGAATTTAGAGCTCTTCGGTCGACTGAATGCATCGCTCCTAGTTTGGTACTTGGCAGAAAGTCACATAGGTATTTGCAGGGTTTATTTAATGTAAAATCGCATGTATGTTTTGTATATGATCGCACCGAAAACATAAAATATGTAAAAAAGGAGAGCCAAGTTCAATACAAAAATTAGACTTGGCTGTGGGCTTCGCCGCAAACAGAATAGAGATCTAAATGAGTGCCAACTTTTATGCAAAATCGAAATATGTATTTATTTGACGACCACTTTGGCGTTGGGGTAAACCTATCTGCCTCAGACGCACGTGGTTGCGGGTTCGATTCCCGCACGGAACCACAAAAAAAAAATGTTCCGTGTCTGGGTGTTTATCTATTTATGTATTTATATTCTAGGTTCCCCCCTAGTTCGCTATATGGTATCCCATAACACAAGCTATGCTTACTTTGGGGCCATGTAGTTGGTGTGATTGTCTGGGGATTTTATTATTATTATTTATTATAGGAACAGCATAACATTATGAACCAGTATTAAACTCTATTTCTTTGCTATATTGAAAACCTATAAAATTGCATCTTATTCGCTAATGTGATATCTTAAAGTAGAGTAGATTTGACTTGGCCAGTTTTTATCAGAATTTACATGTTGAATCTTAATATATAAAATTCTCGTGTCACAGTTTTCGTTGCCATACTCCTTCGAAACGGCTTGACCGATTTTGGTGAAATTTTTTGTGCTTATCCGGTATCTATGAGAATCGACCAACATCATTTTTTTTTATTTATATGGCAAAACAACGTTTGCCGGGTCAGCTAGTAACTTTATAAAATTACTGGTGTAATATGATGCTTACGTTACAGAGGTTTTGAGTTATAGAAGGGTCAATAGTGGCACCATGTGGTTCGTGTAATATTACACTTGGCGCTGGCTAGGCAGTTTTTTTGCTTGAACTTGGCTTGACACGCTGCTGCGTGTCTAGATACTGTGAAATTGATTAAATTACGAAAAGGCAGTTTTTTCTTTACCGTATACCTACTCTTTGAACCCACGCCACGGTACAATGAGTTCAAAAGCGGATTAATTCATACATAGAAACAAATATGATAATAGTTTGAAAATCAAAAACTGAAACTCTAGTTTTTGCAAACTGGATTACCGTTTCATGATTTCTTCTGTCACGTGCCACGTAGAGACACAAAATAAGAAACGAAAACTAATCGAACAATTTTAATCAACATTTTGTTTTTATTTTCGTGAAACCTGGACTGTTCGCTTACGGGCCAATAAGTAGATATGTTGTGTTTATATTTTGTATTTTTGTGTTTTGAATAAATTACTCTCTAGGTTTTTTGTCGAGTTCTGACCATTATTTTTAGTATATCAGCTTGTATAGATGTATGTGTGTTCCTCAATCACGGGAGAACGGCTCAACGGATTTGGATGCAATTTAGCATAGTTATAGTGTACAGTCTGGAATAGTACAAAGGCTACTTTTTTACTCTAAATTCTTGCGGGATTCGAAATTGCGCGGGTTCAAAAAGCTCAAAAGCAAGTAATAAATATTCCTAACCCCGTAGTTATCATCTGATGTCACGTTTGATAAATTTTGAGGCCAGCCTATCGCCCACAAAATCCTCTGTCCTTTAACTGACTCTAACAGTATACCCGGGAAGAGAAGCAGCTGGCACATTCTATGTTTTTTCTTTGCTCCCAATCCAGCATGGACGAGAAGAAATAAGCATATGTGAACATATAAACATCCACGACTTGATTTATTTATTTGCTATCCTGAGTGTTATTATTGTCAATTAGTTACGTCTCTTATGGTTGAAATGTGACAGTACAGCAACCAAAGATCTGTATCACAAAGTTTCACGTGAAAATGAACGTAACTCTGAAACGTAACATTGCACGGCTCTGGAAGGTAGTTTTTCGTTCGCGGCTTCGGAAGTGTTGGATCAACATATTGCCCCCGAAAGTGCTATTAAATTCTAAAGTAAGTTTTAAACGGGAATTATGGGAACATTTGCTTGTAGAGAATGACTGTAAATTGTAGCTGCTTTAAACAGGATTAATTGTTTATTTTGATCGTGTTATTCTATAAAATATACTACTTTCCATTACATTTAAAGATGTTAGGTTAGTCATAAGTAATGTTTATTGAGCCGCTTTTACACACACGTAATTTTCAGATTTGTCCTGAATGTTATATTATTATATTTTTTTAAGAGTAACATTTTTGTATTATTAGGACTCAAAATCAAACTCAAATATTCTTTATTTCGTAAGTATTAAAATTACATTTGAAGTAAGTCTAACAATTTACAAATTGAACTGAATGTACCACAACTTTATTTAATTGAAAATGTTTCAATTAAATTTTATGATTCAGGGTTGCTATCTTATATGCTTATTTAGTTGTTTCTTTTTTTTATTTTGTATGTTTTGAAAATATTACCAACTAACATAATTTGTATCAAAAGTGGCTCACTACAGAATAATTATACGAAGATCAGAAAAATTATATATTTCTATATTTTAAAGGCGCTTATAAGCACTCTACGAAAAAGTATCTGTTAATACTTGTTTTTCATGTTCAAAAATTACGACTAATTATATATTAATTATTAATTATGATTAAGATATATCCCAATGAAATACTAGACTTGTAACAAAAACAAGTATTTTGGCATATGGCTATATTATTATGATATTTTCCCTATGATTATAATTACGAAATGCAGTGTTTATTATAATTACCCATATTTTATATACATTTTTTCTAATTTTACTGGTTTATAATATAATATATAAAATAAATTGCTCAATTGTGGAATATTCTAATTTGAAAGGCATTTGGTATAGAACCATCGAAGAATCATACAGGGTGACTGGTAGGTCACTTTTGAAATTCAAGGACGTGATAGTTTGAGATAATACATGAAAAACTATATTAAAAAATAAATATTCATTATTTACTGAGTAAACTTAACCGAAATTTAAAGAATTTATTACGCAACGCATGGTTACGCTAGCGTTGGCAGCGATCCGCGTGCCAGTTCACGTGCCGCGATCGACTCAGTTGTATGTAAAGTAACATAGTAGTATTTGTGTATAGGGAATTCTAGTGCAAAATTAAGTACCTACTTTATTACATAATTATACAGTACAGAGTACAGAGTGCTCTCCGACAGTATCTAAAATTTGTCATCAGACACCCTGTGTGTAGGTAAAACTAGTTTTTAGAATTCGCTTCGAACACTGTCATTGTAATAAATTTCTGTAACGTAAATTAATTCACCTAACTTTGAATCCTGTATTAAAATATTCAATGTACAGCATATTTTACTAGAGTATGGTAAAAATCAAGTTGCACGAGAAGCTCTTTTCATGCTTTTCAAGCGAAACATACATCGCTAAATAAACCGCTTTTTAATTTTATAACTAAATCAGCACCCCACGATGTATTCCTAACAATCAGAAATTAATATCAATATTTTATACACATTTTAATAATTTTTAAGATTAAGTTTGCGATGGGGCTTACATCAAAAAAACTTAAAGTCTTTTAAAATATTAAATTAAAAGAATATATACTTTGGTTGTGTTTGGGCGTCAAATTCTCGACATAAATTATTTTTAATAAAAATAAGATAGCTTATTAGGAACAAGTATTGTTTTGTAAATTCTGCATTTTTTTTTAATGAGCGCTTTCAAAATCCTTTTAGCCATTTATTAGAAAGCAATTTTCCTAAGTCAAAAATTACTATTTAGTTTTTAATATCTTTGATTCAAAATTGCGTTTGTTTAATTAATTGTTTTACGTGACACTTACAAACTTATTTCTCATCTTTTTTGATCAATTTTTACCTAAGTTTTCAGCTAAAATTACAAAAAAAATTACAAAAAATATCAGTTAACAGACACCAATTAAAATAACTTAACAAACGTAAGTTAAATACCTAGAAACTAATTATCTAGAGCTTTTATGACTCACCCCGCACGTGACCTTCCAAAACTTGAAATACTTCAACACAACCAGAAAACTTTTAATTACCAAACTTTACAAACCAGATTATAATCTATTGTAATTAAAATGAAAATTTTATCTTTACTAACACGTCACTTTTCCAACTTGTCACAAACACTGACAACACACACACACAATCACATAGACTATTTATTTGTTTTTATAGCAACACATACAACTTATGTTCTGTAGATTACGAAACGTATTTTTTATGAGGATCGCGAAACGTACGTAAGTCCGTCCGCTGCGAAAGCTGAAGCGATACTGACGGACTACTGAAACTCCTAAACTTGCTCTATAGGCAGAGCACGTGCCGTCTCTCTCACACTTACTGAAGACCCTTATGAACTGGAGTACAATTTGCAATATGCATTAACACTAAAAGGCGACAAATTCTCTAACTATAGTCGGGTAACACTCAAGATAATGTCATAAAACTTCTTTGGAGCAGGTGTTTCATAGTGGGAAACGCTTCGAAGTTTCAGTAACTGGGCATTTAACCCTCTGTTTGTTGACTTACCAGATAAGAGGCTGCGTAAAAAGTTTTGGGAACATATGAGAAAATGAGCAAATAGTCTTCGCATTTCCGTGAAAATGGCGGTGGATGTTTCTATGTGAAATTTCTATGAAGGCGTTTTTTAGCGAAAATGCTAAACTAATATAACCTTACATAAAAATATAATATAATAAAATATAAAACTGTTCCGTTACTGACTGAGTGACTGACAGACAACGTACAGCCATAACTACTAAGCGTAGAGAGCTGAAACTTGGAACATACATTCTTTAGGGGATGTAGGGGTGCATTGAGGAAGGAATTCCCGAAATTTCCACGGGAACGGGAATTATTGGACTTTTTAGTTTGTATGAAAAATCTTATTCCTTGAGTGCACGGATATGATACTTGGCACAAAAATTCTTCAAAAAGAGACTGGTTGTGTTATGAAAGGAATTCCCGAAATTCCCACGGGAACGGGAAATATATGATTTTTTAGTTTGTATGATAAAATCTTATTCTTTGAGTGCACGGATGTGATACTTGGTATAAAGGTTCCTCAATTATGTCTGTTTGTACAATGGAAGGAATTCCCACGGGAACGGAAAATAGGACTTTTGAGTTTATACGTGTACGAATTAAGTCGCGGGCAAACGCTCGTATAATATAAATAGCTTGGTGTTAAAACCCTTCAGGGTACGCTGGCGACCACCCTTACATAATATCTGCCTCCAAATATCACGACTCCTGCGGTGATGTGTTCCGGCAATATTTTACGAAGAGTCTTCGACCTCATCTTTATTTACCATCAGGTGAGATTGAGGTCAAATGCGGGTTTAGGCACAAATTAAAAAAAAAAACAATTTATTCATATATTAACCTAACCAGTTATATTATTTTTAATACGCTCTACAGGTGTACGTTTTTGTCATGCTACGAATCCGTAGTCCGTAGCAATCATTCGTAGACCGTAGCTAGTTTGAAAAGATGATAAAAAACATCATGCGCCACTAGGGGACGGCCAAAATAAAATGTTACGAAGGAAAATATAGATAGTACGCCCTAATTAAGTTTCATCAAACAGAGCTCATTTAAATTAAGGCTGTAATTACTAATTATATGAATAGATTTTAATATACTTTTGGGTCTTCAGTTTTAATTTTTCACTTTGAGTCCCTGTTCACATCATAATGCGAGTGTTAATGAGGAATGTTGTTTGAAATTAATGAATTTAATTAAGTGAAAAATATTTTATTGGTTTTTATCATGTTTAAGTAGTTATATATATCATGCATTGGTACAATCAATTAGGTATTAAGATAAAGTTGTTATTAATTTTAAGTTTTGTTTATTTTTACTGGTGTAGAAAAGATTGTTATATTTTTAATTCATCTGTATGTATTGATTATGCACTGTTTTTTACAATAAATTATTTTCATTTCATATCAATGCTCTATTCGCTTGACATTTGACATTACAAAAGTTATGTAAAAAGGCTAATATTAAACATCGGACTTTTTCATGGTTATATAAAAATACCTACAAAATAACGAATTACTTCACTTTGAAAAGCCTCACGCGGAAATTGTTATATAGAAACAAAATGGGATCAAATTCTTAAGTGCTTTTCTTTAAAAATATTCACAAAGTATGTTGAATAATATTTAAGATAAATAACATAATATGTTATTTTCAAATAATTACTTGGGTAAGAGAACATTTTTCAAAGCTCTTAAAATATGTATCAGTTCCATGTGCAGTATAAAATGCTGGGACTTGTTTTAGACGCACTTTAAACTGAAGATTTTCTCTTTTCCCAGTCTCTATTTATTTACCCTTTATTATACACAAGAACAACCAGAACAAAAAAAAAAAAATAAGAAAACATTATGTATAAAGGGCGGCCTTATCACTTGCATTTCTAACTGAAAAACAGGAATCTCATTTATTATATTCACACTTAGTCTCTTAATAAGACATTATGAATTCGGTATTGCTACTACACGATAGTAGAATTCGGTATTACTATTACGCTGAAGTCGTCGTGGCGCCGGAATTCGTCGTGGCGCCGGAAGTAGTCGTGGCATCATACGATATCGCAGGTTAAGCAACGTTCGGCGCGGTACTTGGATGGGTGACCGTCGACCATTCGTTTCTCACGACGACTTCCGTGCTTCAGAGGGCACGTTAAGCAGTCGGTCTCGGGTGCTGTATACTTGTATACAGTAGTCGTTAGGATTTGTCAGAAGCCATTTAGCACTGGGCCAGCTTGGTGGATTATGGCCTATACCTCCTCATCACCCAGGGGAGAGACTCATGCCCTGCAGTGGGCTCATTACAAAGAGTTGATGATTGATACACGATACAACAAATTACCAAAAACTATAAAAAGGTTACAAATCTATCATCATCGTATTATACATTTTGACATAACATAGCGAGTAACTGAGGTGACAAACGTCAGTTTGATGGTTAGGAAAGCAATAAATCATTGTCATCCGATTTTAAACAACACATACATTAATCTTATGTTGAACCTTAAGGATTGTTAAATCTTCAAAAGCGTTGTCTGATAGAAGTCGCTCAGAGTGATAGTTCGACCTAAGTTGTCACTTCAATCCAATAAGCTGCTAGTTTTGATTGTTTTCAGTAAGTTATATGACGATAAAGACTATTATATTATTGTTATTTGTGTATTTCTCTACTAAATGAAAAATCGTTTCATTCAATAAATTGCAATCAGTTTTTGGTAATGAATAGTATTAGGTGTTAAAATATTAAATCGAAAACTCTATATGCGAAAGCTGCCCGGATTTTTTTTAAGCTGTCCCCTGATAAAATTTTAATCTTGCATTTAAGTCAAATTTTGTATCGGCACGAAAATTCAAAATCGTGAAATGGAAACCAATCAGAGGTAAGTTCATTCAGGTGAATGACAACCACCAATACCGCCATTATGTTAGTGCTACTGCTGCATCTGCTGGTGAACCACTTTAGGTAAAACAGTCCACTGGTAAGCAGTAATTTCTCTTGAGTTTTAACTCCTCAGATTTGTTTAAAATATTTGATAATAAAGTATAGTAATATAGTAGCCACATTTGTTTCATTAGTGTGATAAGTTATTTTTATATTAAAATAGTAGTAGTTTTATACTAAAATAAAATGTATTCATAAAAACATTCCCCTGTGCATTTACAACAGAATCTATCAGGATTTTTGATAAAATCGTCTATAACTCCAAAACTAGGACGAAAATCAATTGGCTTTTCAAAGTTATATAATTCTTTTTTTGATATATATATATATATATATATATTGTAAGGATAGGACGTTTGTCATGCCACCTGATGGAAAGTACGCATGAAGACTATGGTGTTACACGTCCATCCACGAGAAATCTATTCACTCGACACTTAAAAGTTTCAGGACTGTAGTGGTCAGGAAAAACAGACGCAGGCAGATTGTTCCACACCTTGGCAATCCGTACCAAAAAGGAACTATCGAAGCGTTTTGTTCGACTTCTTGGTAAATCCACTATATAGGGATGGAAGTTCTGTCTGCGTCTGGTAGTCCGGTGGTAAAAAGGGGTGGGTTCAATTTAGTCAAAAAGAGCACTTGCACACTCACCAAAATGTAGCCGATAAAATACTGTCAAACAAGCAACCTTACGACGATGCTCCAGCGTCTGCAATTTTTTATTTGTAAGGTTGTTGTTATTTATGAGTTTACGGGCTCTTCGGCTCTTTTAATTCATTTAATATTGTCCTTCATTTTATGAACAAAAACTCTCATAATTTGCTAAAATTTGCTTAGAGGCAGTCTTGTATGGGCCATTTTCCAAACAGCAGAGAAACACCCATTTAACATTGCAATTATTTTACTTTAGTCTTTTACCATGGGACTACTAGACGCAGACTACCATTCGTATGTGGTAGCTATTCCAAAAAGTCGAACTAAGCTCTTTGACAGTTCCTTTTTGATACGGATCGCCAAGGTTTGGACCTGCCTGCGTCTATTTTACCTGATCAGTATTAGTCCTGGTACTAAATCGTCGAGTGAATAGGTTTCTCGTGGATGAACGTGTACCACCTTAGTTTTCATGTTCACTTAACATCAGGTATCATGGAAAAAAACGACCCATTTTTATTTTAGAAAAAAAATACTTATTTAAAGTAATCAATAATTTTATTTCATTTTAAGTTATACATACATACATAACTTAATGCCTGTATCCCTTATGGAGTAGGCTGAATACCGGAAATGTCACCAGAGTTATAAAACAATTTTTTGAGTTTGATAAAATTGGTGGCATTATAATGTTGGAGAGAGACTATTGTAATGGCAGGGGGTCAGCCTATCGCCCACAGAAAACCTCCAATAAAACATCTGACCCTTAACTGACTTTTACAGTATGCCCGGGAAGGGAAGCAGCTGGTGCATTCTATGTTTTTTCTTAGCTCCCAGTCCAAAAAGGTAAATTATTCTTTATTTCGCAAATACTCTTTACTTCTAAACATTTGATATATGTAGCACTACAAATTGAAATGAATCTACATCATCGAGTATCTATAACCGATCATAACTTTTGAATAGTAGCAATACATGCTAACTAATTCTACATAGAGAAGGCTGTTTTGCAAATTTTGAATCATATGCGAAGTTCCACTGAAGCTGCACGTATTCAGAAACTAAAATCACCAAAGTCCCTTACGTGAAAATTTAACATTCGAAACATTAGGTCAGCGTGCATTGTTTTTGCCACCGTACATACAATTCAAGTTGTTAATAGTAGAACTTATCTAGAAACGTTTTTGTCAGCAGTACATGCAAGAGTGAGTAGATGTTTGAACTTACTTTGGTAAGAGTTAATTACTCAGTCTGTTAAATAAATAAATACTTAAGCTATAGTGAGATAGAACGGCAATTACTTTCTTGTTTTTATTTTAAACTAGATGTTGCCCTCGACTTCATTCGCATCGTTATTCTTTTTGGATATTTATAGAACCAACAACGTAAACGTTATTCTACGAATAAAAAGTTCTTACTAAGGGCATAAAAAAGTACCCATAAAAAAGTATGCATAAGATCACCATCCGACAAGGACTCGAACCTGGGACCTCTCGTTTTCCGGACGAGTGCTCTTCCACTGAGCTAACGGGCCCTGGAAGCCATCGAAATTACTTAGCATACTTTTTGTTGTTACGTTATATTACTGCATCTAGTGGTATAGCTTTGCAGCTAAACAAAAAGTTGCAGCACCGTAGACATGGGTCCACGCCTTAACTGCGCCATCTAACGTCAAAGCGTGAAATCAAAGTCTTACTTGAAATAAATGCGTTCCGGAAAGATTATTTTTTTAGAACAAAAGTAGTCTATACACATTTCTTTGCTTAATTTCGTTAATATCAGTTCTGCCGTGCTTGAGCAACAAACATCATATGTACATCTACCCAAACTTAGTCTTTTATAATATTAGTAGGAGAAATAAAATATAATGTTTTCGCATCATTAGTTTTTGGAATAATAACAATAAATACTCTTTATTTCCAAATAAAATACAATTTTACAATGAATATAAATTATAAAGATATTGACAAAGAGGCGGCCTCATCGCTACAAGCGATTTCTTACAGGCAACCAATAAAAGGAATCCATTTAGAATTAAATTTACAAAAAAAAAACAACATAAAAGAAAAATAAACAGAAATCTTTGAACAGAGTATTTAGACGGTAAAACGTTAATCGTATACATTACATAATTAATAGTATAAAACATAAATTTACAGTATAAAAATAATTTCAATTAATAAAATTAACTGAAATAAATATAATTTATATATTAGGAGTAGAAGGCGAAGAAATTAATATTTTAAAAGTGGAAATAGATACCTTTTTTTCCTATGGGTTATGAGACGTGGTATTTATTAAACCGACGTAAGTCGAGATGGCGAAATACCTATGATATAACTTTTAAACATATATGTATAATCTATGTTTCTGTGGGCGATAGGCTGACCCCCTGTCACTACAATAGTCTTTCTCTATCATTCTAATACCTCCAACTTGGTCAAACGCGGCATCAGATGGGCAAGCCTCTGGTCTTCTGCCTACCCTATAAGAGATACAGGCGTGTATGTTATGTATGTATGTTTAAAATACTAACTTCTCCTCGCAGTATTTTTTGTATTATCAAAGCGAAACAATAAAAACCTTCCACTCATCGAACCATACAGAATGACATGTTCATAAAAGGAGGGGATGATATTTTGTTAACATTCCAATTAACCTATTTCATATTGGAATTGCCGGAAAATAATTCCATTTAATAAGCGTCACGTCAGAACTAGAACAAAGTTTGTTTGCAAATTGATAATTAATACATTGTTGGACATATATTCACATAGCGCCATCCAGTCCCTAAGTTATATGTAAAGGTATTTATAAGTAATTATAGGTACGTAGTTGGGCTGTATTTGAATTTTCAATCTCTCTAATGTTGAACTTAGAGGCTTCAAAAGTGAGTACAATGTCTATTTTGAGTGTAATGTCGAATTTTGGGTTTTTTCAAGGCTTCATTTCAAAATCAAATAAATGTTACCGGCCAAACTCGATTTCAGGACAAACAAGTTATGCCTTAAATTAGTTATACGCGATAGGAAAACTTCTTTAGCTTTTATGCTGGACTGGGAGCGAAAGAAAAACATAGAATGTGCCAGCTGCTTCTCTTCCCGGGCATACTGTAAAAGTCAGTTATGGGACCTAGGTGTTATGGGAATTGGAGGCTTGTTTGTGGGCGATAGGCTGACCCCCTGTCACTGCAATAGTCTCTCTCCACTATTATAATGCCATCAAATGCCACCAAATTTGTCAAACGTGACATCAGGTGGTTTTATGTCCTCTGGTGTTCTGCCTACCCCATAAGGGATACTGGCGTGAAGTTATGTATGTAAATATGAAAACCTTGACTTTGATAGCTGACCAGGTTTATGGCGTTTCACCGGCCGCTGCACCGCACGCTGCCCCGCTCGGCTCGCACACGTATATTACTATAAGCAACCTGACTGCTCCTCCTCGCTACACTTCTAACTGTACCGACAAGTTTAGCCTAGGCAAAAATATTTGTCCTGAAACCGGGTTTGGCCGGTAACATATGCAGGGTGACTGGTTAGACGCTTTCGACATTCTAAGAAATCAGTTTGAAATCATGCACTAAAAGAAAAAATAAAATAATCAATAAAATAAAAAATATATACTAATTATTTACGGAGTAAATTTACCCGGAATTCAAAGAATTCATTTCGCATCGCATGGTAACTTAAGCGTAATATTTACAATAAGCGTGGTAATAATAAATATATACTTAGGGGGTGCCGGTGCGCTTGTGGCGGGAACACAACTGTGTGCGTGTTGACTGAGGCAGCGCTTCGGAAAAAGTATAGTAATGTCTCTTTATTTTTTTGTAGGGAATCCTGTTGAAAAATTAATCACCTACCTTTATTACATAATTATGATCAGAATCGAGTACAGAGTGCTCTCCATCAATATCTAAAATTTGTTACCAGTCACCCTGTATACAGGGTTAATTTTACTAGCGCATCACTTCTTGCAGGCAGCCTCTCCTCTACTACTTTTAACAAATCTTGATAAATAACACAAAAAAGAAAAAGACACAAATTTTTGCTTCCTCTGTTATTTACTCTGCATTTTTGCAGCGACACCCCGCAACCCCTCACACCGCTGCACCTGGCGTGACGCAAGATTCTTGTCATCAGTGTAAATAGAGAACGCCAGTTTAGAGACAATAAATGTTTTTTGCTTGGGAAAACTTAAACTTTTAAAATATTAATTTTAAAAAGTCGTAGAACAAATGTTGTTGGGATTGATGTGGAGATGTTGCCTGCAAGAAGTGATGCGCTTATTAAAATTAACCCTGTATAAAACTGTTCCGTTACTGATTAAGGTACAGAGAGTGACTGACTAACAGAAAACGTACAGTCATAACCTGTATTTATAACTACTGGGCGTAGAAAGCTGAAATTTGGAACAGAATTCCGGGAATTCCCTCGGGAACGGGAAATATAGGACTTTTTGGTTGCGAAGGTTTGGTAACAAAGCGTGCGCAGGACTTGTGACATAATAATATGTTGTTTATCTTCATGTTCCTCACCCATGGAAATAGCAAAAAAGCCATGTTATACATATAAGGTCAAAATTTTCGCACCCATTTCGACCCTCTAATCGACTTTTTAGTTAGTTCGAAACTTTGTAAAAAGGTTCTTCAATTGGTGTCTGGATACATTATGGAAGGAATTCCCGAAATTCCCACGTTAAAAAAATTACATTAAAATTACGTTAAAAGTTAAAGTTTATGGTTAATAGGTCTATTTTTACCCGAACCTGTATGTACTCAGTTATATTTAAACTGGACTAGCGTTTAACCAGAAAATAACCTGTTTTTGTACAACATTCTTTTTCATACACCCGGGCCACGTAATGACTCAATTTAAATAAATTTTCATATTATGTGGTTGTGCAAACCCAATTTACAATTATAATGTTCTAATAATAGCCACATAACAAAATAAGATAAATTTTGTTTCATTTAATTTAATTTGTTGTTGTAAACACATGCTATAAAAGCAACATCGTAAACATAGAGCGGTATTTTATTTGAGCCGTTTTATTCATACCGATGGCATGTAAAATGACGTACTCTCGAACCAACTGAATCATGACCCACAACAAGCTCATTTTGGCAAATCTTCTAAATGCTAGTAGGTCAAGATTTGCTTGAAGATAGGTTTCTTTGGTTACGAACATGTTATCATTTCATTCGACACTTACATTTAAAGAGTACAAAATTCGTACAGTATCTAAATGTCATAAAAGTGCATTATACGCGATAGCTCTTACAAGTTTGACAGTTTCAAACGAATTTTCAGCAAAATTCAGTTGAATCGATGGTACATTTAATGTTTTAGCCTGCGTTATGAGCTCGAGTCCCAGCCATGCCATTTAGGAAACACTTCATAACACAATTCTGTGGTAATTAAAGATGATATTAGGTTCGCATAGTTGATATGTCATTTTGGGTACCAGCTGCTACTCTTCTCTTGCATACTGTAAAAGTCAGTTAAGGGACAGAGGTTTTATTGGCGTGTTTTGTGGGCGATAGGAACTCGTGAAATGTATAGGCTGTCAAGGTTGGGCCCATGAAGGCTGAACCAGCTGTGATACAGAGGAGTTGGATGACTTCTTTTGGACAAGATGCAATGTCAAACAGTAAATTCCGGGGCAATATACGGTTTTACCCATGGGTCGGGGCAAAACCAAAAAAAGTAGTTATTTACTTTTTCATTCAGGTTGTTGTCTAATTTCATGTTTTTCTAAAATATGTTAATTGTAATGTGTATCTTTGCGCCAGACCCTTAGCTATAAAGCCTTGCCACGATCTCCCTTACTCGATATTGTATAAGTACATTGTAGACTTTCGTTCCCATGCTGTACATCTTATTAATTCCAATCTAATGTGTAATCCAAATCAACTTAGTCCTAGCTTATTATCATACCACTGAGATAACAAACCTTTAGGAATTTGAAAGCCTTGAATACCTAAAAATATTCTGGTATCGAAAACGGGCTTTGCTCTACGTGTGTGTGATATTCAGCGATCCGCCTAGTAAGTAAACAATGAATAAATAACACTAAGTGTATCAGAAAGAAACTAACCATTTCTCACTGACACACTTGAAACATTCAGTTGATCCTTTCATATCATAAATAACAACAAACAAGAAAGAAGCTACTAACTTCATATGTCACATTTACCCGGATTCACTCAAACCTGCTCAAGAGAGCTCTTGAGAGCACCCGATAGCCCTCGGGCAGGACTAAGTAGCCCCTCAAGAGTTCGGGGTCCAAACTTTACGATTAATTGAGTGGGCTGCAATGAAAACCCAATAAACTGGGCGATCAATATACTGACTGAACTAATCCGAGGTCTAAAAGTTTTGTTTCATAAATGGCGCTCGAATTAAACGAATTGGGTTTTTGTTGTTGTTTATTGGCAATTCAATATTTAGGAAAGTTAGTGGTTTGTTGGTGATAAGATTTTTTTTTCTAACTGAACCAAATCAGACATTTTTTGGACAAATTAAATAATAATAAATACTTTTGGACTTTGTTTTATGTATAAAAAAGCATTTGTACTAGAGAACGAATATGCAAAAACGTGCATATTATAAACGAGCGCATTCCCGCGACTTCGTACGCGCATAAACTAAAAAGTTCCATATATCCCGTTCCCCTGGGCATTTCGGGAATTCCTTCCATAAAACAAACAGACACTTATTGAAGAACCTTTATACCAAGTATCACATCCATACACTCAAGGAATAAGTTTTTTTCATACAATCTAAAACATCATTTATTTCCCGTTCCCGTGGAAATGATATTCCTTTTTGAAGAACCTTTATGCCAAGTATCATATCCGTGCACTCAAGGAATAAGATTTTTCATACAAACTTAAAAGTGGGAATTTCGGGAAATCCATCCTTAGTGCTCCCCCACAATCTCTAAGGATGGTATGTTCTAAATTTCAGCTCTCTACGGCCAGTAGTTTTGGCTGTACTTTGTCTGGCAGTCACTCAGTCAGTAACGGAAGAGTTTTATATACAGGGTTGATTTGTAGTCATCGGCCAAAATTTTTTTACACAATAAGTATCATTTATAGAAACGATTTTTGCAGAACAAAAGTATTTATTTTTGTACAAGGAAATTAATTTATCCGCTAACATATTAATCAAGGCATGGTCGGTCACTCTAAATTACCATTAAAATAAAGATGACTACGCGCTACTACACACATTTTGTATTACTATGTCGTAGTATAATCAAGGAAATGCCGCGTCGTAGTAGCTATGTTTATCAACGGTGACTTTTTTTTTAAAAGTTTGTGGTTCCATATTTCTACTTTTTTGTACTGAGGGACGATAAAATAATTATGCAGGCACGTTTATATATCAAAGAAGCTAACATTTAAAATTGGCTGGTGACAAAAAATCAACCCTGTATTTAGATAATAATAATAGTTAGTTACTAATTCTTTAAGACTTAATTTGCCCTAAGATACTTATTGTACTTATTATTACAAATCATTTTTGATATTTTATACTACGATGCTTAATCCAAGAGACATGTCAAGCCTATCAAATACGTCATAATCTATCTCTTATAAAAATCTTAATTCTCGAAAGACATAACTTAATCTCGCAGCGAGATTAAGTTATGTCTTTCAGGTTCACACAGATTCACATAACTGTCCAGGGGCGTTGATGGTAACCAATCACTAGGAAACTCCATAACGTAAAATTGAACATAACTCGTTTTTAAACAAAGAATCATAAAATACTTCTTAAATGTCACGTAAATGCCAATGGTGCCTACAGCAATAAATTTTAATGAGGTGTTAATCTTTCATGAAATCTATTTTACCTTTGCACTGCAAATCACTTGTCCGGGATAAAATTTTATCGGTGAAATCCCGAGCGAAATACAAATAAATCCATTATTAATTCAGCAGTTGACTCGCGACCTGGCATTCTGTCTGTCTGTCTGTTTTATTGATGTATGTACATTTAACGACTGATGATACTTGAACATCGAACAAATGAAGATAGCTGAGATATGGTTACATGAATAAATTAATTCCATAGACTAACTAATTTGTTTCTATGTAAACTAGACATGATTTTTTATGGACGACTTCTTCAAACCTCGCGCGATGCAATAATCCGTTTCCATAAACACGGTTGTTTGGTTTAGATGTATTGGTCTCTGTCTACGTATTTTATAGCTATTTAAAAAAAAGTGTTTATCTACTCATAATATTCAAAATATAAAACTCAGAACGAATTTATATTGACATACTTTTTAAAATAGTATAACGAAATGAAATTAAAAAATTAAATTATAACACACTACCTCGAACAATACAATGTTATAATAAATTTTTTTTTCAATTCGATACAGATAACAGACCATAGATTTCATTTTTTTATCTGTGTCCTGCGAGCGCCGCGATACGTTACATTCTGTGGTCGCGCGGCGCGTTTTGGCGCATGCGCGATAATGACGGGAATAAATTTAGGCGCCATAACAAATTTCCTTGCAATTCATTGTTTCACTGGATAATTTATTGTTTTTTTATTAAAATGTCTAGTGAGTATAGTGAAAGTGAAGAAAATTTGACGCCACCCGACATTTTAGAGACTGCGGCAGCAGTCAGTCTTAATTTACTACCTGTAAAAGTCTCAATCTCAATCTTTTATTTAATATCTTCAGTGTATGAGATTAGATAAAGTAGTGTATGAAACTGCACATAACTAGGTATTATGTGACAGTTTCATAAACTACTATTTTATTCATTGTCTAGTCATCATCATCATAACAACGTGATGAAACCACTGCAGCATCGTGTTCTCTCCTCGGTTATGCTAAGCTGGCCCTCTGCTGATTGGTGAATATTAGAATTCTTAGGGTACCTACTCACGAGTACCGTATCTATACTAATATTATAAAGCTGAAGAGTTTATTTGTTTGTATGTTTGTTTGTTTGGTTGAAAGTGCTAATCTCAGGAACAACTGGTGCGAACTGAAAAAAATATATTTGTGTTCAATAGTCCATTTATCGAGGAACGCTTTAGGTTATATAACATCATGCAGTGACTAATAGGAGCAAAGTTAAAAAGGAAAAACTTGCGAAAACGAGGAAAATCATTCAATTTTGAGAGCTTCTATTGCGTACGCTGCGTAAACGTTACGCAAAAATAATATACTCGTATGACGTAATTGTTCCTCTATAAGAGTTAAAAAATTCTACAACAGCACATACCTATATTTTAAGATTAATATGTATATTAATGTAATTAATTTGCGATGGATTTTTATCAATATAGTATTAATCATTATCCAATTTAACACGTCATTAATTATAAGTATTAAATTGTGACCAAAATGGTTTTTTACATCACTTAATTTCAAAAAAAATCTTAAAAGATAAAAAAAAATTAAAATAACTCCGCAATAAAATTGATGATTAAACGAACTTAACAAGTAAAGTTCAATCAAAATTGTGTGAGCAACTAAATTCGATGCGATTTGTTTAACGTTTTGTAGCTACGTCTCAATGCAAAGTTTTTGTTTTTGACTGTTTATTTGGCAAATACTTAAATAAACGTAGGCATAATGTCGACAATGACACGATATGGGATCTGGAACTATTTTAAGCCAGATGAACAGGACCAGCATAAGGCTTATTGTAAAATATACCATAAAACCTAGTCTAGAAAGGGCCTTTCCACCACATCATTAAAAAAACACTTAAAATCCATACATCAAGAAGAATATGATTCGTTTGAGAACTCGAATTACGCAAAAAATCCAGAAGATAAAGATGTGATAATATGTGAGCCTTCAAAATTCCGCATCCGCATCAGTATCACAGTGGATCACAGCTTTGTTGTAACAATTTTTGAAGGAACTCTGTCTGTCTATCAGTAACGCTTTCAGAGCTAAACTACTGAATCGATTTTGACGAAATTTGGAATAGTATAAGTTTGAACTCCAAGGAGGATATTAAATATTATTTTCCAACTCCGATTACCGATATTCTCGCGGACGAAGTCGCGGGCAACAGCTAGTACAATATACAAGTACCCAATAAAAGATTTATTTTTAATTATGATGTGTGTCGACATCTGGGACCAAAGATGTAATTTATGCTATATTGTCATCATCATCATCATCATCACAACTCTTTGTAATGAGCCCACTGCATGGCATGAGTCTCTCCCCTGGGTGAAGAGGAGGTATAGGCCATAATCCACCAAGCTGGCCTAGTGCTGGGTGGTGGATGCCAGAATAATCAGGTCGCCGAAATGGCTTCTGACAAACCCTAACAACCACTGTATACAAGTATACAGCACCCGGGACCGGCTGGTTAACGTGCCCTCCGAAGCACGGAACTCGTCGTGAGAAATTAATGGTCGGCGGTCACCCATCCAAGTACCGACCGCACCGAACGTTGCTTAACATGTGATATCGTATGACACACACATTAACCATGGCGCCATGACGACTTTCATGCTATATTGTAGTTTTAATTATAAAATGTCAACCCAAGGATATTCAACTATTATTATTATTTAAATTAACTTTAGAAACGGGATACTAACCATGTTTTTCACTATACCGTGTCGTGATCATGGCCCTTGCAATAGTTCCGAAATATCGAGAACTCAAAATAAATAAGAAAACAAGGCACTTAAATATCCCGTTTCTAAAGTTAATTTTAATGTTAATGACCATGTCAGTTTAAAAACTTATATTATTATTATATTCGACCAAGTCACAGAATACTAAACAGGTGCATAAGCTGTTAAAAATAACCCAATCAATAGACTTTCCTGAATTATCCTTCTAATAGGTTCGGGAAAAAGTCTTTTCGCATTATAGTATGTATGAACTTGTAATAAAACCTCTTTAGCTATAGTATTTGTATCTGGCTGGTTTTGGTATCATTGAAAGTTAAAATTTTAAAGAACATAATTCCAAATTCAAATTAGGAAAATGTGTGATTTTCATTTGTTTTTCGTACTTTCAAGATGAGTGAATCTAATGAAGAAATTCGATACATTTTAAAATTTTACTACAAACAAGGTAAAAATGCAACGCAAGCCGCGAAAAAAATTTGCGATGTTTATGGACCTAGTGCAGTGTCTGTGAGAGTAGCACAAATTTGGTTTAAGCGTTTTCAATCCAGAAGTTTTGATGTCAAAGATGCACCTCGCTCTGGTCGCCCTATTACGGATAAAATGGATGCCAATGTTGAAAAAGTGGAGCAAGATCGACATATCAGTAGTTACGACGTAGCTGAAGAACTGGGAATTGACCACAAAACAGTTTTGGCGCATTTTAAAAAAGCTGGGTACACAAAAAAGCTCGATATTTGGGTACCTCACGAGCTCACTGAAAGAAACCTAATGAACCGTGTACTCATTTGTGATTCTTTATTACGACGTAACGAAACCGAACCATTTTTGAAGAAGCTGATAACTGGTGATGAAAAGTGGATTACGTACAACAAGAACGTGCGAAAAAGGTCGTGGTCAAAGGCCGGTCAGGCTTCACAGACTGTGGCGAAACCCGGGTTAACTCGCAATAAGGTGATGTTGTGTGTGTGGTGGGATTGGAAGGGCATTATTCATTATGAGCTGTTACCACCAGGCAGGACTATCGATTCTGACCTATACTGCGAACAACTTATGACATTAAAACAAGAAGTTGAGAGAAAGCGGCCGGAATTGATCAACAGAAGGGGTGTGCTGTTTCATCATGACAACGCTAGACCTCACACATCTATAGCCACCCAGCAAAAATTAAGAGAGTTCGGCTGGGAGGTGTTTATGCATCCGCCGTATTGTCCTGACCTTATTGTATTGTACTGACCGTATTGCACCTTCAGATTTTCACCTGTTTCGGTCTCTTCAGAATTCTTTAGGCAGTGTTAGGTTAACATCACGGAAGGACTTCCAAATCCACTTGTCGCGGTATTTTTATGAGAGGTCCCAAAATTTTTATAGCAATGGGATCATGTCCCTACCTACAAGATGGCAAAAGGTTATCGAAAAAAATGGTACATACATACTTTAGTTAAATGTCAATAAACTATATTAAAAAATGTTTTGAATTTTCTTAAAAAATGCGAAGAAACTTTTTCCCCAACCCAATATTTATCCGAAAAAAAATGGTTAAAATACTAAGGACAGTCGACGTTCAAGCATCCATGGACAAAATATGCTACTACCAGTAGATACACTCACGTACACTTAGCAATTTATTCGGTAGTAATAAGACTCAAAGTCCAATGAAAATGTACATATACTAAGTATTATTACATTTGACTGTACATACCTAATGTTATAGGTGACTACAAGCTTACTTTATTTACAGCTAAGTAAATAAAATACTTTTTTCACCCAGTGTTACCGTTTTTTAATAGATAGGTAGTTTCAAAAAAGCAACTAACATACGACTTTCTGGTCTATCTGATAGGTAAAGTATTTGTACATATTATTTTCTATTTTTTTTTATTATTACTAATGCCGTATTCTTTTTTTTTTTTATTTTTGCCTTTTCTTTCCTTTTTCAAAAATATGTTAATGAGTACAATTTTTTTTGTCTAAATTCTTTGTAATGTTTGTTTTTTTAAGCAGTTTTTCTTTTTTTTCACTTTTTTTATTTTGTTTTGTATCCATAAGTTAAAGCCTCAACATGTGTCTAATACTTACTCAATGAGAATGTTAAGGAGTTTACAATTAATTAACACTATATTTGACATGTTTTTTTTTTACTAACCACATTGTAAATATCCGTTTTTTTTTTCTCCAAAATAAATAAATAGATAAAGTTAAAATTTAAAAAAAACACAACGTTTTAGTACTACTAATACGGACCACAGACTATATACAATTCAGTCTCATAAAACACATCTAATTGACACCAACCATATCCTATCTCTCATTCCTGATTTACATAGTCATAACGGACGAAAATTTAACTTTAGGTCCAGCCAATATTGCTTGCTATAACTCAACTAGCTGAAAATTTAATTTGCAGCCAGTGTTGGCCTCAAAAACTGAGGCTGTGAGAATGGAGCACAAACTTTTGTCAATTTTGTGTAAAATGCAATTATGGCGGAGACAAGGCTACCACATGTCCGTTGTGATTTTGTGATTAACAGTTAGAAGTTTTACTAGCCAATCCGTGTAGAGTTGGATTTTATACCCCTAGATGTATTTACTTCTACCTTTAATTTTAAACATGTAGTGTGGATTTTGTTAGGAAGAAGTTGTTTGTAAGTAAATACGACAGTTTTTTTTTGCTCACGTTTGACCTCAATCTCACCCGATGTTAAGTGAAGATGAGGTCGAAAATGAAAACTTAGTAAAGAACTGGCTCTTTATAAAATATTGCGGGAACACATCACCGGTAACATGTGGCGGCAGATTTTATATGAAGCTAGTCCATAGAAAAATATTACTCTAACGCAATAGGACCAGCGGTGTCACTCCGATTACCTAGTAATTAATTAGATTAGTAGGTACCGATATTCTAAGCCAACCCAAATCGGTTTAGGTTAATGTTCTTTATAGTCGATGTTTGCTAAGTGTTTTATTTATTCATTTATAATAGACACACCAACAATATTCCTACATATAAATAAATGTGACTGTTACATTTAAATTCAGTAGGTACTACAGTTCTAGTATGAGTGTAGTTCAAAATAAATACGTATTTCATTAGCACATTAAAAACTGCTATGGCATAATAATAGCGAACAACCATACACGGGTTCGATCCTTACTACACACCGAATATTAGTACGATTTTAAGTAAGGTTAGTAGAATATCTGTCATTGGTTTGGGGGTTTTCCTAAGCAAACATATGTCTTAGGTTAGGGTAATTTTATGTTTATTTTCATTCAAAAATCTTCAAAATATGTGCTATAAATAATCCTAATCTATATTTTATATAAAAATATATAAAAGGGAACGTTACTGACAGACCTACCCAGAAATCAACGCACAACCCAATCCGCTGAACCTAGAGTGCCGAAATTTTGCATGTAGGTAGCCTCTTTATGCAGGGAGAGCTGTATAAAGAGGTATTCTGATCATAATTATGTAATGAAAGTAGGTATTTAATTTTTCACCATAAATCCTTATGAATAAATAAAGAAACCTTACTTCACTTTTCCCGACGCGCTGCCTCAGTCAACACGCACACAGCAGTGTTCCCGCCGCCACACGCACATCACCACCCGCTAAGTATTTATTGCATTACGCTTATGTAACCATGCGTTGCGTGATGAATTCTTTAACTTTCGGAGAAGTTTACTCAGTAAATAATTAATATTTCTTTTTTAATTTATTTTTTCTCTTCATGTATGATCCCAAACTATCACGTCCTGGAATTTCGAAAATGACCCACCAGTCACCCTGCATAACGTAAGTGAGCACTAAGAAAGGAATTTGGGTATTTTTAACCCGCAGTTTGCGGGCACGCTGGATGCGCAGTGACTAAGCCTAACGCGAGCGCGGCGGCCTATGGCGGGCGGGTGCTGGGCACAGTGACGCGCGAGCTCTTGTAGCGGTTTGACTTATATCAGGTGTTGAAGGCATTGGCGACGACTTGGTATTTTTATTTTTACTAGACTTTTCTTTTCTGAGATCGGAGATCTTGAACATTAGAGTTGGTTTTCACAAAATAAATAATAATCAACGGATGCAGAGCATTAAAAAAACCGACTTCACGTCAAAACTTTGGCTAAGTTATAATGACGTAAACGTCGTAAACGATCTCCGAAATCATACATATTATTTCAAAAAATTTAAATTTTCAATGAAGTACTCAACCGATTTCGATGATAAGAATTTTCAAAATCGATTCATAATTGTCCGAAATATCGTGTAACAAAGACCCAAAAAAAACATACATAGTAATTGAGAACCTGCTCGTTTTTTGGAAATCGGTTGAAAATATTTCAATAAATCAATATTTTAAATTTCAATATAAAACTACAAAACGAATTCATTCAATGGCAGCCCCAGACGGATTTTCTTGCTCTTCTTATAAAGTTCATAGGGAGTTGAAGGGATGTTATTGCGACATCTACATCTTCGAGAATCAAATAGGTAAGCGTAGGGAAGTGCTATGAAAACGAATAGTATGTTGTTCATAATATGTCCGACTCTGTGTGAGATCAAGTCATATAAATCATTTCAGTCGGGGGATTTTAAATTATTTTATTCTTTTTCAATTACTTTTTAACCGTCGCGTCGTGGGTTTTTCAAAATTTTTGTTTTGTTTTTTATTAATTTGTATGAAGAATTGAAACGATCAAAACTTTAAAAAAACCCTAAAAACTTTTTGAGTACACTCGAATGTTCGTGTCAACGTTTGACTACATTACCCTTAAGTACTTACACGCGCTTTTTGAATTGAAAACCTCCTCCTTCTTTGGAAGTCTGTTGAAAATAAATCATTACTAAACATACCACCTATAAGATTCTTTGTAACTTCAGTTTATTTTATTAAACCTTACAAATATTGGTTTATTCTGATTAGATATCCTCCAATTTGTATTTTGAGTTTTAATAACATTGAGTTTTGGCAGGGGTTGTATAATGGTAAGGGATTGCGTGAGTTCTGATGGTCGTACAGAAGTGGTTAGCGTCAATAACACTTTAACTGCAACCAGATGTATTGCAGAGATCTTTCAAGAACAAAACCTACTTTACAAATGGTAAATTGGATATGAACCTTTTGTTTTATGCACCATAATGCACGTCCGTACGTCGCTCGTTTTGTAAAGGAGCAAATTTGGGACGTTTTATGGAAAGAAGATCTCAAAAATATCTTCCAAAGCATGCCTGATGTAGGTGGTTATAAGAGCTAGAAGAGGAGACACTCCATATTAAAAAGTACAGAAAGTCAACAAAACATTGTTAGTTTTTAAATTTCAATATTCAAAGTCTAATGTAAAATTTTGTGTTAATTTGTGACTTTAATCATTATCTTATAAAAACTAATTAAAAACACAAATTGGACGATATCCAATCAGAACAACCCAAGACTTGTACCTAAGGTTTATTAAGAAAAAATTAAGTTACCAACAAATTTATATAAATAAATTTATTTTCCTTGCCGGTGAGTGTAGTCACAGTAAAATTAAAATAGTCTTATTAATTTCTTTATTTTTAAACTGCTTTAGTCGTTAAGAACGAAATTTCAAGAAGAGTTATCCTTTACTAACAGAATTATAAAAAAAAAGAAATATTGTGTATGCCAAAAATTTTTTTCCATACATTACGATATTATTAGAAAAAATATAATAATAATAACATTTGTCCAATTAATCCTCATGACTCTATTTTTTTCTAATTTTAAAACTGGTTTAATAATATTTTTAAGTTTTTTATAAATATTTCTATTATATTTATATATAATATTTATAAATATTTCAGCGGAGACTATTACTTGTGTCCTACTTTTTAGAGCGTGTTTTGGAGTAATAGTGTGTACATATTTGCAATGTGCTAACGAAGTTCTTTTATTTGTTCCTATACGAAACCGTCGAGGATTTTTTTTTTATCCTTGACTATAATTATTATTTCACTTATTTTGGATTATTACTCCATTTTTACATATTTGAACTGTGCTAACAACTCTTTCATTTGACACCCCACCACTGACCTCTATATTTACCACTGGACTGGCGGCTGTCAAAGTGCTTTTGTGCCCGTTTGATAATCGCCATTTTGGCGCTGTCGGACGTAGCGAGCAGTAGCGAGTGTCCGTGGTACTAAAACTAGTCGCTTACACATATGTCACATGTCCTCATTCTTGATAACTTTTATATAATGCTTATAACAATAACAACATAAAATTCGAATTAATATTTAAAAAATATAAAATCACTTAACAATAAGCTAGCACTTCTCTGGCGGCCACTTGCAATATACGTCAAAATTTGTTCTGCGGACACTCGCTACTCGCTAGTGGCGCTTCAAATAGGCACAAAAAAATAGCTGTCAAACTTACGGAACAGCCAGTCCAGTGGTAAATATAGAGGTCAGTGCACCCACTGACCTCTATATTTACCACTGGACTGGCGGCTGTCAAAGTGCTTTTGTGCCCGTTTGATAATCGCCATTTTGGCGCTGTCGGACGTAGCGAGTGTCCGTGGTACTAAAACTAGTCGCTTACAATATGCACATGTCCTCAATTTTGATAACTTTTATATAATGCTTATAACAAAAACAACATAAACTTCGAAATAATATTTAAAAAACATAAAATCACTTAACAATAAGCAAGCACTTCTCTGGCGGCCACTTGCAATATACGTCAAAATTTGTTCTGCGGACACTCGCTACTCGCTAGTGGCGCTTCAAATAGGCACAAAAAAATAGCTGTCAAACTTACGGAACAGCCAGTCCAGTGGTAAATATAGAGGTCAGTGAGTGCACCCCACACAAAACCGAAAAGAAAAAAAAAATGTTTTTCACTTTAAGTCCCACTGACCTCTATATTTACCACTGGACTGGCTGTTCCGTAAGTTTGACAGCTATTTTTTTGTGCCTATTTGAAGCGCCACTAGCGAGTAACGAGTGTCCCCAGAACTAATTTTGACGTATATTGCAAGTGGCCGCCAGAGAAGTGCTAGCTTATTGTTAAGTGATTTTATATTTTTTAAATATTAATTCGAATTTTATGTTGTTATTGTTATAAGCATTATATAAAAGTTATCAAGAATGAGGACATGTGACATATGTGTAAGCGACTAGTTTTAGTACCACGGACACTCGCTACTGCTCGCTACGTCCGACAGCGCCAAAATGGCGATTATCAAACGGGCACAAAAGCACTTTGACAGCCGCCAGTCCAGTGGTAAATATAGAGGTCAGTGTTAAGTCCCCTAGAGGGCGCTGTAGTCAATTAATCATAACTTTATGTAGCCTATAACCAGCGGACAGTGAAGAGGCTTCCAACGACAACTCATTTGTCCAATTATGATTAGTAGTCTAGAAGTTCTGAGGGAACAGATGAACATCCAAACCCACATACATACATACACGTCAAAGTCATAACCCTCCTTTTTGCTTCGCCGTAGTCAGGTAAAAAGTAATGAACTACGTATTTTAGTACTTTTCAAAACTTAACTCCTTAAGCGTTAAAAAAGGGGTTATAAGATTCTGTGACATTTAGAACTTCAGTATTATCAATATTTCTGCATTATGTTTATTTTTTAATTTTAACACCATGTAAATTGCAAAATGAGTGAATAGATTTGCTTCAAATATACATGTTTACTTAAAATATACCTTTTAATTCTTTTGACAGTCATTATCATCGTCACCCGAGACACACACACAAGCACACTGCTGGACAGAAGCCTCTCCAAGATTCTTCACGTTGCCCGGCCTCGCACCCCCCTAGGCCAAAGTTTGACATCACTAAGTAGCTACTGTAGGTACCTATTGTAAATAATAGCTTTTAATTTTTCATTCTACCTTCTAGGTAAGGTCATTACCGGGTAGCAGAAATTTTATCGCCGAGATTATTTCTGAAACCTTCAAAAGTTTCTCATAAAATTTTATGTGTACTGTCATCTTCGACCTAATCTTCACTTACCATCAGATGAGACTGACTTCAAACCAAGATTTAGTCACCTTTTAAAAACTTTTCTGTAGTCCGTAACTGGTCTCAGGGCCTGCCTGGTTAGCAACCACTCTTCATATAAAATCTAATATATAAAATTCTCATGTCACAGTTTTCGTTGCCATACTCCTCCGAAACGGCTTGACCGATTTTGATGTAATTTTTTGTGCTTATCCGGTATCTATGGGATCGGCCAACATCTATTATTTTTTTTTATTTATATGGCAAAACAATGATTGCCGGGTCAGCTAGTATGCTATAAAATATCACAACCGGAACAGTAACAAATTAATTTGGCAAGTTTCAAAATAAATATGACTTGTTAAAACTATTCTATAACATAGTCTCATAATATATTAATAGTATAAAAATTCAGGTATCAGCAAATTAAACTTTATAAATTAAATTATCAATAAATTTATTGACAAACTTTCGCAATACAACATAGTTCTATCAGTCTGTTATATAACCTATATTTTTCATAAATATTACTTAATTAACTTAAGATCCAAAGGATAACATAGGATGATTGAAGAGCTGACTAAAATGCAATATATCTATTAGGAAGATCAACACCCATATTTCTGTAGAACAAGCCATTCATTCCCTTTTGAGGAGAAAAGTATCTTCTCAGAACTTCTCTCACTTCCGCCACAGTTATCGCTGGAACTCCTTCAAATCCAGATTTTATATAAACGGCATTACTTAAGCTAACAGGGTTACAAAAATGTCCACCCTCAAATTTACTAAATGGATCACCGCTTCTACTTTTTGCATCTTGTCTGATTAAAAATACTGCATCTACTAACTCAGCTATTGTTTCGTAGGCTAGAAAACAAAGCACTTCCAAAGCTGAAAGAGCTAATTTGATTTCTTTATTTGGGTTTATCCACTTTTCAAATTTGATGTAACATTTTGCTAAATTATAGCCTGAACGAAATGAAATGCACCTAGCTTTATGATAAGCTTCATATTGTTCAAAAGTCATTGATTCTGTTATCTTTGCAGCTCGGACCTTTCTTAAGTAATCAATTGCATCAAATTTAATCTGACCAACATCATCTGTTTCATCAAATTCTTTTATTATATCTATATGATCTCTTTTCTTTTTAACAGATATTCCTTTTTCATCATCAATGATTCCAGCTGCCATTGCCTCATTCACAACAGGAGTTAGAGCTGTACGATTCTTATCAATTTGATCCATTTTCAGTTGATAATCATACAATCGCTTAAGCTTCATTGGACTTTTGCGCATTAAAAATATAATTTCATAATTTGAAATCTTTTTTACGCCTCGCATATCGGAAAAATTACTTGCTTCCTGAATCATTGATCTTAGTTGCTGAAGTACTATATTTTCGACTAATACTACCGTTGCAGCATTAGGAATTGGATTATCGCCAAAACCATGCATCATATTGGATATTTCCTTTTGGAAGTTAGTGACCTCTCCAGTGGCATCTATAGTAAAATAAGAAACCATTTTTTAAGCTTCGGAAGTTCTCATCAAACACAAATTTGTTTGTTATAAACAAATATCTTTGGATCAATCAGAGTAAGTATTCACACATGATTCGAGAAAACATAAAAACCTAAGTCGGTACATATTACTTTTCACAAAAAAAACAAGCAATTCATTCACTCACACACACCTTAATTGATTGATTCATTGCATATTCTTAATATTTAAGGCCATCAGGCGACTCAACCGTTGTTATGACTTATGATTACAGACTGATTTGATTTGACATTCACGTTCAAGATAAAATCTTGACATTGGCACATCTACGGTGCATAAGGGTATCTGCCCATTGCATGGAATTAATAAGTACTACGTACAACGTACCTATTAATTCCATGGCCCATTGACACGGAGCGAGCAAGTGTTGCTGAGCGATGTTGAGAACGGAGTTCGCGAGAGCGGTGTGACTGTCGCTCAGTTTCGTTAAATGCAAAATATTACCGACAAGAGACATTAGGGACTTACGCTGCAGCAGTCAGATACAAATCCGAAAAGCTCACAGCCTCGCACCGCTACCCTACCACACGTGCACACGTACGAGTTCCGAAAATGTATGAATTTTTAAGCCAGATCCATATCCCTGTCAAACTGAAGCTGTAAAGAGATTTCCTGCAATCCTATTGGTTAATATTTCTTCCTTTCTCCGCTCCACATCCTCGCTCCGCTTAAGTAGACAGGCAGCCTAAAGGACGTGAATTAGGGTTACCAGTATTTTTTTTATTTTCTGTAATAATAAATGAACTGTTTTTCTTGAACACTAAACACTCCTAATCTGAACTAGATACATAAATAAATTATCCAAACTGAAAACTATGTAGCTAAAAAGCAAGCTGCAATAAGCTTTTGTAAAGGACTAAGTTGTATGTGAAACAAAGTGGAGACTTTTCAAATTTTGATTAGGTTAACCCCAATCAGCTGACCTACGTCCTATCAGGTCTTTTAGGTTATGTATTTGTTTTTGTCCGTCATATACCTAATTCAGATATTATGTTCATGCAAACTAATGTATTAATAATAGCTACGTGACGTGATACTTCAACCATAACCTCATAGAAACGGTATTTGTATATCAAGGCCAACTAGACATTTCACATTAATAGTTTTTTTCTTTATCCTCAAAATCATGAGTTTAGGCCATTATTTACTTAAAAATAATTGCAAAACTGTGTTTATAAATCAATTCA
Organism: Stenoptilia bipunctidactyla; assembly: GCA_944452665.1. Lineage (NCBI taxonomy): Eukaryota > Metazoa > Arthropoda > Insecta > Lepidoptera > Pterophoridae > Stenoptilia > Stenoptilia bipunctidactyla. The sequence continues at coordinate 12,001,202 of OX101737.1, read as the reverse complement.
GATATTCCTCAAAATGTTGGTCATGTGGTGAGAATGCTAATTTAGTCATAGAAAAATTGTTTTGTTCAAAATGTAATGCTCTACAAAAACCAGACACAAGCAAGAACTACTTCAATATTATTGGAATGCCAGAAACCTATGATATAGACGAAAATGAATTATCAAAGAAATATAAAGCACTGCAGAAATATTTACATCCAGATAAGTTTGCCAACAGGTATGTTTTAATTAAGAAAATTAAATATTAGTTTGATTAATGCTTGCCGGACTTGTTTCACTAATTTACTACTGAGCATTTTAGTTAACTACTAACATGACAATCATATACTTTTATTTGTTATAACTTCATTATATTTTATTTTATTTGTGTAATCATACAAAGGAAGGATATGTTTCATGATTCATAAATAAAAATAAAGAATGTTAACAAGATAATGTGGTTTGTTATTTGAATATTTTGTTTAGGTATTGTTTTAGAAGCCATGGTAGGCACCCTTCTTTATAGCCATACTACTAGAGCTCAGAGAACTATTCATGCTAAACATTTCTATACATTCATAATATGAACTGAGCCTTGAGGTAACAAAAGTACTAAATTATAATTAAACCATCACTCTTTCATCACATTTTCCTATTTTCAGAAACAAGGAAGAATTGGATATCTCTGTGCAATATTCTTCATTAGTAAATGAAGCATACAATACACTATTGGAGCCACTAAAACGAGGTAAGATATATATATATATATACATACATAACTTTATGCCTGTATTCCTTATGATGTAAGCAGAACATACAAGGCTGTAAAAACCATCTTATGTCACATTTGACATGTTTGGAGGGGTTATAATGACACAGAGAGACTATTGCAGTGAGAGGGATCAGCATAACACTTACAAAAACGACAGTAAAACCTCAGTCCCTTAACTTACTATTACAGTATGCCCGGGAAGACAAGCAGCTGTTACATTCTATGTTTTTCTTTGACTCCCAGTCCAGCAAGCTTAGATTATTCTTAATATTCCAAAAATAAAAAAAAATTACCAAAGCAAAAAGAAATAAGGTCTAAGAATAATGTATTTATGAAAAAAGTATCTGGAAGAAAGGATATTTTATCCGATAGTGCATTTCAATATGGAGTGCTTTAATATAATATACCTAAGTGTCATAATTAACAACTTTTATATTGTTAAATAATTCACAGGATTTAAGTAATGTTTGGCTGTATATTTTAAATTAAGAGTAGTTTAATATTGTATAAAGAGCCAGTTCCTTCCTAAACCCGTGTGCTTTCATCTTCGACCTCATCGTCACTTACCATCAGGTGAGATTGAGGTCAAACGCGGGTTTAGTCACTTATAAAAAAAAAAAAAAAAGTTTCTAAATAGTACAACTGAATGAGTTTTAATGGATTGAACCTTGTTTGAGACACTTAACCTTTTGTTTCATGATACATAAGATCTTGTGGGATACTTGATGTTAAGTACGTTACCTTAACCACCTGTGAACATTTTCAGTTCTTATTACTTTTTTATTAATTGGTTAATAACCCATATTTGACCTCAATCTCATCTCGTAGTATGTGGTGATGACAGAACATGGGCTTATGAAGGACCTAGTTCTTCATAAAACAGTGCCGGCACACATCACTTGAGCAGTTTACTTTAATTATTAATTTAACATAATTTAATTAATCGCCGTTTACAGGACACTTCAGGAGTCAAAGGGCTACTGAAGTATTCCTACTTATCTATCACCTATCAAACTAACGTATTAGATGATATGTTCCGCTTCCTTTTCACACTGCTTATCCTAAGATAAGCAGTACATTAGAGCTAAAGAAATACACTTTACAAAACGGTATACAGGATTACCAGGAACACCAAGTTTTTTCCAAATTAGATTTTCCTGGATATCTATGGGAACAAATATTATTTAGTGTTCTTGTTTTATAATCAAACAACATTCCTGCTTTCCAATATTTTGTATTAATTCATAAGCATAACATCTCTTCTATTCGAGAATAAACTATAACAAATATTTACATAAAGTATATAATATAAGTAGTGACAGTTTCGCCACATATCCTCTAGTCCTCTGGAACTTATACCTATAAGTTATCAGGAAGTTGATAGAAGCTGAATTAGATTGCTTTATCCCTTGAAGTCTTATATTTCATTAAAAATAATTTCCTACATTGTCTTATACAGTATTTATTTTTATTTTCCAGGTATTTACATGCTTCGTTTACGAGGAAAAGATCTGCCAGAAAATACAGAGGTAGATGAAGATTTCCTCATGATAATCATGGAAAAGAATGAGGAAGTTGAAAACGCTAATACCAAGGAACATATACTGCAACTCAATGAAGAAATTAAAAATAAAATCAAGGATTTACAAAAGCAAGCCTCTATGGCCTTTTTCGATGGAGATATGAAGAGACTTATAAGAATACTGAGTCATATGAAATACTACACGAGTATAGATAATCAAGTACAAGCGGCTATAAGGGAAAAGGGAATAATACAATAAAATATAGATCTTGATTTTATGTTTATAGTCATTGTTTTGTTTTGTTAATAGGATCGAAATAAAAAATAAAATATTGTAAGTTTTAGTATTGGCTATATTCATTGTAGTCGGTACTTTTATTCAAATTCAAGTTCAAAATTTAAAATTTCTTTATTGGCAAATTTCAATCACAAAATATGTTGAAGGAACTCCTTTTATGTATGCAGACCTGTATTAGGAGTGAACACTCTTCCCTTAATTACGTTACATGTTACCAATTACAAGTAGGTACCTATACTTCATAAAGTAAAACTAAAATAACAATTTAGCATAGGTAGGCTTAAATAACTAAAAACACACAAAATTTATTTCTTTACATTTATTTTTAAGGAAATAAATGTTGGTAAATTTATATAAATATTTTAAATTATACATTTTTCTTATTACTTGATAAAAAAAAACTTTATTAGAATCATTTATTCTATATTCATTGAATACGTACAAAATAGAATCTTAATAATCTTAGGCACTGGAATTAATTATAATTTAATGTAAATGAAATCACAAATATAAAATTTATTTCTGCTACACATATATTATATAATATAATGCAATCTAGTAACAAAAACTTTGCTTTGAAACCAAATTATCAAATGATTGATATCAAAAGATTTTCAGTTTGTTATTGTAGTCGATACTCGCACTGTGCAAGTATATGGTACTAATGATCATCGTCCAGACATAAGTTCCTTGTTGTAGATTGATACCTGTGGTTTGTATACAGGGTTAATTTTAATTAGCGCTTCACCTCTTGCAGGCTGCTTCTCGATGGTAAATGCGATGTTTAAAAATAAACCAAATTTAGAACATATTCTTGTTCTAAATTTGATTAAAAAAAAATTTAAAATATCCAAATTTGGAACAATAATATGATATGTTTATAGTTCCATAAGGTACTACCTTTATGTGTGTCTTGCCAGTGATTACATATGGCACTGAGACGTGGTCGCTAAATATGGGCCTTATAAACAAGCTTAAAGTCGCTCAGCGCGCAATGGAAAGGGCTATGCTTTGAGTTTCCCTGCAGGATCGAATCCGGAATGAGGAGATTCGCAGACGAACCAAAGTCACCGACATAACCAGAAGGATTGCAAAGCTAAAGTGTTAATGGGAAGGGTACATAGCTCGCAGAACAGATGGTTGTTGGGCAGAAATTTCTCGAGACGCAGCGTAGGCAGGCCCCCCGCAAGGTGGAAGGTTGGGGGAGTCCTATGTCCAGCAGTGGACGTCTCCTGGCTGAACGATGATGATTCTGATTATTGTTAATAACGTAAAAATATTTTCTGTTAGTTACTTTATTTTGTCAATGTTAGATATATCGCAATACATTAATTAACTTATATTTTTTTTTACTAGGTACCTGAAAATGAGGCACTACCGACCTCATGAATATTCATGTAGATTTTATGTTTCGCTTACCTACTACTTAGTTTTTAAATGTAGTTATAATAAATTTATTTATCTGAAATTAGTTTTTTTTATTACTTGGTAATTTCGGGTTTTGGTACCTAAGTATTACTTTTTATTTTGGTAACACTTAAAAAAAAACGTGATAGTTTTAAATCATACATAAAGAGAAAAAAAAATATTATTATTTACTGGTGGATGAGGTACACCTGGAGGTTTTTAGTGAGTAGGCCTTCTGCCGAATCATCCCCACATACTCCGCCGTTCCCTCATGGGCGCGGTCAGGAAAGTGTTTGCACGTTATCCTCCGGTTAAAAAAGGGTGTTTCATAGTAAAAACAGTTACATAAGACGGTATGCCCTTAACGGTTCTAGGTCAACTTAACCTGTAACCCAGTTCCTAAATTATTTTCTTCCTAAATTATTTATTTAAAATTACTTTAACTGTAATTAAGTTACAAATTATTGCGAAAAAACACATTTTGTAATTTGATCCCAGGTGCGCAGCGCTGCCGCAAGGCAGAAGTGGCAACGTCGCCATGTACTGGTGGACGAAATAGCTCAATGAAACATGTGTTCAGATGACAGTCTAATTTATATTATATGATGTATAATGGGGAGATGCGTCACACACTACAACATGCTAAGTCTGTCTATCTGTAACGCTATCACTGGCTAAAACACTGGACTGATTTATATGGGATTTGAAATGAAAATAACTGAAAACCCAGGGTCTTACATAGGCTACTTTTATGTATCAACCCATTAAGGGTCGAAAGAAGGGATACAATATTGAATTAAGGTACGAATAAACCATATAACTGAATTGAATGAATTTTGGCACAAATTAGGAATGAAAATGAAATAAATAAAAATAAAATCCCCAGACAATCACACCAACTACATGGCCCCAAAGTAAGCATTGCTTGTGTTATGGGATACCATATAGCGAACTAGGGGGAACCTAGAATATAAATACATAAATAGATAAACACCCAGACACGGAACATTTTTTTTCTGGTTCCGTGCGGGGATCGAACCCGCAACCACTGGCTTCTGAGGCAGATAGGTTTACCCCAACGCCAAAGTGGTCGTCAGTAAGATAATCAAGAATTAGTCATAGGGTATCTACCTACCTATCTTTTTTAAGTACCTACCGACCCCCAAGGGGCTAAAACAAATATGGGTTGAAATATGGCAATAAATATTACCTACAATACCTATGAGCCAAAATAGCCAAACTGTAACCAAACAGAGCCGGTTACTATAGCTAGTAATAGTCAACGAATGCAGAGCATTAAAAAAACTGGCTTCGCGTCCAAAACTTTGACTGAGGTATAAGGTCGTCAATGTAAATATTATCCGTACACACACACATTTTTCAAAAAAAAAATCATGAACTACTCAATCGATTTTGATGAAATTTATATGGCACCATCTGTGAAGAATATTTAAATTCGATTCATAATTGACAAAACACAGAAAAACATACACACGAATTGAGAACCTCCTCTTTTTGGAAGTAGATTGAAAAATAAAGCAGTAAGATACTTAGGCAAATTGTGGCCATTAGGCCGTTGTCCTCGATAGCGATAAAGGGATCCCAAACTTTTAAATTGCCAACCGATGATTTGCCAAAACAGCGGGGTGCTCATATCAAAAAACCATCGTCCCTTCGTGATAGGATTCATACTATCTTCCACGCAATAAATAGACCTTAATCTATACTGCGTGTATGCAGGGCCGATATTTTAATTGTTTACCCGCGGCAGATCGGCCCTGTACGCATACACACAATACGAGAGTTTTGTATACCCGATATGATGTGCAGGTCTAAAATGATGACGAAAAGCATTCAAAGAACCATGGTAGCCCATTCGACTATGCTGAATACCATAACAGCGTGGTAAAAATGTATCGAGTACCTACTTATAGACTGTTTGATCCATTCTTCTACATATAAATTTCTCTACTTATGATGATTTTATAATATTTAAGATTGGTTTGTCTTATTAAACAAACACCGCAAGTTGTATAATTTAATAAAAAAATATTTTATTAAATTACATTGTTCCTCACACCACTTATACAGGGTGTTTGCTGAGGAACAATAATGTTATTTTATAAAATAGAAAATTACCCAGAATTTGATAGATACGCGTTAATAATGCCCGAATACGCGTTAGTTTGCAAACACTATCTTTTGCAGGTTCGGTCCCGGGGGGGGGGGTCACAGGGGACATTACCCCCCCCCCCAAATCATGAAAAGATGAACATCTTATATGAAAAGTAGCTAAAAAAGATAATTCTGATCAAAAAAAATTGTTGTGACCCCCCCCCCCCCCAAAATTTTAGTCTGCGACCGCGCCTGATCTTTTGTTTCCGATAGTTTAATGTATGTATAAATAAAACTAATTTCATGTTAAAGCCATAAATATGGCTTCTAAAATCAAATGGAAGCAGACAAAACTTTAGAAAAATCGTATTTTGATACGAGCATAATTTTGATGTGCCATAAAAAATATCTTTGAATTATACAAACATTTTTTTAAATATGCCTATTTATTGTTCTTTCTTTAGAGGTAATTGTCATTCACATCGCTTGCCAAATCTCTGAGTTAAGGGCTAAAAACCAAAGTAAGGGAGCACTTTTAATAAAACTACATGAACTTTAATCTCAAAACTTTAGTAACAAAATCAAAGCAAAAACTGAATCACGATTTCTTATAAATAAAGTGGCCCTTTTCCGTACTTCTGTGTTCGTTGGTAGTTATTTTTAGTTGCATCTCCTCGCTCTTGATGACAAAAGCTTCACGAATCCTTGTAATTAACTCCTCTTTTGTCGCTATTTCTGAGGTGTACACAAGTCCTTGGCCCGTCTCCAAACAAAACAGTCCAAAAGAGCTAAGTCGGGGGATCAGCGGGCCTATTACGGTTCTTGTTTATCATGTCATGACATGACATGATTAACAAGATTTGTATCTTAGAGTAATAATTACACTTTATTCCTTCTTTAAGATTTCTATGATACAATGGTATTATAATGAATAAACAAATACATATACATACATAAATTACAATTCATTGCATTCAAGAGGCATTTCCTTTTGCAATGAGAGTTTCAATAATATCATCTATGACTTAAAAACGTCAATTGAAAAAAGTGAGTCCGCACCCACCTCTATGATATGTTTGTTTCTTGATTTCATTTGTGTTTGGGATTATTGTATATTATGTCGCAGAGGAGTAATACCGAATAAAGATCGCATGATATGTTTTACGTCAAAGTATTTCTTGATATCATCGCATGTTTTTCCGTTTCGTGTGCTCTCATAAATCAATACTATACTATTATATATTGAGATTATTGTATTCAGTCTAATGGCAAGACCTTAGCTAAGAGATTTCGCCGAGGAGTAATACCGAATAATGATCGCAGGATATGTTTTACGTCAAAACTATTTCATGATATCATCGCATGGTTTTGAGATCCATAATAGGCCCACAAGTGGGCCAAAGAATGGGTCCATCTCTACCGATCTTGCACTCCGGAAAACAGTTGTCAAGGTATTTTCTCACAGCCAAACTCCAATGTGCCGGTCTTGCTGAAAGATAATTTCTCTTTCCGCTTCTAACGGTACTCCGACTTCCTCCAGGAGAATAAGAAGAAACTCGAAGAACTCCTTTAGTAAAAACTCGAGATAATTGGGTCCGTTCAAACTATCGGGCAGAAAATGTGGCCCAATCAAAGTTCTGCCAATTACTCCAGCCCAAACGTTAACTGAAAACTTCTTTTGAAAGGAGACCTATTTCTTCCAATGAGAATTTCCGTTCTTTTCAGCCCTGAATATGAAGCTCTCTCGAAAACTTTGACTCATCTGTCCAAATTATAGATTTAGAAAATGACGCGTCGTCAATATCGCTGTTTAATACGAATCTGCAGAAGTGTATACTAAACGCTGCACCACAACCCTCGAAAAGAATATTTTTTCTCTTTATGCATCGTTTTCCAAGCCTTCCATGTCGATATGTTAAGGTTTTGGGATACTGTTCGGATGCTTGTCGTAGGACCGGGTTCAAATGCGTGAATAAATTTCTTCCTCGATATCCGCGTCGTATCTTTATGGATTCACTCTAGTAGCCAGACGATGGATCCCATTTTCGCTAAGACGACGAAATACAATGCTCCTGATACATTCGCCTTGCCAATGCTCCATTACCGTCTGTTCTTCCGTACATGAAGATAATGTTAGCATGATCTTCGTTGATAAAACCATCGATGTTCCATTTTTCATAGAAGAACTAAATTCGCAACAAACTTAAAACAAAGCCAATTCAAAACATTCCAAATTTGAAAATCCTTATTCTTAAAGTAACGTGTTCGAAATTTAAAAGTACCATAGCAGAATTTTTTTTATAACTCACTATCGTGAAAACATACCTACAATTAATTCCAAATTTGAAAATTCTTATTCTTAAAATAACGTGTTTTTTTAGTGTTGTTTTTATTTTATTTATTTTGTTACTAGCTGCTGCCCGCGACGTCGTCTGCGTGAACGCTATGCAGCACCAAACGCACCTACGATTATAACACTGCTAGCGTGATAATATGTAGCCTATATGTTGACCCGACTTCTTAACTATCTTCATGCCAAATTTGAAGTAAATCCATGCAGTACTTTTTGAGTTTATCCCGGAAAGACAAACAGACAAACAGACAAAAATTCTAAAAACTATATTTTTTGTTTCTGTTTCGATTGTAGATCATACCCCAAGTATTCTTTTAAAAAAATATTCAATGTACAGTTTTGACTTTCCTACCATTTTATTATATGTATAGATTCTCTTCGTATTTTAGAATTTTGGTGTATTGTGGAAAATGTTACTTGCTCTATTCGTTTTTTATTTTATTTATTAAAAAGAATTAACATGCTATGAAATAACTACAAAAAAACGTTACATGTTATTTATTTTTATTTATGCGGACTTTCCATCAGGTGGCATGGAAGACGAAACTCCTATCCTTATTTTATAAAAAAAGTAAAATTTCAAGACTAGTACCTACTGGGATTTCAAATTCTTAGAAACTGCTCCCTTACTCATCACAGACACATATGGCTAGAAATGTTCGAAAATACCTCGTTTATCACCTCCTTTAACTTTTGAACCTAGCCACCAAGCACCCTGTATAGGAATGTGTTTATGCAATTTCAATAAACAACTATGAATGGTAAGATCGTTTCATTCACAGATATTGATAAGTAGGTATATCTAATCACTTTCTCTATGCATTCATGAATACAGTTGAAAATTGAATATAAGGGTATCTGGATCCATCTATGCGAATAGTGGGATCTAGGTGCCCTAATAATCAACTAATTCTATCGATAATTTCATGATGTTTTAAGAGAAACTGGAAAAAGTAGATATAGACGCACTTACCCCTGGAAACTGTGCGTCTATTTATAAAAAAGCGTTCAAATTTTGCTTTATAACATAATCTTAATCTAACATATCTTTCTTGCTTTGAAGATTATTACTATCTCAGTATATTTATCATATTTTTTTTATTAAACAATTCCTTTAGGCAGTTATGCCTGCTATAAATAAAACGGGGCAAGTGCGCCACAGACTAGTCATCAGGGGTGGTAAACCATTGAGTGATGCTTTCTTAGGTGAATTAAAATCGATTTAAGTAAAAGTTTTCAGGTTTGTTTGCGTTTAATATAATATGTCTTTCATATTTTATATACCAAATCAGTTTTGATTCATTTGTTGATAAAATATAAATATGACATAAAGTTTCTCTTGGCCAAGAAGGATTTCCATTTTCCTTCGGTAATTACTTACAAATCATCTGAAAAGTGGACAAGATCATTCCAAAGTTAATCATAATTTCAGACAACCCTAAGGCAACTGCTGAGGATGACAATGTATTTCCAAAATATTATTTAATAAATCACTTTGGTGGCTTACTATATATTTCATCAATATGGGTTTATTAATGCCTCATAACAGCTTTCTACCAAAACGTCTATGATCCAATTTACAGAATAACTAGTATACCTTGATGAGTTGTGACTGCGAGGTCAGAAAACTTATTTTTGACCACAACAGGTCAACCTATAGCAGCATCTAGAACCGTAATCGCTGGTTAGGTGAAGTTACTGCTGAAGGAATGCAACATTGAGGCCTCCCCAGGAAGCTGCAGGGCAGCCGTGGCCTCCAAAAAATGGATTGAACAGATAAATATCGAAGATATTCTGGCTAGAGGTAATTGGAAATCATTCAATACTTTTACCACATTCTACAGACGTGAAATACTTAACAATCAAAATCGACGACCTCAACCATTAATTACATGACTATTTAATCCCACATCTAATTGAAAACACATATTTCTTGAATATCCGTTGATTACTGATAAATTAATAAATCAAATTAATTAGTTTGTATTCAATTACATTAACGTCTTACTTCATCCACCAGGCGAAAACAACCACGCCTCATTTTTTATTGGGCTTAAGGGAACAGTACAGCTAGTTCAACAGAACCTACTTAGTTTTACCTACCAAGAAAACGCTCATTAAACATACTACTTAAATTCTGCCTGGTAAACATTCGATCTAATGACTAACAAACACAAGCGATCCACCAGGTGGGCTTGATGACCTCATAACTTAAGACGTAAACAAGATAGGCAAAAAAAAATCGTGGAAATGCACCTAAGGAATGGGTTCAGACCAGCAGCGCGGGCCTATTACGGTTCTTTCGGTCACGTTCTTACGGACATGACATGATAAACAAGATTTCTATCATAGAGTAATAATTATACTGTATTCTTTTTCTAATATTTCTATGATACAATGATGAAAACTGTTCGTTTTGCCTACGAACAGCATAATTCACTACGAAAATGCCTTTTTATATTGAAAATCTTGAGACCTAAACCACTGCTTACGAACTCTTTGACTGTAATGGGTTGCTAGGCAACTTCGTTACATTTGACTATTTACAAAATAAGTCATTTTATCTAGCCAACGACGACGTAACAATTTATAATTTATTAATTTATCTAAATATAATAGGAACAAAAGGCTTTAACAGCTGAAGCCTTGGGTCGGCAACGCATTATTAATCACACCTTTATTGTATGAAGTCCATGGGATACTACCTACTTACCATCAGGTGGATCCACACGCTTGCCGACTTAAATAAATCGTAGGTAATAAAAAAAATTTAGATAGTACTTACCAGAATAGATAGTACCTAAATTAATTGAATTAAGTACAACATGTTGATAGGTATCAACAGAGCGCCACTTTCTTCCGTTAGTAATCATACATAAGAAGACTTTCGTAGACCTGTCAATTAGCGAAGTATTACGATAAACTTTAATACAAAAACACGATACAAATGTACTCCCACCTCGAGAGCACTCATCATATAACCACTTACGATGATTGATGTTCATAAGATTGAAGACAGCTGGGTATCTCCGATTTGCATGAAACCTGCTGCGGCCTAGTAGTTTTGATACTTTAAGTTTTAAAAAAGAATAATTAAATGAATTTTATTTAAAAGTCTATGGGTATTAAAGGTATTCTTTAAAGGTATTCTGTAAATCAAAAGTTATTTATTTTAGAAGTATTTTTAAAGCTGAATAAACCCGCGTTCGATCTTGTTCTCACCATCGCTCACCATGAAATAAGTGAGGTCAAGGGTTCGATCCCCGGCCGGAGAAAAATAAAATAAAATTTTCCATGTCTGAGCGTTTATCCAAACCTATACGTACTTATTTTTATTCTGGAATATAAATAAGTACGCCCCCCTAGTTCAATTTATGGTATCCCACACTAGGTACAAGCTTTGCTTACTTTGGAGACATTTAGTTTGTCTGGGCTTTTGTTGTTTGTATGATGGTAGGTAACTGAGTATAAAGTCGAACATGATAACACAAAAGTTTAGAAAGGACGCTACATAAAACATTTCCGCAAAAAATCACCGCCATCATATTTGGCGGCAAAATTTATACGGCGAGTTGCTAGCCAGGTGAACCTTGTCTGAAGAGGTTCAACCACCTATACGTATAGTAAGTATATCTTTTTAGTGAAATATATAACTACACAATAAAATACGATCGCAATAAGTTATCAGGGATAAAAATGATAAAACAAAATACCTACTGCATGTAAGTTTAATAGATTTTGTATAAAAAAAAACTGCCTTTCAATTACTTAAGACAAGTTTAAAAAAAGTATAATGTTAGACAATACGTTCGAACTCCAAAGCACTGAGTGTATTTTATTATGTTTATAAACTGTTCTTATTGAAGATCCTTTAATTAGATAATAATAAAATAAATTAAAGATTTTCTTATTTTAATTTTTCGGAAACTTCAAGATTTACAAGTTTTACAATAGTTTTATTTTTGTTCCCAAGATACTTTTGCGAACCAAGTCGTAGTTTCGACATAAATATCTTAAAATTATGGGTTAAATTAAGTATCAAGATCATTGTATCGCACTTTAGCTCTATTCTAAGTGTATATTAATTTCTGTCTTTCTAACAGTACCTACCTGTGGAATACTTTCTTCATAATAATATTTGTTGTCAGTGGGTATGTAGGCATGAAGGCTCTCTGACACAGGCCAGAACTGCAATAGGTCATACATACTAAAATGCTTAAATGGTGATATTTAGCAAACTAAATAAAAAATAAGTGAAAGAAAAATCATTACTTACCTACAGGTACCTAAGTAAACAAGTGTTAACAGTGCTGTGTGCTTCCATAATGATTGTAAAAACAATTAACATTACATTAGTGCTTACATGTGTGTTGCTACATATATTCGAAGGTAAGTGGGGATCGTCGAAACAGCAAATTCGCTGTAAATTCCAAAGTGGTTTTTCTTTGTAGGTAGGTATTTGATTCTTGTAACATGGGTATTAAAAAAACTTATGACCTTGATATTCAATAAGAATTTACAATACATGAGCTTTTATTAGAAAATAGAATTATGGATTTTTGCTTATCCTTTGAATATTGATTATTCTGCTTTGCTTACAACAATATTAATAATAAGTTTAATGTATTTACGGGATTCTTACCACGATTTTTTATTTTATTTTCGCACGGCCGATATTTCGATGCTGTTTCACGCACCATGATCGCGGACGGTTAGTATCCCGTAAATACATTAAATCATAGTGAAAACAACCGCGATCGTTCTTCTCGAGACTTCCGGAATCGTTCGCCGGTTTCTGTCTCTCTTGCCCTGATTAGAACGTAGTGATTGTATGCTTTTTGGCCCTGATCCCCGACCGACTGGTCCGATTGTCGGGTCTTTCCCGCCAAAAGGCGTGTAGCTGTAAGCAAACATAATAATAATAATTACGTCGTCCCTATAGTAATCTCTACTACTGGTGTAGTTCCGAGATCCATTCATCAATACATAAAACTATTAGGTCTGAAATCAAATATTTTAAATCATTTACAAATCGCCATCTTAAACACCTGTCGAATATTGCGAAAGTTCCTGCTGGTTGAATAGTAGAATTTATGCCTATACATACAACACAACACATTCTGCAGTTACTTGGCGTATGCCGGTAAATACGGACTAAACCAGCGCAGCGTTAGGCCGTATACAGAAACAAAGCTGGAAACTTATAAACGCTTATCGGCGCTCGACAGCGCTGGTCCGTTCTACACAAATGAAGCAGGTGGAGGCAGACCAAGCAAAATGTCGGACTCATCGGACGATGATTTCCCAGCGCTGACCAGCGGTAAATACGGACTAAACTAGCCTTAGCTGAGAATAAAAAGACTTGCAAATAATAATAAAAAACTCATTATTGTACACATGGTAACACAGTTAAAAAAATAAAAATAATGATCACAATTAATATACAAAGGGCGGCCTTATCGCCGAAATGCGATTTCTGCCCGGCAACCCAGGCAATAATGCTTATCATACATTTTGGTGCTCTGTATATGGATAGGTTGACTAGCAAGATTGAAATTCACTCAGTCGCATCGCATCGTTTCAGGATCCGTAGGTATAACCTACATGGGCACTGACCTTCAGTGAAACCTGACCCCTCTCTTAAGTTGGAAGTTTGTAGTGTTACCTAGCCTAATAGCCTAAGTAACCTACTATTTAAATGAAGAGGTTTGGTTTTAATAACATTTTCCGATACAAAAATATAAAGAAAATAATACTTAAAACTGGAATATAAAAATAATAATGGAATATAAAACAGTATATTACAAGTTGTATGAAGTTCTCAACTTTAATGGCCTGAATGTAGAGTTATTTTTTTTATTGTTGATTCTCGCGTTTGACCTCAATCTACAAAACAGTATACTCACAATGAGCCTCAATTTCACCTGATGGTAAGTGCAGATGAAGTCGAAGATAAGATAAACAGCACACGCGTTTAGGAATAAGCCGGCTTTTCATAAAATATTGCTGGAATACATCACCGCAGGAGCGGTGATAATTGGCGGTAGATCTTAGGGACTAAAAGGCCTACCACCAAGCGGGGGCCACTCGCATTAATTTCTCTTTGTGAAATGCTTGTTCAGGGGACTATTCTATTATTAAATTAAACTCTTTTTTTGTTAAACGCATTTATCACGTCTAATTTGATAGTTTATATTTGAATTATCAGCTCGTGTTCAAGGGGTCTTTAAAGTAATAAATAATAAATATTTCCGACACTCACACAACATTATCTAGCCCAAATTAAGTTTCTTAAAGAACTTGTGTTATGGATACTAGATAACTGATATACTTAAGAAATATATAAACATATATATTGAATAAATACATATTTTTTATTAGAATAAACTTAAATAAACATATGAACATCCATGACTTGACGAATAATATCTGTGTTCATCACACAAATATCCGCCGCCGCCGGGATTCGAACCCAGGACCTCTGCATAGAAGGCAATGTATGTTACCGCTACACCCGCCGGTCGTCAAAAGTCACTCCGCTTGTTGCTTCTTCATCGTTATTTATTTTTTATTTTATTTTATTTTGGCACACTTAAGTGAAAAATAAGTGTTATAATGGACACTTATTTTTCACTTAAGTCGGCACTAAGATAAGTTGTGGTTTCTATACTTTTGCGTTATTGAACTTTATTGCAAACAAAAACAAATGGGTTCAAACATCAGTTCAATCAAACCCTTATTACCTACCTACTCTAAAATATTACAAAGTGATATTTTAGAGTAAAGTAAAATTGCGAAAAAAAATATAGGTACCTACATATAAACTCTGGGTTGTTTTGTTTTGCCATGTATTGCCTACTTTGTTCCTTTATCACCTTTGTAACCTACTTACTCAGGTGAAGAAATGCAATATTTAGAATACTTGCCCAATCTTGACGACGATGAAAAGGGGTTAATTTTGCTAGTGGTTCCAATGCATACGACGACGGCAAAAACATACATCTCAAATATGAACAAGCAGCTCAAATATTTTCCATACTAGTGAAAATATGTGATTACCAGCCATTTCGCGGGTTTTTATCCGCGCAATAACGAACCCCGCAGGAATGTCGAAATATAAAGTAGCCTATGCGCTATTCCAGGCTGTACACTATTACTATTTCAAATTTCATCCAAATCCATAGAGCCGTTCTGCCGTGATTGAGGTGAATGGTCCTTTTACATTCGTTTAGAATAAAATTCTAAGCAAATGTATAAATACGTGTATTTGAGTATACGTATTACAAATACGTGCGTTTTATCTTTACAGGTAGTTTATTGTTATTATTATAGGGGTCCCAAAATTGGGCAAAGGCCTCCCTTTGATCTCTCCATTTCTGGCGATAATAATAAATAATTCCAAACATATCTGGTGCTTAAAAATGGTTGCAGTAGACGTAAAATTACTATTTTGCATTTTTTTCAAAGACAACGCAAAAGTACTTGACATAAAGCATCTCCACTTTAGAAATGAGAAAATGAAAGTAAAAAATATTTCGTGAGTCAAAATTTTGAGTTTACATTTAAAAAAAACATTCATTCACTTAAACCGCATAATTTTTTTTTCTCCCCTAAAATGGGCACACTGGAACTGTCATTTTACTGCATTGGATTATTTACCAGGATATAGGCCAGTTGAGGAAATGACAAGCTACACAAGCTCGGACGTATACTAGGCTACTCCCAAGTTCATCTGTACGGTCTCCGTAACACAAGCTTATATAAAATCTTACTTTGAAACTTAATAGTTCTTAATAGTTCACTTGCCACCTCTCGCATATCTAATGATATGCGACTTGCGAGAGGTGGCAAGTGAAACGATCGCTGGCTAGCTTTACACATGCTTTACACTGCTTTAATGGACGATACGCGTGTGCCTAATAGCGCGCACGCACACATATACAACAGAAACCACAAATCTGGTGTGTCAGTTTTGGGAAACGTATTATTATTTTGTATTTAGGAATCAACACATATTTTTACGGCGAAAGGACCCGAAAACCTGACCAGCCCGTCGGTACCTAATTAGGGTAGGAAAGACAGAAGCCTTCGAAGGATTAAATATTTATTTACTTTATTTTTTTACAGTCCACTCCCAGTTGTTAAGAGTCGTTGGAGGATCACCAACGACAATAGAGAAATTCCCCGTACTAGCACAGCTGCTTGTTGACACGTATGGGAACCAAGAATACGCTCAATACTGCGCAGGCGTCATTCTTACTACCCGACATGTTTTGTCAACGGCACATTGCTTTCAATTCTCTAATTTTAATGGAAGAAAGTGAGTTGTTTTGCATAACTTTTAATTGTATTTATACCTAACCAAGGACTGAAAAACACTTTCATAACTGTGACACTTAAAGAATCGATTTTTATCAAGTTTTTTTACACCTCTTAACAGTGGCATATCTGGAACAGCCTGCCTTGCACGGGCCTTCTTGTCTATCGGCCTTTTTTGGTAGACAAAACTTGTGCTCACCACCCCTTATGGGACGCAAAATGGAAATGGGCGATTTTCAAGGAATTTATCCCCTTTTAACACACTAACTTATTATCAGCGATTTACGAAGGCCGTCTCCATGCTTTTTCCACTAGAAAGCACATACTCGCAGAGGAGATGAAATTGACAAGATGTTTCTTATTTAGACTGCTCCCCGGGATTGTTATTTTTCGGCTTGTGCTAAAGAACAACTATTTCTAATTTTCAATGCGCGCGGCCGGCACTCAAAAGTAGTCACATCTTAGGTAAATAACGCCTACTAGAATACATTTACTTTATTCTTATACGCTTTATTGTACAACAAACATTATAAGGATAAAGTTAAGGACACTGTTACTTTAAATTTGATGGAAAAAACTAATTTTTTTCTTTCAGTTACTCAGACCCGAAATATTGGAGAGTTCGAGTTGGCTCCTCCTACCGTACACAAGGCAGTTCAATTCACAAAGTTAAAAAGATAATATCCCATTTTGGATTCCACAACTATTACTATACGGATGATATTGCTGTGGTCGTGGTTTCTACTCCATTCACGCTTAGTACCAGGGTGAGGCAGGCGACAATACCGAAACTTGGAGCAGAAATAAAGGCAAATTCGCTGTGTGTTCTTGCTGGTTGGGGCGTTACTGAAGTAAGTACCTACCTACCTACTGAATGAATAATAAACAACGAATGCACAGCATAAAAAAACCGACTTAAAGTCAAAACTTTGGCTGAGTTATAATGTCATCAACGTAAACATTCTCCGAAATCATACATATTCTTTAAAAAAATTGAAATTTTTAATGAAGTATCTAGGTACTCAACGGATTTCGATGAAATTTAAATGGGACCAACTATGAAGTATCTTCTATCACTTGAAATAAGAACTTTTAAAAATTGATTCATAATTGTCCGATATATCGTGTAGCAAAGACACAAAAACAGACGAATTGAGAACCTCCTCCTTTTTTGGAAGTCGGTGGAGAACCCAGTTTAGAGGGCACTCTGCAGCTTTTTGTTTAGATTAACAATGCAGCGCGACTCTCGTTCTAGGCGGCTGATTTGAAGGCACCCACAACTCACTAACTGAGGCTTCGTAGTTTTATATGAAATACCTACCTACCTATTTTTTATAGGCTACAAACCTAGTGTTAGTCCTCTCACCCGATGGTTAGCATAGATAAGGTTAGATATGACAGCATATGGGCTTAGAAATAAACTGGAAACCGGACGCCAGATCAATCCCAACAACATTTTGTTCTACAACTTTTTCAAATGAATAGTTTTAAAAATTTAGGTTTTCCACACAAAAAATATTTAAAGCCTCTGTCTAGAGGCGTAACTCTATGTACTGTGAGCGTTAGTATGCCACGCACCTTGCGCAGTAAAATATCGCTTCATAATAATAATAGGTACTTCTTACAAAATGTAGAGTAAGGAGCAAAATTTTTTTTGTTTTTATTTTTCGTATTATTTATCAAGATTTGTAAAAAGTTGTAAAACAAATGTTGGGATTGATGTGGAGAGGCTGCCCGCAAGAAGTGATGCGTTAAAATTAACTTTTTTTTTAAATATATTGTAAGGATAGGACGTTTGTCCTCCATGCCACCTGATGGAAAGGGCGCATGAAGACTATGGTGTTACACGTCCATCCACGAGAAACCTATTCACTCGACACTTAAAAGTTCCAAGACTGTAGTGGTCAGGAAAAACAGACGCAGGCAGATTGTTCCACTCCTTGGCAATCCGTACCAAAAAGGAACTATCGAAGCGTTTTGTTCGACTTCTTCGTAAATCCACTATATAGGGATGGAAGTTCTGTCTGCGTCTGGTAGTCCGGTGGTAAAAAGGGGTGGGTTCAATTTGGTCAAAAAGAGCACTCGCACACTCACCAAAATGTAGCCGATAAAATACTGTCAAACAAGCAACTCTGTATATTTGAATAGGTTAGCTACTAAAAGGAGGTGATGAAAAGTAATAATGGTGTCGAAGATGATAGCACACAGGTTTAGAATGGATTTAGCTCTTCACAGGGGCTTCTAAGGTAAGTACGGAACACTCCAAGTAATATTGCTGAAAACATATAGTCAAAGAATCGAATACCGGACTTACGTCCCTAATAGCTGAACGTATCATAGGTATCTAATTTGGGAAAATAGCTCAAATAACTTTAGTTTCCCAAACTAAAGTTCGGTCCGGGCCGGCTTAGAATAAGTGTGTCGTAAATAGCTAGGTACCAATCCGATTGATCCCTGCTTGGTGGTAGGATCACGTCAAGATCCGACCGGCTGACAAGTAATCTGACTGAACCACAGAATAAGTAATTGTACCGGTACAGAAGAATTACTCCGCAAGTAGATCTAAATAAATTCGAGTCTTGCTACGACGCGATACGGTGGAATTCAGCTCGCACAGCATTACATACCTGCAAATTTATATACCTAGAAGTTTTGTCTCTTTCTATCGCATGCCTCTTATCTTTTCTTACGCTGTTAGGGTTGCTGCCTAGTGAAGAATAATTAATCTCCTTATTTGTAATAAGTATCTACCGATGTAGGTATTACTGTTATTCTACCTTTGTAAAAAATATTATTTCAACTTACCTACCTAAAGTACAAAATGAAAAAAAAGTTACGACGAATAATTAGTATCTAATACTACCTGTCCGTACCTATCACGGACAATAGCTACGACGGTGGTTAATACCCGTGAGTATTAGCCGACACGATCGTAAGAGAGACCTACCCAGTACCCTAGCTATCCCTATACGAATCCCTACCACCCTACAGTGGTGTGTATCCTAATTCCCTAGCCTAACCATAAGTAAGTGTGTATATACATATATAAATAGGGCGGGATATCTGCGCCGTGAGACCTAAGGCAACAGACGGATGGGCGGAAGGTATAAGGGTTGTGTACGACGTGCAATGTACACAGGAAAGGGTTTTCTCACTGCCAGTCAAGCAGACTCACAAGACTGATCAGGGACTGATGGCTAAGGGTGTCTTGGCCACAGTGAGAGGATGCTGAAGAATGGACGTCTGCTCGTCTGGCGGGTGCCAGGAACCTCTTAGTCTGCTCGTCTGACGGATGCCAGGGACTTCTTACTGCTCCTCCAGTGGTTACTGGGAACGTCAGGGTCTGCTCTTCCAGTGGGTACTGGGCACTTCAGGGTCTGCTCTTCAAGGTGGATGTGAATGAAACGACTGTTGGTTGCACAGTGATTTATTGTTGAAATTATTTAGTTTATATACAATTTTTATTTATTATACACAGTGATAAATATTAACAAGTGTGCGTAGAGTTAAGATGCTGATGTTTTAGTAGCATCAGCATGGCACTATTTTCGGCTGTACTTTGCTCGCGGTCGCGCGCTGACTCAGGTAGGTCAGCAGTGAATTTGTGATGTTCACTGAACATTCTGCCGTCTCTCAGGAACAGGTGACTCCAGCTCGTACAGCTCGATGCTCTCGGTGGATGGTTTGGTAGATCTGGTGGGTGGCTCAGGCCTTCTGGTTGGGATGGTGTAGACTCCACTTAATCCTTTCGGGGAGTCTTGTTTAGGATATCGGAGCTGAATGGTTGCCCGAATTAGTTTTATTATCCTTGGAACACAAACTAATGTACTTAAAATAATAACACATACTATAACTGATGAGATACAGTTAGTCATGTATGTGTGTTTACGGATTTGTGTCCAAATTGTGTTATTTACTTCTGTATCCAATATTTTTTCACTTTCACTAATGTGTTCCAGAATACTCTGTGAACTATCTATTACATCTTCTTTAGTTATATTAAAGATTTTATACTTTCGGGCGGTACTGACAGTTGATATATTTATATGCTTGGAATAAGATCTAACTATTTGACTGGTGATAGTTCTTTGAGCAGCAAGTATTTGGTTTGGAGATTTAATCATGCAGTTATCTGAGAGTTGTATTATGCCTACGTCATGAAGTTCTACTTCTTCTCGTTGCCCATCGCATAAGATTGATGTTAAAATGTTGTCTTTTGCTACAAATAACCAGGTATTTTTCGTAAATAGGCGTTTCCACAGGATATAAGTTTGAATATTGAAGCTTTTCGTACTACATGTTGTGGCTGTTCTATTTACGAATATTTGGTCAACAATGCAATTTTCTTGTAATTGCATGTTTTTCACAGCTCCAGGAAAGCAAATAAAGTCCTCGTCTTTATGTAGACAGTCCTTGAATTCGTCATAACTTAAATCAAAGTAACGTTCTTGGTTGTAGTCTAATCCAATATAAGCTTTTTCTATTTCAATTATTTGAAATGAATTATCTCGTTCTTTCTTTGGTACTGCAGTTATGTGCATTAAGGTAAATTTTGCTTTATCTTGTATCGGGAAATATGCAAAAGTCTGAATGTGTGTCTCATTTTCTGATATCGTTGTTTTTAGTATATGCTGTTGTATGATATTCAGGTTGGAAGGTAGTTTTTGATTTGCCATCTTGATTATTTCACTTACATTCTTAGGTGGTAGTATGCTATATATTGTAGCATGGGTTAGATAAATTTCGAGTAGTCCGGAATAACTTTCCTTAATTTCTATCATATAATTGTGCGCTAGTTGGAATGTCTGCATTATTTGAATATTAACATAATTATAATCAGTCCTTGAATACCAATGATTGTAATTTTCCATGTAATCAATGACTTGGTTTAGTTTGGTTTGATATCGTTGTAATTTCTGTCTTATTTTTTCTTCAGTCCCGTTGATTTGTGATACTGTTGAAATCATAAGCTTGGTTTGATGGTTTGCAGCGTCTATCAAATGTTGTTGATTGCGGTCTAGTACATCAATGTTTTTATACACTTCTTCATTAACTCCAAAAACTGATGTTAGAAATTGTCCTAGTAAGCCTCTTTTCTTTCTGGTTTTATTTACTTCCGTTAGGTAGTCTCGTATTAAATTAAATTTTGACTGTTCATCTTTCAGGTGATGGAAGAATTGTCGACAATGCGTTTCTTGTGTTACAACTGATGCGTTAGTACATAATTGATCAAATTGAGTTATTATGTTTTCTATAATCTTAGAATCTTTTTTAAGGTTTTCTTGCTCAAAACATATTTCTATTCTAAATATTCCTCGATTAATAGTTGTTGAACCGATATGTTCGACATAGAATCCTGATTGTGTAAGTCGAAGATGCGCTAAATATTTGAAGTATTAGCATTAGTAGACATAGTAACCATGAGCAGTAACTTTCCTTTTTAGTTTTGTTGTTCAGACATGTCGTTATAACTTTAGACTGCACATTTTCCGTTGTATTTGTTGTGTTTTGTTTATAGTAATCTTCGCATGCCTGATCTTTTACAGACAGTTGCTGGTTATTAGGGATCTCTTCTAGTTCCCCACATTTGTGTAATGGTTGAATATCCGGTGTACGGATAGTCATAGTTCTTATTTTTAAAGTTTTAGATATGGAGTCATCGTAGATTCCTGACAGAATCCACCCAAATTCGGTATCCTGCGCGATAGTTCCGTCTTGTATTCTTTGTAGTCCGTTAAGTAGTACTTTGCTATATTCTTGAGCACCCAGTATTATATCTATGGGGCCTTTTTTGTAGTAAGTTGGGTCGGCTAGTATTTTGTTTTGTAAGTTTTGAGTTTCTAGTTGTTGTAAGTTTTTTCTTGGTAGGCATCCAGTTAGTTTAGGTAATATAATCAGTGTTGTAGATAGTTTATATTGGCTTGAGAACCTTGGTAGTAGTTGTACATTAATACAGTAATTTGATATTTTAGGGTTTTCGTCAGCTATACCGTGTATTGTTGTTTGTATCTTGCTGCGAGGATATTGTAGAAGTTGAGCAACTTCTTCTGTACAGAATGATGCTTCTGAGCCTTGGTCACATAAAACTCGTAATAACTGAGGTGTCCCATCGACTGCGTTCACTTTAATCATAGCTGTAGCTAGTAGGGTATACTTGTTCTGCTCATTTTCAGCTACTGCTGTCTGTACGACCGCCTTACTTGTTGATGGTGTAGGCGTAAAGTGTGGTATTTTATAATGTTCCTTAATTTGATTGTCTTGATGTAGGAACGAATGGTGACCGGATTCCCCGCAGCAAGTGCATAATCTTGAGCTGTGACATTTTAATGACGATTCGTGCATTAAGCAATTTTGACACTTCTTCTCTTCGATTACTATTTTCCAGCGGTTATCGATGGATAGTTCTTTAAAATGCTGACATTGGTAAACATTATGTTCTTCACTATTGCATACCCAACAATTCCTTTTAACTGCCGTATGTGTTTTTTCAACCGTAGACCAATTTTTAGTTTGCTGGGAGCTTTCTAAACACTTAAACCTTTTTTCTAAAAATTCCATCATTTCAGAAAGTTTTTGAAGCTTGTTTGGTTCTTTATTCTGATGTTCGTATTTTTCATTAGTTTCTGAGTCCCACAGTCGACTTAATAATCTTGTCAAGAAGGGATCCCAGGTGAGTATGTTGATGTTTTGACTTTTTAAAGCTTCCAAGTTTTCATTAAAGGTATCGTGTAGGTTCTTCAGGTTGTTTGCTGTACCGGTTTGTATATTCTGCATGTTTAGTAAATTGTCAACATGTTTATTAACAATTATGCGCTCGTTTTTGTAGCGTTTAATCAACAGTGTCCATGCTGTTAAATAATTTGCGTCGCATACCGTCAGGTGCTTGATAAGTTTGAAAGCTTCACCTGTGACTTGAGTTTTGAGGTACTGCATTTTTTCTGTTGGCGTGAGAACTTGGTCTTCATGTATTATTTTCAAGAATAAGTCATAAAATGAGTCCCATGACTCATAGCTGCCGGTAAATATTGGTATATTTATTTTTGGTAAATAATTCGATGTTCTTGAATTATAACCGATTGATTTGTTATTATGTACTCTAGAAAGCAGTTGTTCGAGGACATTTTCGTAACTTACTTGTATTTTTTCAAATACATTTTCTTGAAAGTACTGATGCTCTAATGTATTACTTTCCATTAAACATATCAAATGTGCAGATTCAATTTCTTGCCATTGTTTTTCTAAAGGGGAAACTAATGATTCATAATACCACGGCGGCTTATCGGCACTAAGTGCTTGCGTTGCAGAATCTAGTTTTCGTTGTAATTGGTTCACACGGAATTGCTGAATAAATAATTTCGGCGAGTTTATTTCTTCGTCTTGTTGTTTAATTGTAGGTTCATATAGTTGAGTAATTCTTTGTATTTTTTGTTCGCATAGTTGTAGGTATTCCATTGCTTGACTGTAAGCTTGTTTAATGGAATGAAAATATTTACTTGTTATATATTTGTGGGTTGAAAGGACTTCTTGTTCTTCTAGGCGCGAGTGATTTGCAGTAGATTCAGCGAATAGTTCAGTTAATCTTGACCTCCTTTCCTCGATGTATTTCTGAGTTTTTCTGGTAGCGGAATCTTTCTTTGCGTTTGTTAGGATTTGTTTGATTTCATTGTAGCATGTTTCTTGTCTTCGAATAACTTCGTTGATATCTTGTATCTCCATCTTGAATTCTATGGTTTCTTTCTAGATGTAAGAATCCCTAATACCCTACTACAAATAGGTACCCTACTACTAATAGGTACCCTACCGTCAGTACCTTTTTTTTCACCTACCCTTACGGCTCGGTATTATGCACCTTCTCAAGTAACTGGGGGAGTCCGCTTGTGGAAAGCCAGCACCCGAATTGCTACCGACGTAAGATGTCTATAGGATGAGAAAAAAAAGTACTTGACTGTCTAATTAAAATATAACCAAACTGATGCTTTTTTGAGATACACCAGCCAGTTATACTTAAAAAAGACTTGTCTGACAGTAATGGACCTCTACGCCTATCACCGTAAGCCCGTTTAACTAAGTAAACAATATATATTTATAAACTCTGAAGGATTTACTTGTAATTATAAGGATCTCGATGTCCTTGTTTTTATTTTACTTTTGCTCGAAGGACCAAGCAGACTCACAAGACTGATCAGGGACTGATGGCTAAGGGTGTCTTGGCCACAGTGAGAGGATGCTGAAGAATGGACGTCTGCTCGTCTGGCGGGTGCCAGGAACCTCTTAGTCTGCTCGTCTGACGGATGCCAGGGACTTCTTACTGCTCCTCCAGTGGTTACTGGGAACGTCAGGGTCTGCTCTTCCAGTGGGTACTGGGCACTTCAGGGTCTGCTCTTCAAGGTGGATGTGAATGAAACGACTGTTGGTTGCACAGTGATTTATTGTTGAAATTATTTAGTTTATATACAATTTTTATTTATTATACACAGTGATAAATATTAACAAGTGTGCGTAGAGTTAAGATGCTGATGTTTTAGTAGCATCAGCATGGCACTATTTTCGGCTGTACTTTGCTCGCGGTCGCGCGCTGACTCAGGTAGGTCAGCAGTGAATTTGTGATGTTCACTGAACACTACCTATGTTTTGTTTACTAAATTTAACATAATCAAATCTAAACATAATCTAATTGAATTTGTTTCTTTTTATGTCCATTTTTAAATACTATTTGCGACCTCGAACATAGAATTACTGTGAGTGCTATTAGGTAGGTAGGTATCTACAACGTCCCGACGACGGGCGCGCGCGTGACACACGACCCATTCGAAATACGCCGGCGCGGCGCGGCGGCGGAGCGCTTCGCTGTAGGTAAATAACGAATGTACTGCGCGGAGTGAGCCAGGCCTGACTGAACGCCGCTTGGTGATAGGACCCCTTCACAGTTCAATTGGGTAGCGACCACCCTTTACACCCATATCTACCATCGCTCAACCGATATTGATGCAAGTATTCTGAATATATTTTATGAAGGACCAGTCTCTTTCTAAACCTGTATGCTATCATTTTGATCACATCTTCACTTAAGTACCATCAGGTAAGATTAAGATCCAACGCGATTCACAAAAAGTCTCCAATACAAAAATAGACAAACAATAAACTACTCATAACTTTGGAGGGACTAACTAAAATATAACTTTAATTTCCAGATCACTGGCCCCCAACCCGACCAACTGCAGCAAACGGCAATGTACACCATAGACCAGCAAGAGTGTTTCAACCGCTACCACAGAATCAAAGCTGTAGTAACAAACTCCATGCTATGTGCTGGTAAATTAGACATCGGTGGATCTGACGCGTGCTTTGGGGACTCCGGAGGCCCTTTGATTTACAAGGGATATGTGGTCGGCCTAGTATCTTTTGGAAGAGGATGTGGAGATAGCTATTATCCCGGCGTGTATACGAAAATATCTCATTATTCCGATTGGATCTTGAAAACTGTGGCTTCAAATAAATAAGTTTTTAAACTGTTTTTTTTTTTCTAATCTAAGTACTTCCGATCTGATGAAAGAGAAAGTGAGCAAATCATTGTGATAATGTTGAGTGAAATACACTGAAGAATGCCTTGATTTGCAAAGAAGGAATAGAATTTTCTTTAAAAACACTAAGCACTTACTTAATTAACTAAGAAAAATGTTAAAGCTTTTTTGGTAGTTTTTTTATGATTGATGCGTAATTTTCTAAAAAAACACTTAATACTTATGTTAGTACTTTCCTTTGCAAAGCAAGGGTTCCTTTACTGTGTATATTTCAAAGACAAGGATCCGAAGGGTCTTAATTGTTTTATTTTGATATGAATTGCCAATATGAACTAGGAGCGCTCTGTCTGATAATTGTGTAATATCTTGATCTTTATTATAAATTTATTTAAAATTATTACTCTACAACTAAACTTAGGCATATATCACAAAAAATGGCAATGTTTAGTTCCTTCTTAATAAATATCAACCACAATGAAGAAAAATGTTTCGGGTCTGGGCGTTTATCTATTTAAGTATACATATTATAAGTACTTTCTATTCTAGGTTACCCCTAGTTCGCTATACGGTATCTCATATATATAACACATGCTTTGCTTACTTTGAGGCCGTTGGTGTGATTGTCTGGGGATATTATTTATTTTTTATTATACAGGGAAGAAAAAAGGTGTGACAATAATGAAAGGTGTGAAACTATAATCGTTTTTGAATCATATAACTAAATATCCAATTTCAAATCGAACCTTTTTCTTCTACAAATTTAAAAAAAATGGTTTATTTTGTGTTGGAGGTGTTGCCTTACAGCCCGTTCACACATTGTCCGTTTTACTGGATACGTTTAACCGGACAAGTTTTTTTTCATCGATGGCGCAAGGACTTGTATGAGCGACTTCACACATGGCACAGTATTCATTATACGTATTTAATTTACCATACAAAAAAGATATCCAGTAAAACGTATCGAGTAAAACGGATCATGGTGTGAATGGGCTGTTACTCTGGAGAAAGGCAGCCTTTCCGTCGGTTTCGGTTGTGCAGTGTGCTAGTGATCGTATCAGCGCGATTAAAATAGCGAATAACGACCGTACAGTGATAGTCTTCTCAGTGTACATGCCTACGTACTCCAAAGACAATTTGCCGACTTTTACTGACTGTTTATGTGAAATTTGTTCTATCATTGAAATTTGTTCTACCATTTGCCTACTCTAACGGGAAAGAGCGGCGTAAAGCAGACCATTTGAAAAACCTCTCACGCTAATTTCGACACTGTCCTTTTACTTACCTATACGGTAGCGACCTGTGGTGGCCGCGCACCACACGTGTGTTGCGAATGGTGCAAACCAAATTCAACCTTCACCACTACATTAACAGCATAGCTTAGAACTTAGTGAACTGCGTGTGACGTAACCTACGACAAACTTATTATTTGAGGTTGGCACACTTAACGGGTCTAGGGATCGGACCGCAAAATTAAGTTTTTTTTAATTGTAGATATATACTTTATCGGAATAAAAACTCCCCAGTGTGGTGCCCAAAATATTAAGGAATAATTATACCAAGTTTCATCGTAGGTATTCGAACCGCTTGTTTTTGCGTGATGCCTGAACAGACAGACAAAAAATTTTTTAAATACATTTTTGGGTTTGGTGTTGGTAACGGCGGTGGAACACCACCTGACATTTATTTTTTTGATATTTTCAAATTTCAATGTACCTACACATTTTTTACTTCTTCAGATTTAT
The DNA here is from genome assembly GCA_944452665.1 of Stenoptilia bipunctidactyla. Classification (NCBI taxonomy): domain Eukaryota; kingdom Metazoa; phylum Arthropoda; class Insecta; order Lepidoptera; family Pterophoridae; genus Stenoptilia; species Stenoptilia bipunctidactyla. Next base: position 11,973,174 of record OX101737.1, on the reverse strand, counting down.
TATAAGTGACTTTATAGATAGATGTAGGTAAATATACTTACATTTTCACGTATTTTATTATTAAAAAAATAAAAATTCTCACGTTAAATACAAGTACCTACTAGAAAAAAAATTTTAAAAATCATATTCAGGCTTTTATAAATTTTATAGAAAGATACACAATTTTTTTTACACAATAAGTATCATTTACAGAATGTATGTATTTTTGCAAGGGAATTAAGATATTCGCTAATATATTAAGCAAAGCTTGGTCATTCTAAATTATGAATGAATACCATTAAAACAAAGACGACTACGCGCTACTACAAAACATCTTGTAGCACGACATCGTAGTATTATCAATGAAATGCCGCTGTGTTCATTAACGCGACAATTTCTAAAAGAGTTTTCGGTGTCATTTCTTTATTTTTTTCTACTGAGCGTTACTAAAAATAATATGTACTTCTATATCGCATAAAAAGAAAATTAAAGGATAAGATTTTATCTTCATGCATTTTGGCCCATATGTGTACCGCGAGGTACATGGACACCAAATTGTAGGACATAAACCGAGAAACTGTAAAATATAGGATATATTTTCCTATTCCTATTCCATTTCGGAACATAAAATATCTTTTTTTTTTTTTTATAAGTGACTAAACCCGCGTTTAGTCACGTCGCGTTTTTTACATGTTTCAGCAAATTTCAATAATGACAGGATGGCACCACTCCGTTAGTCATTCAAATAAGGTCGTTCAATTCAATTCAATTCTTTGGTTATAATGGCAACCAGCCGTCGTTACTAGGCGACGTACTATTACTGCCAATATCACGTGATGAGAAATACATGGTATTACAAGTAAGATCAAGTTTGCATGACAAAAAATGTGAGGCGCGACGAGGGCAGGACGTTGAATTACCTACAACAAATAAGACAACACAGTTAGTACCACCACTAACAGACAAAATGATTAAACCCATGAATATTAGTAACATACAGATGAAATAGAACATTTAACTAACTAATTATTTACAGGGATATTTTACACTGAAGGACATATTTACATAGGATCTTAAGGATTAATGGGTCGTTATAGGAGAGGAGGGTCTTCATGCAGGGCCCTACCTATTTCATAAAGCTACAATTCGTGGTAAACTGACAATTGTTAGCGATTTTCACATGACTTTCGTTTCATAAAACTACAATGGGGAGTTTTCTGACAGCTCATAAAAATTAGTTCAAAAAACCTCTATAGATGGCACTTTTAAAAAGCCGAAGGCGTAGAGTCTGTAAACTATAATGTACGTAAGTGGTATCTACCATCTATGGTTATTTATACGTTCAATTTCTGATACAGACGTCAATTGATTTATTTTACTTTAAAAAACGCAGTGTGGAATAAATTCTTCGCCTTCGCCTTTTGTAAAGCGCCATCTATCGAAGCCTTTTGTACCAATTTTGTACAGTTTTGTTTTTTAATGAGCTGTCAGAAAACCTTTCATTCTACAGGTGACATTTATACCTCATTTCACTCACCTTTGTTAATAACGAAACGTAACTAGAAAAGGGTATTTACAATTTCGAAACGCATGTCAATTTAAAGTGACGTCTCTCATGCATGTAGGTACCTACTCATCGTCATCCTTCCATCCATCACAATTTGTGAATCATTAAATTCTATATCTCTATTTCAGATACATACTTCCTTAATACTTATTTAAATCCAAATTAAAGGGTCACCAATCAAAATTACACTTCTTCTCACACAAAATACATAAATGGTTCTGCTACTTAATGTAGTTTTTATATATATACGAAGTTTGCTAAATGCCGATTTCGTGTACAATTGCCACTATTATTATTATTTTGCATCAATTTTTATCATTTTTCTTCGTTTTTTGCAATTGTAAGTCGTCGACAGGTCCTCGTTTGCCTGTCGGATTGTCAGGACAATTCTACAATTCTTGGTAATTTTACACAGGACAGGCGTTTCTTAAACGACAATTCATAGCGATTTGTATGACATTTGTCAGTAGACTACCTGTCGCTACAATTGTTTTTACAATTGTTTTTTTGCTTGGTGGTAGGATCCCTTCTGGGTCCGCCTGGCTAGCGACCACCCTTTATGTAAAGTCTGCCGCCAAATGTTACCGCTCCGGCGGTAATGTGTTCCGGCAATATTGTATAAAGAGCCAGTTTCTTCCTAAACCCGTGTGCTTTCATCTTCGACCTCATCGTCACTTACCATCAGGTGAGATTGAGGTCAAACGCGGGTTTAGTCACTTATAAAAAAAAAAAAAATGAAACGCATTATGTGACAATTTTGGATGAATTGTCAGGGTTTTATAAAACGCATTTTTGTAATTTTACAATGAATTGTCGACATACAAATGTCGGTCGATTTGAGTTTTATGAAATAGGGCCCAGGTCGGTCTGGGAAGCTGAGGGGGCAAAATAAGGTCGTTATTCCAATAAATAAATAAACAACAAAATGATAAACTGTAAGTTTGACAGTAATGGTAAAGTCTTTTTTAAGGTAGGCTTGGTAATCCACGAGTAAGATTTTTTTCTCTGTTTAAAGGTCAGCTTAGACCTAAACTGTTAATACAGTTTTCTTAAGTGGAATCAAAGGTATTAAAAACTAATGAATGTACCTCGGTACCTAGAATGGGCCACTTATACGAGGATCCTTTGGCTGGCTGGTAACTAAAAATAACCCTGTATAAGTAGGTACTTAATGCAATATGTATACTTATAATACATCAAATAAATAAAAATATGAATTACTCTGTCCATACCATTTTGTTTCAGATGAATTCTTCGAGAATGCACAAATTTAAACGTGAAAAGCCGCTTCATTTTCAAGGCAAATGGTATTTATTGTGTACCTTTATTTTTTGATGGTTATTTTAATTAAATTCAGGAGCGTGCTACAATAGTATATTATGTAACAAGTGAGCTAAGATCTCGGCTCATTATTAAGCCCTCGCCTGCGGCTCGGGCTCAAATCACAGCCTCGACTGTAATTAGCAACGCTCACAAGTTACATACGACGTTTTTCAACATACTTGTGAGTAAAAGACAGACATACGTGGTCATAAAATTTATTTGAAGCAGCTGTTAGCTGCTGCGCGTCAATAGCCCTGTCCATCACACGTAAATAAACACGCTATTGTTGCTTGGAGGCGCTGCGCGTGCCGCTGCTGCTGCACGCGCGCCGCCTGTCCGCGCGCCGCCTGGCCGCTGTGCCTGCTGCGCCGCCTGTCCGCTGGCCGCGCCGCCTGGCCGCGCGCGCTCATATATTTAATGTATAACCCGGATCAATAAAATATGCTTTGTTTACTCGTATGTAATTTGCACTAAGGTACAATTCAACTTTATAGGATTCGTTATATTATGCACTAGGGTATAATATATTATGCACGCGTGACTTATAGCCCAGTTTATAGTTCTAAATTCAATAGAATAAGGCTCACTTTACGAGCAAGTGTGTTGAAAAAGCTATTAAGCTATGCTTACACCAAAAATTACGACCGTAGACCAAGCAGTTTTTTTAAATTTTCTCTGAGAATTTGATTTTTCCGTATAAATCATAAAAGGCTTAAAAATGAATCAGAGACTAAAATATAGTAAAAATATCCCGTCTAAAATAGATTTTAAAAATTAAATGTAAGAGGTAAATGTGTACAATTTTGGTAAAAACCGAAAAAATTAAAAAAAAACATCTTCAAAAAAAAACTTGTATTCTCCAAAGGTATTCCCGAGCACGCTCACTTAGTTTGTCGGACACTCTACCAAACACCCTGTATGTTATTTTAGCAATCGTGCGGTTTATCCTCGCTATATACTTACATGGAATTATCAAATCAAAGAATATTGGTCACCTTCCATACATTCAAAAACCTGTCACTTAAATTCTTTTATTGACCCCGTCTTGTATTCGTTGGTGCTTCAAACGGTTGTTTATTGTATTAAGTATCTAAATATATTATCAATATTTTTGAATTCGATGCAGAAATAAAATTATTTCATAATTTAAATACATAGCCCTACCCGTCAATGTCAGACTTCAATTCAGACTCAGACTTATAAAACTAACAATTGTGTTAGTTTCGCAGCCGGATAGTATCAAATATCAGGATATTAGCTTAATCCTTGCGTAATAATAAGCCTACTGCAATGTAAAAATAATTAACATAATAAACAAGGCACAAAAAGGACTGCAGGAAAATATATATCAATCAAATCTGACGATGAGGTCTGATTGATCTATGTGAGTGACAGAACCCGCATCTCATATTTTATAGCTACGTTCAGCTTTAATGTTTAATTACAATGAAAAGTATGTATTTACTAACATAATAGTATTTTTTTTACATGATCTTTGCTCTAATATCATTTTTAGTTTCGGCCCTTCATAGGGTTAATTTCTGTTAAACTTAAAACAATAGATTGGCTGCGTTCAAAAACAATATTTCTCGAAAATATTTAAAAATTATTTTCTTTTTTTCCATGGACTGTCTGATCACGGTTTTCATTACTTTAAAATCAGTGAAAAATATAAGTTTTTTTGCGATATATTTGAAACTAAGACGCGTCTTTCGGCTATCAATCACTTCAATCAGTTGACAGGTCATAATTCGCCTGCCTTCTTTCGTTACTGGTAAATCAATATTTATCTCTAATTATTGTATGAAAGTTTATGAAGAAAATGCTCTTAACCACTCTATGCAGTGTGTCGTCACCGGTGTCCGACCCATTAAGGCGAAGTAATATGATAAATTATATCGACCAAACCACAATAAAAAGTCATTTTGTTACTGTTTAGAAACGGCGGCCATTTTAATTTTAGCTTTTCTAAGTTCGGATGAGTTTATTAATTTAGCATTATTTACCGATATAAAAGTCCTACAGATATAAAAGTAATTTCTTTTGACAGCTAACGAAGTTTTTCAAAAAAAAAATTTGGTTATTTTTTTATTGTTTAAATGTTTTGAAAAAAATTAGACCACTTACATAACTTTTTTATGTCTTTTTTGAAGCACTAGAATATTACCTAAAAACTAATGACAAGACCTAAGCTTCAAATCAAACAGTTTAGGATTTGTGACTATTTGAATATAACTCTTTACTTTAATTCAACTACTAATGTATTAATTTAGATAGCAACAACGCTAAACAGAATAAAAAAATAAGTAATAGTTACATAATATGTACTTATGTTACCGGAAAAAAATCGCTTCTGAGAGGGGGTCATATTCAAATAGTCACAACTCCTTAACTGTTTGGCTCTGTTTCTTCCCGTTCTAATGAACAATAATATAAACTTGTACATCATCATCATCATTACAACTCTTTGTAATGAGCCCACTGCAGGGCATGAGTCTCTCCGCTCCCATAATCCACCAAGCTGGCCCAGTGCTGGGTGGTGGATGCCAGAATTTTCAGGGCGCCGAAATGGCTTCCGACAAACCCTAACGACTACTGTATACAAGTATACAGCACCCGGGACCGACTGCTTAACGTGCACTTCATTTCTCACGAAGCACGGACGTCGTCGTGAGAAATTAATGGTCGGCGGTCACCCATCCAAGTACCGACCGCGCCGAACGTTGCTTAACATGTGATATCGTATGATACACACATTAACCATGGCGCCACGACGACGCGACGTCCAACTTGTACATAATACTTTCTAATCTGTGAATATAAACGAACTTAAAGTGTCACTAAAGCGTTGTCAACGCGAGTTGAATCTGTCACTTCCTTCAGTCTGCTGTCAGCATTGAGTTCTATTCATGGAATTAATAGGTACTACGTACAACTGGAAGGATTACTCGCAAACTTTCAACATAACAAAATGAACCATAAGTCCATGCACGTAAAGTTTTTTTTTAAATAACCAATATCTACTCAATGAAGTGAGCTCAAGTGAAACTTACTTTTTCTTGGTGTGTCCCTTTCGCACAATTGCCATGTAAAATATTATTGGTATAAAGGTAGTATATTCCAGAAAAGTTCTTCGGTCAGTTCCGTTTCATCGTTCGCGCGCAGTGGTCGTGTTTATCGTGCTCTCAGTGCTCTCCGTTTCGTTCGATAAGGGACTTGTCGACTCGGCAGGACCCTTATCGTTATCGTTCCGTCTTACCGCTTATCGACTCCGAGGCTCTCCGGTCGGTATTGCCGCGTATTAGTGCCGTTTTGCGACAGTGGCGCCACTTGCGTGCTAACGACGCATTCGCGAACTTCGCTATCCTACTACTTGGAAGTTTGAGTGATTTTCGTGCTGAAAAGGACGAACTTTAAACAAACTTCCAAGTTCCGCGTTTGAACGAGTTGATACCTTACGGTGACAACGAAGCTCGTTAGCGTGGCCCCGGAACGCTATTAGCTCTCCAGGGCTAACAAATCCGGCAGACCCGAACCCATTGCACTGGGCCTTTCCCCGGGGGACGGTTAGGTGCCTGCTCGAGTTAGGAGCACGCACCCCCTCTTTTCAGTTTCCGCGCCGTTCATCGGCATCGGTTTTTCGCTAGGTTAGTTCGTTCGCCGTTCATCGGCACGATCAAACTTTCAGAGGGTACTCCATCATGGAGCCCTTTCCAGGCTTCCAGCCTTTTCCACCACTCGTGATGCCGAATATTTCGGATATGGCACGTCAGCTCGATGCAGCTTTTGAGGAGCGCGTCGTCGCTCGTGTTGAGGCGGCTACGGCCGCCCTCACTGCCCAATTCCACGTGCAAGAAGCACGCTTTCAAGCCACAATTCAGCAGCTTCAGAGCTCGCTGGTGGCTGCCCAGGCCCAAGTCGCTCAGGCCCAGGCCGCTCAGACCCTTCAGGTCCCCCCGGGTTTCGATGCCCAGTCCCAACGCTCTACGGTGTCTCCTGGCCCCTCAGAGTACATGGACGGCATCTCCGAATCGGAATCTTCCGAATCCGAGTCTGCCGAGTCCTCCGCCCAATCCGCTGCGTCTAAACGCAAGGCTTCGCCCGTCAGTGCGTCCCACTCGGATGACACTGTTACGGATAACACTCCATTCACCCCAGTAAGGGGTAAAAAATCCTCTTATAGGAAAAAGAAGAATACCGCTTCTTCCGCTCCTCCCACGCCCTCTCCAGCGGCGGCTCCCGAGGCGGTAGCGGCCCCTAAGGTGGCTGAAGCCCCTAAGGAGGCAATGCGCCCCAAGGTTGCCCCGCGTCCTAAGCCCGCGGGTCCTCCCCCGAGCTCTAAGCCCCCTCCCCCTGTCTTCCTTCGGGATAAACATCTTTGGGGACAGGTCTCGACCCTCTGTTCGGGGGGCCTGACTGCCCCCAAGATCAATTACAAGAAGGCAACCAACACCGGTGCCTTCATTAAGATCGAGCCATGTACTCTGATCGATTTCAGAAATCTGACTTCCCTGCTAACTCAAAGGCAATTCGCCTATCATACTTACGCTCTCCCGGAAGAGCGTAAAGCCCGCGTTATCCTTAGGGGCGTGCCGTTCGAGCTATCGAACGACCTTATCGCCGAGGATCTCAAATCTCAAGGTTTCCCCGTTGAGTCCGTGCACAAGTTGCACAGCAAACGAGGCAAACAGTTTCCCCTTGCGCTTGTTATTCTAACGAATAACACAGCCGGGAACTCCCTAATTCGCAATGGGGCCCGCACTGTATGCGGCCTCTCGCATATTCGCGTTGAAAAACCTCACAACAGAGGTCACCCCGGTCAATGTCACCGCTGCCAACTCTATGGTCATGCGGCACATAACTGCTTCGCCAAACCTAGGTGCGTTAAGTGCCTAGAGGATCATTCCACCAAGGAGTGCTCCCGCACCCTTGAGTCCCCGACAGATCCGTCTTGCGTCCTGTGCGGCCAGTCCGGCCACACGGCGAACTATCGCGGGTGCCCTAAGGCGCCGCGCTCGGTCCGTTCCAAAGCGGCGGCCGATCCCCTTAATTGGAGACACCGCCCCCAGCCCCCTAAGGGCTCCCCTCAAGCTAAGGCCCCTCAGGCCGTGGAATGCGCATCGAAACCCGTTTCGAACGTCACTCCTACCGCTTGGGCTGGGCGCGCGGCCGCGACTCCGTCGCGGCCGCCCGCCCAACCCGCGGTACAGAACGCGAAGGTCAGTTTTGATCGCTTGGCGTTCTGGGTCACCGTCGCTCCTATCGACGAGATTCTTGAGCTCGGCGCTGCTCTCAACGCCGGCCAGGACTCTCTCGCCGATGCTCTCCCCATCCTATCCAAGCACGCCTCCCTCGTGAGGAAGCTTCAACAAGCCAACCGGTTCTAGGTTGTCCTTAACAATTAATTCACACAACATGTGTTTATAACTCACACGACGTCGTTTCCAATTTTTATTGTTACAGATTCGGTCCTGCGATAAGCTTTCGTGACGGGTTGTCTCTTGGGACGCCCGGTACGCAGCCTCTGACTCCAATTGGCTGTCGTTCAGATGATGAGATTAACCCAACTCGGGACAACTCAGCAAAGGGGGTGTTTAGCGGGTAACGCTGGGTTCGGTGAGTCCCGCACTGTTAGGGATTGGCTGGCGGGGTAGTCCCCCAAAGGTCCCCTCTTCGTGCATCAAGCATTCACCTCCTCTCCTTCTGTGGCTCCCTTAGGGGCGTCAAGTCGGTAGTAAAGCTTTCTGTGGCGGAAAAAAAAAAAAAAAAAAAAAAAAAAAAAAAAAAGAAAAGTTCTTTCGCAGAAATTAATGACATTTTGTATATGAATAATACGTGCGGCATGTTTATAATTATACGAATTAAAAATGCAATAGTTTGTAGGTGTAGATAAATCTTTTTTATTTCACGACGAGACATTTCAATATTTTGGTAGAGTTTTATTACTCTTACGTAAGGCAACACTTGGTAAAATGGTAATATTTGTGTGGCACCACAAAAACAATATGGCGTTCTTTTTGTTGTCGTATTAACTTGTTTGCCTTTCTGGGTTTCAAAAAGTGCTTTATATTGGATTTATATTGGTTAATTGTATTGTAAAAATGGTGAACAATATATGTGCTGTGAGTGGGTGTGGAAAAGAATCTTATCCTGGCTGTGGATTATCTTTTCACAGGTAAGTTAGACATAAATAGGAACTAGGGTGACAACATTTTCATTGTTAAATTATGTACTGGATTTAAGCTTGTTATATCACTAAATACTTAACAAAGAAATTCACTATTTACAACTCTCTCTGCATTATAAGTATATTAAACGTTAAATGATCTATATGAAAAATACCCTAAATTAACGTTTCGTAGTCCCCTGATTTCTTCTCTAATAAAGTAATAAATGTAGTTTTTCAATAATTTTATTGGTCTGTAGGCTTATTACTGATCTTTTGCGAAAATCTATCTACACACCTAAACAAACTAAATAAATACTATAGTAAAATTTTTTTTTTTACAATTCCAGATTGCCTTCGGATTTGGAGTTAAAGAAAAAATGCAATGCATTTTTATATCATCAGAGAATATTTGGGTTATATCCACGAGTCTAAATAAATCTGTAATGTTTGTGGCATATAACTTAATGTCGTCCATATATAATAAATGTGTGATATTGTGGGAGCAAGAATTCATAGTTTAAAGCCATACAGAACCATAACGGGCTTAGTGAATCCTATTATTATTATAATTTCAAAGATAAATAATAAATATTGGTACTATTTAATTTTGTTTTATTTACCACACATCCTTTGTTTCCGAATTGGATGCCCGAGCGCCGGCCGCTGCTGCCGCACTGGACATCGAATCTCGCGTCTCTCCAGTCGAAATTTACGATCCGTGAACCTATGAGTAGGTACATGCGTGTGGGCGTGGATCCATCTATACGGTACGGCGCCGTGCCGTACGGTGCTGTGCACGGCGGTGGGTGCCATGGCACAGTGTGGGTGGGTGCCATGGCACAGTGCGGTGCCACGCTGTTTACCGGCCACGGCGCCGTGCCGTTACACGGCATACGGGGCCGCCGTACCGTAGAGATGGATCCACGCCCTAGGATCCTTAAGTGATAAGAACTTTCTCCTGCTTTCATTAGTGCACTTCTAATAGTATCTAGACTCAGTAAATTTATATTTTCTCCTCTATACAAACTTTGTGGCTTAAAATAAACTGTGCGCTGTACAGCTGTGGATTGTTTTCTTCGAACCTCATTGAAACCACACATCACACTGGCCGATTTGCCTTAAGTACGCACGTCATTTATTATTATTAAATTTATTCGTAGGCATTGAGCGATTATCTAAATGTCCAATGTATACAGGTAAGAATGGTTACACTAGTTAGAAAGGGACAAACCAAGATTTATGACCTCTCACTCGGCACGTGCTTAGACGCACAGTAAGCCTTC